>CM068824.1:185779494-186506994 GCA_028554795.2 Sinohyriopsis cumingii | reverse complement strand
TTGTAAAATTTTCTTCCTAGCAACATTTTCAGTACACTGTAGATAACAATATTCTGTGAACATTCTGTAAATGAAAATATCACTACACTAATGTCTACCAGTGGTAACACTTTAATAAATAAATACCAATTAAATAAGTTTTGTCTAGTGGAATTAATGCTTTAGTTCTTTTCAGTTTGAGTATAATCATCATAAATGCAATATTCCCATTTGTGTTCAGATGAGAAAAACGTCAATGTCTACAATCACAGCGATGTCCATGGGCTTTTCTGTGAGAACCTAATTAAGTGCAAATTACGTTTTGATTTTCAGCTTGTGGAAGTATTTGATGTATTGTTACACTAAGTTAAAAGCAGGCCTGCTTTTGTACTATAATAATAATTGTCTTTTCTGTCAAATCAAATAAAAAGGGTGGAATAAAAGAAAAGTTAAAAGGCATGCAAATCCTACCTGTTTAAGAGCTAGCTGTTACAGTTGTATGTCAGATGAGCTCATTCCAGTTGATCAGTTAAACACTTTTAAATATTATTATGCAAGTAATGTTATTAAACTACCTTAGATTTGCCTATTCATTCACAAATACAATTAAAGATAGGGCAACCAAGCAAAATGAGTTGTTGGTGAATAAAAAGCTTTGTTCCATATATATAGATCGTTTTGGAGGAGTTCCAGAGTTTGTAGCGAACTTAAAATTCCTTAATTGGTACCCAGAGATTTCCACAAGGATGAGAAGTTCCACTATTACTTGCAGTGAAGTCACGCCATCAGTATTTTACTAAAAGATCCCCCTCTCTCTAAAAGTTTCAACATTGATGGTTTTTTAAATACAAAATAAATGTCCATATTTTTTCAAATAAAGGAATGTTGTTTTGTTGCGAATCAACAACAACAAAAGCAGTGACCTGATACACAATGTTTTTTGCTCATGTTGTTAACAATTTTTCAGAGCTTGGGTATCTTGAAAATAAAGGTAATGTATGCAAAAAAGCAAATAATTTGATTAGAAAAGCATCAAAATATTTTACTAAAAGATGAACAAAAATGTTTCAGTGTTAAGGGTTTTTTAATGAAATAAATGTCCATATTTTTTAATAAATCAATCTTGTTTTGTTGCAATTCATCAACAACAAAAGCAGTGACATAATATACACTGTTTTTGCTAATACATGATGCTTCTTGAAACCTCTTGAGGAGCAGCAGGGAGGGCGAATCCGACATTTTGTCCAAACGTCATTTGGTTTAATTAATACTTTCTGCACTCAGCGGATCCGGTGTCGTCAGCGCCTGGTAAAAAAAAAACGACGCGGTCGTCGGGGGATCGTCCAATCGTCATTTGGTTTAATTAATACCTTCTGCGCGTCGATCCCAGCGTCGTCAGCGTTCGGTAAAAAAGCGCGACGACCGCGTCGATGTCATCGCCCTCCCTGCTGCTAAGTGGCTACTTACAATTTAACCGAATATTTGGTCAAGTCCGATACGATATCGTGTCCGAGGATCATGTAAATTTATCGTTACAAATCCATGTGGGGTCGACTGAGCATGACTAAAAAAGTTTCGAAAAACATTAAAGTCCATGTCACCGCCGCACCATGTCTGCCAAATATTTCGTAGCGTGTGTGTATCAACACCGTTGAATACAGCAAGAATATTACAGTTATCTCTGATTACTTTTGGAATCTGAGTGTATCGTTGAGTGATATATATCACGTCAGTGTTTTTATGCCTGCCTCTGGAAAATATCCTAGCTGGGTTTTTTTGATTGTCTAACATAACATCATCGTACACGACTAGATTGTTAACATCGCCATCAATATCATCAATACCTGGTGCATCATTGATATCTGTAATAAACTCAATAACATTTTTTTCAGCGATCGCTGATGCATTCTCGTTGAAATCTTTCAACACCTCGTAGCATCGTTGATCATCTACGCTAGGGGCGATTAAATACAACTTATCCCACTTCATCTATCTCATTATTAAATTAAGTAACAATTGCGTCTTGCCGGATCCGGATGGTCCGATGATAATCATCCGGATCGAGTTTGGTAACGCTGCAACATGCTTAACTGGTTCTCTTGTTTTAGTCGCCGAAAAATCAATTATATTCATATCTCTATACATAAATTATGGATCTATATTGTGTGAAGTGTAGAGTGCGTACTGGCACAAATGATATGACAACCGTTACAACAAGAAACAACAGATCGGCGCTTACTGGTAAGTGTGTACAATGCGGTATAAAGAAATTTAGATTTATTTCTATTAGACCCGGAGATGTTTTAAAAAAAAGCGAGGAGGTGACATCGCAGCCAAGTTATCAAAACTCCCCGGAACCCCGTGGGCAAAGTATCCAGGAGAAAAACACCTCCCAGGATATAGCTACTGTGGCCCGGGAACACGATTAGATATCAGACTCGATGATCAAAATCAGCCCAAACCCGGTGAGTATCCAATAAACGCTATCGATAAGGCGTGTCATGCTCATGATGTTCCTTACTACAAAAGTAGCGATCTGCAACAGGGTCATATCGCGGACGTAAAATTAATTCACGCGTTAAATGCTATTCCTGATAAATCCTTCAAGGAAAAATTGGCTTCATGGTTGGTAAAATCGGCTATGAAAGGTAAATTAATGATTGGAAGCGGAGCTTCTCGCGCTGGTAATTGAAAACGCTAGCGTTTATAATAACAACATGGAATCCATCTATTATTCTCCGAGAGGATACTGGAAGGGGAAGGCCGCAATTGGTAAGCTTGCAAGCGCTGCAAAAGTAACGAGGGCCACCGCGGCTAATTGGTTATCCAGACAGGCTATATGGCAAATTTATCTACCACCGCCTAAACAAATCAACTTTTCGCGCTTTGATGTCAGCGTACCCAATGAAGTTCATCAGGCTGATATACTATTTCTGCCGCATGACAACGGTTACAAATACGCGCTAACCGTAGTTGATGTTGCGAGTCGATACAAACAAGCGGAGCCGTTAAAAACAAAGTCGGCAACTGAAGTAGCCGATGCGTTTGAGCGGATTTATCGAAGAGGTCCTCTGCGCTGGCCAAATCTATTACAAGTTGATCCTGGTAGTGAATTTCGCGGCGCTGTTTTATCAACGCTGAAACATCATAGCGTCGCGATACGACGAGGTCATACTGCGCTACATCGTGATCAGGCAATTGTTGAACGGTTCAATCGGACTCTTGCTGAACGGTTATTTGGGTATCAATACGCGAAGGAATTCATCCAAGAAAAACGATCTCGTGAATGGGTCAAAAGGTTGCCAGGCGTAATTGCCGCGTTAAATAACGAGATTACCCGAGCAATCAACATGAAGCCCAGCGACGCGATTAAATACGAGTATATACCCGGAAGATCAAAAATAGATAGCGTTTCCAAGCCGATTCTCGGCGATGTCACTGTTAGATATCTATATGAACCAGGAGAGCTTGAAGGCGGTAAAAAAAGAGCTACTGATCCTATCTGGAGTGTTACCACGCATAACATATCAACGATAACACGATCAACTGATAGACCACCGATCTATAGACTGGATTCAACTGCCCCACAGCGGGGGTTTACACGCGAGCAACTACAAGTGATACCTGACGATACTCAATTACCCCCGCGTGGTCTTAACTAGCGCTGTTGCGTCTATTGCACTCAAGACAGGTCAACCTCACATTGGTTTTGACATGACTGAGACTGTTATCGATCCTGTCCACGGTAAATTGGCGAGCGTCTTTATCCGAATAACGCCAACACATTACACAATTACAACTCGCGCAGTGATTATTCTGTTGTTGTCGTAACGCAATTATTAATTCGGCATCAATATCAAAACGCCGCTGTCTTTTTTTATCCTGTTGGCGGTAACCCGAGAGTTTTCTATCAATGACGCTTGCATCGATGATGTCGTTGTCGTTGGTGACTCCGTCAACAACAATTCTTCGAAGCTGATTTATCCTTCGTACTCGGGACACTGCAAGATAGACTAGATTTGACCATTCGATGCGATTATCAACCATCCAAACAATTGTGTCCGTGATGGTTAGTCCCTGCGAGGAATGTATTGTTGTTGCGTATCCTAGCGTCCACGGGGATTTATCAGCACGTAGCGCGTCCTCAACGACGCTGATATCAACGAGCACGATATCATTCAGCACGAGAATTTGTTTTTTTGTCCCTGACGCTGTCGGGCCCGGGATTTCAACTTCAATGTTCTGCCGCCGTGTATCCGCGGGTCTATAACATAACGGCACTGGACGCGTAGGAAACTTTTCCTTAGGCAACGTAAACAACTTCCGCTGAAGTGTGTCTCTGACTATCTTTCTGCTCGCTACAATCAAATCGTTTGGTCTCCATGTTTCCCAGAATTCATTTAACGGCGTTTCCGGAATCACCTCGCGGATTATTTCACACTGAATTCTATCCGGCTGTAATCTGATTAATTTTTTAACCTCGCGCAGTTGTTCATCAAGTGCTCGGTAATCAGTATCGGTTTCTTCATAATAGTCCACAAAACCCTTTAACCAATCATGTGGACCCTCGCCGACAAATGGTGGTGGTTGGCCATGATCCCCACACATGATTACCGCTGTATTCGCGAGCAGCAACCAATCAAGAAACATTTTAAGGTTAGAACAGGAACTCTCTGCACTAAAATCAAAGAGTCTACACAGTGTTCAAATGGATAAACCAGGTGCCAAAAAAGTGTGCCAGAAAACCCAGACAACGCAATACACAAACATGTCAGAGGACCAGAAAGCATGTCAGGGCACTCAGACCATACCAAAACCAGCTATTAGAAAAAAATCATTATGCACACAAACAGATGCAACCACACCAATTAAACAAGATGAGTCTCTTCTACAGGTATTAGATGGGCAGAGCCAAAAGTTAACTAAAGCACATGCTGTAAACACTGACCATCATGTGTCTCATTCGACATCAAATCCAGGTACTGAAGAAACTGTTCTAAAGACAACCTCCAATTATCCACAACAAGGAGCTAAATTAAATACAAATACTAAATACAGCAGTCACCAAACTCTCAGTCAGTCTAGTCATGGAAATCAAGAAGTTCAAACAATGCATCTGAACCCCCCACTGGTCAAAATCAACAACATAGTTAACGACAGATCTCTTCTCATAGGATCATCAATAATCAAAGGAGTAAGAACAAGAGGGTTATATAAAACTGACGTAAAAACTCATAGAGGTGCTACTATTAACACTATTACAGAAAAAATATTGGAAATGGATATGTCACCATATCATACTGTAATTCTTCTCATTGGTGGCAATAATTACAGTAATGGCCAATCTTTGAAGGGCATTGAGGATGATTATGAAAGTTTGCTGTATGCCATCAGGTCCAAAAACGCAGAGTGTAAAATAATCATCTCAGGTCTACCGCCAAGAAGGGATGCACTTATGACTCAACTAAATGACACCCTAAGTATGTTGTGTGAAAATTTCCAAATACTCTTTGTTCCGCAATACTGGACCTTCTTCAAAGACAATCGAGTGAACCAACAATTGTACCAGCGAGACCAAATCCACTTGTCCAACAGAGGTACTGCCATGCTCCTTAGGAATATAGACCAGTACATAAGACTTATAAAAGGGGTTAGGCATGAGTCAGACAACTGCTTGTATTGTGGAGAGCACGGTCATGTAACACAGCGGTGTCTGCATGGAAAACAGATTCGCTGCCATCTTTGTAATGAACTAGGACATAAGCAAAAGTTGTGCACATACCAATAGGTAGAAGGCTATGATGTACAGGCCTATGCAACACATATCCAGCAACAAAATGCATTAGAATATGTGTACACTTTTCAATGTAATAATTATAATTCTATAAACAGGTTTCAGGCACTATCTGATTTGTGTACAAAGTGCAACTTGTTAACATGTAAACAACTGTGTGATACTGTTCAAGTTACTTCTCCCTCTGAGGCCCCCCAAGTGTCTAATATGTCAATGTCTTCTTGTATGTATGTAAATCAGTCTCATATTGAACATTCTCAAAAATCCACTACATGTGGTCATGGTACAACAGATGGATCTTGTATGTTATCTTCTTCATATGTTTATGTAAATAATCAAGGCAATGTAAAGAAATCTGTCAAGTCTAAAAACAATATATGGCATACTACCTTGTCTGAAGATCAATCCTCTGATCAAAATTGTCATGTATTTGGCCTCCTCAAAAGAGGTCTGCAAGTAATCAACCTAAATATTCAACACATCCTCCCTAAACTGAATGAGATAAAGTTAATATTACAGCAAACTAGATCAGTCAATATTCTAGGTCTATGTGAAACCTTTCTTTCCGATGATACTGATGATTTGGCTCTCCAAATACAGGGGTTCAACTTTGAAAGAAAAGATAGGGAATCCATGGGGGGTGGGGGTATTCTTCTCTATGTAGACAGTTCCATTAGTTATAACAGACGTGTTGATCTAGAGACTATTGGGGTAGAGAGCATCTGGATCGAAGTAACCCTTGCCCAATCAAAGCCAATACTCTTATGTTCGGTTTACAGGCCACCTAGTTCCACAGCTGATTGGATTGATAGATTTGAGGTTCAAATTCAAAAAGCATTACTTAAGGAAGATTTAGAAATTATCATATTAGGTGATTTTAACATTGACTATATGAAAACTCCACCATTAACATGGAAAAGTAGCTTTGAAACTTACAACTTTACTCAATTAATTAACACCCCAACTAGAGTAACGGATAAAAGTGCTACTATCATTGATCATGTCTATACTAATAAACCTGAAAACGTAAGTGAAATTAAGGTACCAGTGTATGCACTGAGTGACCACTACCCAGTCTGTATAACTAGACATGTTCCGAAATCATCTAAAAATGGCCAACACATTGAAATTCAATACAGGGACTTCAAACAGTTTGATGAGGAAATGTTCTTAAATGATTTAGTTTGCAAACCTTTCCAATCAGTCTGCACTATAGCTGATGTCAACACTGCCTTGGACAAATGGTATCAGATGTTCAATGCAGCCTTAGACAAGCATGCCCCAATTAAAACAAAAAGGGTTAAACACCAAATTACACCCAAGTGGATTACCCCTGAGATCAATGAGGCTAGGCACCTAAGAGATAATTTCCACAAGAAAAAAGACATGAAAAGCTATAGAAAGTGGAGAAATAAAACTAAGTACCTGATAGATAAGGCAAAAGAGAACTACTATAAACAGGCTATTAATGAAAGTAAGAGTACCAAAACATTGGGGAAGCATCTAAAAGAGCTGAACCCACGCAAGAACAGTTGCCTTCCCCCTAGACTTAAGCAAAATGATGATATAGCAACATCTGTACAAGACATTGTGGAAATGTTCAACAATTTCTTCATAAGCATCTCCAGTAAGAGTATTCAGAACCAGACTAATATCCCAATTGAACTTGATGCTCTTCTATTATTTATAAAAGCTAAAATTCCTGATGAAAATTATTTTTCAATAGCTAATGTTAGTGAAGGTGATGTTTTTGATATGCTAATTAAGGTTAATATTAATAAATCCTCTGGATTGGATGGTATTGGTCCACGAATTCTTAAAATTGCTGCACCAGTAATAACAAAGTCACTAACGCATATCATAAATTTAAGTATAATGAGTGGTAATTTTCCAGAAACACTGAAATGTGCAAAGGTTACACCTATCTTTAAGAAAGGAGAAAAGGAGGATCCAGGAAATTACAGACCAATATCAATTCTACCTGTATTGTCAAAACTATTTGAAAAGCATGTAGCCATTCAGGTCTATAAATTTTTCGAAACATACTCTCTATTTCATAAAGCTCAATCAGGATTTAGAAAGTACCACTCGTGCCAAACAGAACTTACCAAATTAATTGATCTTTGGCTGAAGGAAATGGATAATGGACATATGACTGGGATTGTTTTCCTTGACTTCAAGAAAGCCTTTGATCTTGTTGATCATGAAATTCTGCTGCAAAAGTTGAACTGTTACAGATTTGACAATCCTTCTTTAAACTGGTTTAGATCATACCTAAACCAAAGGTCTCAACAAGTAAGCATTGGCAATATTAGCTCTCAAACTCGCACTATTCATTCAGGAGTCCCTCAAGGCTCAGTTTTGGGCCCTCTCCTCTTCCTTATCTATATCAATGATCTACCATTAAATAATGAATCCACAAACACAGATTTGTTTGCAGATGATGCAACTTTGTATACATCTAGTTCTGATACTGAAGTTATCCAAATGAAATTAAACTCAGACCTTATCAGAGTCCAAAACTGGGCACAACAAAATAGGATGGTAATTAATGAAGGTAAAACAAAATGTATGATTTTGGGGACATCACAAAAGCTACACAAGTCAGGGAACCCAAAACTGTCTCTTGCAATAAATAATCATCCATTAGAAAATGTCAAACATGAAAG
This sequence comes from Sinohyriopsis cumingii, assembly GCA_028554795.2. Lineage (NCBI taxonomy): Eukaryota > Metazoa > Mollusca > Bivalvia > Unionida > Unionidae > Sinohyriopsis > Sinohyriopsis cumingii. The sequence continues at coordinate 186,498,552 of CM068824.1, read as the reverse complement.
GCTTGTAGGTGTGTCTGTAGATAATAATTTATTATGGAATGACCATATTGATAAGCTTTGTAAAACACTGTCATCCAAAATTGCCCTTCTCAGCAGAATCAAGAAATATTTACCTATGGAAACTCGCAATCTATACTACAAGTCATATATTCTTCCAACAATGGATTATTGTTCTAATGTATGGGGAAACTGTGCCAAATCTGAGCTTGACAGGATTTATAAACTTCAGAAACGAGCAGCACGTGTAATTTTAGATGCATCTGTTGATCATCCCTCAAAAGCATTATTTACAGAACTCAAATGGCTCACAATATATGACAGGATAGATTTTCACAAGGCAGTTCTTTTATATAAATGTCTACATGGAACTGCACCAGAGTATCTTCAAGACTTATTCAGGCCTTTTTCAGCACAATACCAGTTGAGATCAATATCACATGGAAACATTCTAATACCAAAACCAAGAACAGAGCAATTTAAAAAGAGTTTTCAATACTCTGGTACAGTTCTGTGGAATAAGCTTCCACTACATGTAAAATCTGCTGAAAATATTAGAATATTTAAGAAAAGATATCATGAGCATGTATGTGTTTCTAACAGATAATGGAATTTAGTATTTTAATACTAAACATGTTAAAATAAACAGTAATTATTGCCATCTTCATATAATGTGCATTGTTATACTCTCCTTAAGAGGGCCTCAAGGGAGAATAGTCCTTGACTAATGAGTCACCCTCTATAAATAAAGCATTATTATTATTATTATTATTATTATTTGTAAAACATCTAACGAAACAGTACATATTTCGTCCCAGATGATAACCTCAGGAATAAATTTTTCACCCATTCGATCAGGAGTCCACTCACCACCGCTGTATCGAAAAAAGCTGTGATAAGTAACGGCATCAACATTTCGTTGTTTTATCTCTCGCGCTAGTCTATGGGTCGGTGTAAGCACGATTATACTTGCCCGTGTTCGAAATAGTTCAATTGCCCGAGTCGTCTTTCCTGACCCGCCACAGCCGCTTAAATAAACTGTTTTGTGTCTACAAATTGGATCAGAACACGGTGGTGCATTAGACCATTCTGATAGATTATCACCGCGTAAGTAGTTGTTCTCAACGGTGACATCTGCTGACGGGGAATAATCGCGTCGTATTTCATTTTTAATTCTCCATGTACCCCAACTCTCGTCCGGACTAGTAAACTCGGCTATGTTTCCCTTATACTTTACGTCTATATAAAATGAATCAACGACTACTCTAACCGCGGTGTCGGGGAATCTATTTATCATCGAGAATAAATTGATAGCGGCATAACCCAGCATAGACGCCCTCAAATGTGGATATGCCGGGCTGTCTCCATCGCTGTAAGTAACAACTGTACCCAACTTTGTTCCATTGGACAAGAAAGCTGTTTTGCAGTTCACGTATCTATTTTTCGCCACTGCGTCCTTGATTACGAAATCATATTCTGCGTCATCTATAATCAGCCGTGAGCAATATCGTTTGTAGTCGCAGTATTTTCCACCTTGTGTGAACTTACCGATTATTCTTCTACCGAGATCTTTTGCCTCGCGGTTTCGTTGGTTGAATATCCTCCTGGACCATTCGATGATATATTCCTCGTCGGCATCAATCTGTTTTCTGGACTCGTCAATTATGCTATCTAGACGCTCCGGTTCTGGTAACCAGACTTCAGTCTGCGCCCGGTATGATATAATCGCGTCACTGACAATCAACAATACAAGCATTTTACAATCAATCATATACCGTAGCAGCGCTATTGGCAACCACTTCTTTTCAGACATGTGTCTACCGATCCAAATATAACAACAGCGATGAAGTCCTGCCTCGAACTCAAATGATACTACGCGAGCGAATCCGGTTAAATCAAAATCAGGCAGTGGTCCATTAATAGCAACACGAGTCATTTCATGTCTGGGGTGTCCAAATCGTTTGAAATACTCAGCGGCGGATCCATACCCGAGAAAACTCGCTGGATAACAGGCAACCATATCAACGGAAATCATAGCGTCGCGGCTGTATTCAGTGTTCCATAGTCCACCGTGATAGTATTCCAAACAACTGGATTGTACATCCGGTAGAAATTCCTTGCGTGTTGGACTCCACGCATTTTTCCTTGCTGCAACATGAGCCGCAACCGATGGAATCGTAAAACAATTTGTTAGCAGTTGTTCATCATGCTCTCCAAATTCTATGGCGGTTTTTTTCATCTTGTTGTGAAACGCTTCAGTGCGATATAATTCACCGTTTGGTCTTACAAACTGATCAAAGGTATCCGCATCGTTTTCAGCGCTGCGAAGTAACCACACTGACACAGGGTCGTCTTTACGCAAACAAGCAATAGCATCAAATAGTTTCCTCTCCGCGAGAAAACCATCCTTGGAGAATTGTTCTCCCAGGAATTCTTCAGGTATATACTTTACTGTTCTATCCCGTGGAAATATTGTGACCGCGGACGTCCATGCGTGTTCGTTATGATCAATAATTTTGATTGGGGCTCCATTTGATTTATACTTCGATTCGTATAATACTTCACCGGTTATCGTTGTAACGGTTATTGGAAATCTCAGCGACGTTTCTAATCTCGCTATGTCGCTGATGGTTGCTCCACGCTCGCGCACTGTCTTCTCCCACTGGTTGATTTTGCTGCGTCGTAAATCAGTCAATTTGTTTCCTCGACACGCATTTGTAAAATGCTCTATTATTCGTTATGCTACACAATTTATCACCGTTGACTGTTTCATCGGCGCTAGTTTTCCGATATCAGGTTTCTTATTTAACGGGTATATTCCATAAACAACTGCTGTTTCAGGATACGCTCGTTCATAGTATGGTCTGTCAATTCCAGTTAACAACCCCGGCTTGGAGTCGCGGCTAACAATAACTGTTTTCTTGTCGCTGAGAACTGGTTCAAATTTATCACGTATGATCCAATTACCTGATTCCACCCGGACAATGAATTTTACTCGGAAGAAATACTTTTTACCGTCAAGTTGTGATATTATCGTTGCTGCGCGGTTGTCGTTCATGGTAGCATCAACAACACCATCAATTCGAAATGTTGACCAACTATGAGATGCACCATCATGCTTGAATTCATTGATACAATCGCGTATTTTACTCAACAGGGTTCTATCGTTTATTAACGCTTTTGGTGCGTCCTTGAGGACTCTATCGAGATTAAACCTAATATTTTTCCAGGGCTTAATTGCTGCTAATCTCTCGAACTCATCCATATAATTAAAACAAGTATTTAAATAAAAGAATATAGTATAATGAATCACTGCAAATGGTTGATGATTGGGTCGACAACCCCGTGCAATAAATCATATAGAGGTGAATTCTGCGGGTATCATTTACAAAGCGTTCGTAATGGTTCTCTTGGCCCCCTCCCCTGCTTGGTTTGTCGCGTTGGTGTAAGAGGAAAATCGCAGTTGTGTATCAATTGTGGCGGAAAGCGATACAGAGAGTTAAAACGTTATTACGACAAGCGAATTAAAAACGCCGTCATTGACCCCACCGCCGACTTCGTCATCAAAACTCCTCAGGACTACATTGAAAGGTTTATAATTAAACCAAATAATGAATTAGACAAGTAGTATTATTATACAAATGGACCAAGAGTTCAGACCTCACCCTGTGCTCGTTAATTACGAGGCATCTCGCGACAGTGTTGTTAGAAATTGTAGACTAAATAAACCAGTTGGATGGAAAAATAATCAGGGGTATTTGATGTTTGGTGCCGGAAAGAAGAAGTATTATGTTCATAGGGTGGTATTTGAAGTATTCAACGGATTAATCGAGAATGGGCTTGTGATTGATCATATTAATAATAATAAGACTGATAATTCTCTTATAAACTTGCAAGCTATCTCGCAAAGTCAAAATACCAAAAAAGGCGAAACTGGTAAATACTCAAAGAAAGCAAAACCCGTAAAGTCATTTGATACAACAACTCACGAGGAAAAAATATTTCAGTCGATGAATGAGGCAGGAAAATATTTCGACATTTGTATCGCCTCAATACGATTTGTTGCAGAAGGAATACAGAATTCAGCGATCTCAAAAAAAAACGGACGCAAAATTCGATTTTCATATGTAACAGAATCCTCCGATTATATCAGCGAGTGACAAGGTCACCGGCGCCTATGGCGCTGACGAAGTCGCCATGACAATAAATTGTCTGTTCCGGAAGAAAACGAATTATCCTACGGTTCAATCGAATGTTAACACACTGCGCAGAGTTCATTTTTTTTTATATTAGAAATAAGGATGTTTTATAAGAATATGAATATCGAAGACATCAATAATATATTAGCCGAGATTTCAAAATTAAAAAATCAAGGAATTGAATTATCTGATAGTCTCGACAGCGAAAAAATATTATCCGATTATGAGATTATTAACGAACAATCGAAACGGGGGCGTTTTACCCTGGCCCGCGAGTACTTTTTTATAAAACGATTACAACATGCGATTAATGAGAGCCTGTACCACAATGACGTAAATGCATTCATTGGACTATTTACTGCCGTTGAAATAATACGAAAAAAACTTGGATGTGTTTATGAACGACGCCGGGAGATTTCTAGTAAGATCAAAAACATTAGAAGGATTATAGACGAAAACTCCGTGGAGCCCCCGATGGTATACATATCCCCCCCCGCCACACTCGGCGGGAAATTAGAAATTGCGGAGCAATTGCAATAATGGTAGGCGAATCACTTACTACTCGGCTAGCCAGAGAGCGGCTAGCGGCGCTTAAAAAGTTCATACCGTTACGAGACAGGGTCCGAGAACAACTTCAAACGCGGCAGCAACTACAAACTGATTTTACTGTTGGAAGTGAACAACTCTTTGCTCCGATAACGAGTGCAACCAAGGATGTGAAAACAGCGATATACGGGGATATTCCTGACGAAGAAAGAAAGAAAAAGGCGCCACTGCTTGGCGTACTTGAAAAGATAGCGGCTCGGACCGAACAAACAAAAAGGTCTTTAGAAACACTTCCTGCTACAACACGGAGGCCACCACCACTCGCTGTAACCGAACCACAAGAACCTTATGTTACAATGGCCGATGAAGAAGAACTAGGTGCTACTGCAAGAGAACCAGAAGAAGAAATACCGGAAGAAATACCGAAGAAATACAGAAAGGGGGGAATATACCCCGTAATGTACTTAAAAAGTCCGCAATAGATAAAATTAGAGGCCTCAGCAGGGAAGAATTAATTGATTTTGTTATTACAACATCACCTAAGAGCCTTCGAGATGAGCATATCAATGAAGGTTACAAGAAAAAAATAACCTCGACGGAGAACTGGACAAGAATGGTGTATTTAGCGAGTATACATGAGAATGCGATACCACGTGGTGGTGGTCCCGATTACAAAGCATTCCTCGATGAGGTTAAAAAAAGGGCAAAACTAAAAAAAGGAGAAGGATACTCTGTTGGTAAAGAATCCTACGGCGTTACCTGTCCTGGTAGTGTTCTCAGTGATATATCACGGCTGGAAGTACTAATCGGAGGAAAACGAGCCGGAAATAACTCTCCGGAAATAATCAATGAGGCCGCTGATATTTGCAAGCGGTTATTTGCAGGCGGTATCATGGACATTAATGCATGTCGAACGCTCATGAACGAGTTAGTGGATGATTAAAAAAATTATAAAATTGTCGTTTTTGTTAATTTTTGTTAATTTTTGTTAACTTTTGGTCGTTTTTGGTCGTTTTTTGGTCGTTTTTTGGTCGTTTTTTTGTCGTTTTTGGTTGGTTTTTACGGGTGAAAACCCCAGGAAATCATTTAGAGAAAATCGATATTTTTTACCAAAAACCGGCAAAAACCAACCAAAAACGACCAAAAATTGACAAGAAACGACAAAAATTGACAAAAATTGACAAAAAACGCGGATTTTTACCGCCAATGAAAACCCCAGGAAATCATTTAGAGAAAATCGATGTTTTTGACAAAATTTATGATTCGGTGGTGGGAAGGGGGGGTGATCAATCACTAATTGGAAAACTGGTGTTTTTATAATAAAGATGATCATACATTACAACCATGATAAACCAGTACTCATCTACGTGGTAAACTCGCGATTGCCTGTTTACCGCGCGTACTATGGAGATGGTCTCGGTAGCACCATTGCGGGGTTATTTACAAGAATGGCTCCAAAAGTGGCGCCGTTAGCCAAACAATTAGGAATGAAGGCTATTGATGTTATTCGTGATAAGGGAATCAGCGCTATTGGAGATGTTGCCGGAAAGGCGTTTTCTGCAGCAAAGGACAAACTAATGTCGTTGGTGAGAAAAAGAAAACAGAAACCACCGGTGATGCCATCAACGACAGTGATGCCTGCGAATGTCAGTAAAGTAATAAATAACGCCGTGGAAGAAAAACTAGCATCGCTGGCGGCTCAGCCATCCGCCGATGCGGCAACCAACGCGCTCATGAACGCGATAACGGGGAGTGGTCTTAAACAAAATTCGAAGAATTTACGACGAAAACGACGTTGATGAATTGCAATTGAAAACATCAACATGATAAATAATAAAAATGTTTGCGCAAACCGCTGATCCCGCGTTTGATATGGATGCCCCAGTGCGCAGGGATGATTCTGTCCGCGATTATCAATTTTATTCCTATCAACCACCGCAAGCCGACCTACGATCGCGAATTGAACTTCAAGTCCAAGATACCAGTAAATACTTTTTGCCGTGTGAAGCGTTTATCGAAATTGAGGGAGAACTCGTGACAAATGTTGCCGCTAATACACCGTACGCAGATGACGATCGTGTTCGAGTTGGTTTTGTCAACAACGGTATCATGGCGTTATTTGAGAGTGCCAGATATCTTATTGACGGGTGAGAAATTGAATCAATAGAACGCGAGGTTGATGTTGCAACAACGATAATTGGGTTAGCGAGATACTGGGATGATTATACAAAATCGGCGGGCCCATCTATGATGTTCGCAAAGGACGCCACTGATAATGCTGATCATCTTCAGTACATTAACGTGCTGACACCACAAGATACTTCAGTTGCTAATCAAGCTGAAGCAGCTAACCCAGACCGCAGGGCAAGACCAGGCGCTGATTTCAATATTATAAAAAGTGCTAACAATAATTACAATCTAGGATTCGCAGCACGAGTAGGGATGTTGAAAAGACCACGCCGACAGTTTTCATGCGCGATTCCACTCCATCACATATTCGGATTTTGTAGAAATGTCAGAAAAGTTATCTATGGGGCTAAGCATACAATCGCGCTAACGCGAAGGGGCGATGATAACAATGCAATATGGCGTGCTGCTGGCGTCGATAACGGTAAAGTCGTTTTAACTAAAATGGCATTGTGGATGCCGGTGTTGACTCCATCAGTTACCACGGAAGCACGATTGTTATCATTTATGGAACAAGGGGGAAAATCGTTGAGTTGGCTAGCGGTAACAACTGATGCTAAAGAGGATAATGTCGCCGATACATTTACATGGCACTTGGCATCAAAACAGGGTGTTTCAGCCCCGCGTCATATATTCATAGCGCTACAGAATAGGGGACGATTGGGTAATCAAGAACGCAGCCATATGATATTTGATCAATTAGGAGTCAGGGATGTTTCGCTGAGAATAAACGGACAACAGGAACCATCCGAGGATATACAGCTTAATTACGGCGACAACCATATTGCACGTGTGTATCATCGATTGCTGTCATATATAGGTCGTGATCAAAACGTCGACACTGGTTTGCAAATATCACAACTTGATTTTAAAAACCTGTATCCGATTTATTATTTTTCGTTGGAATATCTTGATTTAACGAGACAATCCGTCGTTGATATACACTTCCGAGCTCGTATAGCCCCGGGTGGTGCTGATTATAGAGCGGTTGCTGTCATTCTCAGCGATAAATCAATGCTGCTAGAAGGCGTTGGTGGACGAATGAGAATCGTTGATGCACCAGTGGAAAACATGTAATTGAAAACACAAACGCGTTTACAATAAAATGTCGTATAGTGTTGTCAGTGTAGAGTTGACTGATGGTCAAGTCAAGAAATTACGATCAAAGTCGGCTAAACAATGCGGAACCACAATAACGCTGAAGCTGTCGCAGATGGCGGGTGGTAATCATAAGATATCGTTGACGGCGCGTCAAATAAAACATTTCAATGATGCGATGAAGAATAAAAAGGGCGTTCAAATAGATTTTTCGGCCGCAGCGATTAAAAACATGGAAAAGACCGCTGGGATATTTCCGCTGTTAGCTGCGATTCCAGCGTTGATTGCCGCGGCCGCACCAACAGTGGCTAAGGCGGCGGCGTTAGGAGCCGTTGGTACCGCGGCGGGAATAGCATTGAAGAAAGCAGCCGGGAAAGGCTATAAAAAAAAAAAACGATCCGTGGCCGGAAGGGGTCTAAGACTACCGGGAACCCCGTATTCATGGTACTCGGGGAAGGGTCTAAGACTACCGGGGACCGTTTATTAACGCAAGAGTCTATGGTTCCGTTATTCAATTTTGATTTAATAGATGCCGCAGACGCGTTAGCGATAAAAAACTTCAGAGGTGTTTTTATGAGGGATCAATTACCAACAAAACCAAGGAATATTGAAACCGGTATAATTAACCTCGATGGGTCCTCCGGAGCGGGAACTCATTGGGTTGCGTACGCGATTGATCCGCGTGCGATCGTCTATTTTGATTCATACGGGTTAGCCCCGCCGAACGAGTTCATGCGGTATATCCGGGCGTGTTCAGCCCCGGTTTTTTATTCCACGCTGCCAACACAGCGATTAAGTGACCCACCGATATGTGGCCGTGAGGTATTGAACGTACTCGCGGCGATTTCATCATCGCGGAGACCACCTCATGTGGTTGTAAACGAATACACTAGTGGGGTCGTAGAGGCCCGGCGGGTTAATTAAAAACACCGTTTTTTTTACAATAATAATGATTGATATCTGGGGACGACCGGTTTCGGCGCTGAAAAAATCAACGGAAACGCCCGCCACCGATGACATAAAAAAACTAATCGAGGATGAAATCGCTGAGACGTTGAACCTAACAAGTGTTGACCCAGGTGAAATAGTTGTATTTCAAGACCGCCAGGGTAAATTGAAATCCAGTAATGTGTCGCTGGATGACGTTTTAACACGACAGCGTGATGCCGCCGAGAACGCTATCGCGTTGTATACCAGCGACGGACGACTCAAACCGGGTGAACATCTGTCGACGGTGACGGATAGGGTAACATTAGTCCAAAACGGTTTTATAAGGTTAGATAGATCGGTGACCGAACTTGACACGCAGGTGAAAAAATCTGTCACCGATATACAACTCACTACCGCTAGTTTTTTTTGGGACCCCGACGGTAACCGAACCGAATCTTGCAACAATAAAAAATACTATTTCGGAGTTTACAACGCTGTCGGGCCAATTTTACACGTTACGAAAAAATGTTAACAGGATCGATGACAACTTTGATAAATTCTTTGGTAAAAAAATACCAAGCTGGATGAGATTACAACAACTATAAATGATATCACTGCGTATGAACAGAAAATAAAAACAATCAAAACTGATGTTGCAGCGAACAAGATTATGTAGACGCGAATGGACAGGAAATAGGAACGATCAAAATGTTGCAGCGAACAAAAAAGTATAGACGCGTATGGAGGGGAAATAAAAACAATCAAAACTGATGTTGCAGCGAACAAAAAAAGTATAGACGCGTATGGAGGGGAAATAAAAACAATCAAAACTGATGTTGCAGCGAACAAAAAAAGTATAGACGCGTATGGAGGGGAAATAGGAACGATCAAAACTGATGTTGCAGCGAACAAAAAAAGTATAGACGGGAATACATATGAAATAGGAACGATCAAAACTGATGTTGCAGCGAACAAGGGGAATATAGACGCGTATGGAGAGGAAATAGAAACGATCAAAACTGATGTTGAAGCGAACAAAAGGAATATAGACGCGTATGGAGGGGAAATAAAAACAATCAAAACTGGTGTTGAAGCGGAAAAATTAAATGTTATATCGATCAGAGGAAATATAGACGCGCATGGACAGGAAATAAAAACAATCAAAACTGATGTTGCAGCAAACAAAAGGAATATAGACTCGCATGCAGGGGGAATAAGAATAATCAAACTTGATGTTGAAACGAACAAAGGAAGGGTAAACGCGCATACACAGGAAATAGGAGCGATCAGAATTGATGTTATGACGAGCAAAAGGAATATAGACGAACATACACAGGAAATAGGAACGATCAAACTTGATGTTGAAGCGAACAGAAAAAGTATAAACGCGTATGGAGGGGAAATAGAAACGATCAAAACTGATGTTGAAGCGAACAAAAAAAATGTAGATGCGTATTGGCGGGGAATAGGAATAATCAAAACTGATGTTGCAGCGAACAAAAAAAGTATAGACGGGAATACATATGAAATAGGAACAATCAAACTTGATGTTGCAGCGAACAAAAAAAGTATGACCGAGAATACACGGGAAATAGGAACGATCAAAACTGATGTTGCAGTGATTAAAGACAGACTACCTAGAATGACGGAGCAACTCGAAAAAATAAAAACCCCTCATGAAAACGCCATCAACGCAGTATACACAATTCGGCATGGATCATTCGATTGGACTCCTACGAATAATACAGTAAATATCACCGCAACTGTTAAGGGCATTTATCGATTGACATTGATTTCAGCGATGCAGTTCAGTATATCATCGTCGAGTTCATCCGGGTTTAACAATACAATATCAACAATCATTGACAAGGATGCAACCGAACGATTTATAATTAAAGCCGTTGATAGCGGTCTATTTAGGACAAACATTACATGGTATGTGGAATTTGTAGTGGATCTAAGTGAGTAATTGAAGACACTAGTTCTTTTAAATAAAAATGACCACCAAGGCAATTGAATTAGAGGTATCACCGACGTCACATCAATATCGATTCGATACCGCAAAAGAATTCTCCGCGAGCTTAAAAACGCTTTCCGAACAATACCGCGCAAAAATAAAAAAATACCGTCGTAAAATAACCGCCATCGACGTGGCCATGTACTCGGTGTCTGGTATAGTAGCCGGTACCGGTGTCATTTTATCCACGGTGACCATGATAGCCCCGATCGCCGTTCCAATCGCTATCTCCGCGGCGACAACAATTGCTGGAGTCGCCAACGCAATCACTAGAAAGATATCATCGTGTTCTCAGAAAAAACTCAACGAGTATACAGTAAAACATCAAATAGTATCCGACGCGTACTCGAAATTATCCGGGTTGATCTCGTTGTCGATTGATAATTCGTTCATATCCGATGTTGAATTCTCCGCGATGGTCCAGTTGTATGGCTCCGCGATGTCAAAAATCGAAAATTTTCAACTGGAAGCCGGAAACCACGTCGCTGAAACCACTTCAATGGGCTTAAAACAAGATTCGGTGTTGAAATTAAACACTAAAAACAGCGAATAATAATAATGTCGCTGAACCCCGAAGGGTTTCAATTACTTCAACGGATCGCGGAAAACACCACTCCGGTACAAACAAGTATGATATCGATAACATCAACGAAACCCGAATTCAGTGTAAACTTCCCATCACCGGTTCCAGTGAAGGAAATAGCGCTGGCAAAATTGCGAATATATCACAGTTGGCCTAATATCCGAGCGGACGCATTTAACGGACAACAACCTAATAACTCGCTGGTTTTTGCATGGACAAATAAACCCAATGGGACCCCAGACTGGAAGGAGGTTACAATACCAACTGGGTCATACCAAATAGAACAAATCAATAAAGAATTTCAACGCAGGATAAAATCGATTACCACAAAGGAATCAAAAATAGCTATTACGGTTCATGAACTGACGTTATCATCGACGATTGAAATAAGCACACCGGGGTATATGGTTGATATTTATAACAGTTCAATAAGAACCATACTAGGATGGCCCAAGAATCCACCTCATGAAATCCCCGCGGACTTGCACACGAATGCGCAATCGTATCACGAGATTAATCCCAGTTATCAAAATGATTTGTCTATTATAAAAAGCGCGTTATCACCCAGCAGGTTTATATTTCAAAACAGGAATACCATGCAATGGTATTTTCCGTATAAGCAAACTCCTGAATCGTCCGCCGTGGTCACAGTTGGTTTAAATGATATCACTGGTGCTTTTACCAAAATTAATCATAATTACCAATCACAACTAGAACAGCTACGGAAAACAAAAACACGAAAACACATTGAGGTGTTAAATCAACTTATATCAGACATGGAATATATCAATGAACGAATCGTTAAAACAATATCTGCTAACAGCGATGATAATAAACAAAAATTCCTAACTGAGTATAATATCACAGAAGCCAATTTACCCGATTTCAAGTTTCCAGGATACAACGCACCAGAACTAAGAAAATCTCTTAATGATTTTCTCGCCCCATCAACTATCCTCAGACACGATAACGGAGAGGATGGTAGGCATATTGCTCCATACAAAGTAAATATCGCATCGGTGATAGCAATCAATCTAGTGTGTGATGTTATCGAAGGGAGTTACCAGGTGGATACCAAGCAATCAAATCAGGCTCAACAGGGGTATATCCTTTATTCATTTTCACCAACAGCCCCTCCGGGATTTTTAATCGTTGAGAGTCCGATTAATCCGGTCTATATGCGATGCCATAATCGGTTTTTAACGAGAATTAATTTTAGACTTACCGATCAGTCAAATAACCTAATTGATCTACAAGAGGAGGAGTTAGTGATCACTCTGTTTATAAGATCATTGTAACTCTTAGCAGCAGGGAGGGCGATGACATCGACGCGGTCGTCGCGCTTTTTTACCGGACGCTGACGACGCTGGGATCGACGCGCAGAAGGTATTAATTAAACCAAATGACGATTGGACGATCCCCCGACGACCGCGTCGTTTTTTTTTACCAGGCGCTGACGACACCGGATCCGCTGAGTGCAGAAAGTATTAATTAAACCAAATGACGTTTGGACAAAATGTCGGATTCGCCCTCCCTGCTTGAGGTAATTTTGTTAACGATCTTTCAGAGGATGGTTATCTTGAAAAAAAGGTAATTTATGGAAATAAAAGTGAAGAACTTGATTGGGAAAAGCTATTTATTGACAATTATTTTCAATGTGGTTTTAAACTGAGTATTCGGCCATTAGAAAGCACCATTACACACTCCCCACCAGTTTGTCTCAATGCCTTTTGGGCATAGCATCCCTTTCTCACTTCTTTTAAGATCCCTCTGTTACTTGTGGTCTTTTAGTGAGGTTTCTGTTCTTGGACCCTGTTGTGTGCAGGTATAACAAGGGATGAGGTTACTCTTGAATTTTGGTTTCAAAGAGTTTATTCCTCAAAGCCTATGTTGATCTATTCTGTGTTGGTAAGAATAGTTTGTGTTTCAGATATATTTAGCTCTTAAGGTCTATTCTTTGTTGGTAAGAATAGTTTGTGTTTCAAATATATTTAGCTCTTAAGGTCTATTCTGTGTTGGTAAGAATAGTTTGTGTTTCAGATATATTTAGCTCTTAAGGTCTATGCTGAAAGGACAGTCAAGATCTGCAAATTGACATAACTCAATTTTTTATTCTAAGAGGAAATTATTAGAGTGCTTACCTCCCTTTAAATAGTTTGACATGTGTAGTATGTAGTTCTTGATAAGAATTTTTTCAATAGAAAATATGTGGTAAAGGAAATTGCTTAGATATTTTTCTCAGAATATATTTTGAACTTTTTTATCAACTTGGTTAAGATAAAATAAAAGTCTTCAGCTCCTTTTAATTAAGATAATCCTTTTAATTCAGATAATCCATTTAGCTAAGATTATGTACATTTAGAAGGATACTGGTATTTGCATATAATCATGCAAAGGAAGCATTGTTTCCAATATCTTGCAAATTATGTTCATCCCTTTGATCCTGTTGTAGTATTACCGTAACTCCACAAGTCATTTGTATTATCATTAATTTGATTCTGTTGTAGTATTACCGTAACTCCACAAGACATTTGTATTATCATTAATTTCATTTTGACATCTTATTTCATATCATGTGCATTCATTTCAGTTCATTCAGTATTTGTTGGTGCCATTTTGCTGGTGTGTCTTATTTGTCAGCAATGTCCCTTCATTATTAGCATTTGTTGGTCCAGCTGTTGACTTTGCAAGCACCTAAGACAGGTGTCTCAAACACTCTGCCTGTGTTCCGATGTGGCTCATGGAGTTATTTCTTGTGACATTGACACCTGGAATCTGTTAAATAATTAATAATGCACGTATTTTCTTTAGTGATGTTGCTCTCAGGCCAATGTACTAGTCCTCGTGTGACCTTGATTTGAATCGGACCCTCCTGATCAAAGAGATTTTGAGTGAACCTTACCCAAGAAGATCCCATGAGTTGGCAATGTCTCACACCCTGGCTGGTTATCTACCTTAGGGTCAAAGTCATAAGAATATAAAATAATAATAAAGCAGAGAGATGTCAATATCTATAGTAAGCAGTTTTTTTGACATATTGTAAATTTATTCATCAGGATTTCAGAGGGAAGTATTCTCTTGCTGAGAAAATACAATGTAAAGAAGAGTTTTCAAACAATTCCCCGCTTCAGGCCTGCTCATTACCCCCTTGAGCTGTATGACATTGACATTAATATCAACAGCCATCATCCTGCCACGGAGATTACCATCTTGGATCCTGATGTGGTCCCAGATGACCTGACTCTACCTGATGTGCAATATAATTTTCTCTCCAGGAAGTCAATAAGGTACAAATTCAGTCTGTTAATCTTGAAAGGTAAACCTGTGTGCATTTGCATTGATTTTAAATGAATGGGAATTCTTGTTGGCTTTTGGTCAGCTGCTTAAATTCATTGTTGACATGCACAGATATACTATGTCATCACATCTGTGTACAGCTGTATATTAATTGGGTGTATGTCCTTCATCAAGTCTGTCAAAATCCAAATGTTTCTGGGGTGAGGTAGTGTGTTACTGCAGCTAGATGCTTTAGATAGAATAAACTTGTAAAATTGAATAAAATTCAGAATTTGGTGATCAGATAATCTTCATGATATGTCAGCCTTGTAATAACAGAAAGGGGAATGTTGTTTTTCTGCCATCTGGCCATGCTTTTCCTAAATTCATGTATGCAAAGGCACAAAACAGCTATTTAAAAATTGAGTTATGAAATTTTACCAACTTTATCATAGTGACAAATAGGTTACCTGTTTAGATTTGAAAGCCATCATATTGATTGTTTTTTCAATTTTCCCTTGTTTTTCTTAATTAGACTTTTTTAGGACAAGATTGTTGTTAACTTGATTTAAAAAAAATCACTGGCCGGACAAATGAAATTTGGTGTGCATGTTTGTATGCATATAGTGATGACCTAATCAGACTTTTATATCACAAAGGCAGTTTTTTTTCTTTCACTTTTTTTTCTTCTTCTGAATATTTCAATTATTATACTATTTGGTCTGCAGTGGGAACATGCTAATGCTACATGTATTTTAAAACAAATTTTGTCAGTTACTGTTGCAGTTATTTGCAGAGTGATTTTAAATTCATTTATCATTCACTTTGCAAAATTAGGAATGCTTGTTTTGAATATAAAGAGTTGTTTTAAGATAAAAAGTTTTTATTTCAGTTTTTTACCTGACAATTTTGTGTGTGATGTCATTGGAATCATCACATATATAGGAAGGTATGAGAGGGAGCCCATTCAGAGTAAGTTCATTGTTAAACCACATATTTCTAAAAAATTTAAACATAAAATTGAAGTTCATTCTCCAAATTTTCATACTTGCAGCACATGTTTGACAACAAAATGTTGTAAGCAAGAAGAGCAAACAAACAAATGAAAAAATTTGTGTGTTCTTGGATTCAGTTCTTATTGTGAGTGTTATTAGAATTTGAACTTGAATTTGATTTCTGTACTCAGCAGATATTATAAATATAGACAAGAAGATGACCATCTGACTAGATCTTGATGTTAAGCAATATTTGTACATTTAGGTATTATCATGGAATTTGTACAATCTCCTCTTCTGTTATGCTAAATCCATTGATTTAGATCTATGCAATTTATCATTTCTGTTTTAATGACAAAGCTAGATTTTCATGTCAAAAAGGTTTTGAGAATACAGGAACTGATTGACATGCTCTTTTGCTCTAATTCACACTCAACTTACAATGAAGATGCCTAATTGGTCAGTGTCTTTTCATTACCCCAATTAAGCATGAAAATGTTTTGATATCCTCAGGGCCTTGTTAAACTTTTGTTCAATTTTACAAGTAGTCTTGGTCTTTGAGACTTACATGTTGAATTTTGAGTTATTGGGCTGCATGGTTATGAAACACTGATATCGAGTTCTCCTTTAATCGTGTTTATACATATTAGCATGTAGGATAGCAAATTAGCCATCATGTTTTCTGCTTTAATTTCTTCAGACAAACATGGTCATGACAGTGGTGGGTTTTGGATAAAGCTATGGATTCATTTGAGAGATGATACAAGTCCCAATTCCTTTTACATACAGCTGTACAGAGTGGCTGAGGTAATAGTTTTTATTCCTATCTATGTAACTTTTTGCCCTTGGGAAGATAGTTTAATGGTTAAACAGAGAAGAAAATCTTAGAGTTTACTATAATATATACTCTCAAGTCAAACCGCAAACAGCAAAGATCATGTTCTGCCATAACATTATGCACCTATGGCTCAGGGTCACTGCTATTTGTTCTCCTTTTAACTCCTAACACACTGTACAGACATAGATCTACTGGTGCGTTATGCGAATGGCAGGTCTGGGTATGTGCAGTTTGCAGTTGAAATGGGCTTATAAGCGAGTTTATATGGTATGTGGAACACAGAAGAGCAAAGAAAGTAAAGGATAATCCTTGGATGCATTGATGTAGATTTGTATGATACTGTAATTGCCTTTTTGAAATAAATCCTTGATGAGTGTCACTACTCGTTACTAATCTGATGAGATGTATATGATTGTGTTCAGCCTGATTGTAATGAATTAAAATAGGACCTATTTAGACTTTTCCACATCCTTGTTTTTGTATCCTAAAGCATTAGTTAACTTTATATTTTTTGATGGGTGGGTGGTGGGAGTAAAGTTAAGTGACATCATATGGAATAGGCATTATGCCATCTAAACATTCTGATTTTGTGACTCTGTCAACCAGACCAGCTTCTCATTGATCAAGACTGGCAACCAGACCAGCTTTTCATTGATCAAGACTGTCAACCAGACCAGCTTTTCATTGATCAAGACTGTCAACCAGACCAGCTTCTCATTGATCAAGACTGGCAACCAGACCAGCTTCTCATTGATCAAGACTGGCAACCAGACCAGCTTCTCACTGATCAAGACTGGCAAGCAGACCAGCTTCTCATTGATCAAGACTGGCAACCAGACCAGTTTCTCATTGATCAAGACTGGTAACCAGACCAGCTTCTCATTGATCAAGACTGGCAATCAGACCAGCTTCTCATTGATCAAGACTACTTTGTGCTTTGATAAATATCAAAACTTTTTATTCTAAATACGTAGTTAATGAAGTTGATAATGTCTGATGGTATGATAGAAATGCAGGTACTTTATAAGTAGAAGACCTTGGAAATTACTTACTTGAGAATGAAAAATAGGGCATTGCTTCCATATTAGATACTGGTACTGGGGGTGATTGTTTACCCATTTTAATGGAATGACTGCACAAGAAAATGAATAATCATACTTCTGATGGTTCCTGATACATACAGGTTGGCTTTACAATGACCAGAATGTGAATTAGATCTACTTCTACAACTCCGCTGTTTTTGTGGAATAATGCGTAGGTGCTAAATTTTGTGTGCTGAATTTTGTAAGTAAAAATTATTTCATTGAATGAGAATATGTGGCCTTTTATTAGTTTAGTATTAGCATTAAAATATAGTATAAAATATAGTATAAAATACAGTATAAAATATAGTTATAGGTTACTGCATTTGTGAGGGAAAATAGGAACGAGTTTTCGGAATGAATACTGCACGAACTTGTGAGTGCAGTATATCCTTCCAACAAAACGAGTTCCTATTTTCCCATACAAATGCAGTAACCTTTTTATTATATGCTCATTTTTTTATTCAACCGGAGGTTAAATTATATAAACAAAATACACTACAAGAAACAACGTAAATGAATGAATGCCGTATTCCAAACTAAATACACAAGCCCAGATTTGACATTACAAAATGACATCATTATTAATGCGCACATAGCTCCGCCCAGATAAATTTGAACTTAATCGCGCGGTCGACATAACTTTCGAAAGAAAATGGCGTGTCTAGTTAAAATTGAAATTTGCAGTCATATTGTGAATGAATGCGCATTGCAACGACTTTTCCATTTGATCTGGAGTGAATGTATTTTTGGTATTTTGTTTCGATTCGATGAAAGTTTGTGATTTTGGACTGGATTCATCTGTGCAAATTATACATGAAATTCATCAGATTGAAGTGGCGCGGGAGAAGCGTATTTACGTCTGCAAATGTGTTTCTGTTTCTGTCATTGAATGTTTGAAATCATAACATGGGAAAATATGAAGTCTTTCAATTGCAATTTTCAAAAGAACGCTATGGAATTTAATGTGTATTTCATTTTGAGTGCAGTAAGGAGGATGCAATTGCACTTATAGAAATTACAGCACATTTTTGAAATGTGTAATCCAGATTGAAAACCTATGATGTGGCTCATGTAATTCCGATTTGCAGAATTAAGAAAAAACATTTTGAGGAAATTCAGGATGTAAAACTGTAAGTATATTTTATTTTGCCATTCTTATCACCAGATAAAGAATACAGTATATTCCTTGTCAGTTGTATGTTATTTTAAGGACATGATCGTCCGTCTTTTATATAATGTAGCTAGCCTAAATCTGTAACATTGTATCAACGCGGAATGTGCCAAAACAGCTGGGCTTTTTGTGTGTGTACAGTCTACGAAACATGTTTTAGTTCATTCAGAAACAAATTTAAATAACCACAACGTAAAGAGCCTCTTACGCGAATGTATATGATTTGTTTACAAATCAAAACTGCTGGTGTCTGCGTCTTTGCTTGTTTACAATAGAAAGTAGTTCCTTTATTCACGTGAATGCTATATGTGTATTGTCGCACGCATTCAGTATCGGGGAATGGTGAACGATTCCGACAATGTAAAGTTAATGGGGGAAAAAATGAGCATATAATAATATAAAATACAGTATAAAATATAGTATAAAATATAGTATAAAATACAGTATAAAATATAGTATAAAATATAGTATAAAATATAGTATAAAATACAGTATAAAATATAGTATAAAATACAGTATAAAATATAGTATAAAATACAGTATAAAATATAGTATAAAATATAGTATAAAATTAATTTAGAGGAATGTAATTGTTCAGATGATGAAATGAGAGGCAGTTCTTTTAAAGATGAGAAGGGCAACATAAATGAATGAAGAGGACGTCACTGATTATTGAAGAGGTATCTAATATTTTGCCTCTCTGGCTTTCCCCTCCTTTTGAGTTTGTTTCATGGTCCTTTGTCTGTCAACACTTTCATTTCATCCACAGCTGTTCAGCAGATTTCAGTTGAATTTTACAGTGATGCTAAACTGACTTTAAATACTGCCCCTGATAATAAAAATAGAGAAAAAATTATAAAAACTTCTTGAAAATGGTTCAGCAGAATTTTACCAAATTTGATAGAAAGCATTTAGGCAGAAAGTACTTTAAAGGTTTGTGTAAATGGTGTTGGTCTGCCATCAAATATTGTGGACATTGCAAAAAGATTGAAGAAAGTTAAAACAACTTCAAAAAAATCACACAATGGAATATGTCCAAATTTAACAAAGAGTATCCTGGAATGTAGGAATTTCAAATCTACACAAAATATACTCCTCTGCTATCAGATATAGTCACCATTGCCAAAAATATAAGAAATATTAAACAACTTTTATCCAAAAGAAAATGCTGAACAGAATTTACCAACTTTGACATAAAGCATCCTGGCATAAATGCCATTTAGTATTAGGCGAATGATGCTTATGTGCTTTCAAAATATGGATGTAGATGCCAAAAACATAGAAACCTTGCAACAATTATTTTCATATCTGCGAACAGCATTAGAACAGTTTATACAGAAAGCATTCTCCCAACCTGGATTTCTTGGCCAACTGGTCTTTGTTTGGCTATAGGACAGTTGTCAATCAGATGAATAATCTTAGACCCACTTGGTCCTCTTGCAACTACAGCATGAATGTACACATATTTTCAGGGTCATGCAAGACCTGACATTGTTCCTGGTCAGGTTCTTGTTTGTCGACATTTGAGAGTTATCCAGGGACTTGAGAGTATGTCAACATCCAGAGAAAAGCGAAATGTGTACCTTACTTCTACTGCTGAGACTCAGGTACATAAAATACATACACTTTGCTATTTAGAATTACAAACCTATCCGTTGAATCTACAATGACACTGTTCATAAGAGTCATTCACCTTCCTAATGTATTGATATCTGAGAGGATTTGAAATGTCAAACATTTGTGTAAGGACCATGTAGGTGACCATCTAAACATTGTCATTATGACCAGTAAGTATTTAAATGAAGGTAAATATATCTTGATTTATATATGAATGGAACTTGTTTAGCTGCATGGTTGATACAACCTTGAAAGTCTTTGAATATTAGGGTTTGCTTTGAAATTTTCAAAATGTTATTCTGTGCTTGAAAAGTCCTTGAATTTGTTGAAAAACTCTATGATTTTTGTCCAGAAGTTCATGAATTTTTCTAAGGGAATAGAACATTGGGTGGATCAAAAGGACAAATGGCACAGGTAGTTTGCAAAATGGAGTACATATTTTATCTTCTATTTTTGTACCTGTTTTATGCAGTGGTAAGCAAATGCAATTTCTATAGAAAGAAATACTTGAAAATGTTTGAAATTTTGAGAAAACTTTAAAAAAATGTCTGAATGACAACTTACCATGGATGTATGAACCATGACCTTACATGATGCACATGTGGTCTTAATTTACTTTCTTTTTAAGTTAGCAGGATTGTATATTTAGGGCTGATACTCCATAATTAGTCATTCAAATAGCATTCCCTGCCATATTCTGTGCAGGGAGCATATAGTGTCACCAGTGCTAATCTGTGACATCATGACATGTTACATGCTATCCTTTATGAACTTCATTTCTGCCCAGTATCATATTTGCTCACTTTTACATCGAGTCCAAATACAAACTGCAGAGACCCTGATCTCTTTTCACATAATACAACGGCAGTTCTGGGTCTGTGCAGTTTGCCAGGAGTAATCATTTGAGCAAATAATATAGACCCTGATTTGCTGGGACATGCAGTGGCAGATCAGGGTCTATGTTGTTTGCAGTTAGTCTCAATTTATAAGTAAGAATATACCGTAACTTTGAATGTCCTTAATGAATGGAAACCAGATTTTATATGATGCCTTACATTACAAAGACAAGTGAGATTTTCAATATTTACGAACTAACTTTGACCCAGTTTAAATAGATGCTGTTTGACTGAGAAACTTGCCCAAGCTTACTGAACCAAGCTTTTCTTCAGTTGCATGACAATGGCCGGGCATCTGTCATGGACAGGATACATTTGTAGTTACTGTGAAATCATGTCATTTTGTTGGTATCAGTTTTCATGATTTTTTGCAGAGAAGAACGCTTTGATATTTAAATATGTGGCTTCTTGAACGAGTCCAATTATCTCCCCTGCAGAATCTTTGTTCATCAGGTCTTTAAATTCCTGGTTTGCAGCAGTCATAAACACACAGAAATTGACACCATGAAAGACAGTAAATTCACAGTAGTCTCCATATTCCATTGATAACACCATTGTTAAATGTATAGATTTATCATTTGAACTTAATTGATAATCTTTATAGTTTTTATACCAAATTCAAATATTAGTAGATTTTAACAAAGAAAGATTTCATTGTGATTCATTTTTGTTAAAACACTTCTTACATAAAATTTCTGTGTTGTAAAATTGTTAATTAGCTCCTTCATATAACTCGATAATCAATCTAGATTGACCTTGCCATTCAGAAGCTTGTAGAATAATTGATACATGTATATATGACAAAGTGGGTTCTTAATAATTGATACATGTATGTATGACAGAGAGGGTTCTTAATAATTGATACATGTATGTATGACAAAGAGTGTTCTTAATAATTGATACATGTATGTATGACAAAGAGGGTTTTAATTGATACATGTATGTATGACAAAGTGGGTTCTTAATAATTGATACATGTATGTATGACAGAGAGGGTTCTTAATAATTGATACATGTATGTATGACAGAGAAGGTTCTTAATAATTGATACATGCATGTATGACAAAGAGGGTTCTTAATAATTGATACATGCATGTATGACAAAGAGGGTTTTTAATAATTGATACATGCATGTATGACAGAGAGAGTTTTTAATAATTGATACATGCATGTATGACAGAGAGGGTTTTTAATAATTGATACATGCATGTATGACAGAGAGGGTTTTTAATAATTTATACATGCATGTATGACAAAGAGGGTTTTTAATAATTGATACATGCATGTATGACAAAGAGGGTTCTTAATAATTGATACATGCATGAATGACAAAGAGGGTTCTTAATAATTGATACATGCATGTATGACAAAGAGGGTTTTTAATAATTGATACATGCATGTATGACAGAGGGTTTTTAATAATTGATACATGCATGTATGACAGAGAGGGTTTTTAATAATTGGTACATGTATGTATGACAGAGAGGGTTCTTAATAATTGATACATATATGACAAAGAGGGTTCTTAATAATTGAGACATGTATGTATGACAAAGAGGGTTCTAATTGATACATGTATGTATGACAAAGTGGGTTCTTAATAATTGAGACATGTATGTATGACAAAGAGGGTTCTTAATAATTGAGACATGTATGTATGACAAAGTGGGTTCTTAATAATTGATACATGTATGGCAAAGAGGGTTCTTAATAACTGATACATGTATGTATGACGAAGAGGGTTCTTAATAATTGATATATGTCTGTATGACAAAGTGGGTTCATAATAATTGATACATGTAAGTATGAAAAAGAGTGTTCTTAATAATTGATACATGTATGAATGACAGAGAGGGTTCATAAATAAAAACTGTTGTGCAGCATCGTTAGGTGAAGTACATAAATGTGGCTGTATGGATTTATCAACATTAGATATCTGGTGGCATTGAAGCTTTGGTGTGTTGTTATGGGTATGCCACACTCAAACGAAATCACTCATCATTTCACATTAGTCATGCAGAAAGATATTTTCAGAGCAGAGAAAAGTATATTCTTTTGCCCTAATATACCTTATTCACTAAGGAAAAGAAGTAATGATGCTGGCAAAGTGGATTTAGAACCAGCCTGCAACACAGTAACTGTTGTGTATTAATTAAACTATAGTTTAGAATCTCTGAAATTTCATGTATAGACCTGCCAGCATTTGGTAGTTTCTTTATTCATCAGACATGTCATAAGTTAAGATTAACAGTTTGCAGAAGTCGTTATTTCTCAATTGATCTTCATTTTTGGCTTTTGTGTGAGTTGTTTAAAGGTGTCAACCATTTTACATAGTTGATCCAGAGGATGTCCTGCTCTGGTGAAAAAATAAGTAAAAGCAGCATACCAGATCAGTACCTGGTAAATAATTAGGTAAAAGCAGCATACCAGATGGTACCTGGTAAATAATTAGGTAAAAGCAGCATACCATATTGGTACCTTCACTTGGGAACTCTAAATTGTATCAAAGTCTTTCAGTGGTTTGTGGGGGGGGGGGTCTCCATTTTTATGTAGGAACAGTCATTATGCGTTTTTTTTTCCAGGCTCACCAAATTCCTCAGATATGCTGAAACCTTATCCTTTGGGTCCAGAGCTTCATCAGTTCCACACACACTCCCACCCCTTTGGGATTCAGCAAACATTGATACAAGAGAAAAAAAGAACACATATGATCCCTATTTTATATCTTTGTGTCAGGGGCAAAAATGAGAATGAAAATTTTCAACCTTTAGTATCCTGCAGTTATAATTGAGTAGAAATCCCAGCCCTTCCTCATTGTAAACATTTAGTATCCTGCAGTTATAATTGAGTAGAAATCCCAGCCCTTCCACATTGTAAACCTTTAGTATCCTGCAGATATAATTGAGTAGAAATCCCAGCCCTTCCACATTGTAAACATTTAGTATCCTGCAGTTATAATTGAGTAGAAATCCCAGCCCTTCCACATTGTAAACATTTAGTATCCTGCAGTTATAATTGAGTAGAAATCCCAGCCCTTCCACATTGTAAACCTTTCGTATCCTGCAGTTATAATTGAGTAGAAATCCCAGCCCTTCCACATTGTAAACCTTTCGTATCCTGCAGTTATAATTGAGTAGAAATCCCAGCCCTTCCACATTGTAAACCTTTCGTATCCTGCAGTTATAATTGAGTAGAAATCCCAGTCCTTCCACATTGTAAACCTTTCGTATCCTGCAGTTATAATTGAGTAGAAATCCCAGCCCTTCCACATTGTAAACATTTAGTATCCTGCAGTTATAATTGAGTAGAAATCCCAGCCCTTCCACATTGTAAACATTTAGTATCCTGCAGTTATAACTGAGTAGAAATCCCAGCCCTTCCACATTGTAAACCTTTCGTATCCTGCAGTTATAATTGAGTAGAAATCCCAGCCCTTCCACATTGTAAACCTTTCGTATCCTGCAGTTATAATTGAGTAGAAATCCCAGTCCTTCCACATTGTAAACCTTTCGTATCCTGCAGTTATAATTGAGTAGAAATCCCAGCCCTTCCACATTGTAAACCTTTAGTATCCTGCAGTTATAATTGAGTAGAAATCCCAGCCCTTCCACATTGTAAACATTTAGTATCCTGCAGTTATAACTGAGTAGAAATCCCAGCCCTTCCACATTGTAAACCTTTCGTATCCTGCAGTTATAATTGAGTAGAAATCCCAGCCCTTCCACATTGTAAACCTTTCGTATCCTGCAGTTATAATTGAGTAGAAATCCCAGTCCTTCCACATTGTAAACCTTTCGTATCCTGCAGTTATAATTGAGTAGAAATCCCAGCCCTTCCACATTGTAAACCTTTAGTATCCTGCAGTTATAATTGAGTAGAAATCCCAGCCCTTCCACATTGTAAACATTTAGTATCCTGCAGTTATAATTGAGTAGAAATCCCAGCCCTTCCACATTGTAAACCTTTAGTATCCTGCAGTTATAATTGAGTAGAAATCCCAGCCCTTCCAGATTGTAAACCTTTAGTAACCTGCAGTTATAACTGAGTAGAAATCCCAGCCCTTCCACATTGTAAACCTTTAGTATCCTGCAGTTATAACTGAGTAGAAATCCCAGCCCTTCCACATTGTAAACCTTTAGTATCCTGCAGTTATAATTGAGTAGAAATCCCAGCCCTTCCACATTGTAAACCTTTAGTATCCTGCAGTTATAATTGAGTAGAAATCCCAGCCCTTCCACAACTTGGTGGAACCTTTGTCTTGATAACGTGGCAGAATTTTACTTTTTAAAGATTTGTTTCAGACATGTTTGAAATCATGAGTATAATTTGACCCATTGATTGGATGGCTATTTCAGTATTTATGTGTAATGTATGTTCATTTAAATTCTCATGCGTAGCACAATGTGTTGAACTAATTCCTTAATAGCTATGATATATAATTGTGGTTTGTATACATATACGTGTTTGTACTCTTATAACTTGTCAGGTTATCCCATTTAATGAGAATGCAGACATAAAGTTTCAATCAGCTGAGAGAGTTCAAGAGGTCATCAGGTGGTCAGAGACAGAGGACATCAGGAAATTGACCGAATGCTCTGTGATTGGAGGATACTTCCCTTATCCTGTTTGCCCATCTTCAGTTAAGGGAATCCAAAATCTATTCAAAGACCTTACTGTAAGTTGAAGATTTTACTAAACTTTTCGCATTCAGTTCATGTTTGCACTTTGTCTGCCATCTTGTTTTCATCTTATTTGCACTTTGTCTGCCATCTTGTTTTCAGTTTATACTTTCTTGCAGCAAAACTACTTCACTTGATCATTAGCTTTTGGCATCTGCCACTATTTACGGGAACACCATACAATAGAACTGTTAGATATTGGCATCTGCCACTATTTTCGGGAACATCGTACAATAGGACTGTTAGATATTGGCACCTATCACTGTTCACTGGCAGGCTATACAGATGGACTGGTACCCAGCACAATGCATTGCCAGTCTGTACAGTTGGACTGGCACCCAGCACAATTCACTGGCAGTCTGTATAGTTGGACTGTTTGCTTTTGGCATCTGGCACCATCATTCACAGGCAGGCCATACAAGAGGACTTTTAGCTTTAGGCACCCAGCTCCATTCACTAGCAGTCTGTATAGTAGGTTTGTTAGCCTTTGACATCCAGCACTACCAGTCACTGGTAGTCTGTACAGTAGGTCTGTTAGCTTTTGGCATCCAGCACTACCAGTCACTGGTAGTCTGTACAGTAGGTCTGTTAGCCTTTGGCAACAAGCACTACCATTCACTGGCAGTCTGTACAATATGTCTGTTAGCTTTTGGCAACAAGCACCATTTACTAACAGTCCATGCAATAGAGCTGTTAGTTTTTGGCACCCAGCACCTTTCACTGGCAGACTGTATAGTAGGACTATAAGCTTTTGGCATCTGGCACCACCATTCACTTGCAGGCCATAAAGTAGGTCTGTTAGGTCTTTGCATTGAGCACCATTCACTAGCAGGCCATAAAGTAGGTCTGTTAGGTCTTTGCATTGAGTACCATTCACTAGCAGGCCATAAAGTAGGTCTGTTAGGTCTTTGCATTGAGTACCATTCTCTAGCAGACCATAAAGTAGGTCTGTTGGGTCTTTGCATTGAGCACCATTCACTAGCAGGCCATAAAGTAGGTCTGTTAGGTCTTTGCATTGAGTACCATTCACTAGCAGGCCATAAAGTAGGTCTGTTGGGTCTTTGCATTGAGCACCATTCACTTGCAGGCCATAAAGTAGGTCTGTTGGGTCTTTGCATTGAGCACCATTCACTAGCAGGCCATAAAGTAGGTCTGTTGGGTCTTTGCATTGAGCACCATTCACTTGCAGTTTGTACAGTTGGACTGTTAGCTTTTGGCACCGAGCATCATTCAATGTATATCTGTACAGTTGGATTGTTAGCATTTGGCCCCAACACGATTCACTGGCAATCCATACAGTAGGACTGTTAGCTTCTACCAAACAGTATAAAATTCCCAAACCAAATAAGGAGTTTTTTAAAAAAAGTTTCCAATACTCTGGAACTCTGCTCTGGAATAGTATTCCAGTTGAGATTAGAAATGCCCATTCTATTTCCTTCTTCTAAACCCAATATATCCAGTGGCTTCAAAGATGCATCTAAAATGAATAAATTCCTTTGTATGAGGGCCTCAAGGTAGATTAGTTTTTAGCTAATTGTGTCACCCTCTTTAAATAAGGCCATTGTTATTATTATTATTATTATTATTATTAAAAAATGGTTATAAGTTTGGCTGAGTGAAAGGTTCTGTGTTATGAGTTTTTGCATATACAAATTTGCAGACTTAACATTAATATTTAAAGTCCATGTTTCCACTCTATCACTTTAAGGAAGTCATGACATCAGTATTGTTTGTTCCTGTTTTATCATAGGTGACTCCTAGTCAAGACTGGGCTAGTCTTGTACAAAGCCTTAGTTACAGGGAGTGCAGGAGAGTACTGGTACAGGCCATTATGGTCCAAGTTCAACTTAAACAAAGTCAAGGAACTGTGAGGTAATGAATGTCAATGTTGATTATACATTGTTTATTATAACTTAGACTAATTTCATTAATGCAGGATAATTAATGTGGAAATTTATGTAATTGGTTATTACCTGACATGACCAGTCCATTTCTTGTAACAATGTATGCAGTGTTTACTCATTGGTTACAAAAGATGATATCCTGTGAATTGTATACATACACAGCACATGCAGTTCTGTCTCACTGCTCGTATTAAATTCAAGTTTTGTCAAGAAATATAGGGTCTGTTGGAGTATACAAAAGTTACTCTTCAACCATGGGCAGAAAAAAAGGAAAATTTGCATGTAGAATTGGTTTTATATAAATTACAATTTTAATGGTAGTCCCCACTTCATAGACTATGAAAATCATGAGTGATAGATCCCTGACGTGATAACTTAAAAATAGACAGTGTGTGAACATTATTTACTTTTGTCATTTAAATTCTTGCTCAAGTTTAGAAAATGAAGTTTCCTTAAATTTAGAAATGTGTTTCCAATGAACATCATTTTAAATTTATCTAAGTTGCTGAGTTGCAGCCAAGGTGCATGAATGCCCCAACCATGCAAAATTTGTAGGAAATATTGCACTTGGAAGGTAGTAATGCATGATATCTTCACAGCTTAGTTCAAAGTCATGCATATAAAAATGTACTCTGTGCATTATGCAGTTTTTAAGAAAACTGTTAACACGAACAATGTTTGTTGCAATAGAAGGTATGTTGCTGGTAGAGGTCTTGCTGTAATGTTTTTTCTGGTAGGCAACTCTTTACACATCTGGGTACTTCAACTTGACATGATTGGCTGTTAAACTAAATTTGGTTGGTACACTGGCCCCAGAACAAGTATTTTGTTGGATTTTTTAAAACTTGCATTGATCTTATAAATTTTACAAATGCTTGCTTAAATATAGTTTACCTAGAAAACTCAACAATTTACACTAATCGCCATGTATCACACTATCCTATAATGTGCTGAAAAATGGTGATAATCCCCCCACCCCCCACCCAACAACAAGAACCTAGAAAACTCAAATGGCTGACTCCCAGCATAGTTCATCATCAGATGATTTAAAATGGTAGATACTGACTGAACATAGCAATGATCTTGAATGTTTTGAAATATATCAGATTATTGAGCTGGGAAAGTGTTACTTGAAACACAAATGAATGTTTTGAAGTATATCAGATTGTTGAGCTGGGAAAGTGTTACTTGAAACACCAATGAATGTTTTGAAGTATATCAGATTATTGAGCTGGGAAAGTGTTACTTGAAACACCAATGAATGTTTTGAAGTATATCAGATTATTGAGCTGGGAAAGTGTTAGTTTGAAACACCAGTGGATGTTTTGGAGTCGGAAAATGATGCTGAATATGCATCAGATTTACATGGTCAATGGACAAAATTAGACAGCATGCCAGTCACACCCCTTTTGAGCAGTGTTTTGAAATTAAATTTAAAAATGGCATTGCCCACTGTAATTAAAGTACAGGCAATTTAAAATTAGAGTGCAATTTTCATTTCTTTTCTCAAAAATAAAGGGTTAAGATAAATTGAATGAATAAGAATATAAAAACAAATTTAAAAAGTTGGATATTTATTTGTCTGTCTTTTTTTTTTGTTTTGATACTTGACTGTCAGTATGTTAAAAATTCCTTTTAACACCACCAGAAACAGTGTTATGGGAGTTATGCATAATTGTTGAGCAATATGTTGAGCAATCTTTGGATGCCACATTTTTACTAATAAATATAAATGCGTATATATATCTTGTGCAAACTCTCTCTCTCTGACATAGTGACCTATGAATTTTATTTTTGTTGTCAGAATGGAGAATTGAATTATATGGTTCATCTTGTCATTTTCAAATATTTGGCATACAATTGCTAATCCACACAAAAAGGGATTTCCCAAAATCCACAGGAACTGTGCAGTCATAAAAAGAGTTTCAACGTCTTGTTTTAAGAATGTGTTTGTATCATCATTGATCAAATTTTGTTTCAAATTGATTTGTTGCAATAATTCTGTGGAACAGTTTAAACTGAAAGGCAATTAAATTTATATCTGTGGTACACTTCTTAGCCATGATTAGTTTTTATCACTTACCTGGCACCTTAATTGTCTGTACGAAGTCTCACATTTTCTATAAGTTTTATTTTTATTCCTTATTTACAAGATCTTTACAAAGAAGTTATATTCTTATTTGCTACGAGCAAAATTGTTTCTCAGCTTAGATTCATATTATTATTTCGCTTATCAGTATATTATGTAATCTTTGTTTTCCAATTACCAGACATTTTCAAAATAATTGAGTAATATTCAGTGTGGACCATGGGTCTCTTTGATGAAAATACTAAGACAGGGAATATTGTTGACACCACTGCCTTCTGACTTGTGGCAGAATACTCTGCACCACTGACTGATAGAATCACCAAAATAAAAGATTTCAGATAATTTTCCCCAATGTCCTACTTCACAAGCTCTAATGATTTTTCAAAATCAATAAGATGAGGGCTGACTGATTTATTTCATCAAGATAATTCATGAAGTCATATCAAATTCTTGTGTTTTCACCAGTAAACCTAAAATGTTTCTATTGAGGGCTGATGCTATTTTGTAGTAAAAAATGCCTAATATCTTTGGAATACATGTGGTAATTCCCTGAGGCTGAAAATCAGACAAGCTTTTGTTTCATATCCAGTACTGAGTGATCTGTATATAAATCAATTCATTTCTTTCCAAAAGAACTTTGAAAATTCCATTAGAACCAGCTTCATTTTTCATTTTTTTAATGCTATGGCACATTTAAAAAGACCAGACACTCATAGGAGTTTTTGTCAGAAGTTGTAAGTTTCTTTTATCGTGCATGAAAAATTGTGTTTGTAGATCACTATTGATTTTGCTTTCATAAAGTTTCTCAATATATCTTTTTGTTGTTTCAGTATTTCATTTTGATATGATTACCCTTTCCCATCCAAAATTAATTCCTTCAGTAATTTGTCAGTCTAATCCAACTGTTCCAGGGTAAGAAAGTATTTTGAATTCTTGTTCCAAAACTCGTACCATCTTGCATTCAATCTTATCATATTGCTCCATCTGTATTTTTTCCCTGATGTCTTCTGTATTACCTACAGGTCATGCTTTTTGGAAATTCAGTACAAAAACTAAGGCAAAAGGAATACACTGACTCGATTAGAAATTCAGTACAAAAACTAAGGCAAAAGGAATACACTGACTCGATTAGAAATTCAATCAAAAAACTAAGGCAAAAGGAATACACTGACTTGATTAGAAATTCAGTACAAAAACTAAGGCAAAAGGAATACACTGACTTGATTAGAAATTCAATACAAAAACTAAGGCAAAAGGAATACACTGACTCGATTAGAAATTCAGTACAAAAACTAAGGCAAAAGGAATTCACTGACTCGATTAGAAATTCAATACAAAAGCTAAGGCAAAAGGAATACACTGACTTGATTAGAAATTCAATACAAAAACTAAGGCAAAAGGAATACACTGACTTGATTAGAAATTCAGTACAAAAACTAAGGCAAAAGGAATACACTGACTCGATTAGAAATTCAGTACAAAAACTAAGGCAAAAGGAATACACTGACTCGATTAGAAATTCAGTACAAAAACTAAGGCAAAAGGAATACACTGACTCGATTAGAAATTCAGTACAAAAACTAAGGCAAAAGAATACACTGACTCGATAAGAAATTCAATACAAAAACTAAGGCAAAAGGAATACACTGACTTGATTAGAAATTCAATACAAAAACTAAGGCAAAAGGAATACACTGACTTGATTAGAAATTCAATACAAAAACTAAGGCAAAAGGAATACACTGACTTGATTAGAAATTCAGTACAAAAACTAAGGCAAAAGGAATACACTGACTCGATTAGAAATTCAGTACAAAAACTAAGGCAAAAGGAATACACTGACTCGATTAGAAATTCAGTACAAAAACTAAGGCAAAAGGAATACACTGACTCGATTAGAAATTCAATACAAAAACTAAGGCAAAAGGAATACACTGACTTGATTAGAAATTCAATACAAAAACTAAGGCAAAAGGAATACACTGACTCGATTAGAAATTCAGTACAAAAACTAAGGCAAAAGGAATACACTGACTTGATTAGAAATTCAATACAAAAACTAAGGCAAAAGGAATACACTGACTCGATTAGAAATTCAGTACAAAAACTAAGGCAAAAGGACTCGACAATGACTCGATAGAAATTCAGTAAAAAAACTAAGGCAAAAGGAATACACTGACTCGATTAGAAATTCATTAAAAAAACTAAGGCAGAAGGAATACACTGACTCGATTAGAAATTCAGTACAAAAACTAAGGCAGAAGGAATACGCTGACTTGATTAGAAACTCAGTACATAAACTAAGGCAAAAGGACTCGACAATGACTCGATAGAAATTCAGTACAAAAACTAAGGCAAAAGGATTACACTGACTCGATTAGAAATTCAATACAAAAACTAAGGCAAAAGGACTCTACATTGACTCATCTAAAAATGAATTTGAATGCAGCCTAGGAGTAGTCTTGAATGTAATGATTCACTACAAGAAAATCCAACATATAATGATAAACGTTTTTGAAATACTTAAAATGACAAAGCTGAAACAGTTGAATATCACAGGAAAAGACAAGAAAATCAACAGGCTAAAAGAATTTAAGCCCAATTGCAAGCTTAAGCAAATTACTTCAAGAAATAATAGAAAGATTACAGCCAAAGTCACTAGTTAACAAATCAAAGTTGAAGAAATAATTTTATGCAAGTAAATAACTAAAACATGATGTGTTTTGTTTTCTTTAAAAATCTAAAATTGTTCTAAAAGTTGGATTTGGTCCAGATATGTTTCACGATTATATTCCATTTGTCACCACTTTGACATGTGTTACACATGTCAAACTTGTGATTAAAGGATTATAAAGATAATTATATTTGCAATATTCACCATTAATTTGTGACAGACACAACATTATTGTCCAAAAAGTGGTAATTTTTGTAACGATTTTGCCATGAATAATGAAAACATACTGTTAATATCATTAAAGTTATAACAAGATTCTTCATGAATCTCCATACATTGCAATGTGCCAGTAACTTACTGTGGGTCAGTGGTTCTTCCCTGGGTTTTCCAGGGTTCTTCCTCCACCAATTATACTGGTTGCCATGTATAGCCTATCTTGTGCTGAAAAATGGTGTTAAACCCTAGAACAACAACAATAACAATACATTACAGTGAGTAAGTCAATAAAAAAGAAATTCTGAATGTGTTTACCTCACTTGTGTAAAGTTAACAGTTATTTATAGACTTCTTATCAAATATTGGTCGAAATCAGGAGTGATATATAAAACGGGAAGAAAGAATTCATGGCATCTTTAAAATAGTTGAGCAGGAACAATGTAGCAGCTACTGGTTTTATGTTCTGTCCCTTCAAAAATGTGTTACTTCCCAGTATATTTAGATCATTATTGACATTCTTAAACATATGTAAAGCTATTAAAAGTG
Organism: Sinohyriopsis cumingii; assembly: GCA_028554795.2. Lineage (NCBI taxonomy): Eukaryota > Metazoa > Mollusca > Bivalvia > Unionida > Unionidae > Sinohyriopsis > Sinohyriopsis cumingii. The sequence goes on along the minus strand of CM068824.1, from coordinate 186,465,009 downwards.
GCTCTAGAACCATGCTGATGGCTTTGAATGTGATGAACTGTACACTTTAGAATTTGTATTTTTATTTCTCCACAATGAGTATATATTTATTCTTACCATATGTACATGACACAAATCTTACCATATGTACATGACACAAATCTTGCCATATGTACATGACACAAATCTTACCATTTTACCGTATGTACATGACACAAATCTTACCATATGTACATGACACAAATCTTACCATTTTAACGTATGTACATGACACAAATCTTACCATTTTAACATATGTACATGACACAAATCTTACCATATGTACATGACACAAATCTTACCATTTTACCATATGTACATGACACAAATCTTACCATATGTACATGACACAAATCTTACCATATGTACATGACACAAATCTTACCATATGTACGTGACACAAATCTTACCATATGTACATGACACAAATTTTACCATTTTACCATATGTACATGACACAAATCTTACCATATGTACATGACACAAATCTTACCATTTTAACGTATGTACATGACACAAATCTTACCATATGTACATGACACAAATCTTACCATATGTACATGACACAAATCTTACCATATGTACATGACACAAATCTTACCATATGTACATGACACAAATCTTACCATTTTAACGTATGTACATGACACAAATCTTACCATATGTACATGACACAAGTCTTACCATATGTACATGACACAAATCTTACCATATGTACATGACACAAATCTTACCATATGTACATGACACAAATCTTACCATATGTACATGACACAAATCTTACCATATGTACGTGACACAAATCTTACCATACGTACATGACACAAATTTTACCATATGTACATGACACAAATCTTACCATATGTACATGACACAAATCTGCAGATATGCTGATTCAGTGTAAAAATTCATTCATTCAAAATTACATTTATCTCAATCTCAAAAGAGGTCAGATATGTAAAGTTCAATTGTTTTTTCAATTTTTTTTAATGCCTTACTATGACCATGGTATGGCAAATAATGATACCCTTGTCCAACCACCTGTCACACTATGGTTAGGTACAGTAATCTGTGTTCCATGAATATATTCATGGTTTGTTTATTTCTTTTTGTTATTTTTTTGTGTGCTCCTTCTTCAAATTATAAAAAATTTCTGACTGTGTCAAATGTATCTTACAGACGGAGGTACTCTATCACGAATAGAAACTTACAAGAGAAAGAGACATCAGGTTCAAACCAGGTTTGTCCACAATTATCATTTTTAATCTTTGAAAATGGAGCATTTTTGCAATTGTTAAAGAAATCAGAATATATATGAGCAAGAAGTTTTCAGTTTTCTTATTTAGTATGTTGCCACAACTTGTACACAAAGTTAGGTTCTAACTGTTAATGCATGTCTTACAGCTTGTCATAAATTGGAGTAATTACTTTTAAAAGGTTAAGCTTGCCATGAGATTATTCATGTTTAGTTGCAGATGTGTATTATATAGTTTTTCATCTTATGTTTAATATGTACCATCTATAATTGCTTACTAGTTGAACTGCAAACAACATAGACCCTGATCTGTCATTATACAAAGCACTTGCAGATTATGGACTTTGTTGTTTGTTCTGCTGATTAGTCTAAATAGGTTGCATAGATTCAGATTGACCAGTGCATTGTACAATGGCAGGTCTGGGTTTGCTGCAGGAGTCATAAGCTAGAATATGTAGTGATGCATATAAGGCATGAAATTCTCCACATATGCTGCCTGACAGTATGGCACTTTTATCTAAAGTATAATAAAAACTATCTTTAAATTTGGTAAACAGCCAATTTCACAATGATTTTTGAGTATATTGCTGCCTTAAAAATGACCCTTTGCTGATAAAAGCTTAGGTCCCTCATCTCTGTGGATGAGCACGTTATAACTGTGACTGGGTTCTACTGTTTTGTTTTCTACAGTGCATTGGAATCCCAACAAGAATGAGGGAAAACAAACCAGTTTAAACGTATCAGTCTGGTGACATTACATTTTGACATCATCAGTATCTTGTGACCTCTGTTTACGTGCTACCATATAACTTGGCAAGTCTTGTGTACCATCACTAAAACGTAAACATTTTAGGGTTTTATTTGTCTTACATGTTGTAGAGAATCTTTATGTTCTGCATCGAAGTCATTTGAGGTGAATGATTATTATAGATACAATCTAAATTAAATGTCATAAAGTCATTACATTCACATTTTATCACAAAATTTACAGCTTTGTGACAGTGACATTATTTTATCAAAGGGAGGTAAATCACTGTAAAATTGTATATATTTCTGGAGTCTAATGGTCAGAGGTCACAGCCATGGCAAGTCTGATCAGAAAAGGGAGGTTTCTGTACAGTACATTTGGTTCAAGACCATTACATTGACCAAAGGTCATCTCATTGAGACATATTGGTTAGTACTCTTCAGAGTCATTGTTACTCCACTCTAGTGCCTTTACAGAGCACTCAGAAACATGATTTAATATGGAGCTGTTTATGGAACTGTTTTAAAAAATTTTTGAACTTAACTGGTGTTAGGTTATTTTTCCTGCCATAGAGGTATAGATGTTGTACAGACACAAATGAAAGCTATATCAAGGCTTCCAGCAAAATAGTAGTTTGCCTATACAGTGGAAAGTTTATAATGAACCCTGAGAATACACTATCTCTCGATAACACGCACACAATGGGGACTGCACTATAAGCGAGCTACCGATGAATTAAAAATAATAAGACAGTGAGAAAACTGCATGGGGTGGGTGGGGGAGGGTGGGGGACTGGTCAGTTTAGTAACTGAATCCTCATTTTATAATTGCATTGAGGATAATCATCAATGAAGCATTTTTTCTAATGAAGTTCTTTGTTATTCTGTATAAATTACATTTATTTTCAAGATGCCAAACATATGAAAGTTGTTAACATTATTCCAACTGGTTTCAACAACCATCACATGTATGCAAAACATCTGTGTATTACATCACTGCTTTTTGTTGTTGATTATTCTGGTTCCTTAAGTGGCATGCAGTAGTCGAGTGTGAAGGAGGGATTCTATGAAGCAGGTTACAAGACTAACTGTTGATACACTACCAGACAAGATTTCTATTTTCAAAACTAGTGACATTTATTTCTTGAGACAGTCATATATGTCAAAACTAAATTATTTTATTGTTCAGTTACTGTGTTTTCATGGCAAGTAATAGTGAAACTTCTTAATCCTCATCTGAGGTTATCTCTAAGTGCCAATTCAGGAATTCTCTGAAGTTCTCTTTTCCCCCTTCTGTAACACAAACTTCTTTATTTTATAAAGTATTTCGCTTGGTTGCCTGGCTATCTTTGATCACATTTATGATTGAGTAGGTTAATTTAAGGTTGTTTAATTATATTACATACACAATAACATTTATAACAGTGTTCAATGGATCAATAGAAATGAGTTCACCTGACATACAAGCAAAGCTGCTAGGTCTAAAGCATGCAGGATTTGTATGTTGTTTTACTTTTCTTTTCTTCTACCTCCTTTATTTGATACAAAAGATGCAGTTAATGTGATAATACAATGGTCAGCTTTTAATTCAGAGCAACAATACTTCTGCAAGTCAGATATCAAAACATGGTCAGCACTTAATTAGGTTCTCAGAAAAACACTTGCAGACATAGCTGTTATGTCAAATTGAGACATTATACTTTTAAATTCAAGCAGGCACATTGTGTTTATGATGATTACACTGAAAAAGTACTAAGAACTGAAACACAAATTTCACTTGATAAAAAAAATTATTTAATTGGTATTTATTTATTAAAGCAATGCCTCCACTGTGTGTGACATTTTCATTGATCATCATTATTTAAGGTGTACTAAGAATGTTGTTTGGGAAGAAAATGATACAGATTATGTGACTTCTTATTAAAAGTTAATAATTTCATAATGATTAAAATTTTCTAGATCTTTTCTACCACTTTTGATGATAAAATCAGTGCTATATCAAAGTTTCAGTTACCAAATTTTGATTGTGACTTTCCTCAAGTTCTACAAAATGGGATACACTTTTGGGTATTTTTTGGTCTTAAAAAATAGGATCCATTCCCGACCCCGTATTATAAGTAGGTTTATGAGTTATCATATTATTAATTATTGAGGGAGTAGTGTAATTTCTTGTATAGCAGAATCTAGTTAAAAAATGAAAACAATTTCCACTGGTACTTTTAATTTATTTTTATTTGTATAAAATATTTTTTTAAGCTAATTGAGTTTATATTGCCCTGCATCTATTGTGCATCATGTGTCTATCAACAGTTGTTGATCTAAGCTTCTTTTCAAAAACCGCCAGACTAAATTTCACAGTGAATGTCCTGGTATGAAGGGCTTTCAAATTTGCCCAAATGGTGCTGATTTGCCACGACAGTAATTAAATAGGAATATATGTTTTAGTTTTATTTCATTATTTAACACTGAGTGGCCAAGCTGCTGATATGGGATTATGAAGCAATGCCCACATTGTTGTACATTTTAGTTCAGACATTTCTTGCACCGCTTCGATGGCCTAGTGGTTACAGCATCCACCTCAGATGTGAGAGGTCATGGGTTTGATCCCCAGCCGAGTCATACCAAAGACTTACAAAAATGGTTCTAACTGCTGCCTTGCTTGGCATTCAGCATTAAGAGGTTAGTGTTAGGACTGGTCGGCCTGGTGTCAGGATAATGTGACTGGGTGGGACATCATGCTACATGTCTGCAGCATGATGCCTCAGTGCAAGACATCACTATAAACCGTCACACTGCAGACATCGTAGCAATATGACTGAATTTTTTTAAAAGCTACATTAAAAATCCAAATTACACACACACACACACAGAGAGTTTTCTGTGAATCATAGACCAAGGATGTTCTGATGGTCTGTTGTCTGTCATCATCCATTTGTTAACACAAGCTTGTTATTGATACATCTCCTGAATGGTTAGTCATATTAACACGGGTTTTCACTAAAAATGTTTTCTGATGTCTACTTGGTTGTAAACAGTTGGTGTTTCTCCTAAACATAAAGTCATATTAACACGGGTTTTCACTAAAAATGTTTTCTGATGTCTACTTGGTTGTAAACAGTTGGTGTTTCTCCTAAACATAAAGTCATATTGACACGGTGTTTTTTTACCAGAAGACTTCGTATGATCTCTGGTTGGTCACAAATGAAAGTTGTGCTGAATTAATGTCCAGTATGGCCATCTTGTTATTGCAACTTCTGGACAAAAAGCAATATTGCCACGAGTTTTCGCTAGTTAGTCCTAAATAAAAATGGTGTCAATTCCATATTCTGTCATCTTCAAAATCTTATTGCTACTCTTCCTGAATGAATGGTCATTCAATCAACATTGGTCTTTTACTAAACAACTTCTTATGATAACTAGTTGGTCCTAAATTTAAATGCTGCTGCTTAGACTGTTAGACATTCATTATAGCTGAAACAGTGGCCATCTTGAAAATCTAGTTATCATTAATTCTGCTGAATGAATGGTCATATCAGGATGGGATTTTCGCTAAAAGACTTCTTATGATATCTAGTTTGATGTAAATGAAAATTTTGCATATCAGACTTCGAAAATTTACACTAAATTGGCCATCTTGAAAATCTTGTTTTTGCTACTTAAAAATCAGGCATGGGCTTTATCCTCCAGGCCAGATGAGTGATTTTTAAAACAATACCGATAAACAAGGTCACAGGCCAGATATGTCTTGCAAGCTGCCCGCATATGTTGTAGATGGCTGGTTATATCTAGATTGTGATTTCACCAAAAGTTTATTTTACGATGTCTAGTTGGCCTAAAAAATATAAATTGTGCCAGTTTAATAAGAAATTTATCCACCATCTTGAAAATTTTGTTAATGTTATTCTTCAAAATGGAATGCCATATCAGCATGGTTTTTCCACCGGAAGATTTCTTATGATGTTTTCTTAGTACTGATTGAAAATTTAACCAGTTTGACATCTACTGTCCACTGCATTAGCTAATTTGAAATACATATTATTTCTGAAGAATATAAGAGATGGTTTCAACGCTCAGTAGTTAAAGGAGCAAATGATCATATGTTGAATTCTTGGAAATTCGTTATAGCCAGTATAGTGTCAGTCCTTTTAAGGGACTCTTGTTTAAACTTGGTGTTGCTTGATACTAAAATCTTGTATATCATATAAAACTAAGTTGTTTGTTTCTTTTATTATTTCATTAACTGTAAACAGAAATAACCAAATCAAATCTTGTATAATTAAATTTTTTCTTCTGTCATTCTGATTTAAAACAATCTGCTTGGCCAGGCCTTTTTGAATTTTTTTAAAGCCATTCCCACCTGCTCTACTTTTATGTATTCAATGAGGACTATATTTAGACTATAGGATCACTCAGACTTAGACTTCTTACATAAGATTTTAATTATGAACTCAATACTAAACCTTTTGAAAAATAAATGAGATATCTTCACTAATGCTACAAGTAATATACACTTTAAATAAAAAAAATAAACATCATCTGCTTACATATCTTGATGTGAATGACATGACAGTACCGTACGAAATTCATCAGTGTGTGTAAGTATTAATGTGTGATATGAAATCTGTATACCATTACAATGTGAAAATTTGTTTTGTAGAATAAAATAAAACAAAATAAAAGGAGAGGAAAAGAGAAATATTTTGTAGCCACAGGTGGGTTTTGAACACACAACCTTCATGGTAGGAGCATAATGTTTTAACCAACTGAGCTATGCAGTCATTTGACATACAAGTTATTAGGTCATGTATTAAAACCTGTTTAGTCTTAAGATTTTAATTATGAACCAAAAATACCTGACCTTTCTTCAAATAAATGAGATATATTTGCTAATGCTACAAATGAAATACACTTTAAATGATTAAATAAACATCATCTGCTTACATATCTTGATGTGAAGACATGACGGTATAGTGTGAAATGGCATTTTGTATGGTGATTTGTATACAGCCCTAAACATTGATGATAATGAAGAACAAAATTACCTTTGCCAGAACACAATGAAACAGTCTTTGATTTCTATCATGCAAATATGGATTTTGATTTTTTAACTGAAGTGGTGGCCTTGTCTTCGACTGAGCATGGGTTTCAAAACAATACTTTATCCTGTCACCAGTTTTCTTGAAAAAGCCCTGAGAGCATGTCCCACATAAGAGTCATTATGCAATTTGTACGCAACCTATCAAAGATGCAGTTATATGGCAGTGCAGTATAATTTAACACCTTGATACAACAGTCATTGTAAGATGCAGTTATCTGGCAGTGTGGTATACTTTAAAACCTTGATAAAAAGTCATTGTAAGATGCAGTGATCTGGCAGTACGGTATACTTTAACACCTTCATACAACAGTCATTGTAAGAGCAGTCAGTCAGTCTATGAAAAAATAATGTTTTAATAAAAATACACGTCTAACATTGATGTTGAAAATTCTTCTGTCTGTGGTTTATTTTAAAAGTCACCATTATGCTCATAATACTTTGGTTGAAATTTGGGACTAGCTTTAATTTATAGTGCAATGTGTACTATGGTAACAAATTGCCACATGCTCATTGTTAATCTATCGTGTTAGTATTATAAATATTTAAACATCTTGATAGACCTTTAAGAGACAAATGAAGACCTCAAATGTCTGTGACTTGACAAAATAGAGAGGTAGCCATCATGTCATTATCCCCATCCATTGTGCACGGAGTATGCCTTTGAGTGTTGAAGTGTTTTGACCAAACTAAATCTTTTCATTTCAAATAAAAAAAGAAAGTCAGTAAAAATCATGATGAAAAAATAATAATTATATTATTTTCATTTAAATTAGCACGATTATATCTAAAAGATAAAATGGCTAAATCCAAATATAAAACAATTCACCATTAGATTATGGCCCCCCTGTAATGTGGTAGGACATATAGTGTTATGTTTTCTCACCATCTGTACATCCTTCCACACGTCTTAACTTTCTCTCAACCTTATGTTGGGACATTAGTTTTTGTTCCATAAAGGCATTTTCAGTTGAATTTTCAGCAGACTGACTTGGTTCATGAAGTACTTCTAAACTCTGAGATTTATCAGAGTCAAGTTCCAGTGGATATCCTAGGCACAAGCTCTACAGAAGTTCTTTCAACAAGGCCTGTGGCATATACCCCAGTAATGTGGAACCTTATAAAGCAACATCTGGATTTTCCACCATCCTCTCTTCTAGACCAGGATGTTACATGGCACAAAGGTGTGGTATAGTAGGAATGCTTTAGAATGAATCTCCAGTGTGCGTGCTCACTATCAAAATGCTTTTTTATACCTCTTAAAATGTGTTGAATGCTGGTAATTATTTGTGTCAAAATACATGAATTGACAATATCCAAAGGGATCAGGTATAAATATTTTTTTTATTTCCTGTATACATATATTGACTTTACCCAATGTTAATAGGTATACTTATTACATGTTAAGGGGGCCCCGAGTGGCCGAGTGGTCTAAAGCGCTTACCGTTACGGATCACTGCCATCTCACCTCTGTCTGCGTCGGTTCGAGTCTCGGATTCGGCTAATGTGGTTATGTGAGAAAGCTTGCCAGTAGCTTCTCGTGGGTCGGTGGTTCTTTCCGGGGGTTTCCGGGTTCTTCCTCCACCATTAATACTGGCCGCCATGTATAGCCTATCTTGTGCTGAAAAATGGCGTTAAGCCCTACAACAACAACAAATTAAATGTTAAGCATATAAAAAATCTCTGATTTTCTTCTTTTAAATTATGTGATCATAGACAGGACTGGCCATGTATTTCTTTCTCTGATACATACCTGATCACATTACATTAGGGTAACTTTTTCTGCTACTACTGAATCCAGCCTTCGTAAAAGATGAAAAACTTTCTGTCCGTATATATATATATATATATATATATATATATATATATATATATATATATATAAGGGAAGCAACTCCTACAGATTAACTCCCTTAAGTAGCAATTTGGTGGTTACCATTATACTCAGATGTGCCAGTTTTTACATTAGCTGTCATGCTGTAAAGATGTCATCCATTTAATCTTGTACTTCTTTTCCATTATTTTAATTTTATTTTCAGTGGTATGGTAAGTCAGAGTTCTGTTTCATATGGTGCATACAACATTTTTGTTAATTACAGTGAATTTATTCATATTTTTAAAGTTATGATACCATTTGTTATTGTCACATAATTTTGTTTGGTAGCATTCATTTTTGCTGGAGAAATTTTAAGGTACTGTACTTGTCAACTATTAAACTTCTAAGTCATTTTGATAATGTGGTTTACATTATTTTATTTTATGTACTTGTTGTTTGTTGTTCTTGTTACAGAGATGACAACCAAATGCAAGAAGTATAAATGATTTAAGGTCATGTAGGAGGGAGATGAAACATGTCTATGCATACACTTGCTCCTAAGAAAATAGTTACTCCAACATTCAAAAGAACAGCTCAAGGGCCTCAAAATGAAAATACTCCAGGACATTGTAGCAAGACTTTTAACATACACCTCATGTCCGAATTGTTGATGTTGTTGTTGTTGTTGTTGTTGTTGTTGTTGTTGTTATAGGGTTTAACGCCATTTTACAGCACAAGATAGGCTATACATAGTGGCCAGTATTAATGGCGGAGGAAGAACCTGAGAAGCTACCAGCAAACTTTCTCATATATCCACATTGCAAACCTGAGACTCGAACCCACACAGACAGAGGTGAGATGGTAGTGACCCATGACAGAAAGTGCTTTAGACCACTTGGCCACTCGGGCCCCTGTTGATGTTGAAATGCCTTCTCCATACCACATCCCAAATGTAGATGCAGAATCAGCATCATACCATATCCTTAAATGCAATAGACTCTTAGATTAATCTTAGGGTGATGTTGAGATGCCATCTCCATCACCCATGCCGACAAGAAACAGTGCTGGAACATGCTGTGTCAGTTAATACAGTAGAAAGTACAGGCGATGTGAATCAAACATTGGAATTGTATATGATCAGTGTAACTCGAAAGGCTTTGTTTTCAATATGTTGACAAGTAGAAAAGGCATTTATAAATTGTAATCTAAATGGGGATAAGCCTATGATCCTGTCAGTGATGTGTGATGGGTCACAAACAAATAGGACTACAACCATGAGATATTGGGACTTGCAGTAAATGTCACCCCATCTATGAGACATTAAGGTTTACAGACAAACTTGTTCCCCACTCAAAAGATGTTAGCAAATACAAGTATCATTTACATCGCCCATACATAAAAATATTAAGAAAATAAGATGGACATGAACATTTACAATTTGACCAGTATGGTAATGAATAATGGTCTCTACCAATACGTACAGTGACAGTTAGCTTTACCGCAAGGCATATAGTGTCTTTGTTATACCTTTCTGACCACCAACTATATGGTTCAGCCATACATATCAGTTATGTACAGTTATAGTGGTCAGGAGTCTATTATCTCTGACTGGTGATCTGGCCAGACAGACAGACTGCATAGCTGGCCAGCTGTACCAACCATACCACATCAGCCTGCTTGGCCACAAGGTGTGTACCTATTTGTGGTATGCTGTTAAAACTGCTGACTTGTATGAATGTACTTGAAAACCAGCCAAACAATCAACTGTTCTGACCATTCCTATAAAGTTCATAGCAAACTGGTGGCACCTATGGAGCCATTTGACAAAGCCAAACTGGCCACGCCTGACTGGCATTCCATAATGCAATCACTACTGACAGCATATCCATAATGCAATCACTACCAACAGCATATCCAATGAGCAAAATGAAGATGTATACAGATGATACTACATCATCATTTTCCATTGAGGATGTTGATTAAATGGAAATGCCAGAACATGCCAATCCAACAGCTGATGGAATTTAGCTCACAGCAGTGATAAGAGGGAATGTAAGGGATTTTGCCCCCATCAGAATGCTCCACCCCTCCATCAGAATGCTCTACCCCATCTTCAGAATGCTCTACCCCTCCCCTCCCCTCTACATCCTACCTTTATGAAAGAACTCCAAAATGATCCCATGACGGGACGTTTTTATGGAAGAAAATCTAGTTGTTCTGCTTGTAAATGGTGGTGTAGATGGTGCAAAAGCCATGCACACAGGGCTTTTACTTCAGAATATTTCTGGTTATAAGGCCAACAACAATTGAGACCAGCAATGAAGATACAATATGAGATCATTCTTGGCATTTCCATTTACCAATTCATATAGCCCCAATCAGAGCCCTTGATACTTCACTTCCCCACAATTCAAGCATCCATTAAGATTTCTCTCAGGTAAATAATGGTAGTAGTAAGGGTAGAATGATAACCACCTAGCCGATATAAAGGGGAGTTAAATCTGCAAGTGTTGCTTCCCTTTGTATATAATGCATAGAAGGAAAGATGCTTTTCTTCCTTTTTGGAGGACTAGATTCAGAGGTTGCAGAGAAAGTTATCCTAATATAATGTTATCATGTAAGGGCTGTTCCAGTAAAACATATACCTCCCGGGGGGAAGGCACTTTCAAATTCAACCAACCCACAACAGAAGCAATTTAAAAAAATTATAATCCACCGTCAGATGTGTTTTAATCGAGAAACACTGCCCCCTACAGAAGTATATTTTTTAACATAATTTCTGGCTGTGGGTTAGTGGGCGGTAGAAGCGATTTTAATATTGGGTTGGGGACAGAAGTAAATCTACTGAATTCATATACATCATATAATCTACTGCATATTTTTATTTGTATTCTTTCATTATAATCAGTCTTTTGTCCTTTTGTTTGTTTGTCTGTCAGCCAAGTATGTCTCTGATACTGTGAAATCACAGATTTTCATGGTGGCTTATTATTTGTAGATGTCATTGATCAGTCCCTTAATACCTACTAATTTAACATCCATGAATACAGATTTTATAATAGATATTTCTATTCTAATGTAGACATCATGAATTTGTATCCTTACAAAACTCTGTGTTTCCTAAAGTGATCAATATGTCTTGCTATTTTTCTTTGTTCTCAGGCATGCTGCTTTTGATTAGAACAATAGTTAAATCTTGTATTGCTTTAAATATGTGGTCAGATTCTATGATTCATTGTTATTATTTTTTCCAATAAATGTTTTGGTAAACTTGTATGATTTGTCAGGGAAAAAAACCAATGATGCCTGTGATCTTGCGTCATTTGTCTACTTTTATCATTTCTTGTAAGAACATCTTTTTCAGTTACCAGTGTCTTATTTTTAAGCCTTGTTGCAAGACTAATATAAAGTTATAAAAAAATATAGCAAGTCAAACATTTTTATATCATAAATTTAAAAAAAGGGATGAAAGTCAAGGAAACATTTTTCCCAGAGCACTCATAAAATCAAAGTCATTGCAGTTAACTGTATTGTCAACAGCATCATAATCATCACTGATGGCCTAGCAGTAACATTCTGCACTTTCAATCCAGTTGTCACAGGTTCTATCTCCCACTTCTAGTCTTTCATATGAGTCTTATACCTATGGCCTGAGGGGCTTTCGTGGCAGAGTGGTATAAGATGCTTGTCTTGTGATACAGATCTGAGGGGCTTCCATGGCAGTGGTACAAGATGCTTGTCATGTGATCACTTGCCTCCAATGTGCTAATGAAAATGTTGCCAGTTACTTGTGGAAGGTCAGTGGTTCTACATAAGTGGTGTTCGGTGTGTCAAAAGGACTTGGATTTTCTTCAGCAGTAAAACTGGCTGCCATATATATATTCTCTTCATCTGAAAATAGTGTAAAGGCCATAATGATCTACTGAAACCCCCGAGATCTCATGTCTAAATGACTTCAGCTGTTGGAGATAAACGTCAAATCAACAGAGGCTCCATGTGCCCAAGTGTACTAAGGTGCTTGCTTTTACATCACTTAAACATCACACAGAGTGAGTTTGTGTCACAGATCAACCAATTTAGGTTGGTGGTCTTTCAGGGTCCTTCCTCCACCTAATATATTGTTAAAAAAATCACCAAAAACCCAAAATCAAACCACACTGAATCGACCAACTAATCAACTGTAGCAACAGCAGCAAAGGTACTAGTCAATCATTTTTCCCACAGCTCTATGAGTTTACAACTTTTGTAGACTGTAGAATATCGTCAATTATGCCTTTCTGACAGTTACCTAAAAGTCATCATCAGTTGGTGCAAATGGATTTTTCATGGTGAGCATATGAGATCGAAAAGTCTTGAGCAATCCTGCATCACGCACTGCCGAAAAGTTTACATTTTAGCTCACTTAAATTTTCTCTTAACAATGTTCATTGTTCCAACTAGAACTGTTAAAACTTATTCAAGCTATATTCACCAATATCTGATGATATGCATCTGTAACAAATATTTGTAACAAAGTATGAGAATGCATCAATGTTTTTCAATGATGCATTTGAATTGAGCAACAACCACAATCAACAAACCAAGAAATAAAATTATTCACATCTCTCAGGCAGAAGTAGGGTATGATCATAATCTGCCAAAAGATCTTTAATTTTTTAAATTTGCCAAATATTTTTTCCAACCATACTGATTCATTGGACGTATCACCAGAATGGACAGAAACAGACCAGAAGGTTAAAATCAATTTGATACAGCTTTTAAGTAGCTAAATTCATATTGGTTTAGTTAACTGTACACCCTTTATTGTCTTCCTTTTGATGAAATTTCTTACTGAAGCTAAGAAAATAATGTTACAAAAAAAAGAGGCACACTTCTACTCATTTATATTGTTTTTATTATACTTCTCCATTCCAGCCTGTTCTAATGATCTTCTCCCCCCACATACTATTTGTCTTGTTTATGATATGTATCTAAGTTTCTCACTTACTTTTCCTGCTACTATACAGATGTTCTGTGAATATGCATATCAGTGTGAAACACAATGGGGAGACTAAATCCAAGATTAAAAACCTCTACATTTCTGGATATATTCTGCTTGGATTCCATATTTCTGCACAAAACTAAAGAGTTCAGGACTCTGCACTAGTTCAGTTCCCACTGTAAATTTGTTCAAACACCATGATATTAAAATTTAGTAACTTAAAATTTTGAGTGCTCATGATCAAATTTATATCAGTATAGACTCATCTAGGACAACAGCTTTTGTGAATAAGAAAAAAACATAACAGCCACACCATTTTTTGGTCTATACAAATTTGAAATGTATACTTTCAATACTGCACCAAAGAGTCAGCTGCTGATTTCAGTAATGAGTTGTCCAAACTCGGGTCTGTAAAGGGATGGAAATTATGATAATAAAACAATGTCCCTCACTTTTTTCAGTTACAAGTAGGACAAGCTCTTAAAAGATTGTTTTTACTAAAACTTACTTTCATTATCATCCAATCAGGGACAGTCAAACACATATATACTCTATTTTATCTTCACTGATTTATAGTATAGTTCTTGTTCTTTCACATCTGTAGTAATGTGAGTCCTTGAACAACTCTCAATGGTTGTAAACCTTTTTCGACCATGCTGAATGGACACACTGTAAGATAATGTTCAAGTAACAGAAATACCATGGGATAACCAGAGACCAATAAAATTGAATAGTCAAGTTATCTCCTCTGCAGGGATGCTGCCAGAATTTCAGGATGTACTCGAAGTTTTGTGTGTGTGTGATCTCCAATGAGGAAGTTGTGGTGGTGGGAATAGCCATTGTTAAATATCTCCCTAACACTTAAATATCTGTCACTCTTTCTTACTGTTCCACTCTGTTACAGCTCTGCTGAAATCAAAATTCTCGAAGAGATGTCATCTCTAATTGTATAGCAGTTATTACTGTGATGTCATTGGGCATGGTCACGTGGTTGTGGTGGGGTCTTGGTTGGGATGGCATAAAGACTATATAGGCTTACTCCATATTTGACAGCTAATTATGATGTTGTCAAAAGAATTCAAAAATTTCTAGCAATTCAGTTGGACTCGGATACTTAATTCATAGTCAGTGAACAGGTTCTAATATTGATGTGTTTATTTTGGAGCTATGTTCCTCCATCACATTCAAGATTTGGATATACCAAAGATGAAATTGGTACAGTTGCATCCTAAACTACTATCGTGGCTACTTCAAATGTTATTTAATGTGAGACTTTAATGCAAGAACTCGTAGCTTCAGGAAGAACCGAACACAATTAGGACAAATTTTTATCCATCTTGCTTTGAGTTTACACAGATCAGTCAGTCTCTTACGTTTAATGTCATTTAATTTTTGCACATAGAGAGCATGTACATCATTTGGTCATACATCTGCATGATACAAAAGTTTGTCTTTCTCTTATGTTACTCAGTGGTTCTGCCACCTTGAGATAGACACACACTTAATTATGTTGTATGGGGATTCTCTGATGTTCCCTATGAGCATTAATCTGTTAATTGTTTCTGAATTTAATATGATCCTCCTCCTCCTCGGTGTACAAATATTATTCTGTGCTGTGAACTCCTTTCATTGCCTGCTGTCTGAAATGCATGTGCTTAACTAGCTTGAACAAGTTACTGTTCTTTATGGTTGTGCAATTTTCAACATTTCACATGTATGGCCCCATGTGTATTCTCTCTTGGATATCTCTGTCCCAAAAAGAACAGTTTTGAACCAGAGGTCTTGTTAGGATTTTAAAACTAAGAGTCCATGGCTCCCATTTTGGTAAAAATTAGTCCCATCAGGAAAAGTTGCAGTCCCCTCTCAGAAAACTATGCCAATTATAGTAACTATTGGTTGCCAGAGTTTAATTTCTACATTCTTTATAACACTGACATAGCTTTTGCTTGTCCATCAGAGTGAGTCTGAATTTTTTCGATCCAAGGAAGGTCTTATTCAAAGCACTAAGCTAGGCATCACACACTTTCTTACACTTGGCTAATGTCCCTTTCAAATTATCAGTTCTAGCAACTTTATCCCTCTCCTGAATCTCACAATCTTCGTCAGTTTGCCGTTGAACCCCAAAATACTAATTCAGGTCTATGTCTCAACATGTCATGATTCCGAGGTCACGTGCACTGCTTATTCTGTTACACTCGGAAATGAATTCAAGAATGAAAGCTAAAGTTGTTTATTTGATGTACTGTTATAAATGAGTACTTGTACATCTCTGGGTATTTCTGCCTCTGAATTCAAGCACTGTAAATATCAGTAGATTTTCCCACCCAGCTGCCAGTCAAACCTTTGATCTCGCCGGTTTGCTAGCATTCTTTTGATGTACTCTTATAATGTTGACGACGTGGGGGGGGGCTTTCAACCACTAAATTCTGTCATTGTAAATATCATCACAGCTAACTGATCAACACATTTTCCCACTATGCAGGTGATTTTAGCAGGACTGGCAAGTCTTTGAATTTTACCGCTCACCTAAATAAAAAAAATGGCGTCCAAATACGCGTGATTATAAGTGTTTCCGAGACCTCGGTCAGTTTTCACTAACATGAACCCTGCCAAAGATCCACTTCCTTGAATCAGTGTTTTGCTGCCTCTTATGCCAGATTTTTCTCTTCCATAATGCTGTATTAGGGTTTTAAGTCCAACATTCCCATAGTCTGCTTGTTTAGACATGGGTATATTTAATAAATATAACCGGCATATTGTCCATCCAACACGTACATCGGAGTCGCACTCAACATCAATTTTAGGCTCAAAATCACACACTGGTATTTCCAGTGACATTTTTCCAATGTCCAACAGACCGATATACATGAAATTCATTGTCATCATAGCTATCACCAGCCAGTATTTGCCGACGAAAACGTCGTCTGAAGACAAGCCGTGTTGTCATTCAACCATTTTTGTTTCCTGTGTGGCCCTTATTGGAAACACTGATTTGTAAAACTTCCACGATGAAAGTAAGGCTAAAACTCCATAAAATGCTTGTTCCATGAATGAATCAAATTTAGTTTAACAGCCATTCATGTCGAACCGAAGTATCCAGATATCTGGATGTTGCATCAAGTGCTGTGAGACAGCTGCGGCAGCGCAAATTACGTTGCGAAATGCACTTTTAAAGTTAAAGTTAAAAGTTTAATAAAAATTGCATACTGTGCAAAGCAAATTTTTTATATCCGCGGCATCGATGTAATTTGCTGAACGCACATCACTGCTTTAAAAGTACGCGAATTCGTACAAATTACGTGCACTCGCAGTTACTGGCATCATTTTCTGACCCAATCTTTTATTCACGTTAGATAGCTTGGAAGGGGGTAGATGCGATTTTAAATATATATTCATGGGTTTTTTTTCTTCTTCTTTCTGACAACCCCACCAGCGATTTCTCATTTTGTTAGCACAACCCACAACCTTCCACTGTCAGAATCAAAATAGTTTGAAATACAACCTCATACAGAAGTTTTTTTGAAGTGCCGTCCTGGGGGGGGGGGATATATGTTTTACTGGAACAGCCCTAAGTATTATCAGAAAAAAAAGATAATTTACTATAAAATTTTGCTTTCACTTCATGCAAACTGTATCCATAAATTTGACGTCATCCCAATTATCACTCAGTAGACAGTACCACTGTAATCCCGTAACTGCCATATTTCAAGGCAAGAATGAGTAATTTTCCTGTAAACAACATTATATAGAAAGGCAAGACACAGTAATAGAGCCAGCTTGTAGGTCAGTCTCCTCTTTAAAATATTCAAAATTGTCAAGCAGTTTTGGAGTTTCCAAGTGGAAAACTAATGTTCTGGACTTGGATTCAGATAAACCTGTTTAATAATGTTCTGAATATTTAATTTATACTCATAGAGAAATATTAACTATGTATTTTGTTGTTTACAAAATAAATGTCACTGGTGAGGTACTCCATTAACTTGATTTTGGACAAATCTATTACAAAATACAGATATTCATAATATAATCAAGGAGAATTGCCAACAAAAGATACAAATTAAATATACATAACAATTGGCATGTGTTTTTCATGGAAGGCATCATTTATGGATGTTAAGTTTGTATGTGACATGAAATGGTGCATGTTATTCTTTATTGTCTTTTATGGAGAGGTCTTATTTATAGAGGTTAAATATGTAAGTGAAATGAAAGAGTTAATGAATTTTGTACTTTATCAGTGCATTTCTTAAAAGGGCAGGTGTCCTTTATATGGATCTGTCTGCTGTGGCAGATTGAAACACATTACCATCCCCAATATGTGAATTTAGAAAATTTTGTCGATAGAATTTGTGTTAAAGCTTTGACAATTTCATGTTAACTTGATACAAGCGCTCACTTGTTCAAGTTATGTCACCCTTTTGTTTAGACTGGAGATGTTATCACCATCTTCTGGTGAATGCAGACTTGTTATCACAGTATCCAGTGAGAAGTAATGTCCAAGTATCTATACAATATTATCTTTGAAGTTGCAGATTATTACATACTTTGCCTAACCAGCTGTGTTCTGTTCATTTATTACCAGACTTTGATGTTTTTTTTTGACAAATAAATTAATAGGTGTTCAAGTGGCTTCATTTGCGCACAGTTCTCACAAATCCCAACAATTACAATGCATTACTGTTGCTGCAAAAAAGCCACATTGTGTTCAGAACTATACCACATACCCCATCATTATTATGGTCATTGTTGTTGTTATCATCACCCTCATTAATTTCAATCCTGTTCTGTGCCACGCATTAATTTTTTAACTTCGTTTTTTTGCAGAAGAACTTCAAGCAATAGACCAGACATTCCTGACCATATCTTGGCTTGGTTTGAACAGTAAAGTCATTTTACAGACTCTTTTCCTTTGCCCCTCAGACAGCCCCAGTGATAGTTCCCTCTTGAACCTTCTTAGTGGGATGGAGTACACAAACCCGCTGGCACCAAGCCAGATTGCCAATTGCCATCTGGACCTATTGGAGACTGCTTATGATTGTGCCAACCAGCGTTTTCTACTTGTCTTGGACCTTTATCAGAGAGATTCACAAGATGTGGAAATCATGCTAAATCGAGCAGTTCCACTGGTCAATAAATCATAGCCTTTATTATGTACACATTTATAACTTAGTGAATCATTATGTACTTGTAAAGTGTCTGACATATTGAAAGCTCAGAGCCCAGAAGCTAGAATGCTGGGCATGGACTGCTATGCATTCAGATAGCCCAGTAGGCTAATACATATTATTTATTATACAATTTTAGAAATAAAAAAAAATGTTTCATGTATGAGAGTAACTATTCATGACCATTGACAACAAAAAAGAAAGGGAAAACCAATCACCCTCTTCTCATGATGAAACTACCTTTTCCTGATAGGAAAATCTCCAGTAGCTTAGTGTGGCCTACCATCTGTGAAAATTGTTTGACCCTGATGAAGGAAGGGAGGGAGGGAGGGAACTTAGCTTGGAATGTTAGAGTGTGGTTCATGTAAGAGTGCAAATTTGAATAATCTGGTCTGTGTTTGTATAATTGGTCTATGTTAGAGGTGTTTTGGAGTGCGGCTGGGAAACTTTTATTAACCAAGAGTCTTTGTGGTCAAGTGATCTAAGGTACCTTTACAGATCACTCACACATCTCACCTGCATCCACAAGAGTTTGAGTCTCACACCAGTGGGGGTTTGTGAGAAAGCTTGCCAGTATCCCCAAAACCAATGCCAAACTCGATTTATCAGTTTTAAATACATGCTGCAATGCATCTATGTAGGTAAGCAAGTGTCTGTAATTATATTAATTGATGTTTGTATGTATGTATGTATATATATATATATATATATATATATATATATATATATATATATACACACATTAAAAATAACATGGCATTTAAAGTGTTGGTATAAAGCAAATTGATATGCCAGTACTAATGGTATATCAAATTGTGATCCGCCCATGGCACAATAACACGAATATATAAACATTCATTCAACTAAAGGCCTATAGATCAATGATGAATTTCTATTCATTCATTAATCATAAATGACATGAAAATAACTATAAAAACTATTAATAGTGTCTGTTTTCTACATGAAATTAAAATAGTACACAATTTCATCGGAATCCTTTCTTTTTTTCCATTCCCCTCTCCCCTCTAGTGCATAAGGGACAAAAAAGCAAAAATCTGGAGTGTGAGAGAAAAACATATGGCGCTGGATGAAAACATTAAAACCGAACTTGTACCAAGTAACCTACAGTAACCTGGTTCATCATAACGGTATGTTTACGCTATCTACAGTGTTCATAATCAGAGATACATATTTGCAATTGCCAGTCGACACTAGGCCTATATGTTAAATTTGTCAGTTATGAGGCACACATACTATAGCATATTAGTGCATTGTTGTTGTTATTTCTTAAATCTATTAAAATGTTCTAAAACTTGATTATTAATTAATAAATATAAAAGTGTCCATATGGTCGCCGCATTCTCCTCTCTTTCTCTCTCTGGATTATCGTAGCTAGATACGGCAAAAACTCATGAAAATACAAGTGTTGGGAATTTTCGCTTGTGTCATACGATGATGTCTCTGGACCTATGAATGATGGTAACGTTTAGTCAAATTGTCAAAAGGAGGGAGGGGGACAGAGAGAGCAGTAGTGTCACTAGGGGAGTGTGGACCGCACTGGGTGACACCATCAGAGGGGGCGACACCAAAATGACTCTACAAACTTTTTGAATTTTTGTGCAGGAAGGAGATCCATGGGGGTGACACTATGAGTTACTGTACTGGGTGACACCAACCCTAGTGATGCCACTTAGAGAATTTTATAGTTTTTAGAAATGTTATTTAATGCAGAATAATGATTTAGATGAACTGTGAATGTATTAAAATATTTTAATTACCTCTTGTTGGTTTGTCATTTCACTTAGTTTCTATTCCTTTCTAATTTCCATAAACCAGTACGTGAATGCCCGACAGTTCAGGTTCAGTGTACAAGAAGTTTGTAGGGCACTACTTTCTTCATAAAAACCATATTTCATGCTTAAATCATGATTATGTCTTATATTGAGTTAATAAATAAAAATAGAAACTCAAAATGAAAACAAACAATCAGCTTGCAATTGCAAATGTGATTGTGAACAAGAAAAATGGTAGAACTACAGTTTGTAGCGGACACACTCGCAGGGATGTGAGGAGTTCATTCACTCGGTCAACACACAGTTAGCTGGAGCATATTGCGACTTCATTCAAAGAGCAAATATGTGTATTTGTATGTGATATAAATGAAATATATGTATATATGTACACTGTATCAATGATATACCACTCATATAAATTTTTCATTAAAAGGAAACTTGGCAAGCCTCATTTCCTTTTAATGAAAAAAAAAAAAAATATATATATATATATATATATGGATATAGAGGTTTGATGGTTATGTTTATAAGGTACTTTTAATACCTTACTGACAGTATAGAGCCAGGGAAATAGAAGCCAGGTGGCTTTCCCAAGTACATACCACCAAGTACATACCAGCAAATTTTGGATCACGTTTCCATCATTCATCCAACCAAGCTACCATGGATGAATCTCATCATTTTCATGACATATTTATTGCATATATTTTCTGAAGAGTAAAAGTTGGTAACTAACGTTTTGTCAGGTGTTCTTTAATTCAAACAAATTTGTGGAATAATCAATCAATCTTACCATGAGAGTCAAAATCACTGACATTAATCAGGTAGTCATATTCTTTTACCTGGTGTATGTTTACATCCGAAATTTTATCCTTTCATCTCCTTGGAACAAAGGTTATGAAACAAGCATCAAACTGTTTAGACAAAAGTGCAGAAAAAGTTAAAATACAATAAATAAGCTATGTTTCATGATTTTATTGTCATTTTCACATTTCTACAGTAAAATATGAGCATCCTCAATAAACACAAGAAATCTACCATACCACATCTAAACATTCATCAATTTCAGTAAAATCATATTAACCCTTAGGCAAAACCAGTATATTTCTGATTTACTTTAAGGTACTATTTAGGAGATTGAGATGTGTTTATCTAAAACTGACAAACACAATGAATTTGGAAGCAATGTAAAAAAACATTTCATCCCTTTCTTTAACTTCTGTTTGTAAGAAAATGAAAGCCGATAAAACATGGACCAAACATGATCACTGATGCTGTGTCATACTTAGTGAATGGTGAAGGTTTGTCTACTAGGTTTCTATTGACATTTTTATTCATTACAATATCATTTACACAAGGAAACTAGCACTCACAAATTAAATTAGACACATTTTCACATATATAGTGGACTTTGGCCAGAATTAAATATTAGTCTTACACTGTTATATAAATAAAAGCATCCATCATTAAGGTATAATAATTTTTCTGTAAGACACATAAAACAAGCATGGAAATCTACATCTGTATGAACTTGCATACAAGTTGGTTCCAACTACAAACAATATAGTCCCTGACCTGCTGTCACATATGCAACAGCGGATAAGGGTCTATTTTGTTTGTTCTGATTACTCTGAACAACTGCATAGACTGAGATCTGTAGGCACGTTATGCAATGGCAGATCTCTAGGGGTATGCAGTTTTCAGATGGATCCAAATGACAGGGACACATGCAGTAACCAATGAGTCATCCAAATAAAATTTTCGAAGTGACATATAGTCTGATAACATCACGTCAAGCAGTGTTTGCATGAATAAAGTGTATTTAACTGTATTTATCAATATTCTTTCACTCTCATATCACCAGATCCTTTTTTATTTATTAGGCATCTGGCAAAATGTGAGTTTATGATGTTACTGCTATAAATAGTGAAGTAGGTCTGTAAAACAAGATTATAACCATATTATTTGCTAATACTATATTACTGCCAGAAAGCCGTTCACTTGTAAGCAACTTGATTCCATCATTATTCATTAAAATATTTATACATATTGAAAACTACTGGTACAAAAATCCATAATTTAAATTATGCATACATTAACTTGTACATATGTACCACATATACTTGTAAGTAATTACAAAGAATTATGTCATTCAAATGCATGCATTAACTTGTAAGTAATTACAAAGAATTATGTCATTCAAATGCATGCATGTATATACAAGGTGCTTGACCTTAAACATGTGCACAAAAATACTACCATACATACTTCCTTTTAAGCCGAGTCTAACTGCCAACAACATAAACCCTGAACTGCCATCACATAATGGGCTGGCAAGTCAGAGTTTTGCTGGTCGCTCTTAACAAACTGCAAAGATCCATGTATACTTGTGCATTATCCAGATCTGCAGTTTGTAGCTGGACTCGACTTATAAACAGCATACATAGTATCTTGTACTTATTTTTACGTTGAATAAATACATATTCTGGGGATTGATACAATTAAGTGACCTAATTATTTCAAATAACTTTGTTCACAAATGATACTAATACCATGGGAACTTAAGAATAACTAGCTAATGACTAGATTTTGTTACAAATAATGTATGGTGCTTCATATGAATGGCATTTTTCTATAAAAAATGATAGGCAATAAAAAGCCTTGGGATGTATGCAGTTTGCAGTCGCGTGTTTTAAAGCTTGTATCCTCCCCTTGAGATCAGAACCAAATATACAGGTGTTCATAAAATATAATTATTTAGAAGTCAAGTATGTAGTTTCAGGATTCTAGCAACTTTGAATTTTATGCATGCCCATCCAATCTCGGTAATGAAAGTCATAAAGATACTGGCCTTGGGTGATTGGTTTGCTTTGTTGGATTTAACATCACCTTTAACACATTATTGGCTATACCATATCATGGAATTTGAGCCAAGTACCTTTTCCAAGCATAGATGAAGGAAGCCACTCCATGCTGGCCAGGGCAGGCCATCAAACCCATCACTCTTGGAATATGAGTCTGACACAATACCAAATAAAATAATCTGGCACCTTTGCCAAGAGTGAAGTCATGAGATATGAAAATGAGTAGATTAAGTATATCTGACAAAAAAAACAGTGACATGTACTAGCAGTTTGGTAACCATTCAATCAGTCAAGAATGCCTACTCTATTTCAACACAACAACCTTGACTAATTTATTAAAATACCTCAACTAGCATGGAAATTCTGTTTCTAACAAGTCGTTTGCCATCTTTGGCAAATCTGGACATAAAAATCTTGTGAACAATGGGTAAAAAACAATCACTTGGAAAGTGTACCAGTAATGTACAGTATTGTCCCAATGATATGATGACCATTGGTATCACCAGTGGGCCAGCCTATTAAGGTGGGATTATCATTAGGGATGAGTTTACCACATGATCATATGGGTAACCTACATTGCTTTGGAATGTTAAACAAGAGAAAGTATTGAAATAAAATTTTCAATATGTAATTAATTCCAAATACAGTCTAATATTATTTATCCAGCATTGTCAAATGTCTTGTTTGACCTGAATATCAGATAAGTGTGCAGTAAACCGTTCCATAAAAGCCATAAGTTGACTGAAACCAGATCAATAAAACAAGTTTTGATCTGGTCAGTTAGAACATCAAGTGGTCAAAAATGTTGACAATATGTCAAACCCTTGTGATAAAAAGATTCATTAAAAGTAGCAATACAATAAACTAAAATCTCTGTGTTATTGGTCTAGTCTGATTCAGGTAAAAACTGGAGACAAATATGCTCTTTCATGAAACAGTAACAAGACACTAAATCACATTAAGCCACGTTAGAGAGATTAAAACAAGATGCTCTATTGGATGGAAACGTCACAAGAAGTCTTCTTGTAACAACCCCACTTTTGTTTGACCATCCATTCAGAAGGACCAACAACAGAATGATTTCAAGATGACTATCATGGCAATCATATTATAAATATGACTGGCACCATTTTGATTTTGGACCAACCAGGCCATGGAATGTGTGCATCAAGTTTTATGGCAATCTTCCAAGTACTTTAGTAGTAGCAATGATAAACTTGTTCTAATGGAGAGACAAACAGACCATTCTGTTAACTATTCTATTCTATAAATACCTTGGGATCTAAGCTAGCACAACAATACCCGTCTTGAAAGTTCAAACCAAGTATTTTCAAAAGCATTTTGAGCAAGAAACTCGGCTGACATAACCCCCCACCGATATAATACTTGGAGTATAGTTATTTAATTGAAGTGGCCGAGTGGTCTAAAGCGCTCTTCGTTACGGATCACTGCCATCTCACCTCTGTCTGCGGCGGTTTGAGTCTAAGATTCAGCCAATGTGGGCATGTGAGAAAGCCTGCCAGTAGCTTCTCGTGGGTCGGTGGTTCTTTCCGGGGTTTTCCGGGTTCTTCCTCCACCATTAATACTGGCCGCCATGTATAGCCTATCATGCTGAAAAATGGCGTTAAACCCCACAACAACAACAACAACATTTAATTGAAAACATATCAAGCTCATTGAGAAGCCGAAGTTAAAATGATCTGAAAGTGCCACAGAGTTAACTTCATTCTATTCAGTGTTGTGCCTTAAGCTTTAGTGTTGAAAACATGGGAACAAGTGCAGAAATCATATAACTTTTGCACTTGAGGATTTTGTTTTGACTAATCACATAAGACATTCATTTTTGAAAGGTCACCTTTGATTATTAAGAGTGGAAATACAGAGTTTTATTATCTCCAGGTCTGATTCTTAATTCACAAATATTTGTTTATATGGTTTAGATTAGTGTATTAAAATATATTAATTTCTAGTGAAATGTATAAAACCGTGATAAATATGTTTGTCTGTGCTCCTAGACTCATCTCTCAGCAGAGGTCATATTAAAAGAAATTACAGATGTGTTTCAGACAAGTATTTGTCAAATATAGCACCAAAATGAAAAACGTTCTTCATAAACATTCAGTCACACTTTACCATCAGAAAAAATTTATAGACGTTCTCAGATTGGTATACAACAGAAGAATTGTTTCCATAAAATCAGTTATTTACATAAACGGCTGTTCCATTTAAACATAAATGGTACCCAGGGAAAGCAGTTTTTAAAACTATGTGCCACGGGTACTTTGATTTCCCGGAGTTCATATTAAAATGATAAAATTCTAAATTACATCCACGGGTGAGTACCCCACTTCAAAGTGCCTTCACTGGGTCCCATGTATGTTTTAATAAAACAGCCCTAACCAAATGGTGAATAATAGCATAACAATTTTCTTGTACATTTCTAAAGTTAAAAGAACTGAAATAATTTGTTATGCACAAGTTATATAGATAGATCTGGGCAGTGAAGTTTTTGGTACAGCTAATCATGAACAGCTTCAACTGTACATGACAAATTATTATTACAAGGAATGGTTTCTGTAATAAAAAATAGTAAATCTTGTATTTCCTGTACAATTTCATGATTATAAAGAGTAAAACCTGATTGGCTGAAATGGAGCACTGACAAGTTACTGCCAATTTACCATATGCCCAAATGTTTTCCATGGAACTATGGTAATTTGACAACTTGAGTCCATGTAGCTTATACATTTTAACAGTATTGCATTCTAGCAATTCCAACATAAAGACTGAGTGTGCTTTTGCAAATTAAAAAATAAACAACATCTTCATTTACCCTTTTGGTGTGAAATAAACAATACTTTGATTCCTGTGGCATTCAAATGTGGCATTCAAACATAAGTCACACATTTTACGAAGTAGCAGTATTATCATTTTGAATATCTGAAATAGCCTCTTGTTAATAATATAGGTTATACTCGTATCTTCAGAGACAAGTGGACACACACACACACACACACATTTCATGTAAAGAGACAGTTTGAAAAGTGGTAACTAAACTGGACATCAAAATCTATACAACTTTTAAAATGTGCCTGCTTTGCTGAACAGCTGTTTCATATCCAACTTTAAAGCCAGACAATATCATTCCTAAGCTATAAAATTAGCATAATCAAGAAATGCACAGTATTACAAAGGCAAATTATACATTGTTTACAAATTATCAACAAGCATCCAACTACAAACAGCTTCAATCATAATATGTTCTTGAATGATGTGCCAGCAGGTCAGATAGTTTTTGTCTGGATGGTTCATAATAGCCTTTTTTCACATCATTGGCTATATCATGCAGAGGAAATGGATGCTAAGTGTTTTTCCAAAGAGCACTGAGGCTGCTAACCTGGCCTTGCTTGGCCAAGTATTGAACATACAACCCTCGGATTACAAGCCTGACACTCAACCAATTGAGCTATCCTGGCTCATTACCTGAAGGCTAGAGTCAACACAGTTCACTTAAAAACATCAGCAGTCATAGCAGCAAATATCAAGCTCTAGATACCAACAGATCTGGCTTTGTATTATCTTACCTTTTTGACCTAGATACCCTAGCTCAAGCATGTAAACATCCTGACAATAGAAATAATGTAATCTCTAACCTTTAAGTTTATCTCCCTTGCATCAATCAAGGTGATCCTATTGTTAAAAACTCACAATTGGAACTGCCAGGTGATGTATGCTTATTTTTGGTGAATATTAATTATGCAATTTGTCATCATTTTCATGCTCCTGATTCAAATGAAAGCCATTTACCTAATTAATGAACAAATCAGTAGTACTTTCAAGCACAATTCAAAGTTGATTTTAAATCACTTATAAACTCAGTAGATTTATTTAGAGTACAGAAAACATGTCCGTCTTGTGGACTATGTATTGCCAAAAGTTGTGAAGGAAAAAAAATCAGTAAAGACTCCAAAAATAGGTTTAAACCAAGTCTTTCTCCTGGTGATAAAGATAATTTTACGTAATACACATTAGGTGATTTTTCATTCGTCTTTAAGGAAAAAAAATCCAATAACTGGTGACTAGCTATTATGATTCTAACTTTAATGTAGTAAAAGTTGCAGAGCATCAAAGGTTTTGGTCTCTAGGCATAAGATTTGGTTCTATGTTCATAAGGCCCAATTGTACATGCTATTTGCAGTTGGGTGAAAACAAGTAAACAAAGTAGATCTAATGTTGTGCTGGATGTTGGATAAGAAAATGCAGGAAATCCTGGATTATTACATTTACAGTAGCCATAAAAAATTTCCTGCAGCTATGATATTGGTGTCTTCTGTCCAGAAAGATGGAAATACCAATATCTTCATTGAAGATGAACATGAAAATTCAGTAAATGAAAATCACATGTTGCTAATCACTGGAGAAGCTTGCTGTTTAAAATCAAGTTAATTCAACCACCACTCCCCTTTATTCTGATACTGACTTTAACCATTTAGTCTTAAATGGTTCAGTGGAAGAAAAAAATAAAAGAGTAAAAGTCCTTAAATTTTAATGTACACTTTCTGCACCTGAATTCAGCTAAAAACATGTCACATAATAAAAGAGCATTAAAAAATATTACCATTTGTATTCATCAACATGAATGACATTCGATGCCAAATCTCTTCCTTGTTACTATCCATGAAATGTGATTCTTCAGTATTTCCTAAGAGCTACTTAAATACTGTATTTACCAATGTAAAATATACACCCAAATATGTGCACTGTAGATGCTTGTCAGCCATTGCATTAAATGTGGCTGATAAATGTCCTCCTTTCCAAAGAATGGAGTCTGACATATGATCTATCAACACAAACACATTATATATATATATATATATATACACACACACACACATACATACATACACAAAACACATAAATATGACATTTAATAATCACAAGATAATTGCACAGTAAACAACATTTCCAATGCCTTCAAAGTCTAAGCTGTATATTGCAGTGCAGAGAAAATCCTTACAAGGTAATATCTGCTACTGTAAAACTTGAATCCAACATTTTGTACAAACTACATACAAGGTGACATTCAAGAAGAAAAATAATTGGGCTTTTAAGCAACTTCATTGCCATTGTAATGTGACTCTGCCACTGTAGTTTCATTGCCATTGTAATGGTACTGCCACTGCAATGCCATTGCCACTGTAATGGTACTGCCACTACAATGCCATTGCCACTGTAATGGTACTGCCACTACAATGCTATTGCCACTGTAATGGTACTGCCACTACAATGCCATTGCCAATGTAATGGTACTGCCACTGCAATGCTATTGCCACTGTAATGGTACTGCCACTACAATGCCATTGCCACTGTAATGGTACTGCCACTGCAATGCCATTGCCACTGTAGTGCTGCCACAGCTTCATCGGAACGGTTAAAATATTTTAACATTTTTAATTCATTAATGTCTTATTTAGCAAATTAATCTGTTGCACAATGAAAATCAAATCAGAAGTGGATCCAGTCATTATTTCTGTAAACCAAACAATTCTGTAACTATAAATGAATCTCAATCATGGATATTGAAAGCCACTTAAACGGATATTTTGTTTTGCAGTAGCACACAGAAAAATCCTGATTGTCATGAATGAGTCTTAATGCTGGACTAACTGAAATTTTACTTTGCTCTTGTAGAATTCTATAGCACCAGGCAAATTAACTGATTCAGTTGGTGAACTTAAATCCTACGCACGCAATGAAGGTAAGTATACTGCAGTGTTTTATAAACTGTAGACGTAGTTTACTGACTGCTTGGCTTAGTGGCCTGTTCTGCCATGATGATGTTGTTGGGTCACACCTGACTTTGGTGTCTTGGAGGAGGAGGAGGATCTTTGCTGAGAGGGTGTCTGCTGTACCCACCTGGATGAGGAGGGAGGGGGCCTGCAACACATTAAAACAAGTTATTAATAATAGTTTTCTTTTTCTTTAAAGTTTAAGTGTTGATAAACTCCAGGATGCAGAAATTGTAGTTTTTCTCACCTTTTGTGTATATATATATATATATATATATATATATATATATAGTGAGAGAGAGAGAGAGAGAGAGAGAATGGTTTCTGTACATTCATGTTTCTTGTAAAACCCTTAAATAAAATTATTTATATTGTTTAACCTACACAAAGCCAGTTCAACCAGCCTTGACCTCCACACCTGCTAGCAGGTTTCAATTAAGAATTCCTTTTTTTTTAATCTCTTTTTGCAAAAAGTAGATGAAATCTTTTTCACAAACTGATCCATTACAGTAAACACTCTGACCAAATCACTATGTATGTTGGATATTTTTAGATGAGAATATATGCAAACTTTGGTAATTCATAAATACTAACCAAATGCTTGCAAGAACAATTTATGTGTCCTCGGCCATTTCCATGAATAAAACCTTACATGTGTTGCTGAAGCAACCATTTTGATTTTCATTCATGAGAACAGATCTTTCATGTTATGTGATCATATAATAACATATATCACTGAATATAAAAAATAAGGTACAGAAGTACCCTACTTATAAGGTCAACTCTTCTGAATCAGAAAAGTGGCCTTGTAAGTGTGGAAGCTTTTTGGAAAGGGTTTACACAGATATGAGTCCTAATTACATATAAAGTATGGAAGGCATAACTAATCTGTACATATTTACTAGTTTCATTTGAAACTCATAGGAATGTTATTAAATCAATATAACAAAACTTCAATCAGTACACGAATGATCATTAATAATGCAATATAACTTTGTCAAGAACGACAGGGCTGTAACTATCTCTGTCTCTTGATTCTGTTTTCTCAATGCAAAACAGCAAATTATATTAATGATGATGTTCATCTAATCTTTCTGTCATCAATTTTCTCAGTAGCAAAAAAAAAGAACTCCCTCTTTTTGTTTAGACCAATTGCATTCACTTTTCCTTCTAGACTCACAATGCCTGATGATATTTTACAAGAACTTCAGTTTGCAGTTATTACATGAGATGTTCAGTGTTTACAAAGGAAGAAAAACTCATACATGATTGATTTTAGTTTGGTACCCTTCTTGTACACTTCCTAATTTATGAGAGATACCACAATGGCAAAAACACACTGACCTAAACTAAACCGACCTGAGCTTTTCAGCAGTAAGCTTATATCAATTTGATAATTTTCACTGTTAATAATAGCCAAAAAGTATCAAAGTAAAACAAACAACTGAGATGTAAGGAACACACATCAGTAAGGATAACCAGAATACTTGTGTCTTTGCATGGATCAAAGTTACTCTATTGACGTGTTGGACAAATATTAGCAATTTGCTTAATTTAGAAATCAACCAATATTCAAGATTATTATCTGTAAATACCATGATGTGGTTATTCATTAGGTAAATTTTAAAGTTTTTGCACTTGTATGAAGGTTGCTGACAATATTAGATTGGCTGCTGACAATATTAGATAGGTGATGACAATATTAATTTGGCTGCTGACAATATTAGATTGGCTGCTGACAATATTAGATGGCTGCTGACAATATTATATGGAGAATATTAGATGGCTGCTGACAACTGGCTGCGGCTGCTGACAATATTAGATTGGGTGATGACAATATTAGATGGACAATATTAGATTGGCTGCTGACAATATTAGATGGCTGCTGACAATATTAGATTGGCTGATGACAATATTAGATGGCCAATATTAGAATGGCTGCTGACAATATTAGATGGCTGCTGACAATATTAGATTGGCTGATGACAATATTAGATGGACAATATTAGATTGGCTGCTGACAATATTAGAATGGCTGCTGACAATATTAGATGGACAATATTAGATGGCTGCTGACAATATTAGATGGGTGGCCATCCAAAAGGAACACTTTTTAATGCTGGCTGCATCAAATGACTGGCTGCTGGTTAGGGGTGGGGTGGCTTTTCAAGAAAGACCACTGCACTGGGTCATTAAAAATACATGTTCATCAATTCCATTCAATTAACAAAACATTTCTTTGCATAAACATGTTTTGTTGCATTGTCCATATATGCCCAAGCAAAAATTATCTAAAAGGCTGCTGGAAGTTTTTGTAAATTCTTACTACAACTACTTTACATAAAAAAGCTTGCCTACAAGGTTAATGTATGAAAGGCTTTAAAGAGATGATACGAATCTGAACCATTTATCAGCATGTAACCTACAATTACTACATGCTTAACATCCACTTTTGTGACATTAACTATAAAATACAATTTAAAATTTAAATAACTTAATAAAGTCCTCATCCTCACTTAAAACACAGAGAAGAGAGAAAATGTGTAGACTATCTTTGATCAAGGCACTTATACCTGAAATACTATCCATATATATGATAAACTTGAAAAAATAATAACCCATCCAAAAGGTTTTTCCAAACTTACGTGAATTCCTGAAGTTAAATATGAATAAGTGTCCATTATTAGATGTTAAAAGATGTCATTTGTCACTGAATTCTTTTCAAAGTCTTCTGTCACTAAACTCTAGACATTTTTAATTAACCCTTTACCTCATACAGTGTATGGCTTTTTAGCCCTCCGATACACAGGTAGCTAAGTTACCCAGTGCAGTGTGCTATAATTAGAACACCTGTTACCTATTCGACTCCATACACACAGGCCTGCCTGTTAACTGTTAAGCAATGTAGTGTATGTTATGTTTAACAGCAATTTTAACCATTTTACTTTTTTGGTAGACATCTATTATGTATGGAAAACTTGAAGAGTAAAGTCTGATTATTATAGCTGTGTAATTATTTTTCACGGAATAAATTTTTTATGCGCTTTAAAATTCTGAGAGAACTTCATCACTGTCAAGTCACACCATGTGAACAACCATAGCTGCCATTTCTCATACTCTAAATCTACACGTTCTAAATCTGCGTATACATCATTAAGTCATATGAATTTGATAATTTATAAAAACTAATTGCTGCCTACATCAATATCAGAGCCTTTACATAAATTATTGAAGTTTTAATAGTTGTGATTCTAATCATGAAAAGTACTGAATGAAATCCGCGACCTCCATTTAGGAGAGTGGAGAATATGACCCAGTTACTTTAAACAGCAGATTTCGACCAGAGCATAAACAGCGACCACATGATCTGAGGCAATGGTCATTCACAGCAATGAATGAGGTATCTAATAAGAGATTTTCCCCGAAGGTGGCGCTATGAAAACCCGCTAAAAATGGCTGATGTTTACAGCAGGCGTCAAAAGGCACTTCCATGTGAATGGAGTAGAGGCGTCAAAAGGCGCTTGCATGAGGTAAATAGTTAAGTAACAGTTAATTTTGTTTTTCTAAGGTTTTAATTCATTTGATGGATAACCATTATTCTAGAATTATAATGAAATACGATTGATCAGCTAATGTACAAGGTAGAGATGAGTAAAAAAAGATGCAATATTCTTTAGGGTATGCTATTATGTGTAATCCAATCATTGCTATATTTTAAATGAAAATTAGAAATTTATAAACAACAGTGCAAGCAATAAACCATACATTTAGGCTGAACAGAAAAAGCCAAACTAAACAGACTGCAGGTAAACTCAGAATGGATTACCTTTACAAGCAAGAGCAAATTAAGACAGTATATACTCACTTATCAGTCAAATCCAACTGCAAACTGCATAGACCCAGATCTGCTGTCACATAATGTGCCGATGGCAGATCTGGGTCTATGCAGTAGGTTGGAAGTATTCAAATCGATCAACAAACACCCTGATCTGCTGGTGCAGTATGTGATGGCAGATTAGGATCAATGCTGTTTGCACTGGACTTGACATATGAGCAAGTATATACGGTAGTAACAAAAAAGAAAACAAAGAAGGAAAATGTGAAAAAGAACTATTATGAAGTTCATGCACATATATCACAAATTTACAAGAAAAGCAAAAAAAGCACTACTTTATAAAACCCTTACCCCTACTATCAGCAGGCTCCATTTTCATATTGCTAAGGGAATCTCGGAATGGAGGAGGGGGTCCTCTATGAGGAGGATACATGTCATGGTAGGGTGGCCTGGGACCCCTGGGTTGGGGAGGATATCTATCAAAGGGAGGGGGTGACCTTCTATCCAGAATATGTGGAGGTGGTGGTGGTCTTATGCCATATGGTGGTGGAGATCTGACATCAAAATGAGGTGGAGGAGGACGTGGACCCATGGGAGGGGGTCCACCTGGCATCCTCCGGTCTGGGGGAGGTTGTATCCTCTCTGGACCTGGTGACCCTCTGTAGTCATCCTCTCTGAAAGAGAAACATCAATACAAGCTTTAAATTAAAATTTGACTTTTTATTCCTTTTTGCGATTCATTAAAAACAAAACTTTCCATGGCATTATATGAATGCCATAAATTCTTTTTTATTTCACTGGGTACCAATATTTGTAGGTTTTCGGGGCTGAACCACTGGCTCACACATATAAATACCATCATATGTGACTTCACAAGCAGTACTCCAATGCAAACCCTAACCTTGAGAAATTTGGTTCAGCCAAAAGGTAAGCTGAGATCACCAAAACATGAAATGTTTGTTACAGTGACCTATTTTTACTTTTGGCTGTATTACTTCTCATAATGCACTTACATACAAAGTTCTGTGAATCCATGAGCGTTTGTGCCGGAGAAAATTTGTTAAATGTAAGGTTAACCAAAATCACTGAACTTTGCAAAATGTTTGTAAATATGACACAATGACCCAATTTTCACTGAAAGGTGTAGATGACACATCTAAATATAAGCTTATGTAACTCTATAAACAATACTGTCTTGATACTAACCTAACGACTGCCAGATCTAAGTTGAAAGTGTCCTTATATTTCTAGAGAGGGACCGTATGGATACGAGTGATAATTACATGTAAGGTATGCAAGGGATAACTAATTATTTTTAATTTTATATTTTCATCTGACATGAGTCTCTCAAAGGAAGGATGCTCTACTAGCTGAAAAGAATTTCCAGGAATTCAAAATAAGACCATTTATACCTTTTAAGGCTGAGTGTTGAAACCATCTCTGATGATGATTTTTTTGAAGAAATAATTCAATTTTAAAATTAGCTGCTAAAGTGGACATACTGGATGTCCGACTGACATGTTTTTAGGACAAATAAGATATCATTAGAAGTCTTTTGATCAAAGCATATTATCGATATGACCAGTCAACAAGAAGCAGCAATAACAGGATTTTCAAGATGACTTGTGGTGGCCATATTGGATATGTGAGTGGGACCATTTTCATTTAGGAACAGCTAGACAATGGGATGAATGATTCTGTGAAGTTTTCTAAAAATTCTCCACGTAGCTTCAGAGTAGCAATAACAAATTTGAACAAATGGATGGATGAACAATGGATGATGAACATCAGACCTTCACATAAGCTCTTGTGGTCCAAAATTAGCACTAAAATCAGGCGTGTTGTGAAATCAGCATGCTAAAACTTATATTAATGTTATTTTCAAAAATTACGAATCCTCATTGTGGTTTAAAAGCATTCTAATAAAATCTGTGTAAAAACATCTGGCTGTAAGTGTCACCATCCATCCATTAAACATCTGGCTGCAAGTGTCACTATCCATCCATTAAACATCTGGCTGAAAGTGTCACTATCCATCCATTAAACATCTGGCTGTAAGTGTCACTATCCATCCATTAAACATCTGGCTGCAAGTGTCACTATCCATCCTTTAAACATCTGGCTGTAAGTGTCACTATCCATCCATTAAACATCTGGCTGCAAGTGTCACTATCCATCCATTAAACATCTGGCTGTAAGTGTCACTATCCATCCATTAAACATCTGGCTGCAAGTGTCACTATCCATCCTTTAAACATCTGGCTGTAAGTGTCACTATCCATCCATTAAACATCTGGCTGCAAGTGTCACAATCCATCCATTAAACATCTGGCTGTAACTGTCACTATCCATCCTTTAAACATCTGGCTGTAAGTGTCACTATCCATCCTTTAAACATCTGGCTGTAAGTGTCATTATCCATCCATTAAACATCTGGCTGTAAGTGTCACAATCCATCCATTAAACATCTGGCTGTAAGTGTCACTATCCATCCTTTAAACATCTGGCTGTGTCACTATCCATCCTTTAAACATCTGGCTGTAAGTGTCACTATCCATCCATTAAACATCTGGCTGTAAGTGTCACTATCCATCCATTAAACATCTGGCTGTAAGTGTCACTATCCATCCATTAAAGATCTGGCTGCAAGTGTCACTATCCATCCATTAAACATCTGGCTGCAAGTGTCACTATCCATCCTTTAAACATCTGGCTGTAAGTGTCACTATCCATCCTTTAAACATCTGGCTGTAAGTGTCACAATCCATCCATTAAACATCTGGCTGTAAGTGTCACTATCCATCCTTTAAACCCATCCTTTAAACATCTGGCTGTAAGTGTCACTATCCATCCATTAAACATCTGGCTGTAAGTGTCACTCACTATTCATCCATTAAACATCTGGCTGTAAGTGTCACTATCCATCCGTTAAACATCTGGTTGCAAGTGTCATTATCCATTAAAAATCTGGCTGTAAGTGCCACTATCCATCCATTCCATTTACCCACTGCTGTAGAACGTGTAACTTAATATGTTTATTATAATTTTTCTTAAATAAAATGTCTCAGCAGTGATCAAAGGACTCGCCATCTTTTAACTCATACTTTCACTTTCTTTCTAAAATGAGAATGCTTGTTGATATTTTGCACTTTTTGCTAGTATCTATTCATTCAATGGCATCATTATTTCAAAAAATGTGTTGTGATATCAAGATTTCTATGATGACAACAACAGTTGCAATGATGGACATATTATGACCATTTTCATTAATAACTGCTACATTCTACTAAAGCTTTTTGCTGAAAAACATATGATATCATAACCATTTAATCAGGAACAGTAGCTATAAGATTTGCAAGAAGGCCACAAAGCCAACAATTTTGAAAGTTTCTATCAGCCTCATTTAAACAATGGAATGTATGAATATCCAATCTGGGCTTTTTATCCTAACTACTTTGGCATCCAAACTGGAAGATCATATCTACCACATTTTCATTGTGGACAAATTACATAAAATAACAAGGGTCCCTCAAAGGGACATACTCCACTGGCTGTGAAGAATTTCCAGGAATTCAAGATAAGACCATTTCTTCCTTTCACTGCTCAGTGTTGAAACTATCTCTGATATTCTTCAATAATAACAAGATTTTCAAGTTACCTACTATGGACATACTGAAATCAGATTGACATCATTTTCATATAGGACCAACAAGACTTCATAGGAAATCTGCTGGAAACCCAATGTCTATGCAACTTTCCATTTTGTACTAAACAGACACCTAAGAAGTCTCTTGTTGAAGTCTGCTAGAAACCCAATGTCTATGCGACTTTCTATTCTGTACTAAACAGACATCAGACATCTAAGAAGTCTCTTGTTGAAGTCAGCTGGAAACCTGATGTCTATGCGACTTTCCATTTTGTATTAAACATACATTTAAGAAGTCTCTTGTTGAAGCAAAATGTCGATATGACCAGCTATCTAGAAGAAGTAGTAAAAACAGTATTTTCAAAATGGCCACCATG
Organism: Sinohyriopsis cumingii; assembly: GCA_028554795.2. Classification (NCBI taxonomy): domain Eukaryota; kingdom Metazoa; phylum Mollusca; class Bivalvia; order Unionida; family Unionidae; genus Sinohyriopsis; species Sinohyriopsis cumingii. The sequence goes on along the minus strand of CM068824.1, from coordinate 186,427,628 downwards.
GCAGGCATAATGAATGTCTGGATTGCACAAACTTCATTCAGGACCAACTAGACATTATTTGAAGTTGATGAATCATCCATCCACTCAGGAAGAGAAAATAACATTAAGAAATAACAAAATGTTTTTAAGATGGTCACACTTTTCATTTGGGATCAAGAAGACATCACAAAAAATCTGGTGAAAACCCTATGTCAGCGAATTTATGTTCAGGAGGAGTAGTAACAGGATTTTCAAGATGGTTTCTTTGGGGCCATATTGGATAACAGATTGGTACCATTTTCATTCAGGACCAGTTCAACCATAGGATAAGTATGTATATAAATCTTTGTGATGATCCTCCTTGTACAGTAGTAATATTATAAACAAACCTGTGCTAATGGACAGATGGATGAGGGACAATATACCATCCTACAAGTCCTTCTGGTAAATGAACAGAGAACTATAATTAAAAAACATCGATGAAAACATCGTGTTCATGTGTCCAATCATTTAAGAGAAGATTATAGCAGTATTTTAAACTTGGCTGATGTTGGTGGCCATAATGGAAGTCAGACTGGCAGCCATACTGGAAGTCAAATTGGCACCATTTTCACTTAAAAATGTCATAGAAAGCATTTTCGAGGGAAGACCAAGTCCATCCATGCATGAGGATAAGCTACAAGAAGATTTTCAACATGGCCGCCAGATTGGTATCATTTTCATTTAGGATCATTTATGTTTTATTAAAAGTCTTGAGTGAAATCTCCATGTCAATATCACCATTTGTTCCAGACCAGTCATAGGATTTTTCAAGATGGGTGACACAGCAGCCATGGTGGCTGTCAGATCAGTACCATTTTCATTTAAGACTATGTTCAAGTAAAAACCTAGCATTTGTATAGCATTAAATTCAGGAGTAGCAATGAATGCATCCTCAAAATAGTACACCATGGTGGCCATGTTTGATATCAGATCAGCACCATTTTCATTTAGGGCATATTATACCACAATATGAAACTCTATGTCGAGTATGTGACTTTCCATTTCCATTAGGAGAAGCAGTGGTCACAAAGAATTATCAATGAACAAAGGACTGACAAACACGGGGGAATACCAGAAACACTTTTCTGAAAAATAGGTTACAATGACCTACTTTTGTATAGCTGTATTTGCTCTGCTTAAGACAAATCCACATAAAGTGTAGGTGAATTAGGGTTCAAGGTATTGAGGATGTAGTGAACAGTTAGATGAAAATACAAAGGTTATTCAAGTGTAAATTAGGCTACTTTGGCCTAGTGTCGGAATGAATAAGTTACCATCCTTGATATGCCTCAACATACCCACTTTCATGGTATGGCTAAGTTCTTTCACTGACATGTATCTACATATCAATTTCATAAGTGTAGGTTACATCAAGTCCAATATATAAACTGTGTAGTGAACAAACAGCTGAAAATACAAAACTCACTCAAGGTTCAAAATAACCTAGCTTTGGAATAGTTCAGTGTTATTAAGATGCATCAAGTAACAATTTTCATGAGTGTAGATGAAACAGTGTCCAAGACATACCAGGTAAAACAAATGAACAGCTAAAAATACAAAAGCCACAAGGTTCAAAATGACCTAGTTTTGGAATGGTTCAGCTTTATTAAGATGCATCAAGTAACAATTTTCATGAGTGTAGATGAAACAGTGTCCAATACATACCAGATAAAACAAATGTACAGCTAAAAATACAAAAGCCACAAGGTTCAAAATGACCTAGTTTTGGAATGGTTCAGCTTTATTAAGATGTATCAAGTAACAATTTTCATGAGTGTAGATGAAACAGTGTCCAATACATACAAGGTAAAACAAATGTACAGCTAAAAATACAAAAGCCACTTGAGAATGAAAACTGGATCACACTGACCCTATGTTGTGTGGTTAATTACTTTTACTTAGATGTATCCACTTACCAAGTTTCAGGATTATGGGCAAAAAAGGGTCCATGATGTTGAGGGTGTAATGAACAAACAGTTGAAAATACAAGTCACTCATGCATGCAAATTTGGTAATAGTGACCTAGTTTTGGTTTATCTGAGTAACTCTTCCTTAAATCAGGGTTCCCTTGCCTTTTGAACCAAACATTTCCAGTTCTTTTCTTTACTTTTTTCTGGATGAAATTTATTTTTTCAAGGTTCACTTATGAACATTCCTTAATTGAATTTGAGTACATTTTGACTTAGAAAACATGCTTTTTAAAAATCAAAAGCTGTTTTTATACTGAGACTCTCTCACACCTGAATTAGGAACATTGCCATCTACTAAACCACAGGATGTATCACTAGGAACAAGTATTACTATTAAAATTTATATAAAATGGATGTAACTTATTTAAATTTATAGAAGTTTTTCAATTTTTACTCTGTTAAAACTGCACATGTTCAAATAAAAGTTTTTAGAAAATGACTTTTAAATTTTATCAAGCTGCCATAAAAAGGTCTGTATCATATAAAAAAGAATGATTAAAAAGAAAAAGAACTGACTTATGCTGGGCTCATGAAATGTTTGCCCATGCACTCCCTGGGTTGAGTGAGTTGCAAAAGATACCCATCCATGTCAGTACTACCACGGCACTGGCAACTGATGCAAGTTTGATACTAGATAGGACCTGCCATCTTCACTCTAAAAATAATACTTTTATGATCGGAATCCATTTAGTCTGCATCAGGTACATGTATAAAAATAAAAGTGAGCTTCCTCTGAAAAGTAGGAAAAATAAAAAGTAATCAATAATTTATGTGTATGAGATTGTTAATCAATGCTGAGCTTCAGAGCTTGTTAAAAGTAGAAATGCATGCATGTATATTCTTCAGGTGTGAACTTGTATCTACTTGGCTTAGGGATGAGTAAGCAGTAACGTTTTGCTTGGCAAATAACCAAGATGATGAGTTGTTTTCCTGAGCCCTGCTTACATTTGGTTGGTACCTGATAAAAACAAAATTATTTAAATGGCGAAAAAGGAATATAAAAAGGCAAATTTTAAATGCACATCATTATGTATACCACTTTACTTTAGTCAAGTAGTTTCCATCATACTTACTAATTTATCAAGAAGTTCAAAATTCAAAACATGCAAAAGATTAAAAAGCTTTTTAAATAGCATGCAAATGTAATAAGATAATGTACATATGCATATATTGTAATAAGATGATGTACATATGCATATATTGTAATAAGATCATGTACATATGCATATATTGTAATAAGATCATGTACATGTACATATATTGTAATAAGATCATGTACATATGCATATATTGTAACAAGATCATGTACATGTACATATGCATATATTGTAATAAGATCATGTACACATGCATATATTGTAATAAGATCATGTAGGCATGCAAATATTGTAATAAGATCATGTACACATACATATATTGTAATAAGATCATGTACATATATATATTGTAATAAGACCATGTATATATGCATACATTGTAATAAGATCATGTACACATGCATATATTGTAATAAGATTATGTATGCATGCATATATTGTAATAAGACCATGTATGCATTCATATATTGTAATAAGACCATATACACATTCATATAATGTAATAAAATCATCTACTTATGCATAGAAAAATGCTTGTAAAATATAATTTGCAATAGTCAAGTTGTGTATGTGTTAATGTGTGAAGTTCAAAAAGACCTTTTTGAACTTCTGAGTAAGATCGGTTGCCCCCCAAAACTCCTCAGCATGATAATCTCTTTCCATGCAGATATGAAGGGAACAGTCCTGTATGATGGATTATCCTCAACTTCCTTCCCAATTAACAGTGGTGTGAAGCAGGGCTGCGTGCTGGCACCAACACTTTTTGGGATCTTCTTCTCCCTGCTCCTGTCCTACGCCTTCGACACGTCCACGGATGGCATATATCTACACACCAGGTCTGATGGGAGGCTGTTCAACCTGGCACGACTGCGCTCAAAGACCAAAGTGAGAGCTGTGCTCGTCAGGGAGATGCTTTTTCCAGATGACGCAGCTCTTGTGGCCCACACCGAGGAAGCCCTCCAGAGACTGGGAGACCGTTTTGCTGTTGCCTGCACGCAGTTTGGTCTCACAATCAGCTTGGAAAAAACAAATGTCAGCGTGCAAGATACCACCATTGCCCCTTCAATCAAAATCAACGGTGTCACCCTGGAAGCAGTCAACAACTTTACCTACCTAGGGTCAACCATCAGCAACACTCTCTCGATTGATATGGAGCTGGACAGAAGGCTTGGAAAGGCAAACACCATCATGGCTCGATTAACAAAGAGGGTTTGGGAAAACAACGCGCTGACAGAGCACATCAAGGTCCGAGTCTACCAGGCCTGCGTTCTCAGCACCCTTCTATATGGAAGTGAGACGTGGAGTACCTACATGAGGCAAGAACGCCGGCTCAACTCCTTCCATATACGGTGCCTAAAACGCATCCTGAAAATCAGCTGGCAAGACCGTGTTCCACACAGCGAGATCCTGCAGCGTGCAAGTACCCCCAGCATGTACTCCCTGCTAATTAAACGCCACCTTCGATGGCTGGGTCATGTCCGACACATGGAGGATGGAAGGCTGCCAAAGGACATCTTATATGGACAGCTGGCCACTGGCATGAGAAGAGTCGGACGCCCTCACTCTGTTTCAAAGATGTCTGCAAGAGGGACATGAAGGCATGCAACATTTCACCCGATGGCTGGGAAGAGCTGGCTGAGGACCGAGGTACCTGGAGACTGATGGTAAACAATGGCATATCAGTCGCTGATGCGAAGAGAGGCCAGTTGGCGGCAGAGAAACGTAAGAGAAAGAAGAATGCAACAGCAACCACAGTAACGCAGACTTCCCAGTATGTCTGCACCAACTGCAGTAGGGACTGTCACTCACATATAGGCCTGCACAGCCACAGCAGACGTTGCCAACAGAGACAGACAACGCCCCAATGGCGCTATTCGCATGGTCTTTCGAGACCGAGTTGCCAATGATGATGATGATGATGACGAATGTGTGAATAGGTTATTCAGTGACAACTGGACAGGAGCAAATCATGTTGCTTCTTCTGAATGAGCTGTGAGGACATACAAATGTCAGAAATGCTTGCTCCATGGCTGGAATTATCTTACTAGAATATTCTCAGGCAATTATACATTATGTTAAACAGATTACTTGCAGCCTTTTACATCATACTGATACCAGGAATTTCAATACTCTTTTTAAGAAGGAAGGATGTGTTGTGATGTGATGTGATTTGGATTTTTAATGTAGCTTTAACAATTTTTCAGTCATATCGCTACGATGTCTGCTATGTGGCAGTTTATAGTGATGTCTAGCACTGGGGCATCATGCCGCAGACATGTAGCTGATGTCCCACCCAGTCACATTATCCTGACACCAGGCCGACCAGTCCTAACATTAACCTCTTAATGCTGAGCGCCAAGCGAGGCAGCTGTTAGTACCATTTTTGTAAGTTTTTGGTATGACTCGGCCGGGGATTGAACCCACGACCTCCCGCATCCGAGGCAGACGCTCTAACTACTAGGCCACTGGAGCAGTAAGAAGGAAGGAAGACTTGCACATACTGTACTGCACATTAAAGTGCAATGGCATAACTTCACATGAAAAAGGATTTTTATGTAATGTATTACTTACTGTGTAACTGTATACTTCTTAATAGCTATTTATCACACTAAGGGTCACATTTATTTGTGTCATAACATTATGTTGCAGCAATCATATACTACACTGTGACATAACACATAACAAAGGCACACAGCAACATTATTGTGCATTCCAAAGTTCTAATGTTATGAACATTATTGTGCATTTCAAAGCCTAAATGTTATGAACATTATTGAGCACTGCAAAGTCCTAATGTTATGAATATTATTGAGCACTGCAAAGTCCTAATGTTATGAATAAATTTGAGCACTGCAAAGTCCTAATGTTATGAATAAATTTGAGCACTGCAAAGTCCTAATGTTATGAATAAATTTAAGCACTGCAAAGTCCTAATGTTATGAATAAATTTGAGCACTGCAAAGTCCTAATGTTATGAATAAATTTGAGCACTGCAAAGTCCTAATGTTATGAATAAAGTTGAGCATTGAAAAGTAGTTATTTGATATAAAAAATCTTCATTTGAGAAAACATTTATGAAGCTTGTTAAATAGTAAGGCGTATAATATTAATAAATACTGTGTTAAATCTGACAGATGCAACTTTATTATTCTATTCCTGTGAATAGCTTTATTATTCTATTCCTGTGAATAGCTTTATTATTCTATTCCTGCAAATAGCTTTATTATTCTATTCCTGTGAATAGCTTTAATATTCTATTCCTGCAAATAGCTTTGTTATTCTATTCCTGCAAATAGCTTTATTATTCTATTCCTGTGAATAGTTTTATTATTCTATTCCTGCAAATAGCTTTATTATTCTATTCCTGTGAATAGCTTTATTATTCTATTCCTGCAAATAGCTTTATTATTCTATTCCTGCAAATAGCTTTATTATTCTATTCCTGTGAATAGCTTTATTATTCTATTCCTGTGAATAGCTTTATTATTGTGTTCCTGTGAATAGCTTTATTATTCTATTCCTGTGAATAGCTTTATTATTGTGTTCCTGTGAATAGCTTTATTATTCTATTCCTGTGAATAGCTTTATTATTGTGTTCCTGTGAATAGCTTTATTATTGTATTCCTGTGAATAGCTTTATTATTGTATTCCTGTGAATAGCTTTATAATTGTGTTCCTGTGAATAGCTTTATTATTCTAGTCCTGTGAATAGCTTTATTATTGTATTCCTGTGAATAGCTTTATTATTGTGTTCCTGTGAATAGCTTTATTATTGTATTCCTGTGAATAGCTTTATTATTCTATTCCTGTGAATAGCTTTATTATTGTGTTCCTGTGAATAGCTTTATTATTGTATTCCTGTGAATAGCTTTATTATTGTGTTCCTGTGAATAGCTTTATTATTCTATTCCTGTGAATAGCTTTATTATTCTATTCCTGTGAATAGCTTTATTGTTATATTCCTGTGAATAGCTTTATTGTTCTATTCCTGCGAATACTGTATTTAAAGTAATTCCTTCCAAAAGGTATGTCCTTTTTCTTTGGCATATAAACCTTTGATATCTTTAGATTTTCTGGATATTCTGATAAAAAGACAACAGTTATGTAAATGTCATGAAAATACTTGTCCTTAGATAATTATTTAATAAATGAAATTAGAAGGAAAACAAAATGATCACAGAGACTGAACACACTTTCAAATTACCTATAGTCCAGTGAAAAGTAAAGTATTTGCAACGTCGTGTTAAGCATATACAGTTTATGTTATACATGTGCATAATAATACATGCAATGAGAGTAACTGATTATTGTATACATACTTCTGAGTTCTTTGAGAAAATCGAGCTGTGAAACCAGAAGCAATGATAATATTGTCACATTTGTACAATATTTCATAGCATGTTTCCTTATTTTGATGTTAACCATAAAAGGTCTCATTGTAACAAAACAGTGTTTGGATTATTTCTAACTGGAATCCGAAATGAAATGCAAATCAATGAAAGGCCATGAAATTGGAAGGCAACAGAAAACTAATAAAGACAAATAAATAGAAGTCCCTCAATGGGACTGATGTTATATTAGGCAAAGTGAATTTCCAGGTATTCAAGATAGGACTATTTCTTCCTTTTAACAGTCAAGTGTTGAAACAATTTCTGATGTTCTTCAGTTTATCATAATGATCATCTGTTCAGGAAGAGTAGCAACACAGTTTTTCTAAAGACATGGAGACAAAATGGGTCAGTGTTAGAATGCTATAAATGCTTCAGGTTTCACAGTTTTCTCATCCTCAAGATTGTAAGACAGATGCAGAAAAAATGATATTGTATATCCAATGCTCTACAAAAGTCAGGTACGTTTGAAAGCATATAAAAACATTGGACTAATACCATACATCTAACCAGCAAAAATCAAGAATGATAGGAGTTTCAAGTTTAACCTACACAGACTGGGTCTTAGTTGTGACTATAAATTAAAGAAAGAATATATTATGTGATTGACACAGACTAGGTCTTCTATATGACTTTAAAGGAAGAATCTAATATGTAATTGTAAATGTTAATGGTTTTGTGGAAAAGCTGTGTATATTATAAAATGCAGAGTAAGCGATAGATTTAACTGCCTACTTTGATGAAAATCAAAATACTTATATATAAAATGTGCTTATAACCTAAACTAGAAGCAATTAAAATGTTCATCTATATTACTACTCATGAAATTTTATGTGCCCTGTCAATGATGGGATATATTTAGCTTTCATTTCAATGGAACTGTTTGTAATCTATGCAGGTAATTCTCAATCTTACTCTAAGATGAATCCATATCAGCAAATATGCATTCGATAAAAATAATTCATTCATTAGACGCTGCCATAAAACAACGATCTCTGGTAAAGTCTGATTTGGGATAAATATCTTATCATTTCCAAAACTCTGGTAAAGTCCGACTTGGGATAAATATCTTATCATTTCCAAAACTCTGGTAAAGTCTGACTTGGAATAAATATCTTATTATTTCCAAAACTCTGGTAAAGTCTGACTAGAGATAAATATCTTATCATTTCCAAAACTCTGGTAAAGTCCGACTTGGGATAAATATCTTATCATTTCCAAAACTCTGGTGAAGTCAAACTTGGGATAAATATCTTATCATTTCCAAAACTCTGCTAAAGTCTGACTTGGGATAAATATCTTATCATTTCGAAAACTCTGGTAAAGTCCAACTTGGGATAAATATCTTTTCATTTCCAAAACTCTGGTAAAGTCCGACTTGGGATAAATATCTTTTCATTTCCAAAACTCTGCAGCTATCCAGGATTTAAAGAGTAAGAGTTGCAGATGTTAAAGAATTAGTAAAGACCAGCACCTAAGCCTTGGGGTTACATGTCCATGCACTGACCCACGTGATCCTGGCCTCTCTCTTTCACTGGGTGATCTGTCCATCCCTGGGGGTAGGGGAAGGGGACCATTCAGCATTCCTGAAAAGAAAGACAGATGGAAAAAAATTTTAAAAATACTGAATCTAAGAATTTGGAAAAACAAAAAGACACATCTTGACTACGAACCTGATATGAACAGTTTCATGATGGTTCCTAGGGATATCTTGAACAGTTTTTGAAAAAAATATTTATACTCCAGACACAAATGTATGAATAAAGGATACTGGCATAAATTGATGGACAGACAGAAAGAAATAGAATATAATAATAAACTAGAATTCCTAATGACCTAAGATAAATATAGATTGCTAGTTGAATTTCCATATAAAGTTTCATTGAGATATGCTAGACAACCTTTTTAGTTTTGCTCTGGAAATGACAGTGAGACGGATGGATGGATGAGTGAAAACAACCAGCAGAACTATAAATAGTAAAAGATACATCCAAATTATTAATTTAATATGTGTAATACATTTCGTAAATGTATCTTGTGTTTTAGAGTTTTATTCCAAAAATAAAAATATTAATAAAGACTGGATGATAAATCAATAAAAATATGAAATTCTGAAATTGAAATGTTGTGAACAGCAAAAAGCTTATGGAATATTTGTCTACTATGTGCACTAAATTTCTTTAGTTTTTGGAGTTATGCTGAAGAATGAAAAGTGTTATGAATGTGCAGACAGAGAGAATCCATTTCTAAATTTTACTGCACCAACTGCACTGAGCAGTGGACAACAAAAAGAGCCATTGGAAGATAGAAGATTAAATCTGCAAACTGGATAAATATGAGCAATATGGCCCTAAAGTACAAAATATTATGAATCATCTAAGAAGTAGGTTACAGTCACAGTGTTGATACAAGTACAGACCATCTATCAGGATGCATTTATATACCAAGGTGTATGGACCATCCATCAGGATGCATTCATATACCAAGGTGTATGGACCATCTATCAGGATGCATTTATATACCAAGGTTTATGACAGTGGAGGCAAAAGAGACCAAGATACAAATCTGAATTTAATAATACAACATGGTTATGACAACATGAATGATGACAAAGCTACAGCAAAATTTCAAAGCTGAATTATTGGTTGAAACTAAAATGCAGTGACTCTTGAACTCACTGCCACAAGAATGAAAGAGATGCTGGACAAGTCGCTAAGAAGAATGTCACAAATATAGTCCATGCAGCAAAATCAGCCCACTACACTACTAAGATCATGGAAAGTTCCAGCTGCAAAGAGCTCTTTGAGATTACTAACAACCTAATGTCAAGGAACAAATCTACACCACTTCCAACTACCTTGTCTCCAGTCGACTTTCCAGGCATGTTTGCAAATTTCTTCCGTCACAAAGTACAAACCATTAGAGATAAGCTTGACACCATAATTTCAATTGACTTGTCATCACCATACAGTTGGGATACAGAATTTGAGCGGCAACCATTAGCAGCATTTGAACCTGTCTCTATGGATTTCGTACGTACAATCCTGATGAAGAGTGCACCAAACTCCAACATCACAGCTGCCTGAGTGCTTAGATCCAATATTGCCTTCACTAACTGATGTTATTAATACCTCTCTCCCATCCGGGGAATTCCCATCATTTTTCAAAACTGCCATTGTCAAGCCTTTGCTGAAGAAACCAACACTAGACCATAACGATTTAAAGAACTACCGCCCAGTTTCTAATCCCCCATTCATATCAAATATCTTAGAAAAGGTTGTTCTTTCCCAGCTTGTATCTCATCTAAATTCAGTCTTTTTAGCAATGTACAACCTGCATATAGCCCTTGCCACAGTACTGAAACTACTCTTCTAAAAGTAGTTAATGACATTCTCTCTGCGTTGGATAGCGGAAAGATTACAGCCCTCACCCTCCTTGATTTGTTTGCAGCATTTGACACAGCAGACCATGATATATTACTTCACCATCTCCAGCATGTATTTGGCATTCATGATACAGCCTTACTGTGGTTCAAGTCCTACTTGGTCAACAGGACATAACTTGTGTCTGCAAACGGAATACACTCCAGCCCAGTTGATCTATGTTGTGGTGTTCCACAGGGGTCTGTTCCTGGACCTGTTCTCTTCTATACACTCAGCCGCTCTCAAATGTCATAGATCATCATCCAGTGCTTCACCAATTGTACGCTTATGACACCCAAATATACAAATCTAGCCACACAACTGAAGTTAACACTACCATCCAAGGTGTAGAGAGGTGCATTTCTGATGTGAAATCATGGAATACATGTAACAAGCTGCAGATGAATGATGATAAAACTGAGGCCATTCTGATTACAACACAAAGACTTTCTCATTCCCACCCTTTACCTCAAACAATAAATATCAGCAACACCAACATTAATTCACACAATCAGTACGAAACCTAGGTGTTACTCTGGACAGTACTCTCCCATTGCACCAACATGTCATGAACTTATGCAAGGCTGCATATCTTGAGCTGAGACGCATCAGCTCCATTCGCAAATATCTTTCAGTTGATGCCACTAAAACACTTGTGTGTTCATTAGTACTTTCAAGACTGGACTAATGTAACTCAATTCTGTCTGGTTCATCTCAATATCTACTCCAAAAACTTCAATAAGTTCAAAACACAGCTGCTCGGATCATACTTAGAGTACCACGATCAGAGCACACCTCCCCGCTGCTCTGTACCCTACACTGGCTATCCATTCGATCCAGAATCAAACACAAAATTTGTTCTCTGTGCTACATTTCACTGACGAACTCTAGTCCAACATACCTATCTGACCTCACCCATGTGTACACACCAGCAAGATACTTACGCTCCTCTTCTGACGATCTTATACTCATTATTCCCACTACGAAAACAAAGTCATATGGACAGCGTTCTTTTGCATACCAGGGCCCAGCAACATGGAATGAATTGCCCACTGAACTTAGACACAAAGACACAGTGATCCCATTCAAGAGTGCTCTTAAAACTAACTTATTTCAACTGCAAGAACAAACTTAACGACCCAATAATGTTTCCTACCTTAAATATGTTCAGCATGTTTTTCATGTTTTCTAATTTCATGGTGTTTGTTTTTGTAATCATATGATTATATGTTTTTTATCTTATATGTGTTGTCTAATGTTGTAAAGCGATTAGAGCTTCTAAAGATTAGGCGCTGTACAAAGTCCTCATTGTTATTATATGAATAGTACCCTTTTGAAACTTCATTGCAGGTAAGACAGATACCACTGTCAGTCTCTTGGACTCTGATACCCTATCTACTATCTGGGGAGACAATTACCACTGTCAGTCTCTTGGACTCTGATACCCTATCTACTATCTGGGGAGACAATTACCACTGTCAGTCTCTTGGACTCTGATACCCTATCTACTATCTGGGGAGACAATTACCACTGTCAGTCTCTTGGACTCTGATACCCTATCTACTATCTGGGGAGACAATTACCACTGTCAGTCTCTTGGACTCTGATACCCTATCTACTATCTGGGGAGACAATTACCACTGTCAGTCTCCTGGACTCTGATACCCTATCTACTATCTGGGGAGACAATTACCACTGTCAGTCTCTTGGACTCTGATACCCTATCTACTATCTGGGGAGACAATTACCACTGTCAGTCTTTTGGGTTTTGATATCCTATCTACTAGCAGGGAAGACAATTACCTCTGTCAGTCTCTTGAACTTTGATGTCCTATCTACTAGCAGGGAAGACAAATCAGTCCCTTGGACTTCAATACCCTAGCTACTAGCAGGGGAGACAGATACCACTGTCAGCCTTTTGGACTTTGATACCCCACCTACTAGCAGGGAAGAGAGATACCACTGTCAATCTCTTTCACTTTGATACCCTATCTACTAGCAGGGAAGAGAGATATCACTCAATCTTTTTGACTTTGACACCCTACCTACTAGCAGGGGAGACATATATCACTGTCAGTCTCTTGGACCTTTTGATATCCAATGTACTAGCAGGGAAGAAAGCTACCACTGTCAGTCTATTTGACCTGATACCCTATCTACTAGCAGGGGAGACAGATACCACTGTCAATCTCTTGGACTTTTTGATCTCAAATATACTAGCAGGGAAGAAAGCTACCACTGTCAGTCTATTTGACCGGATACCCTATCTACTAGCAGGGAAGGCAGATATCAGTCTCTTTGACTTTGATACCCTATTTGCTGGAGGGAAGATAAATACCACTGTCAGTCTGTAGGATTTTGATACCATACCTACTAGCTGGGAGAAAGATACCAGTCTCTTGGACTTTGAAACCCTACCTACTAGCAGAACTAAGAACCCTTAGTACAACACAGAACTTAATACCTGGAGGTGGCATTCCTCTTGTAGGCAAAGGTCTTATCAACCCTGAAGGGCCTTGTATGAACCTTCTTTCTTGGTCTGTCAACCTGAAGAAAAGAAAAAGAAAATGCAAGAAAATGTCTGCATATAGACGAGAGAAAAAAAAAACAACAACATACATATATTGATACCATATAGATATATAGTAATTAGAATAAAATTAAGCTGATCTATCTGATACATGCTCATCTTTAAAGCATGATTTATTTCACACACAACTCATATTGGTTGGTACTTAACAGGCATATAAATTAATTTCTCAACATAAGTTGTAATAAGAAACTTGACAGTAAACTATTCATCATAAAAACGTCATAGCATCAGTTTCCACACAAAGGCTCAATATATTTTCATATTTCTAAGTATTTAAATTCTGGGCAATACTTTTGTTGTCAGTGCTCAGAGTATACTATCTTTGTTTTACTCACATTTACAATCAATCTATATCCCCAAAGTAAATATAAGTATATATTTATTTGCTTGAAATATGGTCTCACTTTTGACGAAGTATCCCATTTTCATGTCTTGATTCCTTCAGTTCTCTTTCTGCTGCTCTAGCTGCCAACTATTTATAAAAAAAAACAAATTATGTAACAAAAGCATCTTATTGCGACATTCTTCTAATATAACCTATTGATTTGTTATACAATTCTGAATCTGACACATTTAAATTCTATGATCTCCATTATAATTTTCTTGGGCAAAACTTTGCCAAAAATGATTATCTCAAAGGATAAATTTAAAAAATGAAATAATTCAAAGGCAAAAAATTTAATCAAACTAATAAACCTTGTGCAATTTTACAGCTCTCAACTAGCATGGAAATATATGTTCTGTAAGAAGGCAACTTATTTACATAATTTTGCCACATATCTTATTCTGTTTTACCTTTCTTCAAGAAATCTTTAAAAATCTCTGCATGGGAAGCTTTTAAAGTACATGTACATGATCAGTGCAACAAAAAGCATACTGAGAAGTCCACTGTGGCAAAGTTCTCAATGCTTTCCACCTCCTGTATAGACTTAAAGTCAAGTACAAACAACAAAAACCCAGATCTACCATCACACAACAGATCAGGGTAAATGTTGTTTGTTCTCCTGCTTACTGCTAAAAAAACAAGTGCTGATACATTATGTGACAACATATCTGGGTCTGTTCAGTTTGTAACTGGACTGGACTTATAAGTTTGTAACTGGACTGGACTTATAAGTGAATACATATTATGTGACAGCAGATCTGGGTCTGTTCAATTTGTAACTGTACTGGATTTATAAGTGAATACATATCATACATTATGTGACAGCAGATCTGGGTCTGTTCAGTTTGTAACTGGACTGGACTTATAAGTTTGTAACTGGACTGGACTTATAAGTGAATACATATCATACATTATGTGACAGCAGATCTGGGTCTGTTCAATTTGTAACTGTACTGGATTTATAAGTGAATACATATCATACATTATGTGAGAGCAGATCTGGGTCTGTTCTGTTTGTAACTGGACTGTATTTATAAGTGAATACATATCATGCATTATGTGACAGCAGATCTGGGTCTGTTCTGCTAGTAACTGGACTGTATTTATAAGTGAATACATATCATACATTATGTGACAACATATCTGGGTCTGTTCTGTTTGTAACTGGACTGTATTTATAAGTGAATACATATCATACATTATGTGACAGCAGATCTGGGTCTGTTCTGTTTGTAACTGGACTGTATTTATAAGTGAATACATATCATACATTATGTGACAGCAGATCTGGGTCTGTTCAATTTGTAACTGGACTGGATTTATAAGTGAATACAGATCATCATAAATTATCTTGCATTTCAGCTTTATCATACCATCATTAACATTTTTAAATAATTTGTTCCATCCATGACAAGCTGTATGCAAAATAACTAAATCATTTCATCACTTTCAGTTCTTAATTCATTCCTTTTCCAGGTTTGGCCAATGTGGGTATGTGAGAAAGCTTGCCAGCAGCTTTCCATTGATCAGTGATTCTAACCAGGGTTTCCCCATGTTCTTCCTCCACGTTATACTGGCTGCCATGTATAGCCTATCATGAGTCGGATAAAAAGGTATTAAACCCAAAACAACAAAATATTCCTTTTCTTTTAGACTGAACACTAGCCTTGAAAACTGCACAATGAAAGTGTACAATAGATAAATATGTCCACCAATATTTGAAGAACTTACCCAATTTTCATGAGCCTTCTTTTCATTTGCAGCAATCTGAAATAAGAATTTACAAAGATGTAATTCGCTTCAGTTGAGAAATGACTGTAACTGCCTGTAATTGTTTTGCATGTGGCTATAAATTTTTCTAATGATCACACTGATAGGGTACTGTACCAATATGATTCAAAGTCATGTGTCTTCTACACCACTTGCTGTGTATAACTGAAACATTTGAACAATATTAGTATGTATACAGTTTGTACCTTTATATCCTAAGAGATCCTGTTTTGCTCGAGTAAGTAAAAAGCCATAGCATAATAAAATGTTCAGTCAAGACACTGCCATACCCAGTAAACTTGGTAGGGTGCAAGTATAGGTGGAACAATTTTGATGTTCTACATTATAAACAAACAAAATGTCAGATAGTTCCAATGAGATGGTAATTGTTCATGCTTAATTCCTTTCTCTGCCAAAACATCAGGGCCAGTTTCCAATTACATTATTGCACTACATATATATTTCATATTGAGCAAAATGAAAAAGGCGAATTAGTATTTACAAAGATAAATAAGAGAGGTTCTGCTGAATGCCTTGTCCCAAGTGTGACCTGACAATGATGTATCCCTTCATCTGAAAACTTTAACAAAAAATGTAACTATGTTGACACCATTGTCATCACTGTTTAAATGATATATAATGCTAATCATGCTGCTGCAGGTGAAACAATAAAATCAAAAGAAATACAATTCATTGTTCTCTACGTACATTTTTTTTTGCTGAAAAGTAAAGGTTTCTCTAAAACATTTTATTTAATCTAGAAGATAACAAATAGACACACTTTATACATGTAGTTTAAAGGCATTTTATTTAACCATGAAGAAAACATACAAAAACACCTTATATATGTAACTGTCTCATGAGGATAATAAAATCTAAATATTTTTTTATTATATACAAATGGGATAGCTAACTAGTTTTTCAAGATTTACAATCACACATACTTTAGTCCATGAAATAACTTACTGTATAAACTTCTTCATCAGATGGATCGAACTGCAAACAACATAGACCCTGATTTGCCATCACATAATGTTCTGGCTAAACTGGGTCTATATCGTTTGTTTTCCTGATAGCTCTTAACAAACTGTAGAGATCCAGAGCTGCTGGAGCATTATACAAGGGCAGGTCTGGGTCTATATAGTTTGCAGATGGAACATATATATATATATACAAGTACAGACAGAAGGACAAAACCCACTAGTATTAAATTTTCAATATCTAGTAAAAGGCAATATTCAATGCAAAATTACTTTTTTGAGGATGCTAATGTTATGAGAAAATAGGAAAATTAAATATGCATACAAATCTCTATTACTACCATGCATCAGTGTTTAAGATGGTTACCATGGTGACCATACTGGATGTCAGATCAGTATTCAAGATGGTTACCATGGTGACCATACTGAATCTCAGATCAGTATTCAAGATGATTACCACGGTGACCATAATGGGTCTCAGATCAGTATTCAAATTTAGCTAGTTTGTTTATGGTTTGATCAGTTTTTCAGCATCATAAAATTCTAAAGGGTGTATAATATAAATCAGCAGCAAGTCATACAAACAACCAAGATGTATATCATTGATAAGCATGTGTTCTATTCAGTAAGTCTCTTTAGTCATCCACAGACTCGATTATAATGCTTGGACAATGTGGAAAGGTTCTCAATAATCAAGATTACCTTCATGTTTTGTCACATCTGTGCAAGCGAATTGCAAGAAATTAAAGAATAACAGACTTCATCATCCTAAATGCTTAAATTGATGATAATGACTGAAGGTCTGATATAATTGCAATTAATACATTTTTTTTTGTAGCTGTAGGAAATGTCTAAACTGAAATTTATGACAATGACAATAAGGGCACTGCCTCAGTATCTGCTTTAGTAACATTAATGATAACTTAATACCATAAAAAATACTGCTAATAATAAAAACAAAAAAAAAACTGATTCAAAAATATTCATACTAAACAAGTGTCCCTTAAAGGGACTGTCACTCATCTGGCTGAAAGGACATTTCCTGGAATCAAGGAGTAGATTACTACTTCCTTTTAACAGCTGTGTTGAGACCATCTCTGAAATTCCTGAGTGATGAAAAAAATTTCAAGCTCTAAGATCTTCTCTATTTTCATTTAGGACCAACAAGCCATCATATTAAGAAGTCATTTGGTGGCAACAACCCCATATCAATGTATAACCATCCATTCAGGATTTAATTTAGTAGTGATAACAAGACTGCCATGATGGCAATTGTAGAAGCAATAATGGATGTTAAATTAGCACCATCTCTTTCAGGATATACTAGACACCATCAGAAGTATTCTGGTGAGACCCCCATATCAATATGGCTTTCCATTTAGGAGAAGAAGCAGTAAAAAGACATTCAAGATGGCTACCATATCAGCAATATTGGACTGGAGACTGGCATCAGTTTCAATAAGGGCCAATTAGACAGCATCATCAGAAATCTACTGGGGACAATCCCAAGGTGATATGATCATTCATCTAGTAGAAGTACAGATAAGACTGTTAGTTACCTACAAATCCGCAGACTATGCCAGTCTTCAAAATACTTTCCTGACAGGTCAAATGACCGACATATTTGTTTGCACAACCCGAGTCATGCCATTTTCAATGAATTCAATATTCAAAAACTGTAACATTTTTTAAAATTTCTAAATTAGATTTGTTTTGCAGAATATTTATTAATGAACTGCAGAGGTGTTATACATCCTTAAATTGTGTGAACTTACCTGAGACCTAAAATCTCTCTCTGCTGTACTGATCTCTCTCTTCAAGTCTTCAACCTGAGTTCTGAAAAGAACAAAGTTTTATATTTTTATAGCCTAGTCTGTCACAAGTATAAAATCTCTCCCATCTCTGAGTCCCACATTGTGATTTAACTTTACACCACAAGTACAAAATCTCACCCATCTTTGAGTCTCACATTGTGATTTAACTTTACAACACAAGTACAAAATCTCTCCCATCTTTCAGTCTCACAATGTGATTTAACTTTATACCACAAGTACAAAATCTCTCCCATCTTTGAGTCTCACATTGTGATTTAACTTTACACTAGTAATATTATGAATTCTATACAACAAAGTACCAGTAAGTTAACCAGAAGTAAGTTTTCTTATGACAATTTACTTAAACTAACAGTATATATTGCCAATAACCCTCGCACCTACCCTACTCCCATGTTTAGTCTGAAACCTTGAGCTTAATGGGGGGAGCGGAGGTCTGGGGAGTTATGGTACACCCAGAGAACAAAGCATGTTAATATCCAAATTTATATTTCATCCCCAGTATACAGAATAAGAAGGTATGGATCTCAACAATTTCAAACCTATGCCCAAAGGGCAACATTTCAAAGTGATACCCAAAGGGCTACATTTCAAAGTTATGCCCAAAGGACTATATTTCAAACTTATGCCCAAAGAGCTACATTTCAAACTTATGCCCAAAGGGCTACATTTCAAACTTATGCCCAAAGGGCTACATTTCAAATTTATGCCCAAAGGGCTACATGTGTATGCCCCTGGGATGTGACCAAGGGTTTTCATTCAAGACCGCATCTGTGACATGATTATTTGCAGATGCATCAGTCAATGATCACACACACCAATTCTTGTACACATAGTCACAAATTTTGGGATTTACTGGTACATGTATTCCAATTTATGTAAAAAACTAACCATCCCTCTAGCCCAATGCCATGAGATGGGGTCAACAAAATTTGAAAGTCACTGTACATATCTACAAATGATATCACAATATACGAAGCGATCAAGAACAGTGCCATAGTTGTTGTGCCACAAATACTCATACACAGCACAAAATATAGGTCTGTATGGGCAGGACAATATTACCCTGTTCTTCAAAATAATCTGGGATAAGAAAACAGGCAAATACAGAGGAATCTTATTAAAATGTACTCCTTTTATCCAGAAAACTCCTTATCCAGACATAGTTCAACAGGAATGGATTTTAACAAATGTTTATTTGGTCCACTAATCCAGAAATCCGAATCCGGAAATCAAAATCGGGGATTTAAATTGTAAAATTACTAGAAAACCTGCCTCAATAATCCAGAAATAATGTCCAAAAATAAGAAAATTTGAAGACTCATACCTGAAAATACAGTCGGACAGATAAATCACATTCAACTATGCACATCTGGATGTGTGCTATTATCTCTGATTGGTCAAATTCTAGTGCAATGCTAAAGCTATAAATTGATCATGTGATCAAATGAGTGCACAAAGTTCAAGTAGCATGACCATATTGTAACCAGAAATTGTACAAAACAATATCTGCTTTTGCTCCTCGCCTAGCAACCAACACCTGACACAACCTTCAAGTGCAGCTTCAACCAACAACAGACACAACCTTCAAGTGCAGCAAGTGCAGCAGGGACTGCCACTCCCGCATTGGACTACTTAGCCACAGCAGACGCTGCACAACCACCAACCGGGACATCTCTCATGGGCGCAGTTCCATCGTCTCTCGAGACTAACGGATGCCAACTAACTAACTATGGGGTGTTAATATTTAAATAAACAAACTGGGATCAAATAATCCACACTTTTGACATAACATACGGTTAATAAATTAGGGTGTCATTAAGTCTCTATGTTGTTTATCAATTTTAAGTAACCATCACAATTTGCTGATAGCTGTATAAATCAAGTTCATTAATTTAAGCTTTGGACAGTATAGGGCTTCATTTCAGAATAAAACTCTTATGTCAGTTATCAGCAAATTAGCATCTATAACAGTTGAACATTCTAGAAAATGATCTTCCCTACTTTTGTTGGAAGTACGGGTGTGTATTACAGACATATAGTAATGAATTACAGTACATTTATAATGGCAAACATTAATGTAGGGGTGTGTATTACAGACATATAGTAATGAATTATATATAGTACATTTATAATGGAAAACATTAATGTAGGGGTGTGTATTACAGACATATAGTAATGAATTATAGTACATTTATAATGGAAAACATTAATGTAGGTGTGTGTATTGCAGATATACAGTAATGAATTATAGTACATTTATAATGGAAAACATTAATGTAGGGGTGTGTAGATTTATAATGGAACACATTAATGATGAGGAAGATACTGACAAGGCAGGTGAGGCATCTACAACATAAAGCTGCATTTAATATTGTTTGGAATAAAATGAAGTGCTAGAGCAAGTCTGTTACTAAAAGTGTAAACGTCTAGTCTAAAAATGTAAAAAAATTAGTATAATGGGCTGAAAATCTAATCTGGTTATCTACAAATGTACACAAATACAATAAGCAAATTTCATGGGTCAACCTCAAATGGTTTTTGCTTAACTTTAGTAACAAGACCTACAAATGTATACAAATACAATAAGCAAATTTCATGATTCGACCTCAAATGGTTTTAACTTTAGTAACAAGACCTACAAATGTATACAACAAATACAATAAGCAAATTTCATGATTCGACCTCAAATGGTTTTAACTTTAGTAACAAGACCTACAAATGTATACAAATACAATAAGCAAATTTCATGGGTCAACCTCAAATGGTTTTTGCTTAACTTTAGTAACAAGACCTACAAATGTATACAAATACAATAAGCAAATTTCATGGGTCAACCTCAAATGGTTTTTGCTTAATTTTAGTAACAAGACCTACAAATGTATACAAATACAATAAGCAAATTTCATGGGTCAACCTCAAATGGTTTTAACTTTAGTAACAAGACCTACAAATGTATACAAATACAATAAGCAAATTTCATGGGTCACCCTCAAATGGTTTTTGCTTAACTTTAGTAACAAAACCTACAAATGTATACAAATACAATAAGCAAATTTCATGGGTCAACCTCAAATGGTTTTTGCTTAACTTTAGTAACAAGACCTACAAATGTATACAAATACAATAAGCAAATTTCATGGGTCAACCTCAAATGGTTTTTGCTTAACTTTAGTAACAAGACCTACAAATGTATACAAATACAATAAGCAAATTTCATGGGTCAACCTCAAATGGTTTTTGCTTAACTTTAGTAACAAGACCTACAAATGTATACAAATACAATAAGCAAATTTCATGGGTCAACCTCAAATGGTTTTTGCTTAACTTTAGTAACAAGACCTACAAATGTATACAAATACAATAAGCAAATTTCATGGGTCAACCTCAAATGGTTTTAACTTTAGTAACAAGACCTACAAATGTATACAAATACAATAAGCAAATTTCATGGGTCAACCTCAAATGGTTTTTGCTTAATTTTAGTAACAAGACCTACAAATGTATACAAATACAATAAGCAAATTTCATGGGTCAACCTCAAATGGTTTTAACTTTAGTAACAAGACCTACAAATGTATACAAATACAATAAGCAAATTTCATGGGTCAACCTCAAATGGTTTTTGCTTAACTTTAGTAACAAAACCTACAAATGTATACAAATACAATAAGCAAATTTCATGGGTCAACCTCAAATGGTTTTTGCTTAACTTTAGTAACAAGACCTACAAATGTATACAAATACAATAAGCAAATTTCATGGGTCAACCTCAAATGGTTTTTGCTTAACTTTAGTAACAAGACCTACAAATGTATACAAATACAATAAGCAAATTTCATGGGTCAACCTCAAATGGTTTTTGCTTAACTTTAGTAACAAGACCTACAAATGTATACAAATACAATAAGCAAATTTCATGGGTCAACCTCAAATGGTTTTTGCTTAACTTTAGTAACAAGACCTACAAATGTATACAAATACAATAAGCAAATTTCATGGGTCAACCTCAAATGGTTTTTGCTTAACTTTAGTAACAAGACCTACAAATGTATACAAATACAATAAGCAAATTTCATGGGTCAACCTCAAATGGTTTTTGCTTAACTTTAGTAACAAGACCTACAAATGTATACAAATATAATAAGCAAATTTCATGGGTCAACCTCAAATGGTTTTTGCTTAACTTTAGTAACAAGACCTACAAATGTATACAAATACAATAAGCAAATTTCATGGGTCAACCTCAAATGGTTTTTGCTTAACTTTAGTAACAAGACCTACAAATGTATACAAATACAATAAGCAAATTTCATGGGTCAACCTCAAATGGTTTTTGCTTAACTTTAGTAACAAGACCTTATTCTTAACCATGCCAAAAAGATTTTGTAAAAAATGTCCAAGTCCTAAAAGTTTAAAAATATGTAAAAAAAGGATTGAAAAATTAATATAATGTGCTGAAAAAAACAACCAGCTCTTCTATATATGAATATAAACATGTTTTTTAAATTTCCTTTGTCTACCTTTGACTTTTATATATGACTATAAACATGTTTACTAAATTTCCTTTGTCTACCTTTGAATTTTATATATGACTATAAACATGTTTTCTAAATCTCCTTTGTCTACCTTTGATTATGTTATGAACACATGGAACAATAACTCCATGTTGATGCTAAATACTGACAATAGGGCTCCCAGACATATTTTCAAAATTAAATGGATTCATTAAGGTATATGGTCCTAAAAATGTCTAGAAGTTTGAAGAATGAAATTATTACAAAATACAAGAACACTGATACGCTGTTATTACCAACTGAATGAACACATATTAGCCAAAATTAATAACTTAATGCATTTAAATAATAATTTGAAAAATATATAATTTATTAATCTTCAATCTACTGTATTAAGTACATCCATAAACATTTTATGGAAATAAAAATGATGTTTAGTAAAATTGGCTCACGCTTTTCCCACATAAATAATAGGAATACTATAACAGTTTTTAAAAAACTGTAGGGATAAAAAATATAAAGAGAATTTACAATTCAGAAATGGCTGAGAAGCCTGTTAATATACGACATGTACACAGGACTACATGTCAAATTCAGCTGAAATGAAATAACAATTAATCAAGTGTCTGTGAGGAAATGAAAGGTGGTGAGTCTGTTTTTCAGCACAAGATAGGCTATATATGGCGGCCAGTATAAATAGTGGAGAAAGAACCCAGAAAAACCCCATTAAGTATCACTGACCCACGAGAAGCTACTGGCAAGCTTTCTCACATACCCACATTGGCTGAGCCTGAGACTCAAACCCATGCAGACATAGGTGAGGTGAGATGGCAGTGATCCGTAACAGTGAGTGCTTTAGACCACTTGGCCAATTGGGGCCCCCGGAGGTGAGTCTGTCAATCAAGAGTTATAATTGCACTAATAATTGAGGCAGAAAACTGTCAATCAAAATCAACCAAAGTATCATCAAAATCAAGTTGTATACTAAAACTGATTTAAATGTAATATATCATTAAGGGAATTTTCGGGTGACAATGGAAATCATGAGCTCTAACTGTACCTAACAATAACAAAGAATGATGAAAATTGAAATCATGCACGGTCCCTTTAATGTCAAGCCACACCCCAAATTCTGGAAGAAATGCAAAAATAATTTAGTAAATTATTATTGGACAGACTACCAGTCCCAATATAATATACCCAATTTATCAGAAGAAAATGTTTTATAAAAACAACTAAATACTAATCATTATATCAATTTATGAACTTTGTGTATGGAGTTGTGCAATCATCTCAAAAACACTTAAAGAAAAGTAACTCAAATCAACAAAACAAGAGATCCTTTATATCAAGCCTGTCTTTCATTATGCCAGATAAAAAATACATAAACAGAAAGTAAATCTTGAACATCAAGGTTAAGCTAGGGTATGGGCAGACATAAAGACAGATGGACAGACAGGCACACTGATGCCAGAGTGATAAATATGCAGAGATTCTACCAAAAGTGGGCTTGACAATTATGTGTACTTGTCCAAGAATTACCTTGGAAGCATAAATGGCTTCATTAGTTACACTAATTCATATAACCACAGCATTTAAGCCAATTAGCTAGATGGGTTCTTATACTTACCTGAGAATTATCATTCATTATATCCATGCAATCGTTTAAGCCAATTAGCCAGATGGGTTCTTATACTTACCTGAGAATTATCATTCATTATATCCATGCAATCGTTTAAGCCAATTAGCCAGACGGGTTCTTATACTTACCTGAGAATTAGCATTCATTATATCCATGCAATTATTATGTCTAATTTACATGACATTCATGTGCTTGTATGACATGCACTTTTTAAAAAAAGTCATGCATAGCTTTATAAATACAATATTGCAGATGTTCCTTGATAAAGTCCAGAATCATGATTTCAACCTAACCAGTTTAATTAAATATTGCCTGGATATTTAATTGTAATCTTCAGGTTCTCTTTTCTAAACTACAACTTGTTTTTAACTGTACAAAGTTGTGCAACATGTTAAAATTTGAAACATTAAAAGTAATTTTAGAAAGTTTTCACACAAAAGCTAGCAAGAGATCCAAGTGGCCCTCATATCACTCACATGGCTTACATAGCTTAACAACCAACCATTTACTAAGCAGGCCAATAGTTTTATAAAAATCAGATGCATAAATTTCATGTCTGAGGCAACAAGCAAGTGCATGATCACCTCATTAAATATGCATGAAATTATTATCACCTCATTAAATATGCATGAAATTATTATGACCTCATTAAATATGCATGAAATTATTTTCACTTCATTAAATATGCATGAAACTATTATCACCTCATTAAGTATGCATGAAACTATTATCACCTCATTGGAGGGCTGCGAGTGGCCGAGTTGTCTAAAGCACTCTCTGTTACGGATCACTGCCATCTCACCTCTGTCTGCGGCGGTTCAAGTCTCGGATTCAGCCAATGTGGGTATGTGAGAAAGCTTGCCAGTAGCTTTTCGTGGGTCGGTGGATCTTTCTGGGGTTTTCCCGGGTTCTTCCTCCACCATTAATACTGGCTACCATGTATAGCCTATCATGTGCTGAAAAATGGCATTAAGCCCCACAACAGCAACAATCACCTCATTAAATATGCATGAAGCTATTATCACCTCATTAAATATGCATGGAATTATTATCACCTCATTAAATATGCATGAAACTATTATCAAACTCATCTGAGATTATGATTATGCTAAGTGAGTGTGTGTGATTTGGATGTTTAACGTAGCTTTAAAAATTTTTCAGTCATATCGCTACGATGTCTGCAGTGTGGCAGTTTATAGTGATGTCAAGCACTGGGGCATCATGCCGTAGTCATGTAGCATGATGTCCCATCCAGTCACATTATCCTGACACCAGGCCAACCAGTCCTAACACTAACCTCTTAATGCTAAGCACCAAGCGAGGCAGCTGTTAGTACCAATTTTATAAGTCTTTGGTATGACAAGGCCGGGGTTTGAACCCACGACTTCCCATGCCCGAGGTGGATGCTCTAACCACTAGGCTGCCGGAGCAGTTATGTTAAGTCTATATTCCAAGTTTAATTAAAAGTAGATCAGAAATATGACCTCCACAGTGGTGGTAACAATCAATTTTTGGACAGCTGGACAGATGACAGATGATGGATGCAGGTCCATACCACAAGTTCATTGACCTTACAACCAAGTAAGCTGAAAAGTGGACTTTGCTTAAGAAATGACCTTCAAAGTAAGTATGTTAATAAAAAGAGGACCAGAAAGTTATTGCAAAGGAATTAATAGATTAGCAAGGAATTCAGTTAGGAAATGTCTGTATGACAAACCTGTATAGTTCCTTTTCTTGTTCTAACTGGCTGGTCTTCTCATCAGCATACTCCAGCTTGTTCATGTTTTGTGTTTTTAATACTTCTTGCTCTCCTAGTTTCCTGAAAGAAAATTAACACACTGTCAGTCAACTTAATAGATAACACTATATGATGGTATATTCTCTACGACAAGCACATTGTACAGCAATAAAAATAGTCCCAATCACTTGACACTTCTGCTGTCTACTGTGTAATGCTTTGTCTTTGGGGCTATGGCTGCCCATGGTTGGTGGTTTTCTCTTGCACCTTAAACAGCACCACACAGCCACCAATCACATACATGCTCCATAACTTGTTAGAAATGGTTGTGAAAATCAAAAACAAGATGTTTTACATACCCCATCTAAAGAGTAGGCTGATTGTATATGGATATTGCAATTGATAATGTCTGCTGTGTCTGCAGAATAACTTTAGAACGACTTCATGGAATTCATTGTGACAGCAGGTATGGTTATTGGGGGACCCTTACAAAAATAACTTTTTCTTACTTATAACTGATATAATCCTGACTTAGACTGGACCTGGACTAGAAGGTCACTATAAGTTATTTATTTTAGAATCCTTACTTAGATTGGGCCTTCACTAGACGATCACTGTAAGTTAATTACTAGTATGTTATAATCCTGACTTAGACTGGACCTGGACTAGAAAGTTGCTATAAGTTGTTTATTTTATAATCCAGACTTAGACTGGACCTTGACTTGACAGTCACTATAAGTTATTGACTAGTAGGTTTCAATCCTGACTTAGATTGGACCTTGACTTGACGGTCACTATAAGTTATTTACTAATATGTTTTAATCCTGACTTAAGGCTGAACCTGGGCTAGGAGGTTGCTATAAGTTATTTTTTTATAATCCTGACTTAAGACTGGACCTGGACCTGAAGGTCAATATACGTTATTTATATTTGCATACGTAATGAAACCAATGAAATATCAGTGAATGGTAGTACCAGTAAAACAAAAGTAAAAAGTATTAATTTATTTGTGCAAATTACTGTTTAAATAAAATAAAGTTGAGTTGATTCTGACATTCTTTGCTTTTAACAATGAACAATACGTTCATGGACAATGTCATTTTTAACTTAGCAGTTTACCAAAAATCTAGTCTGAGTCCAAGGCTTACAGCAAAAACAAAATCTAATCTGAGTCCAAGGCTTACTCCAACCAAAAGGTGCTCCTTCTAATTTTTATTCAAAACTTCATCACTAGAATTATCGATTTAAGCATTTTTTTTTTTTTAAATGCTTAAGGCAATTGAGGCAATTTAAAGAAAAATTCAGCATTTTTTATTTTAAATGCTTCAAGATAACAAAAAGTTTAATAAAACTTCCAACTCTGATCAACCTTAGGAATCAAAAATTGAATAAAGCAGTATGTGTTCGTTTGAATGTGTAAATTCTGAAACATGGACAAAAAGTGATAAGACCCACCCACACATCTGGAAAACACTGACATTGGAACTTTCATGATTTGCAGGAGAAACTAACTTGTATATGTGATCACTTGACCTCCTGACCTGTTCTAATGCCATCACCATTTTGTTGATACTTTGAAAAGTTCCATAATAATATTTATTCCTTGGCAATCTAATTGCAGAGTGCATCTTTTAAAATTACAAATTAGTAATGAAAAACCATTGCAAATACCATCTTCTGATAAGTTTTCATTTGCATTCTTCAGCAAATTGATATTCAGAAATAAAACTGCAGTTAAGTCAATTTGACTCGGCTACAATATACTTAGCAATGGCTTTGCAAATGGGGTACAAACAAATTATATTTCTCACCCAATTCTTTCCAATGAAAATAACCATGCATTTTTCCAATATAGTTACCAGATTCAACACATACGGTATTAATCAGGTATTATTATTGCCTCTCACTTTATATAATGGTCATCAGATCTTGTTGTCTTTATGAAAATCTGGATAATTATCTAGGCAGAATCTAGCTATATAGGCTGCTCTTAGAAAAGAAGACAAAAAATCAAAAAAAAGTTTTAATTGTTATGTGTTGGAAGAATTACACCATGCGAGTCTGAACCAACGTACTATTGTTTGTAAACACTGCACATTAATATGAATATGTAATAAGGGCAGTGGGCTGACCTAATAATAATAATAATAATAATGTAATGAGGGCAGTGGCGTGACCTATCAACCATAAGTACGCAAGTTCTAAACCTGACCAAATAGTAACATAAGAACATTTGATGTTATTACTGTATTATCACATTAATCAATTAATACCATTTCAAATTAACAACAAGTAATTACTATCTTTTATATATATATATAACTTTAAACTTTCAGCAGTTGTAATTTGGAAAAAAAATTATATTGTAGGAACAAGAGTATGATATAGAACAATACTCAGGTACACAGTTCTAATGAAGTGTGTGGTGACTGAGATTTTTAATTAAAGATTTTCTTGGAAATTTATATTTTCTGTCCTGGAAATATGGCAAGTGTTGGTATTACTAGTGAAGTGATAAGCTACATGGACAACGTCTTGTGGAATAGCGTGTAGACTGATAAATGAACCACTCTGATAAGTGTGGGAGATTTCATTTGGAATTGCATTACAATGCTTAATTCAACTGGAGCAGATTGGGGGTGTCTGTCAAAGTTGGAAGAACTCAGGTCTGACATAACACATTTCTGGTTGTTGCCAGCTTTGTAGTAGTTCTTGAGAGAGTTAATTTTGTAGCCAGTGATGTGTACTGCTTGTGTGTCCTGTAGCCAGTGATGTGTACTACTTGTGTGTCTTGTAGTCAGTGATGTGTACTGCTTGTGTCTTGTAGCCAGATATGTGTATTGCTTGTGTGTCTTGTAGCCAGTGATGCGTATTGCTTGTGTGTCTTGTAGCCAGTGATGTGTATTGCTTGTGTGGCTTGTAGCCCGTGATGTGTATTGCTCGTGTGGCTTGTAGTCAGTTATGTGTACTGCTTGTGTGTCTTGTAGCCAGTGATGTGTACTGCTTGTGTGTCTTGTAGCCAGTGATGTGTATTACTTGTATGGCTTGTAGCCAGTGATGTGTATTACTTGTGTGTCTTGTAGCCAGTGATTTGTACTGCTGGTGTGTCTTGTAGTCAGTGATGTGTACTGCTTGTGTCTTGTAGCCAGATATGTGTATTGCTTGTGTGTCTTGTAGCCAGTGATGTGTATTGCTTATGTGTCTTGTAGCCAATGATGTGTATTGCTTGTGTGGCTTGTAGCCCGTGATGTGTATTGCTTGTGTGGCTTGTAGTCAGTTATGTGTACTGCTTGTGTGTCTTGTAGCCAGTGATGTGTACTGCTTGTGTGTCTTGTAGCCAGTGATGTGTATTACTTGTATGGCTTGTAGCCAGTGATGTGTATTACTTGTGTGTCTTGTAGCCAGTGATGTGTACTGCTTGTGTGTCTTGTAGCCAGTGATGTGTACTGCTTGTGTGTCTTGTAGCCAATGATGTGTATTACTTGCAAATAGCTTAACTTCATGTGCAGCTCTCTCTCACTCACTCAAAATGTTTTGTATGGTGTTGTATCAAAATTGACAAGACCATAAGTTGAAGTTTTGTGTGTGTGTGTGTGTGTGAAAGTGATTTTGATTTTTATTATTATTGGATTATTTTATAGAATGTTATACTGTCCATCAATCAGCATTAAAATTATTGACAGGTTCAAAGAGTCATAATTTTTTTGAAGTATCAGACTAGTTCCACTTTTTCTGCCAGTAAAACACATGATGCTTTTACACAACAAGAAAACCTGACTGTCAATATAACATGATTTTTACTGAATAAGTTAAGTAAACCATTAATCAATGAGGTACCATTCAACTAAGCAAAACAGCATGACCTGTAGCAACGATGTTGTAGCCTCAACTTGATCCTGTCCACGAGGTAGGAGTAAGGGTAATAATAATTAGTACTACATGACCTAAGACACTGCAATACATTTTATTTCAGAAATAACACTTGCAGGTGTAGTAAGTTCATGAGTAACAGTTCATTTGTAACACATGCAAATAACATGCATGTGAGATAAGTTTAAAAATAATATTGGTCAACAATACTCCACTTATAAATGAAGTATATATTATTTATAAATAACATATATTTAGATGTGCAAGTAAAATGTATTTTTATATGCTAAGTGAAAATCGGAATATAAAATCCTAACCTTCCACTGTACATCACTCACAAATGACCACGTAGTAGAGTGAGCAAGACACTTACACTATACATCACTCACAAATGACCATGTAGTAGAGTGAGCAAGTCGCTTACAATCGAAGCAGATGATGTGCCACATTTTAATTGTTTCTGTAATAAGTGAAAAAATTAATACATGCTAAGTTATGAGGAGCTGTGCATCAATTAGTGTATCTGGAGTACAGTATTGTCATTAATAACAACAATGCATGTACAATAAGAAGGTTGAGTTGTCTCTCTAGAAAGTCAATGACTTGTATAATTGTCTGCAACAAAATTTAAAGCAATATTTGACTGCAATAATGTTCTCTATTGCATAGTTAGATACAATTTATCCCACAATGCATCACTCAATACAATCTTTCCAATAATACCAACTTTCGTTGGTTAGTACAATGATATGGGCAAACTGAGCAATTGGAATGTTCTCAAATCTTTCCACCAATGATCAGAAAAGCAGCTTGGAAATACTACTGTAGCGGCCACTGCATATACATGTTTGTTTACCAAATGATGTCATGACACAAGACAAAGTGTTGCCATGTGTACCAAGTACAGTAGCTTGGAAATACTACTGTATCGGCCACTGTATATATATGTCTGTTTACCAAATGATGTCATGTACAGAAAACATGTATGTCATGCACACAAAGTAAAAAAATAAGGTCATGTACATAAGACCAAATGATGTCATGTATACAAGACCAAATGATGTCATGTACATAAGACCAACTGTTGTCATGTACAGAAGACCAAATGATGTCATGGACATAAGACATGTATGTCATGCACACAAGACCAAATAACGTCATGTACATAAGACCAAATGATGTCATGTACACAAGACCAAATGATGTCATGTACATAAGACCAAATGATGTCATGTACATAAGACCACATAATGTCATACACACAGTACCAAAAATTGTCATGTATATAAGACCAAATGATGTCATGTACACAAAACATGTATGTCATGCAAACAAGACCAAATAACATCATGTACATAAGACCAAATGATGTCATGTACATAAGACCGATTGAGTATGTGTGTGATTTGGAATTGTAACATAGCCATAACAATTTGTCAGTCATATTGCTATGATGCCGGCAGTGTGGCAGTTTATTGTGATGTCTAGCACTGAGACATCATGCTGCAGACATGTAGCATGATGCCCCACCCAGTCACATTATCCTGACACCAGGCCGACCAGTCCTAACACTAACCTCTTAATGCTGAGCACCAAGCGAGGCAGCTGTTAGTACCATTTTTGTAAGCCTTTGGTACGACTCAGCCGAAGATGGAATCCACGACCTCCCGCATCCGAGGCGGACGATCTAACCACTAGGCCACTGGAGCGGTTAAGACCAAATGATGTCATGTACATAAGACCAAATGATGTCATGTACCCAAAACATGTATGTCATGCACACAAGACCAAATAATGTCATGTACACAAGACCAAACGATGTCATGTACATAAGACCAAATGATGTCATGTACACAAAACATGTATGGCATGCACACAAGACTAAATAATGTCATGTACATAAGACCAAATGATGTCATTTTGTTGTTGTTGTTGTGGGGTTTTAATGCCATTTTTCAGCACACGATAAGCTATGCATGGCGACCAGTATTAATGGTGGAGGAAGAGCCCGGGAAAACCCCAGGAAGAACCACCGACCCACGAGAAGCTACTGGCAAGCTTTCTCACATACCCACATTGGCAGAATGATAGACTCGAACCCACGCAGACAGAGGTGAGATGGCAGTGATCCATAATGGAGAGCACTTTAGACCACTCGGCCACTCGGGGCCCCCCAAATGATGTCATGCACACAAGACCAAATGATGTCATGTACATAAGACCATATGATGTCATGTACATAGGACCAAATAATGTCATGCACACAAGGCCATATGATGTCATGTACCAAGAGGTCATAGCTGTTTAATACCTCACAGTGATGCTGTCAATGTGCGACCAGAACAAGGCTAACCAATGCTGAAATGGAATCATATCTCTGATTATTTTTTTCTTTATTCTGAGGCTACAGGACAAATAAACTACAAAGTAAGTGTCTTCACATACAAGAAATCTTTGGGTGGAAAAGCCTCATCTCAGGGTTGAAAAGCCTCACAAGTCTTAAATGTTTTTAATCCCTTAACTAACAAACCTTGTATTCAAAGACCCAAACCTTTCTATTCTATTTATACCCAATACTTTTCCTGGGTTTATGAGAAATCATACGCTACAAAGATTATAATTGTTGTACAGGGAATAAGCTCATGCATGAAAATAAAAAGAAAATAAACTAAAACAAACATATATTACTATAATAGGTAAATTATCATGCTGACAGTGTATTAAACTGGAAATCAGGGCATTGCAGTTGTAATAATCAGTGGTGTGACTAATAACCAAATACTGCCTGACAAAGTCAAATAACCAGGCATTTGAATTTTACTTTCTTTAATCAAATAATATAATTCAAGTTTTCTTTTCCACATGTGATTTGTTTGGGGGACTAAATCTGCAAAGAAAAGTAAAATATGAATAAAAGATTCCAGTTAAAATAGTCTTCCTTTGTTAAGAACCACTTAAGCACCTAGCTTATATAGCTAGTAAATTGCAGATGACAAATGTGTTATTAGTCATTCCTCTTGAAACGACTTAACCATTACTTAACAATTATGCAAACAATTACACTGTTCATTAAAACTAAAGAAAGTGTCTCCAACTGATTTTAATTAAATTTCCAACACTACTAATTAGCAAATTAGCTCAGTCAATATTTTCTTTTGTATTTCAGAAACTGAAACTTATTCTAAAATCCCCTATAAGAACTTGTACCTATTTTTCTATATTGTCTACCCTAAATTAAGTAAGACAGGTCAATCAACAGACAAATTTTCTATATGTGTGACAAAAAGAAAGCAATTAAGTCTCTTGTCTTCTCTGAACAATAGCATGTAGGCAATTAGACATACACAACAGTTCAAGTTTTACAGTCAAATCAGGTCAAAGTTTTAAATTATCTCATTTCTATTTTTTGTATTATGCAAATCTCCAGTTGAGAATGAGATCTCGGTTCTTGAGAAAAGATGAAGTATATGGGATATATGCACACTGATTACAAGATCGTCACAAAATGAACTTCTGACCAATAAGCCGTAAGTATCATATGATGGTATTTTACCTACACTTTACAAACAACTTGATGCTTGACCTTGATTTGTGGTTTTATAACATTATCTATACCAGTGATATCTACTGACCTTTATAACATTATCTATACCAGTGATATCTGCCTACCTTTATAACATTATCTATACCAGTGATATCTATTGACCTTTATAACATTATCTATACCAGTGATATCTACTGACCTTTATAACATTATCTATACCAGTGATATCTATTGACCTTTATAACATTATCTATACCAGTGATAATCTACTGACCTTTATAACATTATCTATACCAGTGATATCTACTGACCTTTATAACATTATCTATACCAGTGATATCTATTGACCTTTATAACATTATCTATACCAGTGATAATCTACTGACCTTTATAACATTATCTAAACCAGTGATAATCTACTGACCTAGATTTAGACCTAAAACATTGTTTATTCCATGTGATAATCTGTTGACATAAACTTGGGGCTTTTAAATATATTGAATATACATGTGACCAACTATTGTTTCCATTGGTGTCTAATTTAATCAACTTTCATGGAAAGAAGATACGAGGATGTTGTTGTTTTGTGCCTAATGTCATTTTTCAGCACATGATAGGCTATACATGGCCGCCAGCGTATCTGGTGGAAGAAGAAACCAGAAAATCCTGGGAAGAACCATCAACTCATACTAAGCTACTGGCAAGCTTTCTCATGTACCCAAGCTGGACAAACCTGGGACTCAAACCCATGCAGAGAAGGGGGAGACAGTGATCTGAAAAGGTGAGTGCCTTACACTACTCGAGGATATGAGAAAGAATTTATTCTAAAAACATGATTTTGTACCATCTAAAAATGGTGTGGATACCAAAATGATATGTTTTACATATCTGTAATGTCAAAAAGACCAGACACATGCAATTCATGTCTTGAATAGTAAAAAAGATATGAAAACTATGAAATAAATGAAGAAATTATAATGAAAAAGTTATAAAGCCAGTCCAACAATCTCCAAACAGATGAATAGTCCTTTATGTTAAGTAATTTAAATATTTGTTTGTGTTTTGTTTTTGTTATTTTTACTGAGCAGACATATGCCTTATATCAGAACCACATTAGAACTGAAAAAGAGGTACATGTAAAGATGAACTAGTTTTCATGCTTTAACTGATCAGTTGATTTGATTGCATCACTGCTCTAAACTAATAAAAAAGACATTTTATGCTTCAATGACATTAGTTATTTTTCTATGCTTAATCAAAGTTTTCTTGTAACAACACTCCATGCATAATTGGTTCTACACCAAACAAAAATACCTCAACGTTGGGTCAGTATGACATCAAAATAATGTATCAAAGCAGAACAATAAAATCTAATTGAAATAGTTTCCAAAGACCACCTGTCACAAGGACAAAGCTTTCATGCATATACCAACTGTATCAAATAATGTGATGATCTCATATAAACAGATGCCATTCTTGAGAAGACTATTTGCTGGCAGTCAGTCCAAAAACTGTTTTACTGTACCATATCACTGCATCAGGAAGGCCAAGATTAATGGTAGAACCCACAGCAGCTGGCCTATTCATGGTAGTTAAGCTGACAGAGTATAAGACTCCTAGTTCACGGGTTGAAGGTTTAATACCTACCCAAGGCAGCCCAGGGTCAGATGCTTCAGTGTGTCCTTGGGAGATGAACTAAACTCCCTTTTCCTCAGTCTACTATAGCCAATAATATGCTGAAAGTGCTTCTTAAAGGTCATGCAAGCAAGCAAGCAAGCAAACAACCAACCAACCGACCAGCCCACTGTCCTACTGTTGTTGTTGTAGGGTTTAACGCCATTTTTCAGCATACGATAGGTTATACATGGCGGCCAGTATTAATGGTGGAGGAAGAACCCGGGAAAACCCCCGGAAAGAACCACCGACCCACGAGAAGCTACTGGCAGGCTTTCTCACATACCCACATTGGCCGAATCTGAGACTCGAACCCACGCAGACAGAGGTGAGATGGCAGTTATCCATAACGGAGAGCACTTTAGACCACTCGGCCACTCGGGGCCCCCTGTCCTACTGAATACCAGTCATGGAGGCAAAAGGCTGAGTTGAATCCTACATGGTGTGTACTAGTAAAGACACTGCATTAGGGATTCCGGAAAATCTAAAGGTTCTTGTCAGACATCTGTTCATGAAAATTAGCATAGCAGCCATATATTTGTAATATTAATATAAAAATATTCAAAGGAGGTATGAAAAATTGTAACAAAAAAGAAAATGTTGATATATCTAATTAATAAATATCTAATTGATAAATGTACCAGAAAACCTTTCAGTTCTAGATTTGCTGTTGTTTCTGTTTCAGTATAATCCTTAAATGCTTCAGCAGTCTTCCCTAAAACAATTTATTTATAAAAGTTTGTTTTTCTTTCAGAAAACTATATAATGTAATTTCTTTCAACAACATTATTTTATTCCACTCTAAAGATTCTAAAAATTATTCACTAACTGACAACAAGTCGACTTGCTACACTGAAAATGCATTGCACTTAACTGATGTGCATTTCTGGCAAAGTCTGATGGCAAAGTTTTATTTGATCATGGCCTCAAACAAGTCTTGGGAGAAGATAATCAAGTTAGTTGTTGTTAGTACCTGTCTTCTTTGTATTATAAGCAAGGTTACTGATATTTTGTTTCAAAGATCAGACATGGGCTTACATTCAAGGTATGCCATCCTGAACAAAACTCAGTGTTCATAAACTATTATTTTCTTATTAGCTTCCTGTAATTACCATTACCTCAGATATTTTGAACCCAGAAATTATAAGGTTTATAAGTTTTTTTTTATTACCCTAAGTGTAAGCCATCAACAAAGTTTGGTCAAGGAATTTACTCTGGAACAAAAGACAAGCTGGAAAATCAACTTTTTCCCTCAGCCACTGGGTCATAACCTTTCACAAGGCCTTTTCAATACATTAAGTACAATCACTCCACAAACCATCATCAGGTACATGGTCCTGACTGAAGTTTTATACAAAAATCATTTTTTTTCTTTCAGTGATTGTTTACGTTTGACCCCCAAATGATTATAATAAGAACTTAGTACAGTGTGCCTAATCTTTAGAAGCTTTAAGCACTTTACAATATTAGTTAACACATAAAAACATATATACAGAAAAAGATTCCAAAAGCTGTTTAACACCATGCAACTACAATTAAACTAAGGAAGCATTGCTAAGTTTTAAGTCTGTTCCTGCAGGGAGTTTTAAGAACACTCTTGAACGAGAACACTTGAATGAGATCACAGTGCTGTTGTGTCTAAGTTTAACAAGCAATTCATTCCAGATAGTTGGACCCTGGTATGCAAATGAACATTGTCTGTATGACTTCGTTTTGATATTGGCAATATTGCAAATATGAGTGTTAGAAGAGGAGTGTAAGTATATAAAGTGGGTGTACATGCAGGTTAGGACTGGAGGCAGTCAATTAAATATGGCATAGTGAACTGATTTTGTTGATTCTGGAGTGAACAGGTAACGATTAGAGGGTACACAACAGAGGGGAGGAGTGCTCAGTTCTTGGTACAATGTACACTAAGGATGATCCAAGCAGAGGGGAGGAGTGCTCAGTTCTTGGTACAATGTACACTAAGGATGATCCAAGCAGATGGGTTTCAAACTTCTTAAATTTTCTGTAGCAGATGCTTAGACAAACCAGATAGAACAGAATGATAATAGTCCAGTCTAGAGTACTTAGAATTATACAAGTGTGCATTGTGCCAATACGTCTCAGCTCCAGATATGCAGCTGATGTACTGAGAGTAATGTTGAGAGAGACACCTAGGGTTTGTACCTATTATGTGAACTTAATGTTGGTGCTGCTGATACTTATTATTTGAAGTAAAGGATAGGAATGAGAAAATCTTTGTGTGGTGATCAGAATGGCTTCAGTTTTATTATACTTTATCTACAGATTATTACAACATTCATGACTTTAGAGGTTAGAAACAGGGAGGTAGCTTGTTAAGTTGATAGGGTCAAGTATTGGTTTCTTCAACTGAGGCTTTACAACTGGCTTCATTCTCATCCCAAATGCAGGCCATCCACAAAATTTGTTCCAGGCCTGTAATGGACAAATATTGTGGTGCAGAAATCATCTACTGCTTTCAGTTAGTGACCTTGACCTTTGATTTCCAAATTGATAGACTTCTTTCTTACCCCATGTGCATGCAAGCCACAAACTTTAGTAACTGTAGATGCTGTAGAACTTCAGTTATTGTACAGAAGCCATTGTTCTTCTTTCAGTCATATCGACAATGACCATTGACCTATTGTTCCCAAAATTGATTGGGTTCTTCCTTAACCAAAGTGCAAATCTCCACAAAAGATGATAACTACTGATGGTGGACAAGTCAACTTAATCTGTGGAAACAAAATTAGCAACAGACAGCTGGACAGACACCATCATAACATAATATGCTGTCATTTTATGGTGAAAGTATAAAAAACATGGTGTATGGGATGTATGTAATGTGTATGTACAGACCCTGGGGCAACTGTTTACTTAAAGAGTTTTGGTAAGTTGAGGAAATTAGCTTTCACTTCTACTGTATTGTGTCTTATGACTATAGAATGCTTAATGATACTCAAATCATATGGGCTGAAAACAACTGCATGTGATTTGTCTAATGTCTGAAATGCCTCATTAAACTGGTCATTTGAGCTCATTTTTGTTGTCATGTCCAGCAAGTATGGTAAAGCTAGGATTTCAGGATTTTGGATTTGCAGAACTAAGAAAATACATTTTGAGGAAATTCAGGATGTGAAACTGTAAGTATATTTTTTGCCATTCTTATTACCAGCTAAAGAAAACAGTTTATGCCTTGTAACTTGCATGTTATTTGCAAGGACCCTGTCTGGCATCTATAACTAGCCTAAATCCAAAACACTCTATCAAAAAAGTTAACGCGGAATGTGGCAAAGCAGCTGGTATGTGGCAGTCAAGAAACATCTGCTTCAGTTCATTCAGAAACAAATTTAATCAACCCAAATGTAAAGTGTCTACTATGTGAGTGTACATGATTTGTTTACAAAGTAGTTCCTAATACACTATTGGGCACATATGTTGTGAACGTGAGTGCAATATTGTAAAATGCTGCACGATTTTGACAATGTAAAGTTAAATGAGAAAAAAATGATCATATAATAATTCCTATAATTAACTGTTTATGTTCCATCCCAACTACTTTTAACAAAATACAGAAACTAGTGTGTAAAAATTAATTACATTTTTGAGAAGTGAGAAAATTAATGGACCAAACATTGATGAGACACCAAAATATCTACATAATCATTGATATTAAATTCACATGCTTCTGATGGAATTGTGCCAAAGCCTCACTGTACAAGCTAATATTCAAATTTAATTATGTACAAGTGTACTTCATTAGAGAAATTTTAAAATGGACAACTATGACTCAGACATCACACCTGTAGTCTTCACCTTTTGATCCAAACAAATTATGCCTCAACGACACAATAGGACTAAATAAAAATGAGCAAATGAAGTTTGTTTGCTTTTGTCAGAGTGAGAGAGAGAGATTTCAATACCTTTACAAGCCAAATTGCTCATTTTAACTTTTAAGTGTCCCAGCTTATCTTAAGCTTTTATCAAAGAGAAAACCAAATAATGATTTTAAATTACTTACAAAGTACATACCATATTCCTTTACCTTCACTTTTAGAGATGTATATTTTGGATTTAAATATTCATATTCATCTGTACTCCATTCAGTTTAAATCTCATAAAGACTACTTCAAAATGATTCAACTTGACTTCTGACATGCTATTTGTTTTTTCTGCAAATATAATGAAAGCTGCATTCCCAGCAAATAAAGATGACCAGTGCACCCAAAATCATGTGATTCTACCTGTGGTAGGGAAAAACATTGTTTTCAGGGCTGTCTAGCACACATATTTTATAACTGAGATCTACCACTTTTTGAAAATTAAACAATATTTAGTGTACATTCTATTAAAATAATCTAGTACATATTTTTACAAGATGGTCTTTGAGAGAAATTCTTAGAATAAATATGCATAAATAAATGAGGCAATAAATAAGTACTGAATATATTTTGAGAAAACACCTTTATTTCTTACATTTTGTATAATATTCGCGTATATACTTTAATTCCAAACGTTCTTCAGATGGCACTTGTACAAATTTTTCAATAACAAAACAAACTTCTATGTAAAAAGAATGTACCACAAAAAATAATTAAGATTCCTTATGTGTACAACTCTGTACAAAATAATTAAAGCAAAGAAAATATTAGAACACTTACAGTATTTAACATTTGATGACTATCTGACATGGCTTACTCAGTGGTCTGCCACTATAAAGTATTGCATTCAACATAAAGTTCAATATTTCATCCATTTCTCTGTCAGAAAATATAGTGAAATTGAGCTACAAATCTAATAAATTTAATATACCATTTAACCAATGTTGGATGTGTGCTAATAAATTATACCATTTAACCAATGTTGGATGTGTGCTAATAAATTAATATACCATTTAACCAATGTTGGATGTGTGCTAATAAATTATACCATTTAACCAATGTTGAATGTCTGCTAATTAAAACATGTAATAATGTCACAAAATGATACAAGGGCCAAACTAGCGTTCTTTTGGAATAATTATTCATATTATGGCATAAGAAATACAAAAGTTCACAAACATAACTTTAAACTCATTAATTTAGATTTACGCCCAACACTCATTAAATATTAGTGTCTAGTAACAGTTTCAAATTATTAAGTACCGAATATATTTGCTTACAAGTTGAGTCCAACTGCAAACTGCACCAAACCAAAAGCTGCCATCACATAATGTGTTTTAGCAAATCTGGGTCTATGCAGTTTGTTAGGAGTTATCAGTAGAACACACATCACATATCCTGATCTGCCAGCATATAATATTATTGGAGATTGGGGTCTTTAATGTTTTCTATTGGACATAACTTTTAAGTGAATATATATGGGTTTAAATCTAAAATTAAGTGTATTCAATTCAAAATTTTACAAGAAATGAGAGATTGCATCATATATGCTGACTGGCACAACTGGTTAGCATTTTGGATAGTAGGCATTTAGGATAGTATAATATATAAATTTCCTAACACTCCAATAAAAGATGTTGCAGAGTGTCATCATATGACGCATAATGTCATCAGATAATTCCTCATGATTGTATCCAACTATCAAATTTCATTGTATCTTATTTCCAGCTGAAGCACAAGAGGAGGACTGCTCAGTCATCATGGAACCAAGAGAGAAGAAAGCACTGGATAGATCCTTTGATGACCTTCTGAGGGACTTAAATCCCAGTCCAGCATTTCTACATGCTTTACGTGTGAAGAAAATTCTAACAGAAGAAATGCAAGAAACAATTATGGTAATAACACATATTACATCAGTTACTTGAAACACAAATGTCTTATCTAGTCATTACAATCAAGGCAGTGTCCATTAATTGCCTCAAATAACTGCACGAAGCATATTAATTTTATAAGGTACCGCAAACATTTTGATAAAATTTAACCAGAAATCCATGCAAAAGAACAGCTAATTGACCACAACAGCTAAGGTACTTACTGATGCAATACTAAATTATATTTGTGTAGGCAGGACATGTAGGCTTAATGATGCAATACTAAATTATATTTGTGTAAGCAGGACATGTAGGCTTACTGATACAATACTAAATTATATTGGCAGGACATGATACAATACTTAGTTACAACAGTTTCAGTTGGCTAAGATGACGAGAATCACTAACAAGTCTAAAATTCAATTGCTGCATTGTATTTTTGTTCATGACAACAGGACTTCAACCTAAGGGAGAAAACTTGCAACTGCACTAACCTGTCCAACCTGGGCATTAAGATGCTCTGAAATATATAACTTTCATCACTGGAATAAAAAAAGTGTAGGCCACTTCCTCTTCTCTTTGTCCGGACAGCAATAAGCACTCTTACCAAAGCAAAATCCCATAATTGGTCAGCAATTACAAAATACTGCTGCCTTGAAAAGATACAGGGCCTACTACTCCTGCCCCTGCTGCTTATTTTTTTGTTTCTGTCTTTTGCTAACTAAGCAATGAATGAAATATGGTGAAGTCTTCTAAATGTTCTGAAAGCTAATCTTTGTGTATTGTTTAACTCAAGTGTAAAGTCGTTGGTATGAAAATAGAGGCCAAGGGAAAAAGTATGTGTGTGTGTGTCATTTGGATTTTTAACATAGCTTTAACAACTTTTCAGTCATATCGCTATGATGTCTGCAGAGTGACAGTTTATAGTGATGTCTAGCACTCAGGCATCATGCCGCAGACATGTATCATGATGTCCCACCCAGCCACATTATCTTGACACCAGGCTGACCAGTCGTAACACTAACCTCTTAATGCTGAGCGCCAAGCGAGGCAGCTGTTAGTACCATTTTTGTTAGTCTCTGGTATGACTCGGTCGGGGATCGAACCCACAACCTCCTGCATCCGAGGCAGATGCTCTATCCACTAGGCCACCGAAGTGGTTAAAGAAAAAGTAACTATCCTAAGTCCATTTTCACACAGCTAATGCACCACTGCCTTTAAATTGTCTTACAACACTGCAAATTTGATGTTCCACTGTGGCATATAAATTGCATGCATTACATTAACTGGAAAAAGAGCTAAAATATTAATTGGCCAGCATTATTTGCAATGAATTTCATACTGTTACAGTGTAAGTAATTTATTTTGGTGTGTCATAGTGGTTTGACCTTTCACCTTCTTCCTTAAAATCAACAGATTTGTTTGCACCTGAAGGACAACCCGTCAATGAAATGCAAAAGCATGCAGTTGAATTCTAGTTAGTATATGGAAAGTGTTTTCTTCATTCATTCAGTATGTGCATGAAGTTTCACTTTTAGTATGCAAAACAGACTTCCATGTACTCCCAGGGCTACTAACCATTATCTATGGGTTCTGGTAAATTGTTGTTCATTAGAATTAAATTTCACTTCCAGCAACCATTTATCTTGATCAATTCAGTGACTTTCTTTGACCACTCCTTCTCTAACTCCAGTGTATTCTCCAAGCTGCACTCTTGCACCAATTAGCATGGGTAAAATTCTAATAAAGGTGCATGGAGATATCATCAGTGCATCATAGAAGGCACACTATACTGTCACTACCATTTGCAAGCATGTGTTGACTGTGCTGACTATTAAGCAAGTCCTCTAAGTCATCATGATGCTTGTTTATAACACTCCAACAATGCAGCAAGGTTTTCATTTAGTAAGATTGTTTAACGTTTTAACAGATCTCTGATCATGGGAATTGAACAAATTAAAGAATTAATGACTTTATTATACTGAATACAATGAAAGTGGTAACAATCAATATGTACTGTTTAGCGGCTGCAAGAAATGACTGAACTGAAATGTACAAGAATCTGGGCATTGCTTCATCATTCTATACCAGCAGCTTGGTCACTCAGTAGTAAATAATGCTTAGGAAAATACTACTAATAATCCCAAACATAAAGGCTGGACCACAAATTACAAAAATGAAAAATAAATTCTTCATTCTTTTCAACTGTGCAGCATTTCAGAAGAAACAACCCACAATGGAGTTACATGAAGGCACCAAGTTAGACATTCTAACATTTCACAATAATGTAGCCTGAAGGGGAAGTTACTGTACTAGTGTGTAATTAAAGTAGCATTTTAAAAGAATTTAATTAAAAAATTCAAACTGTGGCGAAGCAAAGAAGCAAGTAATATTCATTGTGACAAAATAAATGACAAGGACATCTTAAAGCGAGAGGGACTCAATAAATTCAACACAGGGAACCTTAAAGACACCTTTTAATGTAAAACTGGAGAAGTCACTATTGGTTCTAAATTCAATCAGTCTTGTTGTACAGTCAATGTAAGGTAATTTTTGAAATTTGGTAAAGGGTTGAGAACTCTCATTTTGTGCAGAACATATATGAAACAGATCGACTGGTTGGACATGTGTTATCTATGAAAATTATTTTCATGCATGGGATCCCTGTGACCTTGACCTCTGATCCCAATTAATAAACCTCTTCGTATCATCACAGGTTAACCAGCTATAAAGATTAATCAAGGTAGAGGTTGGTGAGATAAAACTCAATGTGTTGCATAGAAACAAAGATTAATGAAAGGAAAATGATCAAATCCATAGGATTATTGGCCTGAAAAAGGACAATTTGTAATGCAGTACTTTCTTAGATCACATTGCTATTGGGCTTGTATTATTGGAAAAGTTCTGCCTTATCAACTTTTCAGAATCAACCCACCAGAGAGGCCAAGGTAGCAGAACTAATCAAATGCCTTCCAACCAGGGGACCAAGAGCATTTAATGTTTTCAAACAGCTACTAGAAAAAGACTATTCATGGCTTGGCAGAAAAATAGAAGAAGAATTCCAAAAGCTTGAAAGTGAATCTGATAGCATAGTTGATGGAAAAATTATGAAAGTGATTGAACAAGGATTAGTCCCTCTTGTGAAATCACACCATAATTCAAGGAGATTCATTTTTGATTCTTCTAACTTTGATCTGCAACACCCCAACAGAACAATTCTATATCTAAATGACCTCCTGATATCACTGAAGACAGAGTGTCACAATGTAATCAGAAATAATACTGATTCTCATGTTGATCACCAACCACTGTGCGTCTTAATTGAAAAAACTCTTCAGGATACAAGATGGCAAGCTAAAGAAGAAGCAACAAAAGATCTTAAATTGGAGAATGAACAGTTGAAGAAAATGATAAAGGATCTACAAAAATGCAAATCTGAAAATGAACGATTGAAAAATCAAATGAGAGATCAAAAGCAGCTGAAGAAAGAATATGAAAAACTAAAACGAGAGGCAAAAAAGTCAAAGCAA
This sequence comes from Sinohyriopsis cumingii, assembly GCA_028554795.2. Taxonomy (NCBI): domain Eukaryota; kingdom Metazoa; phylum Mollusca; class Bivalvia; order Unionida; family Unionidae; genus Sinohyriopsis; species Sinohyriopsis cumingii. The sequence continues at coordinate 186,382,897 of CM068824.1, read as the reverse complement.
GAAATAGAAAAGACAAAGTGTGAGAATACAAAATTGAAAGTGGAGATTTTAAATTTACAGGCACAGATTCAGAGCATGTAAATCTGTATTTGTATCCCGTATCAGAACAGCTATCAAATTAAATATAAAATTGCTAGAACCAGTCTGATCTAGCCTTGAAAACAGAAAAAATCATAGACATTCACTATAAAAACAATCACGTTTATCAAGAGAAAGGTCAGTGCCAGCATGATGATCCTACTGCTAGCCATACAGGCCACATTTCATTACATCCTCAACTGCCTACACTGTGCCTAAATACTGAGCCCTCCATATCCCCAAGTCCAGTAAGGCCCAGACGCATTTCATGAAAGTGTAGAAGACAATTATACTAATGAAAAGATAATGATAATCCAAGTAGTGCCAGCCAAACCAGACTCGTGTTCTTTACACCTTCACCTGCACATGCAGACACAAGCTACATTGTGCCTAAGTATATAATATCTCCCTCTCCCCCTGTCCAGGTAGACTCAGATACAATTCATCAAAGTATAGAAGATAATGACAGTAATCAAGATAAATGAGACTTCTTTCAAACATAATGCAAGTCATGGTGCCATGAAAATTCTGTTCTTTGTGATTTGATAGTTATGATCAGAGATCTTCAATGTGCAATTCATTATCTAAAAACAGAAATTGAAGATACAGAAGTAAAATGAAGACATGTGCAGTGCATGATAATAAAGACTGATGCAGTGCATGATAATGAAGATTGATGCACAGTGCATGATAACAAAGACTGATGCACAGTGCATGATAATGAAGACTGATGCACAGTGCATGATAATGAAGACTGATGTACAGTGCATAATAATGAAGACTGATGCACAGTGCATGATAATGAAGACTGATGCACAGTGCATGATAATAAAGACTGATGCACAGTGCATGACAATGAAGACTGATGCACAGTGCATGATAATGAAGACTGATGCACAGTGCATGATAATGAAGACTGATGTACAGTGCATGATAATAATGACTGATGCACAGTGCATGATAATGAAGACTGATGTACAGTGCATGATAATTAAAACTAATGCACAGTGTGTGATAACAAAGACTGATGCACAGTGCATAACAAAGACTGATGCACAGTGCATGATAACAAAGACTGATGCAACATGCATGATAATGAAGACTGATGCACAGTGCATGATAACAAAGACTGATGCACAGTGCATGACAATTTATGATTGGAACGAGCATAATGATGCAACTAATGATAAGGAATCCAGATGTGCAAATACTACTAATGGTGGTCTTCAATATGACAATGGTTTCACAAAAAGATAAAACTGTTTTTTGGGCAGTGATGAAGATAATAGTGTTTATTTTAATCTTGTAAAACTGAAACCTTAAATCAGTGTATCCCCCAGGGGTGTAAAATTGACGGTAAAAAAAACCCTTGGTGTCAGAACTGGGGGTCAAATAAAAAATGTGGGGTCAAAAATGTACTGACAAATTTTCATATGACTCGTACTTTTTCAGCTTGAAACAGGATATTACAACTTGCGCAACATACTCTCTCTCTAAACATACAGATAAACCAGCATGCACAATTAACAAGCAAATGCATTGTCCATTCAAAGAATAATTTTATTAGTCCATTTTTCTTTTAAAGTCGTACTTTTAACAGTCTCCTTATAATCAATATGAAGCAATATTATAGCCCAACACATTACATACAAGCCAATACAAAAAGCCAAATAAATATTTTTAACCAAATGGCAGATAATTTACTGCCTTTCATAAAATGTGTACTATCATCAGTTTCATTGTACTTCATCCTAGAACACATTTATCCAAATATCAAGGAGGATAATGATTCATCTTTCTAATAAGTTACACTTGAACTTGAAGATCTTTCTTTTATTGCAGCAAAGTTAAAAACCAACAAAATCTGCAATGACCTGCTGACTTTATAATCCAAATAACGCATTTGTCTCCGCAAGTTTACTGATTTCTTTGTTGTGAAAGAATGTCTTGGGTTATGTGTTCTCCAGATATCATGTGGCAAACGAGGGCAGATTTAAAAAAAATTCTAAAACCCTGTCACTTTTACAGTCTTCGCAATCATGCCATCAGAAGTCACACTGGTAATCCTAATGGATGTGCCATATTCCAGTCAAGGGAATTATTTTCTCCGTTTCTCATTAAAGTTAGATCCACAGTTACTCTTTTGTGTTCTGCTTCTTTCACTTTCTTCGCTAATGATTTTTAGTGCACGACGTTTTAATCTGGAGATCACTTTCTAGTACAACATGTATTGAGGTTAAACATCTAGATGACAGCTTGCTGAGCTTGATGGAAATCGCGTGAGAGTTCGCGAGATTAGGGGAAGCTATTCCGTCATAACATTGCCTATGCTAGTCTGGTTCATTGTTTCGTATGTTCCCTGCGTTGCACACTGCTATACGAATAGAGGAGCGCAAGGCAGGGAGCAAACAAAGCAGGGAACCAGTCAATGCCCATGCTCGAAGTATATACAATGCCATCCATTGTCCAATGCATTGGGTATTAAATAAATCCTAATCACATTATGAAAATCCTTTGCGTCAAAAAAACGCACGGCAACAAAATGTGTGTGTCAATTTTCTCCAGCATGCGTCCCTGATGCACAAATGTGCATAAAGGGAAACACTGCTTAAATATATGCCACTTACTCCCTAAATCAGATAAAAATTAATATAGCACTATATCAAGACTGCAACATGTAAGTTCTTGGACTGTGTGAAGCATTTCTTAATTCAAGCATACCTAATAGATAATTACAAACAGATGGGTTTGGTTCTGGAGAGACTTGTGATATATATATGTCATGATCTAAATTACAGGTGATGCCTAGATTTTGAATCTGTAAACTCACACCAGATCAATTGTAACCTGCTCTATATATCTTCCACCAGATGCCCAATCTTCATGGATTGATCAATTTGAAAATCAAATAATAAATTCAACATCTGGAAACCTGAAACTGATTCTTTTAGGTGATTAAATATAAACTTTTAATCTTGTACCAGTAGTAAATGGTTAAATCCGACAAATATATAATCTTCGCTACATTATGAAAACATCAACAAAGCAAACAAATTGTACTTCATCTATTATTGGGCATGTATATTCCACTCACCCTGAAGATATATTAGAAGAGAACTCTTAACCACCGAAAATGACCACTCTCCAGCATGTCTTATTCACAAGATTGGTTCACATATGCCAAAAAAGGGAAAGCATGAAAATGAAATACAGATGTTTATTTTAAAAAAATTATGAGAATAATTTTCTACTAGAATTAGCCAAGGCATTATTTGAAGAGTTTCTTTGTAATGTCAGGATCCAGATGGAGGTCCTGATATGTTGTATTTTGACATTCTTAGAACTGATATACTTCATAAACATGCTCCACAAAATATATATATATATAAAAAAAAAAAGAGTCTCATTGGTATAATAAGAAAATCAAAACATCAATATCACAAAGAAAGGGAAATTACAGATCATGGTACAACAAAACAGTGCCCATTTTCGGAAAATTATTGAAACAATAAACCAAAACAAATGCAACAGAACTCTTTTGGATATATATTAATGATTCACACCCCAAATCAAATCCAGGTTTGCCAACTAAAATGGCAATAAAATCTTCTCTGACACAAAAGAAATAGCTGAAAATCTAAACAACTATTTCTGCAATCGTTAACTGCAGAAAATGCATGCACCAAAAAAAAAAAAGCAAGGGTGGGGTGATAAAAGCGGGTGCAAAAATATGCTCTTCATTAGCACAGTTACCATCTTTTGGTATTTACATACATTCTCTTGCCAAGCCACAATTTCCTAATATGATCAAGAGTGTGCTGCAGCTGATCTTGGATTATGTTGTTTTGACCCATTTGCTATGGATAATGGTACAGGAAAACAAAGCTTTAACCATTAAAGAGATGCTTGACACCCTGGACATGATTAAATCCAATGTTAAACAATCACAATTAGCTAGAGGTTTAGGTGTTAACAAGTCAACCATCTGAGGACAGCAAGCATGACAGTAACAGAAAGCATCAGTTTTTCAAAATACAAAAAAATGTTCTGATTTACGGATGCCAAAATTCTACAGGTATGAAATTTATACAGACTCATTAATTGACCTTATTGAACTGTAAATGTACATTGTACATAATTTTGCTATTATTTTTTTTCCATTGAATTCAGACACAAAATTATCTGTGACAAAATTATTGAACATTTTAAATCAATGTGAATACTTTCGATGGAATTACTTGTATTATTGATTCACTGCTTGCCACAAGATCAGCTGGTGAGTACATGACACAAAATGATCTGTGACAAAATTATTGAACATTTTAAATCAGTGTGAATACTTTCGATGGAATTACTTGTATTATTGATTCACTGCTTGCCACAAGATCAGCTGGTGAGTACATGGTGTTGAGACTCTATTCATTATAAATGTATATATATAAACACACACACACACACATACACACCAATGTGTGGTTCTCTGAATCCAGTAAAATGTTTATGCAATCTCTGTTTTCTCATTTAATATGCATTGACTGGTAACAAGCCCATCCAATCTGATGCAAGATCACTTTCTGAATGCATCTCACTCATTACTGTATTTGTCCAAGATCTTGATCACACGAGAATACATTCCAAGTCTTGTCAAAACTGGATCCAAAATATATCCTCCAAAAGTGGTAACAAGGCCAACCAATCAGATGCAAGATTACCTTATTTGTATGCATGGATCTTTTTCATTACTGAACATATCCAATATATTGATTATATCAGCCCATATTTATGTGATTTAAACAGTGGTAACAAGCTCAGCCAAACACGTGCAGGATCACCTCATTATTATTTGTGTATCTTTCTCATTACTTAATTTGCACAAGATTCTGATAATGAAATCCCATGTTCCATGCATGAGCAAAACTGAATGAGAAATATGGACTCCAGAGTGATAACAAGCAATTGCTGACTGATGGATGACTGACAGGCAATTCAAATTGCTGACTGATGGATGACTGATGACAGGCAATGCAAATTGCTGACTGATGGATAACTGATGACAGGAAATAAAAAAAATGTACGAAGGGCCATACCATCAGCTCACTTTGCTTTACAGCCGGTGAACTTATAATTACAATGATTTCCTATAACAACTTTTACTGTGCATGAAAAAATGTGTTTGGAAAATAATTAATAATGTCCAAATTTTGTGTGTGGGTGAAGTGTCCAGTGGAAAGAGCGGATGGCAAAAATGACAAGATCACAACTACTGGCACAGTCTTTCATCTACAGCAATGCTGCCCCTGGTGGCTTGCTAATGATGATGACAACATCACTTATAGTCATTAAAATATGACAGCAATGGACTTGGGAAATATAAGCAAATATGAACACTTTAACCAAAACAATTATTCATATTTTTTAGGAGCATGACCTTGACCCTGTGTGTGTAGATAATTTTTAAAACATAATTTTCACAAACTTTCATGCAAAATGGATGAAATAAATGATTGGAATTCTGTAATATTTGACGGGAATTTTGGGATAGTTCATGGAAATTTTAACTCTCAGAATGCAATAGATTGCACATTTTTAAGTAAATTAGTTCCTCTGAGAATACTTACTTAATCACATAACATTAGGAATATTAGCCTGCTACCCTGTGAATCCAGCCCAACAAAAAGATGGCTGCTGTTCTTTACCTGTCTATGGAAGAGTGAGCAACTGATGACTGTCTGATTACTGACAGACCCTAACCTATTTTGGGCTATGAAGCCTGATCATGTCGACAGAACAACCAAACCCTCCAATCTGAACTGAAGAGATTTTGGGTCAACATAAAGGGCATGCAGCTATTTTACCCTGCATGCAGAAGCTAAAGTTATCAGGAAATTTGACCTGCATAATAGTGACTTTAGTGAAGAGTAGGCTAGAGGGTTGAATGGATTCAAACTGAACCATGTTAAAACCCAGGATTGGTTCTATTTGGAAAGAGAGTGAGGGATTTTGGTCGAATGAGATCAAAAAGATCCAACAGGCCTATGCCATGCCCACATTCATGTCTGCAATGATGCTAGGATGTGTCCAATATAATGGTGTGGTAGCCTTTGGTAGAGATTGGAGCCGAACTGTTTCTTCTCAAAGAGCCAGATAAAAATGTTGTCCATTTGAGGGATTAAGGTACTCAGAGGGAAAATGTTGTTGGTATGGCACCAGTCCCTGAAAACATACCACTTTCCCTCACAAGCATTCAGAGTGGAAAGCCTTCTTGCTCTCAAGATTCTCTCCACGATCAAAGGTTTGAATTGTTTGTCTCACAAGGCTGTCTTCCTGATAAGAGCAGACAAAGGTTTTAATTGCGTGTCTCACAAGGCTGTCTTCCTGATAAGAGCAGGCAAAGGTTTTAATTGTTTGTCTCACAAGGCTGTCTTCCTGATAAGAGCAAAGGTTTGAATTGTTTGTTTCACAAGGCTGTCTTCCTGATAAGAGCAAAGGTTTGAATGGTTTGTCTCACATGGCTGTCTTTCTGATAAAAGCAAAGGTTTTATTTGTTCGTTTCAAAGGGCTGTCTTCCTGATAAGAGCAGACAAAGGTTTGAACTGTTTGTCTCACAAGGCTGTCCTGATAAGAGCAGACAAATGTTTGAATTGTTTGTCTCACAAGGCTGTCCTGATAAGAGCAGACAAATGTTTGAATTGTTTGTCTCACAAGGCTGTCCTGATAAGAGCAGACAAATGTTTGAATTGTTTGACTCACAAGGCTGTCTTCTTAATAAGAGCAGAGCATGAACAAGAAGCAAACAGTCCAGGCAGGGAAGGACCACCTGTGACCATGGTTGCTGAAAAATATTTGGGTTGGAAGGAAACTTCTTGGGTATAACTATCACTAAAATGAGTAGATTGGTGACCCAGGATTTGTCCCATCTGACAGGGGGTATATCAGAATCACCATGCCATTCTGACCCCATTACTTCTAGGTCTCAGCACCATGGGAGGAGAAGCTATTGCCCACAACCCCTACCAAATAATTGAAAGTGCATCTCTGGTTTTTAGCTTTGCTGTTGTACAGGCCACACATCATACAATTCATCCTCCAACAATTTATACATCTACTACAGGATGTATGCGTTATTTTACAATATCTGCCAATTTTTGAGTGATTTTGTCACCTTTCGGGACTTTGTCTTTTAAGAACACTGTCCCACCATGCACTCTATTGATACAGACAGGAAAAGAAGGTTTTCATCTTTTAGTAGGGCTGGATTCATGAGGCTAATATTCCTAACATAATGTGATTGGGGTACATATTCAAAGGAGAAATTGGGACATTCAGCTTTGTCCAACTGCTAAAATTTAGTTTACCTTGTAAGATCTGCTTCCTTTTCCTTGAAATAATTGGTCAGAACTTGAAGTTTAGTCTGGGCGTCTGTACACTGTCTCTCTGCCTTCATCTTGTCTGTCTGCATTGTTTCCATCTTCTTCTTCAGTTGTTCTATTTGATCTGTCAATGAATTAAGCATATTTATTAGGAGTGAAATACAAATTTAATGATGAAATATAGCTCATATTACCAATTTTCATTAAGAAATGTCATGTATTTGTATAGTCAATTTTGAAAACATGCATTTAAATATTCAGAAGTCTAATCAAAGACTGATGCATCAATGGCAAAGATTATATTGAACTAAATAGTTTGTAAAATACACTTTGACTTTAATTACCTTCAGTGCAGTTTTACAACCTGCATTTCTGAACCCTATGGAGCTCAATGGCTTCATGTCATCTCTCAACATGATGTAATTCTTGGTGTTTCTTACTCAATTTCAGTTTTGGAGATGGCAATCTTTTCTCCTGCACTGAGACATATTCAAATCAACACATGATGTTCAATAAATGCAACTGTTGCCTTTCCTGCTTTTTCCCAAGAATTTTGAATATTTCTTATTAATCTTCTCCATTCATGCCAACCTCTGGCGAGGAAAAAGTGTAATCCAAGTGGACAAAAAGAGTAATCCAAGCAGAAAAAGAGTAATCCACATATAACATGATAAAAATTCAATAAGCATATGTACAAAATGATTTATTTATCACTCTGGTCTTTTAACATCAATTACTGCTTCAAGTTTTCATATATATCACTTTGAGCTTTAAAAAGCAACAGACTTTCATATTGCATTTCAAAACACTTTGTACCAGCTGAGACTATCAATATTTTGCACACCTGTAGAACACTAAGTGCTGGGTTACAGAGCCTGGATCTGAATTCAGTTTTATTTTTGTTAACAATATTGAACAATCTCTCACAGTCAGCATTAGAATGGTAAAGAACCAATATTCCTTTCATAACCTGACAAAAAAGATGAAATTTATATCTTCAAGTTATGGGGTCGTTAAGCTGGGAAATAAGATGGAAAAAATCAACTCTGCATGTTTACCATGCTATATGTATGAAGGGTTCTGTAGAGTACTGCCTGTTTACCATGCTATATATAAGAAAGATTCTGCAGAGTACTGCCTGTTTACCATGCTATATGTAAGAGGGTTCTGTAGAGTACTGCCTGTGTACCATGCTATATATCAGAAGGGTTAAGTGGGTAATGCCTGTGCACCATGTTGTTGCTGTTATTGTAGGGTTTAATGCCATTATTCAGCAAAATATAGGCTATACATGACAGCCAGTATTAATGGTGGAGGAAGAACCCAGGAAAATCACAGAAAGAACCACAGACCCACAAGAAGCTACTGGCAAGCCTTCTCACATACCCATATTGGCTGAATCTGAGACTTGAACCCATGCTGACATAGGTGAGATGGCAGTGATCCATAATTGTGAACGCTTTACACCACTTGGCCGCTCAGGGCCCCCCTGTGTACCATGTCAGAAAAGTTCTACAGGGTAATGGTTGTGAAACATATCTGTTAGAAGGGTTCTATAGAGTACTGACTGCGAAACATGAAACAAGTTAGAAGGGTTTTACATAGTACTGTCTATAAACTATGCTAAATGTAAGAAAGGATCTACACAATGCTGTCTATAAACCATACTAAATGTAAGAAAGGATCTACACTGCACTGTGGGACCCCGAGTGGCCGAGTGGTCTAAAACACTCTCTGTTATGGATCACTGCCATCTCACCTGTCTGCGTGGGTTCGAGTCTAGGATTCGGCCAATGTGGGTATGTGAGAAAGCATGCCAGTAGCATGCCGGGTTCTTCCTCCACCATTAATACTGGCCGCCATGCATAGCCTATCATGTGCTGAAAATGACGTTAAACCCCACAACAATAACTACACTGCACTGTCTATAAAACATGCTCAGTGTAAGAAAGGATCTACATAGTACTGTCGGGGCCCCGAGTGGCCGAGTGGTCTAAAGCGCTCTTCGTTACGGATCACTGCCATCTCACCTCTGTGTGCGGCGGTTCGAGTCTAAGATTCAGCCAATGTGGGTATGTGAGAAAGCTTGCCAGTAGCTTCTCGAGGGTCGGTGGTTCTTTCCGGGGTTTTCCCGGGTTCTTCCTCCACCATTAATACTGGCCGCCATGTATAGCCTATCGTGTGCTGAAAAATGGCGTTAAACCCCACAACAACAACAACAACAACATAGTACTGTCTATAAACCATGCTAAATGTAAGAAAGGTTCTACATAGTAATACTGCCTATGAACTATGCTCTATATAGTATACAAGTGGGATCCTGAAGACTACTGGCTGCAGACCATGCCTAGATGTACTCTCATTAACACAAAATCTTTTAAGTTGATGCCAGTGTGGCCAACAGAAAAACAGGATGCCATTGTTTCACTATATCTTAATGCAGGCAAGATAATTAATCCAACCCTTGCTACAATAAACTTGCTAAACATAATTGCTTGAACACAAATGCAGCTGGTATAAAATCTTAATCAAAAAATAAAGTTAACATAATATTTGGACACCTTAGTTCAGATAGTTAAATTTCACCTTAAATACAATATGACTAACTGTGACAAAATGCAAATACCACTTATTAATAAAACTGAGAATTCTGTCTGCCCAAATATGTTATTAGATTAATCTCAAACTTGTGCTAAAAAACTTGTGGTCAATAGACAAACTTTCTTTCCACCTAATATTCACACAATTTATTGAATACTACAAAATGCTAGAAACATACCTTCCATCTCTTTTCTAGCTTCTATCTCTATCCTGTACTTATTATCCAATACATTTCTCTCCTCTTCAACTGCTTTCAATGTGGCATTCACCTTTAATATACAAAAAATTGTGTTTGGTACATAGAGTGAAACCTTTCAAGACAAAATCCCATGTGACCAAGTCAAAGTTTCAAGTTTGAGATTTGGTTTAAAGACAAAATGTTATTGCCCATTAGTTATAACAAATATCGATTAGTGCTTACCTTTTATGAATATAATGATCCATTTCTATTGATATTATTTACACTAATTTTGTTTCAACACATGTACTTGTGTAAATGTATGTGATTTAATAAAATGTTACCAGCAAGTCAATGTGAGAGAAGACATTTACAAAGTTGTTTAGGCAAGTGTGCAAACCTTCTTATAAGTTAAAAACCAGATGACTGAGGTTTACTCAAGTGCATAGTGTTGGATACCGATGACTGGCAAACTGACACTACATATATATTACACCTGTACATATATATTACACCTATATCTCGATAACTTGTGCAAAATGGAGTAAAAAAACAGGGTGTCCAGTGAAAACGAGGCCTTGAGAAGCTGAAGTATCTATGAAACACTATGACATAGATGCACACTATGAGAGACAGAATATTGTCTGTAGGGATTAAATGACATGGATGCACACTATGAGAGACAGAATGTTGTGTGTAGGGATTAAATGACATGGATGCACACTATGAGAGACAGAATGTTGTGTGCATGGATTAAATGCTTTAATATTTGTTTGATATTCTCAGTGGAAATAATTGTCAATAACTACTTTTACTGAAGGAAGTTGTTCACCTTTCTTTATAAATTACCTTTATTTTTAATATAACCAAACTTTGAATGATTCTTAAAAATATTACTTCAAAAGGTTTCAATATACATCACATGCACCTGTGAAATCACTCTGGATTATGTCATGGATTTTTATATATGAATGTAGATACATTTTAGTAGTAAATGTTGATTCAGAGCAGAGCTAAATTATTTTTTAAAATAAGATGGACATTTATTTTAAGAACAATAACATTCCAAGCACAATTTTTAATATTCTTTCAGTAAAATATTCATGTTGTGATGCAATTGCATTTCAGAGCAAAACTCAAAGTAACAAGTCAGCAATTTTAATTCACTACAAAAGCTGGATCTTGCTTCTCCATAATGAACCCTATCTATGAAATAAAGCTTTTTATGTACTGTGTACACCTTTGCTTTCCTTATCACATCTGAGAATGAGTAGGATAAACCGCTGACTAATGTTAGATTTTTACTGATGTTACTTAGATAATAAAGTTTAACATAGTGATCAATGTTAATTAGCTGACTTTTGAACATGACGGTGACTTTATGCTGGTAGGATCGGCATGCCTTTTAACTTTTATTTGATCTGATGCAAAAGACACAACTGACACAAATATACAATGCAGGTCTACTTTTAAATGATTGCAACAAGTCAACAAACACTTCTGCAAACTGCAGATCAAAACAGAGTTGGTACTTATTTAGGTTCTAACTGAAATGCTCATGGGCACTGATTTGACAGTCAAATGACACTTTTCATATTACTATATACTAAGCCGAATTAAAAGATAACACCAAAAATCAAGTTTCATTTGACAAGACTTAAACTGAGCTGCCACCAGATATTACCAACAGTTTCTTTAATCTATATTTTGTCATATATCGTAGAGTGCATTACGATTTTTTTTGCTGAAGTCTACATGTGAAGCATATTGAATAACCTCCTAATGGTTTGAAAAGACCCAGACACTCAAATTTGGATAAATGTATCAGGTTTCAAACAATTTTCACAGAGAATTATTTCTAAAAGGAATCTGAATTTTTTCCATGCTACTTGTTTATCATTGTTTAAATTGGTACAAAAGTAGAAGAAAAAAAGAGTAGCATGAATGGCACATTATATGCCCAGCTTTAGCTTAATAGCTCTATAAGCAGATAGTTTAAATGTGTGTGCAGAAACCATTAAGCATCTTCCTTAACCTTAATGCAAGGTATCCACAAAGTTTCAGCCAGGTCTATGATGAAGAACTAATGTTATTCATGTGTTAACTGACCTTAGCTCAGTCAGTGACCTTGACCCTTCATCTTTTCATCTCCAAACAGTACGAACCATCCATAAAGTTAGGTTGAGATATGTCCTGTATTAGTATTGTTATTGTGTGAAAATCGTTTGTCTTCTTTCAGCATAGTGTCCCTGATCTTTGGCCTTGTGACTTAAAAGATCAACAGAGCTCCTCCTTAATCCAAGCCATTGACTTAAAAAACTCAATAGAGCTCCTCCTTAATCCAAGCCATTGACAAAGTTTGATAAACATAGATGATGGAGAGCTCAAGTTATTGTGTAGAAACCATCTTTCCTCTTTCGGTCAGTTACCTGACCTTTGACATTTTGTGTCTGAAAATTACAGACTTCCTCCTCATCCAAATGCAAGCCATCCTGGATGTTTGGTACCAGTAGATTTTGGGAAACTAGAGTATTGTGCTGAACCCATTTATCTTCTTTCAGTCACTTTGGTACCAGTAGATGTTGGTAGACTAGAGTTATTGTGCTGAACCCATTTATCTTCTTTCAGTCACTTTGGTACCAGTAGATGATGGGAGACTAGAGTTATTGTGCTGAACCCATTTATCTTCTTTCAGTCACTTTGGAACCAGTAGATGTTGGTAGAATAGAGTTATTGTGCTGAACCCATTTATCTTCTTTCAGTCACTTTGGTACCAGTAGATGATGGGAGACTAGAGTTATTGTGCTGAACCCATTTATCTTCTTTCAGTCACTCTGGTACCAGTAATGTTGGGAAACTAGAGTTATTGTGCTGAACCCATTTATCTTCTTTCAGTCACTTTGGTACCAGTAGATGTTGGGAGACTAGAGTTATTGTGCTGAACCCATTTATCTTCTTTCAGTCACTTTGGTACCAGTAGATGTTGGTAGACTAGAGTTATTGTGCTGAACCCATTTATCTTCTTTCAGTCACTTTGGTACCAGTAGATGTTGGGAGACTAGAGTTATTGTGCTGAACCCATTTATCTTCTTTCAGTCACTTTGGTACCAGTAGATGTTGGTAGACTAGAGTTATTGTGCTGAACCCATTTATCTTCTTTCAGTCACTTTGGTACCAGTAGATGTTGGGAGACTAGAGTTATTGTGCTGAACCCATTTATCTTCTTTCAGTCACTTTGGTACCAGTAGATGCTGGTAGACTAGAGTTATTGTGCTGAACCCATTTATCTTCTTTCAGTCACTTTAGTACCAGTAGATGATGGGAGACTAGAGTTATTGTGCTGAACCCATTTATCTTCTTTCAGTCACCGTTACATTGATCTCTTACTTTTTGACCCAAAAATCAGTAGGGTTTACCACTACCTAAAGTGCAAGCTATCCACAAAGTCTGCTAACTGTAGATTGTGACAACTAAAGCTTTTGTGCAGAAACCAAATTGGCAACGGACAAACATAACCATAAGATACGGCTTAAGTATAAAAACAAATAATTAGCACACCAGTACAGCAAAGGGACACTACTCCATCTATTTTGCATGCCAGTTGATCCTTCCAATTGTAGATCATTAAATTAATATGTATATTACTGTTTAAACAAATCTTAATTTAATAGTATATAGTTACCTTAGTTTTAACATTTTGTATTCCATTGGAGAAATTCATGTAGGTTTGGGAAAAATTAAAAGGAGTTTTTCAAGGATCAAAGAAACTTTTTCAAAATTCAAGGAGTTTTCAAGTCAACCTTTTAAGTTCAAGGATTTGTCAAAGCTGTATAAACCTCACTATTCTAAATTAGGTGACAAAAACTAGTTTTGATGCATGACACACATTCATCTAAAGATACATTCACACTGTATTAGGTGAAGGTGACACATATAGCTATGCAATACATACAATCCATAATGCATCCTTCTGTAAAGTTAGGTTTCAATATGTGTTGATGGCCAGATATATGGATGCATACATGCATGTACTAGATGAATATCATGTAACACTCACTACTCCAACAGCAAACTCATTATGATTAAATGATGAGGCCACCTTTAAACAAAATGACATCATTTTAACTTTAATTGAGGAAAATCAGTTTTACCCATGGCACCATCCAGTGATGACTCCAACAGAAATGAGAGTCAAAGACACTGAAAAAATATGAAGGAGGCCATAACAGCTCTGAAAATAGTACGTTTTACCAAAATATATCAACACATAATGCACAGATGAAACAGAATTAATAATATATACTTAAAAACATACTACAAGGAATACTTCAAGCTCTTATCTGCCAGAACAGCAGAAATCTGTATAAGTCCATACTGTATGTACGCTGTCACAAATATGTAACACATTACAAAATATGACATGCACAATTATGTATTTTACCTGAGAGACATCCATCATTAACCTTAGCTTATCCTGGATACTGGCTCCAACATCTAGAAATGAAAAAAAATACAGAGGGAGATAATAACTGAGAAATTTACAATAGAATAATAACATGAATTCTATCCACATTAGTAATAACATGGATTCTATTGACATTAGTAATAAAATGGATTCTATCAACTTTAGTAATAAATGGATCCTATCCACATTAGTAATAATGAGGATTCTATCCACATTTAGTAATAATAAGGATTCTATCCACATTAGTAATAACATCGATTCTATCCACGTTAGTAATAACATGGATTCTATCAACATTATTAATAACATGGATTCTATCCATATTAGTAATAACATGGATTCTATCCACATTAGTAATAGCATGGATTCTATCAACATTAGTAATACCATGGATCCTATCCACATTAGTAATAATGAGGATTCTATCCAAATCAGTAATAACATGGATACTATCGATATTAGTAATAACATGGATTCTATCACCATTAGTAATACCATGGATCCTATCCACATTAGTAATAATGAGGATTCTATCCACATTTAGTAATAATAAGGATTCTATTCACATTAGTAATAAACATCGATTCTATCCACGTTAGTAATAACATGGATTCTATCAACATTAGTAATAACATGGATTCTATCCACATTAGTAATAGCATGGATTCTATCAACATTATTAGTAACATGGATTCTATCCATATTAGTAATAAAATGGAGTCTATCCACATTAGTAATACAATGGATTCTACCACCATTAGTAATACCATGGATTCTATCCACATTAGTAATAAAATGGATTCTGTTGTTGTTGTAGGGTTTAATGCCATTTTTCAGCACACGATAGGCTATATACATGGCGGCCAGTATTAATTGTAGAGGAAGAACCCTGGAAAACCCCGGAAAGAATCACTGACCCATGAGAAGCTACTGGCAAGCTTTCTCACATACCCACATTGGCTGAATCCGAGACTCGAACCAACGCAGACATAAGTGAGATGGCAGTGATATGTAACGGAGAGCGCTTTAGACCACTCGGGGCCCCGAAATGTATTCTATCCACATTAGTACTAACGTGGAGTCTATCCATATTAGTAATAACATGGAGTCTATCCACATTAGTAATAACATGGAGTCTATCCACATTAGTAATAACATGGAGTCTATCCATATTAGTAGTAAAATGGATTCTATCAACATTAGCAATAACATGAATTCTATCCACGTTAGTAATAAAATGGATACTATCCACATTAGTAATAACATGGATTCTATCCACATTAGTAATAACATGGAGTCTATCCACATTGGTAGTAAAATGGATTCTATCAACATTAGTAATAACATGGATTCTATCCACATTAGTAATAAAATGGATACTATCAACATTATTAATAACATGGATTCTATCCACATTAGTAATAACATGGAGTCTATCCACATTGGTAGTAAAATGGATTCTATCAACATTAGTAATAACATGGATTCTATCCACATTAGTAATAAAATGGATACTATCAACATTAGTAATAACATGGATTCTATCCACATTAGTAATAACATGGAGTCTATCCACATTAGTAATAACATGAAGTCTATCCACATTAGTAGTAAAATGGATTCTATCAACATTAGCAATAACATGGATTCTATCAACATTAGCAATAACATGGATTCTATCCACATTAGTAATAACATGGAGTCTATCCACATTAGTAATAACATGGAGTCTATCCACATTAGTAGTAAAATGGATTCTATCAACATTAGCAATAACATGAATTCTATCCACGTTAGTAATAAAATGGATACTATCCACATCAGTAATAACATGGATTCTATCCACATTGGTAGTAAAATGGATTCTATCAACATTAGTAATAACATGGATTCTATCCACATTAGTAATAAAATGGATACTATCAACATTAGTAATAACATGGATTCTATCCACATTAGTGACTGCTCCGGTAGCCTAGTGGTTAGAGCATCCGCCTCAGATGCGGGAGGTCGTGGGTTCAATCCCCAGCCAAGTCATACCAAAGACTTACAAAAATGGTACTAACAGCTGCCTAGCTGGGCATTCTTCATTTAGAGGTTAGTGTTAGGACTGGTCGGTCTGGTGTCAGGATAATGTGACTGGGTGGGACATCATGCTACATGTCTGCAGCATGATGCCCCAATGCTAGACATCACTATAAACTGCCACACTGCAGACATCGTAGCGATATGAATGAAAAATTGTTGAAGCTACATTAAAAATCCAAATCACACACACACACACACACACACACACACACACACATCCACATTAGCAATAATATGGATTCTATTTACATTAGTTATAACATGGATTCTATCCACATTAGTAATAACATGGATTCTATCCACATTAGTAATAACATGGATTCTATCCACATTAGTAATAATAAGGACATATGTATAGATAGTCTCCTTTGACTAATTCACAAGCAATGGCTAGTTATTTATACCACATATAAAATTAAATTCTTGGACAAGAAATGCAATAAAACTGGTACTGGTGCACAAAATCTAAACAAACAAGTACATCTGTCAGAATGTAATACGCTTACAGTTTGAATATATAAAGAATTCAAATTTATTTAAATTATAATGCACTGAAAATTAATTTTAAAAAATCATGATAAAACAGAGACTTGTGCTACATCAATGAATTTTGCCACATTTACACAACCTAAAGGGACTAAACCCTGCTGCCAAACTTAATGGATAGCTATCTGCAATGATACCCAGACAAATAATGCCTTTCTTATCATATAAGAAACTACAGTATAGCTGGATGACACAGTAATTTTGTTGTATAAAAAGAAAAAGCTATCTTCGAACCTCACATCCAACCTCTGTCTCCACCCAAATCTCTTAACACTTCCTTGTAACTGAATCCAGGATTTAAAAACTATTTAATTTCTACTTCTACTGGTAAAACTGCATACCAAATATATGATCATTCCTCTCTCAATCAATGTAGATAGAGTTCAGGTCATAAATCAACAACCCTACCTCCTTATTTCTCAATACCCCCAGCTTCCAAATCCTCGATTGTCATCTACCTATCATTTTAAAATACAACATCAAAATATGTCATTTTCTTTCTCTCTCTCTCTCTTCTGGCATAGAGTAAATGTAAAAGTTAAAAAAACTGATGGACAGTCAGACAGACAAATGGATACTGTTATGTATATTTGATTTAATTATATCTGATTTAATATATATTTATTTCCATTTAATTGTTTGTCAGTTTTTTTAAAAAATTATTTTTCATTACATGATATTGTAATGTAAATTTATTCACTAGAGATGACACCTTTTTCAGAAAAAAATTTGACCTTGACTGTTAGTTTATAAACACCAGGTGTTGATCTAAATCCTGACCTTGATTCTTGTCGAGGTCATGATGGAACTGTGTTTAAGATGTAAACAATTTTCGTTTTTTTTTTATTTCTTAGAGTAAAATGATTGGTTTTTGTGAGGGCTACACTGGGTGGACGTGATCTTTAACAAGTACATAATTTCTATGACCTTCCAGAACATGATCACGTGACCCCCTGTTTACGTTTTATAAGATGACATAACCTCTGTTTTGGAGAATTATTCTCAGTTGCAGCTGGGCTTTTTCTTACACTAGAAGTTGTTTGTTGTGCTGTTTGGAGTTATTTCAAATTACTTGGATTGGAGTTATTTCAAATTATTTGGATTCAAAAGGATTAATTCTTTTTTCCTGGAAAATACATGTGCTCATGTGAGATTCTTAATCAAAGACAGTTATTATAAGAAATTTATTTAGATTTCCAAAACCGGAGTGATAATCCATTTTTCTAAAAGGAACTGTAGACTTCAACACCACAGGTTACAGCATATGTCATTGTCTTCCAGCTTGGATTCTCCGTTGGGATTCAAACTTGAAATCAGTAGAACGTTTTGTAACAAGGACTTCAAAAATTGTATTCGTTGATTATTCTTGGATTATTTTTGGATTTGAATCTTAAAACCATAAGTTCATATTTTTTTCATTTTTACAGAATTTTTCCAGGGAAATAAATTATTGTATTTTTTCAAAGCTTGTTCTTTTCACTCTTTCTTGTGTTACTGTTTATTCGAGCCCAAACATGTGACATAAGAAACCAAAAATCGGAAACACAGATATGGACCTGACTGACCCCAATATCTAGGCAAATGTTCTGGTGTGTAATTGCTAAAATTGTATGCATGACTTAAATCAAAACTTTTAAACTGGTATCATGGTGCACTTATTCATAAGAAAATTGAAAAGAAAAAACATAATCCATTTGGATGCCAAGTGACTAGAATTTAATGAGGGTGACCAATAGTATTCCCTTGATTAACCCCTAGCATTCCATAAGCTACAGAATGCATACTGTATAATACACATCCACATCTGAATGCATACTGTATAATATACATCCACATCTGAATGCATACTGTATAATACACATCCACATCTGAATGCATACTGTATAATACACATCCACATCTGAATGCATACTGTATAATACACATCCACATCTGAATGCATACTGTATAATACACATACACATCTGAATGCATACTGTATAATACACATCCACATCTGAATGCATACTGTATAATACACATCCACATATATTTTATCTCTCTCAATGTATGTATTTATGTTTCCTTATCCATGTACTGCTATTAAGGTTTCTTTCTTGATAGGTCATCTCTCTCTAAAAGAGGTAAATACTTGTATCTCATGGCCATCAAATATCTGGACCTACAGCTCAACTTAACAACCTAGATTTCTATATTTATTTATCTGCTTCATCCATCTTTGGGTTTATCCATTCATCAGTCTGTCAGTTTATCTGTCTGTCTCTCTGTTGCATTATGTGTCAGTCTGTCAGTTTATCTGTCTGTCTCTCTGTTGCATCATGTGTCAGTCTGTAAGAGCATAGTACTATGACATCAATATCGACTTTTTGGATTTCTTACCCGAGTCCTCTTTCATTTCACCTTCATTCTCAAATGCCTTCAACTGAAGGAAACAGTCTCGGAGGACCTGCAAAATAACAGGAGGTACAAATAGGAGATATTTGACATTGCATTACTCCCCACTTTAATTTTCACATCAAAAGGACAGATAAATCTTAAGGATTTGAGACCATTTCTTGATCTGCTTGTCCTGTTTCAATTATCATTATGTCATAACATTTAGTATGGCTGTGTGGTTTATATTACAATGCTGCATTGGTTAAAATGTGTGACTTTGGAACAACACCAATGTCATGATAACTATAAATAAAACAGAACCAGACACTCTCTTAGGTTCCCAAATTTGAGAGAAGTTACAGTTTTATTCACGGCTAAACAGGAAGTAGAAAGGTATTATTTGAGAGAGACCTTATGAATTATGATTACAGTACCAAAGTCAGGCACTGTATAATAATAATAATAATAATGATAATAACAATAATAATCATAAGTGGTGGTGACAATAGTAGTAGTGCTTGTAGTTGCTGTTGTGTAAAATTATTTTTCTGTTTGTTTATTAAACTAGATTGAGAACAGCTGCTTTTTTATTCATGAGAAGTGTTTGACTAGAAATACAAACTGTTAATGGGTATTATTTGACACTAGTCTTCTTTCACATAGGTAACTTAATACATGCTCTTGAATCAGCTTTAGAAAAACAGGAAATTATACTGGTCCCCTGTCACTACCAACACCAACAGGGTTCTAGTCTAAGCAGGAAATGAGTTTTGATTAAACATCCAGCCATGCAGAGCATGTATTGATGAAAGGAAAACCAACATGCAAGTTTTATGTATAAGGCCAGGATGCAAGGGTATTGTAATTGCCTCTCAAAGCATTGCAAAAAATTAATGACTCAAAAAGACTACAGTAAGTTTGATGGAAGACTAGTATTTCTTGGTTAAAATTTCAACAGATATAGTGACCATTGATCAAGCAGGGAAAGGACAGAACTCTTGGTATAGCAACCAAACAACTTCTATGAAGGCTTGTTGAAGGCTGAATATTATTATTCTGAAATTGTCAAATCAGACTGAAAAGAAAGGTCTTGCAATTACTTTTTTCTCTTATGTGAGTGGTGTAGGCAAGAAAGAAGCCTACTGCAATGGCAGCAAAACTGAATGATGGAAGCAGGTTGTTCACAATGGTAGATGAGATTGGGAGTCAATTCATGTTGTCACTAGTACCAAACCTGGCACCATGTGTGAGTTGTGATCTGGTGCAATGTGTTCTTTGTGCCCATAACAAAGTTCAAGTGGCATGGCTTAATGATGAACATGGCTTTCTTGAACTGGGTACATCAGGATGACTGATCTCTGTACCCAGAGCCAGTTCTGCTGGTCATAAATTTAGACAATGCCATATTGGAGTGGACAAGATAAAAGGCCAGCTAACATCAGGTCCTGTGGTTTAGTTGTTGTTGTTGTTGTTGTTGTGGGGTTTAATGCCATTTGTCAGCACACAATAGGCTATACATGGCGGACAGTATTAATGGTGGAGGAAGAACCCGGGAATTCCCAGGAAAGAACCACCAACCCACGAGAAGCTACTGGCAAGCTTTCTCACATACCTACAATGGCCGAATCCGAGACTTGAACCCATGCAGACAGAGGTGAGATGGCAGTGATCCATATCGGAGAGTGCTTTAGACCACTCGGCCACTTGGGGGCCCTCTCTGGTTTAGTACTGATAGATCACCATAGATGGTACCATAGTGTATTTGCAGAATGGGGTACTGAAAGGGTGATCCACATACTCTTGTACTGTGGTAATACTTGCTTAGTAGCCGTAACAGTGCTGACATGATGAACAGATTGGAGCCAAGGTGGGAAAAAGTTGAAACTCAAGTTGTGTGGGTGTCTGAGGTAGCAACAAATGTGGGCAATGTTGGCCTTGAATGATAACATCATGAAGTTCGATACTGATTCATTGCCAACAGCATGGCTGATAGCATCTGCATCCTTGGAGGACCATTTTCTGGGATTCATTAGCCATGTTCAACTCTTTGGCTAAAATTACTGTAATATGTCATTCATCCGAAGCGTGAAGATATCACAAGTGTGGACTAACAGGCACAAAGAATATGTAATGCAGGTGAGAGATAATCTTCTGAGAATTTAAACTTCTTACAGGATCTAAATATAATTCTGCCTTATGTTAGCTGTAATGAGTGATTAAAGAGAACAAAGCAACAGGATAAATAGCTAAAAGAAGAGGCTATCTTTTAGATACGCGCATGTTTTATTAAGCTAGGAAGTAGCAAATGTGACACTGACTTTAATCTGAAAAACATCAATAATGACCTTAATCTTGGATGCATGGTTCCCGTGCTTTTCTAAATATAAATTTCCAGGACTTTTCCAGGTTTTTTCCAGGATGAAATTATTTTTTTTCAAGGTTAACATATGACCATTACAGAATTAATGAACATTTTGGATTATAAAACATGCATTTTCCAATGTTTCTCTTTCAAGACTCTCCAAAATATATATGTCAGAAAAGATGATCATGTATAAAAAACAAAATGAGTCACACCAAACAAATCTGACTATATTCCTACAAATTGGCATTTAAAACCATTTTTTGTACAGAATACAAATTCTAACTTTACTTTGCTGACCTGCATTATGTTGCTACATGGAAACAACATAATGAGTATAAATTATTTTTTTCCTTTCAAACCTTTAATTCTAAAGAATTCTAGAGCAATATATGTGCATGTTATACAAAATAAACATTTCCTATCACAGTATGAACCCTCCCAATAAATGCAAAGTATGAGAATCCCATCTTGTAATGAAAAGAGTTTAACCCTGAATTTATGTGTGCCAATAAAATCTCAAACAAGATTTTTTAACCAACCTAAACTCCTTAAGACGATTTGGTTAAAAATTCCATCATTTAAAGACATTTACAAAAGGGTAGATTTAAATGTTGACAAAAGACCTTCAAAATTATATACTGTTGCATAAACAAGGACTGAATTTTCTGTAAAATCAACTTGTCTTCTTGTAGTTCATTACACCAGTCCCAAAATCTGTATTGATACATGGGCTCTCATCGTTTCTTAATATATAATAAAAGGGATGACAATTTCCTATTTCTCCTGCATTCTATTTAAGATATGAAACCAATGCTTCAAGCTACATGTCACAGTGTAATAGTTTCGTACCAAAGTTCAGCTCAGAGATTCAAAATGTTTCTTATCCGGGTTTCCTCAGAATATTCTAACCCCATTTTTCACATTTGGACATATAGGATGGAGTGTGGTTTCAGAGCAATTACATATAAAAAATTTGGAATCTGCAGTCACTGTATGATAGCTTACCAGTGAGCCTAGCAAATTTAAACTATGTTATATAGACTTATACGTGCATGAAATCGACAGGAAAATTATTTATTTTCTCAAAAATGGAAAGTATTATAATCATTATATCTTTAATTGCTGACAGACTAGATGAATCTCGGCATTGATGAAAGCTGACCCTGTACTCACCATGTGCATTAATAGTCACATGACTTCATGAATCTCAAACAATGACAACGTAAGTCCAACAGTCATGCGATATCAACAACAAACTCCTTTATAATGTTGTTGTACAAAATTTCATATATATTAAATGAAAGTCTGATACCTTTTGTAAAAACCAGAAAGAACATATAATTCTCAACATATTTATTTCGAGAACAACTACAAGAAACGTGGCCATTTATGTACTGATGTATGGATGTATGGATGTATGTATGAATGTATGTATGGATGGATGTATGGATGTATGCATGTATGGATGTATGTATGAATGGATGGACAAAGACAGTTCAAGAGGAAAAGTAAATGGCATGTCAAGCTTCTGACAAGGCAGGCTCTACAATTGGTCAAGAAAAATGCAAAGCTTAAAGTGACAGTATGAAATTACAGTACGAAATGACATAGATGCTAATTACCAATATGAACATCGTACTGAGAATTTGCAATCATTTACTTGGATGCAAAAAGGTAGATTGCATTGTGAGTTATCTGGACCTTAAGAATAGATAATTAAGATGTCACTGTAATGATCATCTTACAATGAAAGAGACAAATCAAAATGCAAAGTATTCACCTACAATGGCAACAGAGCAAAAGGACCACTCAGATTTGAGGATGAACCCCAAACCTTATGCCTCTGAAAAATCATGCTGATAATGGCACAAGTAACAGTAATAACTGATGAATGCCAAGATTTGGCACCTAAAACAAGGGAAGACTACTCTCATCTGACTTATGTTTTAGAAAGCAGTTGACATTTTATCAATTAAAATTCTAAAACAAACCAAAGAATTTTATGAGCATCTTTTTTCACTTGGAAGGGCTGGATTTTTTAGTTAGTGTAAGGGCTACTAACTAAGTATTATGATGTGGTAATACATCTGAAGAAGACGCCAAAGAATAGAACATAAGGTCATTTTGGAAAGATACCAATTTTGGAGATGAGTTTATGACTTGAACAGCAAAACTTGTCTCAGGAAAAACTTCACATTATACACCTGCTAGTAATGGTAACAATTTATGTACCCATAATTCATGCACAACTGCCATAAGACAAGTACCTATCCATAACATAAATACCTATCCATAAGACAGGTACCTATCCATAAGACAGGTACCTATCCATAAGACAAGTACCTATCCTTAAGACAAGTACCTATCCATAAGACAGGGGCCCCGAGTGGCCGAGTGGTCTAAAGCGCTCTTCGTTACGGATCACTGCCATCTCACCTCTGTCTGTGGCGGTTCGAGTCTAAGATTCAGCCAATGTGGGTATGTGAGAAAGCTTGCCAGTAGCTTCTCATGGGTCAGTGGTTCTTTCCGGGGTTTTCTCTGGTTCTTCCTCCACCATTAATACTGGCCGCCATGTATAGCCTATCATGTGCTGCAAAATGGCGTTAAACCCCACAACAACAACAACAACCTATCCATAAGACAAGTACCTATCCATAAGACCAGTACCTATCCATAACACAAGTACCTATCCATAATAGAAACTCTTGGAATACCTTGAGTGTCCATTATAGTAAGGTTTCACTCTTTCCAGATGAGTTAAAATAAAAATATAATTTACCTCTAATTCATTCTCTTTAAATGCTAAATCTTCCTGCATCCTTTTATTTTCTTCTGTGGATTGCTGAACTTGCTCTGTGAGATCCATGACTCTAAATAAAATAAATGCTGTGAAATAAGTATATATCTAGATAACAGACTTACATCTTTCAATAAGTGTATTATGTGAATAACTATGCACATTGTGCATTCACATTTATTACAAAAAAAAATAAAAACATATCAAGGTAAAGATGCAGGAGAAAACTTGTCTTTGTCTTTGAAACCCTTGTTGATTTAGCACACATACACAGCCCTCAAAAAGCCTTTCACACATTAATCATTTCCATTTTTGGGCCAGTTTATATATAAACAAATAGTAAGGAACACATTTGGTCTAGACCAAATGATTTGGCATACTCAGTTTGGTCCCCTACTCTTGTTCAAAAACAACAATTATTTTGTGAGCCTTGTAACAATCTAATGTGTGGCAGTATATTAAATAATGTATTCAAAAGAATGAATGTTGCTGCTATGCTGGCAATTACCCAAAACAACTGACATAATTGTTTGATAATAAACTGTCATGTGGGTAAACTGGACCTGACAGATTTGAACCTAATAACTCTATTATTTTATGACTGTTGCCACACAGGTTCTACTGGATGCAAACAAGGTGAACAGGATCTATGTAGTGGGCAACTACCTATAAATTTTCTCAACATCGAGCTGTGCAGCACATCATTTTTATTGTTTTAAAAGTTTCCTCTTAGACAAGAAATAGGAGTTCAATAAGTTGTATGTGCCCCAAAGCAATAAATATACCCAATGGAAACAAACCCAATTATAATATGCTCAGTCCTTATCTTACCCATTTTATCAACTAGTTAGGGTAAACTGCAATTTAGGAATGCATTGTCTGTTGTGTACATATTAAACCCTTTCACACACAGTACCAACTTTGATATTACTGGGATTTTACAAGAGTCTCTAGAATGGACTGATACTCTAATGGCCAAATAAAAGGGACTGATACTGTAATGGCCAAATAAAAGGGACTGATACTCTAATGGCCAAATAAAAGGGAATGATACTCTAATGGCCAAATAAAAGGGACTAATACTCTAATGGCTGAATAAAAGGGACTGATACTCTAATGGCCAAATAAAATCTCCAGGAATCCAATGAGAAAATGGATGAAACTCATGGAAATTTATCATAAACTAATTTGCAAGTTACACAAGCAAGATACCAAACTTAATTGTGTCATTGTATCCAATTTAGAGAGAGATCCACCCATGGTAAAATTTTAACTTGGGATTTCATTAAAACCTAAAAAGATTGCTTGGTCTCTTCATGCATCCAGACATGAATTTTGTCTGTTGGCAGCTTGCAGTTCATTTCAGTAACAGATGCCACACCCAAATTTTACTGTCAATTAATTTGACTTTGCAGTCAACACTAAGCAATGATACCATACTGTCTAGATGCAACAGTTATGTATACAGCATGCAGAAATCCTATGCATGTGGTCATAAGCTAAATGCAAAATCTTAACCTAAGCTGGTAAATTATTAAATGTAGGTCACAGTGCCCTTCTTTTATGTACAGGTATGGTACTAACAGAAATGCATACAATCACCTCGTGTAATTATTCTACAATGAAGCAAAAACACAATATTCCAAACCCCAGAAAACAATTTTAACCTAATGCATGAAATATGGGATACATGTACCTACTTTTGTCAAATATGGTGTAGTACTCCTTAAGATGCATCTCTTCACTAAACATCCTGACTGTGGGTAAAACAGTACGTATACAGGATGCAAAATACTTGAACATGAGCAAAATGGAAACTTTTGACCTAAACCAGTGTAATGTTAAATATAGGTCACACTGACCTTTTTTTTAAAGGTTTCATACAAACAGATACATAAACATATCGAGTCTGAGGACTTTAGCATGAGCAGAGCATGTAACTTAAACACATAATTTAACCAGTCAGTAAAGCCTAAAGTATGGGTTAAAGTGACCTACTGAGGCTGTAGTACTCAAAAAGATGCATCCCTTCACAAAACATCATAATTCCATGAATATAAGTATGCATAAAGGGTGCAAAAACCTGAGCTAAATGTATAAATGTGACCAAGAATATACAAATAATGACCTCAAAAAAATGGTTCAGATACAGTGGGGCAGTACATATGTATGTGCCCTTATATGTGAGGATGCTGATGCTGATATTGATACTGGAGGAAACGCAATAGCTTTCCTCCACTTTTGTACCGCAAATGAACAAGCAATCAACTGATGATGTAAACTATATTCTCTAATTTCACAACAATTCCAAATACCATCATCTGACAAATGTCCAATGAGGTAAAAGGATGCTGAACTTACCTTTGACCCCATTCTTCACCTTCATCAAGCAACTGAAAACAAAAATTAGCATTTAGATGCAAAAAGAAAAACTTGGAACCTGCCATAGTGAACATCTACATAAACAGCATACATAACCTTTGTAGAACATTTTACTTAAGTCAACCTATACAATTCACTACATATATGTTGTGGTGTTTGAGCGTCCCTTAAACATGGGTTTTACTGTACTCATGCTTTGGCACCAAACTTTAAAACATTATTCCCTCAAAGAGACTGACATTATACTGGGTGAAAAGTATTCTAGGATTTCAAGATAAAACCATTTCCTCTTTTTAACTCTCAACTTTTAACATGATCTCAGATATTCTTCAGTGATATAAAAATTTTCAATTAGCTTTTGAGGTGCACATATGGTATGTCAGCTTGGCAACAGTTTCATTTAGGCCAAAGTAGACATTGCTAGCAATATTTTGGTGAAAACCCAATGTCGTAATAATAATCCATTAAGGGGAAGTAGTAACAATAAAAATTTTCAAGACAGTTTTTGTGGCAGCCATACTCGATGTAAAATATGCACTATTTTCATTTTGGACCAACTATGTGAGTTCAGGTAGAGTTGTGATAACAAGAATTTTAAGATGACTACCATGGTGGCCATATTGGATATCAGACTGGCACCATTTTTATTTAGGCTATAGACATCAAGATGACGTGATCATCCATATAGGAGGAATAACAATAAAAGACTTTCAAGGTGGCCATATTGGACATCATATTGGTACCATTTTCGCTGAGGACTAACTAAACAGTGTCTGATGTCTTTTAGTGACATCCCAAGTTGATATGACAATTGATTCAAGAGGAAGTGATAACAAAATGGCACCATTTTCAATTAGGATCAATTGGACACTCCAGTGAAGACTCCATGATGATACGACCATCCACAAAGGAGTAGTGATAACAAGATTTTCAAGATGGGTGCTAAGATTTTCACATTGGCTTCCTTGGTGGCCATTATGGATGTCAGATCTGCATCTTTTTATTAAG
Source organism: Sinohyriopsis cumingii (assembly GCA_028554795.2). NCBI lineage: Eukaryota > Metazoa > Mollusca > Bivalvia > Unionida > Unionidae > Sinohyriopsis > Sinohyriopsis cumingii. The sequence continues at coordinate 186,354,643 of CM068824.1, read as the reverse complement.
GACAAACAAAACATCATAAGAAGTCTTTCAGTGAATACCCTCCCCCCCATTTGATATGACCATCCATTCAATAGAAGTAGTGATAAGATTTTAAAGACAACTAGTAGTGGCCATATTGGACAGGTTGGCTCCATTTTCATTTAGGAGCATCTGGGCGTCTTGAAACATCTTTCAGTAAAGGCTTCATGTTTATATGAAGAGTGGCAATAACATGATTTCCACGATGGATAACAAGATTTTCAAGACGGCTGCACCAGCAGCCAAACTGGCTGTCATAACTGCATATATCAGGATGTTAGAATCAACTAGACAATTATTAGAAGTAATTTATTGAAAACCCCATGTTGACTTTCCAAAAGCAGCAATAACAAGCTCTCTAAGACTGCTGACATTGTGGCTCTATTTGAGGCAGATCATCACTATTTTCAATTACATTATAAGAAGTCATTCAGTGAAAACCCCATGTCAATATGAGTATCCAATAGGGCAAATTACATTATAAGAAGTCATTCAGTGAAAACTCCATGTCAATATGAGTATCCAATAGGGCAAATTACATTACAAGAAGTCATTCATTGAAAACTCCATGTCAATATGAGTATCCAATAGGGCAAATTACATTATAAGAAGTCATTCAGTGAAAACTCCATGTCAATATCAGTATCCAATAGGGCAAATTACATTATAAGAAGTCATTCAGTGAAAACTCCATGTCAATATGAGTATCCAATAGGGCAAATTACATTATAAGAAGTCATTCAGTGATAACCCCATGTCAATATGAGTATCCATTTAGGGCCAATTACATTATAATAAGTCATTCAGTGAAAACTCCATGTCAATATGAGTATCCAATAGGGCAAACTACATTATAAGAAGTCATTCAGTGAAAACCCCATGTCAATATGAGTATCCATTTAGGGCCAATTACATTATAATAAGTCATTCAGTGATAACCCCATGTCAATATGAGTATCTTGGCCAATTACATTATAAGAAGTCATTCAGTGAAAACCCCATGTCAATATGAGTATCCATTTAGGGCCAATTACATTATAATAAGTCATTCAGTGATAACCCCATGTCAATATGAGTATCTTGGCCAATTACATTATAAGAAGTCATTCAGTGAAAACCCCATGTCAACATGAGTATCTATTTAGGGCCAATTACATTATAAGAAGTCATTCAGTGAAAACCCCATGTCAGTATGAGTATCTATTTAGGGCCAATTACATTATAATAAGTCATTCAGTGAAAACCCCATGTCAATATGAGTATCTATTTAGGGCCAATTACATTATAATAAGTCATTCAGTGATAACCCCATGTCAATATGAGTATCCATTTAGGGCCAATTACATTATAACAAGTCATTCAGTGATAACCCAATGTCAATATGAGTATCTTGGCCAATTACATTATAAGAAGTCATTCAGTGAAAACCCCATGTCAATATGAGTATCCATTTAGGGCCAATTACATTATAATAAGTCATTCAGTGATAACCCCATGTCAATATGAGAATCTTGGCCAATTACATTATAAGAAGTCATTCAGTGAAAACCCCATGTCAATATGAGTATCTATTTAGGGCCAATTACATTATAATAAGTCATTCAGTGATAACCCCATGTCAATATGAGTATCTTGGCCAATTACATTATAAGAAGTCATTCAGTGAAAACCCCATGTCAACATGAGTATCTATTTAGGGCCAATTACATTATAATAAGTCATTCAGTGAAAACCCCATGTCAGTATGAGTATCTATTTAGGGCCAATTACATTATAATAAGTCATTCAGTGAAAACCCCATGTCAGTATGAGTATCTATTTAGGGCCAATTACATTATAATAAGTCATTCAGTGATAACCCCATGTCAATATGAGTATCTATTTAGGGCCAATTACATTATAACAAGTCATTCAGTGATAACCCAATGTCAATATGAGTATCCATTTAGGGCCAATTACATTATAATAAGTCATTCAGTGAAAACTCCATGTCAATATGAGTATCCACTTAGGGCCAATTACATTATAATAAGTCATTCAGTGAAAACTCCATGTCAATATGAGTATCCAATAGGGCAAATTACATTATAAGAAGTCATTCAGTGATAACCCCATGTCAGTATGAGTATCTATTTAGGGCCAATTACATTATAATAAGTCATTCAGTGAAAACCCCATGTCAGTATGAGTATCTTGGCCAATTACATTATAAGAAGTCATTCAGTGATAACCCATGTCAATATGAGTATCCACTTAGGGCCAATTACATTATAATAAGTCATTCAGTGAAAACCCCATGTCAATATGAGTATCCATTTAGGGCCAATTACATTATAATAAGTCATTCAGTGAAAACCCCATGTCAGTATGAGTATCTATTTAGGGCCAATTACATTATAATAAGTCATTCAGTGAAAACTCCATGTCAATATGAGTATCCACTTAGGGCCAATTACATTATAATAAGTCATTCAGTGAAAACTCCATGTCAATATGAGTATCCAATAGGGCAAATTACATTATAAGAAGTCATTCAGTGATAACCCCATATCAGTATGAGTATCTATTTAGGGCCAATTACATTATAATAAGTCATTCAGTGAAAACCCCATGTCAGTATGAGTATCTTGGCCAATTACATTATAAGAAGTCATTCAGTGATAACCCCATGTCAATATGAGTATCCACTTAGGGCCAATTACATTATAATAAGTCATTCAGTGAAAACCCCATGTCAATATGAGTATCCATTTAGGGCCAATTACATTATAATAAGTCATTCAGTGAAAACCCCATGTCAGTATGAGTATCTATTTAGGGCCAATTACATTATAATAAGTCATTCAGTGAAAACTCCATGTCAGTATGAGTATCTATTTAGGGCCAATTACATTATAATAAGTCATTCAGTGATAACCCCATGTCAGTATGAGTATCCATTTAGGGCCAATTACATTATAAGAAGTCATTCAGTGAAAACTCCATGTCAGTATGAGTATCCATTTAGGGCCAATTACATTATAATAAGTCATTCAGTGAAAACCCCATGTCAGTATGAGTATCCATTTAGGGCCAATTACATTATAAGAAGTCATTCAGTGAAAACCCCATGTCAATATGAGTATCCATTTAGGACCAATTACATTATAATAAGTCATTCAGTGAAAACCCCATGTCAATATGAGTATCCATTTAGGGCCAATTACATTATAAGAAGTCATTCAGTGAAAACCCCATGTCAACATGAGTATCTATTTAGGGCCAATTACATTATAAGAAGTCATTCAGTGAAAACCCCATGTCAACATGAGCATCCATTTAGGAATAGCAGTAATAATAATATTGTCAAGATGGCCACAATGAAAATCCTCCAAGTACTTTAGGAGGAGTAGCAATAATAAACTTGATGGGCAGACTGATAATGAACAGGATATCCCATAAGCTCTTCTTGTTCACAAGAAGAAGAATAAAAAAATTCCTTCATTCTCACAGGCATACATGGGTCATATATAAAAATGTGAACAGTGTAAAGAAAATAGTGGTGACAATGATGATCGTTGTGATCGAGGTGCTTCTACTGCAGATAATGACAGCATTGCGACTGGTGTTGCTACCTATGATGGTGGTGGTGAAATCCAATTAAAATCAAGATCTAATTATAATAAGTAGATTTGACTTGGCAATGATACCAGGTCATAATCTGTTAACCTATTTACATACCAATCAAATTACAGCTTTCATATTTGTGAAAGTGAAAAACACCATTCACAACATATCATTACTAATGACAACACAATGTTACATGAAATGTAATCATCTATCTGATAGGTTACTTTTAAAAAAATTGGAATTCCAACTGTCACCAGTGCATAAATTTTTATCTGAATACTATCAGATCTCTGCTGTATTAGAGATCTTGATTTCCATTATACCAGTTTGAGGGGATGATTATAGTTGCCTGCATTTGTTAAGTTGCTTTCTCAGTTGTATGTGCATTATCTGACTAACATGTGTTAGCAACTGAAACTACCAGAAGTATCTATAAATCACCTGTTGTTTACGTGTCTCTAGGTGCTGAATCTGTTCTGAAAGATTCTGCACCTGTGTGTTAATGGTAAGAAGTTCCTGGCCCTTTTCTAACAGCTCCCTGTTTGCCTGCAGTGGGGGAAAAAAACAGTACTGTGAATAGCAATTTATACATTCCATTTAAAACATTGCCTTTTAATATATATTGTGACATCAACAAGTAGATCTTTGGAGAGAGAAACTTTTTATGTCCTCTCTATTTTGTCTGGCTGTGAAAGAGAAAGAAAGAAAATGTGACAGAGATATAAAATCCATGGTCTGCACATTATATGATTGAAATTTGATTATCTGACCTAATTTAGCCATTACAATGGTTTAGATATTTAACCTACATATTGACAATGCAGTCTGTCTTTGTGATTATTAGAAAATGTTTGGAAGACATGGCATTTGTTCAAATCAGCAAGACAAATATCTAATCCATCTGAAGTAATAAAGGCTCTGAAAAGGAATTTATTCTTTCCCTATGTAGGAAAATCTGCTTAAATAAGAAAAGAAACATTATGTCTATGGCCTGCATATCCAACCCATATTCAAATGAAAAGATTTAACCAAAGCCTTAACATATATGATGACTATGATCGTACAATCCATGCCAGTATTACCGTCTAAATTAACCACTGTCTTGCTTTTCCTATAACGCTGGTGAGTTTGCTAAAGCAGCATAATAGATGCTTTCCTTTTACGACATACTAATAAGGTGACAATCTGAAACAATTTTAGTTTATTCTATGATTTTGTTTACTATTATAACAAGAAATGGATTCTTCTGAACATTATGACTTTGTTCTCTGTCACAGACGTTTAAAAAATTTCAACCCAGAATCTTATCTGTGAAGAAAAAGAATATAAGGATAATGTCCATAGCTTACTACTATTTAAAATGACTGTCTTACCAACAAATCCCAACTAGACTGACCAGTTCAATTTAGATTTGCTTTTTGGCAAATTCTGGTGATACTGACTAAAATCTGTATTGATTACACTCATGAGATTTAAAAAAGGAGACTTGCTTTAGTTAGAATGTAAACATGCAATGTGTTCATGCACAGTGTGACCCATTATAACACGGTGGTTGAGGTCCATAGAGCCCGATGTTATAGACTGAATGGTGTTATAACCAACCAAATCAGTTAGCTGAAGAAAATGATGTATGTGCCTAAAAAATTGCTTGGAGGAGTGGGGATAATAAAATCAGGTGAAAAAATATGTGCTTTCAATTACATGAAGGCAAACTAGTTTAAAATAAACTTGTATATTGATAATTTTATTTGTGTATTACAATCCATAATCTGTTAGGTACTGTAAATGTATATAAAAATGTGAACTCAAGTGAAACCACCTTCCACGCATGCATCAGAAATTAAAAAATGGTTAACAGATGATGGATACATAAGTGTTCTGTTCTGAGAGGGATTACTGCAGAAAATGTGAGTGTTCTGAATGATTTATTTCTAAAAGTGAAAAGAAGAGTGGTTTCACTCACCAACTACAGTGCATAAAAAAGTTCAGTATAAGTAAATATATTAATTACTAGCGAGGAGCCAATAGTCCGACACTATTTCATCCAAAAGATCTATTATGATTTTTACTACCAAAATGTCAACATAAAATAAAGGGAGATCTCACAGCATACAGTACAAAGGCCAGATGTCGGCATAAGCAGACTGATATAGCAATGCGCTGCTACGATGGTTCATCAACAGGAACAAAGAATTTCTTCATGTAACATTAGATTCCAGTGCATTTTATATCAAGTTTGTAGCATCCTTTCATGGTGCCTCTGAATTTCTCCACTCCAAATCCAAAATTTTAAATACAAGATCAAATGGCCAACAATGTTGCAACTAAAAAGAATCACCACACAGTACATTTTGTTGCCAACAAGAAAAAGGTCTCACTATAGTTGTTTTGGGGTTTTTGGGTTATAATGGAGCATGCTATAGCAAGGTCTCACTGTAGTTGTTTTGGTTATATTTGTGTTATAATGGAGCATGCTATAGCAAGGTCTCACTGTAGTTGTTTTGGTTATATTTGTGTTATAAGGGAGCATGCTATAGCAAGGTATCACTGTAGTTGTTTTGATTTTTATTGGGTCTATTACCTGTATCTGACAAAATACACACATTATTTAGTCAAAACACATAAAAAGAACCTCTTACTTCAAGATAAACTCATTTGCAAAGTACTGATAATCAAGGTGCACATGTGAAAAAAAGAAAGAAACAAAAAAGAGGGAAAGTATAAACATCCCTGTTCCCTAGCTACTCAGTCCACCAGAAGTACAAAGAGATGAACAGGAGATAAAATCTGAAAGATTACATTTTTTAAAACAAGAAACAAGAGAGAGAAGTTTAAAAATAACAGTTTTAAATATCTGCAACACAATTTTTGTTGAGGTTTGTCTTGAACGTTTCCAGGGTAAAATTCTTGGTGGTGGTTAGTGGGAGTGAATTCTATGTATTTATTTTCGGAGGCTTGAAGAAGGATTATCTCTCTAAGTTTCTGTGTTGTATATAGGATGCAAGAATCCAACTTCATTATGGCATCTGTGGTTAGGTACTTCAAGGTCAATGGCTTTGTCACTCGTACAGCTAAGCTGATTATAAATTCTAATTCTAATTTCCTAAGGCCTCCAAGTGCAATTCAGCAATGACAGCTGTGATTGTTCCTAGATCTCTGTGCATTCATTACATATATATCGGCTCATCTTTGTATATATCAGCTTTAACTTGTTTACTTAAATCATGGCTTTGTATGTTTCAGCTCTACCTTGTTTACCTAAATCAGGGCTTTCTTCAACATCAAGGATTTCATAGAAATTTCTTACACACAATGAAAGTGTGATCCCTTAATTTACACACAATGAAAGTTTGATGCCTTATTGCAATTTAACTTACACACTACACAAGCGTGATGCCTTACTGAAATTAACTTCATTATTAAAATCAGTCTCAAAATGATCTTACATCTCATCCGAGTCAACAGCAAAGAAAAAGAGATCTAACTTCTGGTATGTTCAAACACGTAACTTAAGATTATGATATTAAAAGTGAACACTTACTAAACTCTTTTTTAAAAATGTACACAAATACTCATTTTTGATGGCACACAGGGTTTAAAATTGAATAGTTTACCTTTTGAATGCAAAACTGGCTTATGTCAGGCACAAATTATCTGATAGTCCAGACAGCAAATGCTTTACTCTGCTTTTCCAGCCCTTGAATTAATATAAAGTGTGCTATGTGCAGCTACAAATGTCATGCTGATCTTTTCACCAGTTTGCTTACATCATGAAATAAATATGATGAACTGGAACACACCAGCTTGTTTTTGTTATGCTGGCAACACTACACTGAGGATTCTTTCACCTCAGTTTCTTCCTCTTTCATGACTCTGACATACATTTTTGGCAAAATATATTTATATTTCTCCACATTAAAAAATTATGCCATGTCACTGTCTCAATTCAACCTTTTATTTGCATTCAGCTTTAATGTTGTTGTGATAGCTACTATCAAGTGATACAAATATTATGCCAGATTCTTTACCTCTTGAAATTGTCTTTCATAACTAGACATCTTTTCCTCTGCCTGCTGATACTGCCTCTCTAATGATGAGATCTGAAATAAAATGTAACAATAACTGTACTTCAATGCAAAGCAGCTTTTTTCTGACACCAGTCTGTCATTGTTACACAGCAAATGTGTCACCCATGAAAGGAAATGTATTGGTAAATTATGTTTCTCCAAGAACACTCACCCAATCACATTAACCTCAGGAAAATAACCTAATTACATTCAAATCCAGCCCTCCCTGAAGACAAAAAAACTTAATTACATTATAGGCAAAGGGAAGTAACTCCTATAGATTACCTCTCCTTGCCCCAATAGGTGGTAAACCATCTCATACATGTGTACCAGTTAAGCTTGAGCAAAACCACAAAAGGGATCTCGGTTTTGTAGGAAAGTGTGTGGAAGGGATTGAGAGTATTGATCAGGTAAGTGAAGATATATTATTTACTAAAAGCTCTCCTTTCTCCATAACCTATTATTACCTGATCACAATAACATTAGGAGAATAGTTCTTTGTTTGTTCATTTTTGTGGGTTTAAAGGCATTTATTAGTACATGATACACACAGACCAGTATATCTGGTGATAGGAAGAACCTGAGAAAAAGCCTGGGAAGAGCCACTAACCCAAGAGTAAGCTACTGGCATGCTTTTTACATACCCAAACTGACTGAACCCAAGACTGAACACCATGCTGAGAGATGAAATTTCAGTGAGCTGTAAAAGCAAGCACCTTATACCACTCTGCCACCCAGGGCCCCCGGGGCAAAAATAATAAGAGAAATAAATGCATGGGCATCCAAACTGTACCCGTGTTACCCTCCATGAGTAAAATGAATGCTCTCCTGAATGGCTGAACTTTCTAACATGAAGGCATCAAAATTGAAGATTTTGCATGTATAATCATGCAAAAGAGATTCCTACTGGCTCACACAATTAGCTATTGCCTTACCTGCAAAAGTTTCCTTGGTGATTCCAGTTTGGAACTGAGGTTGTGCTGTCATGAATGGGGAGTGGTAACTGTCTGGGCAGCTGCCAATGGTCCAATAAGAGTCAACACTTCTTTGTGAGGCCGTATCTTTGTAAATAACAGCCAAAGTAAACCACGCATGTCAGCCACAAAATTCCATTAAGTTTCAAATTGAAACAATATATTCAAAGGCCAGGCTCATCAAAATCACCCTTATTTTATGAGCTTATATCTTTGTGTGACATACCTGGTACTGTGAAAGATCAGAGGCTGCCAATCTAATAACATACTTTAGCCACAAACCTAGCACTTGTGGGGTTATGTCCTTCTTTACAGTCTTTATTGAGAGGAAGAGCCTCTGTCAGGCACCGTGGACATTCTCTAAGCACCTCAGATGACATCTGAACATGTGAACCAGGTCCTGCAACTTCAGCTCTTGCAACAGGTCAGTTGAAGATAGTGAGTAGATTTCTCTTTCTAATTATATTAGCAACCTGTTTTTAGCAATGAAACCATATTGTTTCATTAATTCAAAGCTGCATATCTTTAAACCAACTGACAGCATATGAAGTTCAATCACCCTGTACTGCACAATGAAGTTAGCGCTGCTGGGAAGCAAGTCTTGTATGAGCCTCAGTGAGGTCACAGACAAAAGCTCAAACATGGAAGAGTTCAGCCACATCAAGACCAAAGAGAGGTCCCATTTGTGGAACAATATGAGCAAACGGGACCTAGACAGGTCAAAATTGGACAACGGCTCAGAAAAATCCTTGCTGTGAAAAATATAATCTTTCATTGATATATGTTAATGCTGGCAATCATGGAATGGTAGACCCTGATCATTACTGGGACAAGCATTTGTCATCAAAGAGGAAAAGAAAGATGTTTGCCAAATGGGGAATGGAGGCTAAGAGTGGTGTGATGTCCTTAACATGACATGCTGGTGAAAAGTCTCCACTTCCCCATATATGCCTTCAAAGTGGAGCATCTTCCAGTTGTCAAGATCCTCTCCACAAATAAAATACAGAACATTTTGCATTTTTAACTCCACTGTCCACTTAATGTGTAAATGTTCTATATCCTTTTGTAACATGTCAATCTTTGTAGGATCACTTGGGCAAAAGGGAGGGGGGGGGGACAAATGGGGTGGTTGCTGGATAAAAATTTTGAAGCCCCTCCAAAGTACTTGGATCACCAATCATTCATTGGAAAGAGGTTGATCATATTTGGGTGGTAGGGATGGGAAGGCAAGTCATATTCAATTGGCAGGAGACTTGGAGTCAGACCAATTTTTGTCTTCCCATTCTTGGCCTGCCCACAAAAAGGCTGTTACCAATAACATGTACTCCTGTAGTCATTTTGCCAATGACCATCCCTTTTCTGATATGACCCATACAGAGGTCAAAACAAGGTAGGGGCCAGCAAGGAGAGTTGAAGTGACAACCCCTGTGCTGCTTGGTGTATGATCTTAATATGGTTCCCAAAGGGAGGAACCAAAAGGAATAAAACAGTGTTGCCACAATGTGAGATATGAATGAAAATCACCAAAAATTATCTCTTATTAAATCTAGATTGCAGGAAGCTGTTAGGGTATCGACTTTCTTGTGGTAAGCTACTTTGGCAATCCAGTACACCAACTCCCAAGGGTATTTGCTCCCTGCCTTTTCAGATAAATGAAAGATAGCTAGCAAATCTAAATCAATGAGGGAGACATGATATTCTTCACCAATTCTGATGTTGCATGAAACAACAACCTATCCATTGTTTAACAAAAGGCAAACATGCTGACAACTGTTATGTCTTTATCAAGTCTCAGCACATCTCACAGCTATGCATCAGTATGTGAATTATACCAGTGTGATGAGAAAGCTGCTGGCAAGTGACTCACTGAAAAGAAGATCTTGAATTACTGGGGTCAAGAATTTTATCTGAAAGATGCCTGGTAATTTCAGAAACTTCATGAATTGTGGTAGAATTCTGAAATATGGATACCTGTTCTCTTCACTCATATCTACCAAAGCATTTACTTTGTATGTGGTATTAACTGCCAGTGAAGAACATTCAGAAGACAACATAATCCTATGTATTTCTAATGTGGTCACCTTAAAGCTGAATTCCATCTATTCCATAGTCAGACTGGAGTGTTCGGTCTTGGTCATCCCCTTTTATTGTCAACAGGGCTGAGATTATCCTACACACCTTGTCTACAATTACAACATGACATGACAGGGATGACACAGTGTCCTTACCATGCATGGTATAGCATCTACATGTTGGGTATGCTAGCAAAGCTGGCACTACCATGTCCAGTATTAATGTGGTCCAGCTTGTGGATGTTGCTCTGCACTTGAGTTGAGGTCAACAGCTCGATTAGTGGCACAAATATTGTGGCCACTCTGCTACGCTGTTGGTGAAATTTGTCTGGTACAGACTGTATTCTGAATGTCCAGACTAACTGCTGCCAAAGCCAAGTGCAGAATGAAAGGGGGACTTACCAAAAGAGGGTAAAATACAACAACTGACATCAATCTGGCCAACTTCCCATACTCTAACATCTCTGATCTAGTTTTCTGAATATGACATTGCATATGTGACTCCAACAAAGCATGAGCAGGACTAACTGTAACAGCTTATGCGAGGTCAGATGTGATTGTCGCAATTGCCACTGTTTGGAGAATCTTCATCAAGGGGTTAGGGGTGACATTACTGTGTCTCCCACAACACTAGCTAGTGATTCTTAGTTTACATGGAGATTCAAAATATCTTGGTCTGATGATCTGGAACATAACCACTTTTGCAGTTCTTGAACTCTTTCAAAACAATGGACCATATCGTATTGGCCCACTAAGTACAACCAATGCATGGATGTGACAACAAGCATTTTGTTGTCATTCTCTGAGAAATGACAAAGTGCAAACAAAATGTGCACAAGGTGTATTCAACTCGACATAGCATGCATACAGAGAAACTCTAAGTGGAATACATAAATGAACCAGAGTGTTCACAGCAGAAATTCAAAATATAGTAATGAAGGCCAACACATGAGCTTTATCAGTCACTATCACATGGACAATAACAATCAGCAAAATAGTGAATAAACTGAACAAAAGTTCACAATGTTGTATACTTAAGGTATATCAATAATTTACTTTACTAAGAAAAATAAAACTTTAATGGACAGTCTGGAAATTGTTATAAAAGAAACTAGATTCAGAAGTTTCTGTTTACTGTCTTGAGTGAAAGCTTATACTTCTACACATCTGGGATATGGGTGGCCAAGTGTTAGGGGAAGGGGAGATAATCTGTAAGAGCTACTTCCATTAATCTGTATGTTGTTCAGACGGAGACATTTCTGGGGTTTTTTCTTTCAGGGAGGGCTGGATTCATAGCATTTAATACATTTCCCATATTTGTGGCTAGGCATAATAGACAAATATCAACAGTGTTTATTAGCAGGCTTAAGAATGACTAAGAAAATTATGAAATCATTGTGGAGCATTCCAAAAATAGAAAGTTCAGCTGTGACCTTATCTAGGTTTGTAGGGTACCTTTTCACAGTGTCCATAATTGCTAAAACCACTAATTAAAAGATGTAATGAACCTTTTATAAACTGGAGGCAGTGCCATAAGTCTAAGTATCAATGAAAATGTTATATTTTCTGAAAATTCACCTTATTTGCATACCTGTTTTTCTCTACCATGGAGTTCTTTAGTTTTAGACTGAAGCTCCTCAATGTGTGCTGATAATTCTTCCTGCAGTGTGTTCACCTGTTTCTTAAGGGCTTCATTGTGCAACTACAATATACAAATATAACTTGCATCAACTTTATTTGTGTAATACAAAAATGTTTAATCTGAAAAAATTAAGAACACAATGGTCAATCTGCTGCACAATTTCAGGCTGGTCTGGAGTAAATGTAGTCAATAACTGCATTTATCTATAAATCTAACTAGTAACTGTCAATTACCACACTTACTGATGATCTCACTAAAATACTTACTGATAATCTCACTAAAATACTTACTGATAATCTCACTAAAATACTTAACAAAACCTCATTAATTAAAAATAACACCTGGTATTTTCTCCATTATTCAGGAATTCATCACACAATAACTTTCCATTTATTGCTCAAGTTCAAAAGAAAACTTAGTGTTATAGATTAGGCGATTTATACACAGTACTGTAGGTTATATAATTTATATAGACTTTTGACTATTAAAATCAAAACAAATCAGTCAAAAATTTCAGGATTCAAGGAATTGTAAAGTAATAAATGACATAAATACAATGGGATCATCATTAAGTCTGTTATTATTGCATACTTATATTTCATAAAAACATAACTAGACCTTGAATTGTGAATTCTGATTCCTTCAAAACTGAACAATAATAAACATACATATGTAAATCTGGATGGGCTTGGTTTCTTGAACAAAAAGTGAATTTACGAACTAAGCCAGTTAATAAATCATTTGTACCTTACTATCTTTTGACCTTAGAATGATTTGTAAACTGGTAAAAAGAGTCTACATAATTGTTTTTTTGATCATTTAATACCCTATATATGCTGTTTTGAATCGATGATAACACAATTTAGTATATTTTTTACTTCCCAATAAGTTCATACTGTGTATACAATTATTATGGAAGCAGCTTGTGTGGTGTGTTTTATTCCTGATATAAACAATGCTGACTGCTGACTGACTGACTGACAATCAGGATCTTAACATTAAATATATAAAAATTTCAGACGGAGTCAACATATAATTTGTTGATTGGTTTAATAGTACTTTTAACACATTATTGGCTACATTATGCAAAGAAAATGGGAGTTAAGAATGTTTCCATGGATCCAATGAGGTTGTCAATCCGGGTGAGTCTCCATACAGCAACCTGTACACGAGTCTTGAATCCAAAACCATTTTCACTTTACTGCTGCTGCCATGCAGGTACACCTGCATGTAAATGGGGAAAATCCACCTAACCAGGATTTGAACACAAAACCCACTGAGAGTGTCAAGCATGCTAATCAATATGCCATTGGGATTCCTCATATCACTGCTAAAATACAAAACTCAGATCTAGACTCAAGTTCAACCCCAGTTTTAATAAGTGTCAAACATTCTGCCGAACCATTTCTCACAAATAATGTTGCAAGAGCTATATGCTTTACATAATAATAATTAAAGCATCTTATAAACATTTTGTTCACAGATATGAGCTGAATATCAGTGAAGTATTTAGGTTCCTGACTTCTAGGCCTAAACCTTACTTATACATTATTTGTCTAATGAAACTTAAAAAAGAAGGCTTATAACAGAAGAAAACTTTTCCTTAAATACAATTCTGCTAAATTACAAAAAATTGGGGTGGGGAGGGGACAGGTTGACCCAAAAGTCTGCTAAATTATATAAAATTGGGGTGGGGAGGGGACAGATTGACCCAAAATTCAACTAAATGATATAAAAACTGGTGGGGAGGGACAGGTAGCATAAACTTATTAGTCACAGCAACTACCTTGTAATTTTGGAGGTCTTTTTCAGCATTTCCTGAAAATGCCTCTTGCTGCTGCAAGTCCTGTTCCAATTCTAATATCTATAAAGAGAAGTTGGACATAATATAAAGATGTTAAAACATTTCAAACCATTAAGATAAAATCATTTAGAATTTAAACTGGATAAAGAGAACACAATTCTATGTAAATATAAACAAGTATATCAAGAGAATAGGTTAATATTATTACTAAATATTTCCTCGGCATGAAAAGTACTTAAAGAAAATAAAAAAGGTGAAAAGTATCACTTTAGAAATGTTTGAATTTAATACAAGATAATTATATAAAATAAGGAAAGTCAATTTTTTGTTTTTTTGGATCAGTAATTTTACTATCATAAAGAAGAAACATTTTTTGATTATCTGTTAATAGAAAATTTCCAAATTATTTCACTTTGCAATACCTCAATGACCTCCAAGAAACATCCCATACAGTAATGACAACTCTGTGTAGCATTGTTAGCATTACAATTGGGGAATTATACACATTACTATCCTACTGCATCTATTAACTTAAGCAGGTAGGGGGCAAAGAGGAACTGGAGATGTTCTGCTGACCTCTGAGTGCAACATATAGAAAATATGCCTTCCTAAAATGTACTGACTAAACAAAAATTAAATTTATTGCATGCCTCTCCTTTTCAAGTGTCTTTGTTTTACCGACAAATACAGCCTTAGGAGGTGTTTTGCCAAATACAAAATATTCTTTCCTAAAATTACTTACTTAATGTATGTCACTATTTTACAAGTAGTCTATGTTTAATATAACAGTGTCAGAATGTCTTATGACTTGACATATGACTATAAAGTGCATGTATACTTAAATGCCACAAAACACAGCTAAAAAACATATTTAGAAAATATAAGATCAATAATTACTACATTAATCAGGAATCAATATACCTGTCACTTTCATAGTAATTTTTTAAAATTATTTCCTTCATAAACAACCGGTGATTTGCACAATCTCTCCACTGCAAGGTTTTAAAAGTCATGTGATAATTGGTTTTGCTGGAATACCATGATATGTTAGCCTAGTAGCATCTCAGGAAATGTTGCAAATAGCAGTCCTTTGTATAATGCAGACTACTGATTTCAAATCAAAGCTAACAGACACATCAGATAGGGACACAATGGAAATAATTTATTAAGAACTAATATATATAAAATGAAATAGCCAATTAAAAGAAGAAATTTCATTTATTAGTCAAACCAATTTAATAAAGATTTCTTACCTTTTCATTTTTAAGCTTTAGTTCATCCTCAAGGTTTTCTTTTTCTTTTGTTGTTATGAACAGCTTCTCCTCCAAATCTCTTACTACAACTGCAAAGTTTGCACAGGAGAATTAATAACAATTAAAAACAAGTACTCCATGCAACCTGGTATTTCACCTATATTTCCAGACCTGTTTGCAAATTTCTTCTGTGCCAAAGTACAAACCATTAGAGATATGCTTGACGACACAATTTCAATTGACTCGTTGCCACCACACAATTGCGATACAGAATTTTTGCGGCAACCGTTAGCAGCATTTGAACGTGTCTCTATCAATTTAGTACATAAAATCATGATGAAGAGTGCACAAAAGTCATGTGAACTTGATCTGATTCCGACATCACTGCTGCTTGAGTGCTTAGATCCAATATTGCCTTCACTAACTGATGTTATTATTACCTCTCTCTCATCTTGGGAATTCCCATCATTTTTCAAAACTGCCATTGTAAAGCCTCTGCTAAAGAAACCAAGACATGACCATAATGATTTAAAGAACTACCGACCAGTTTCTAATCTCCCATTCATATCAAACCCGACTTTTATCTCATCTGAATTCAAACAGTCTTTTTAGCAATGTATAGTCCGCATATTGCCCTTGCCACAGTACTGAAACTTCTCTAAAGTAGTTAATGACTTTCTCTTTGCTTTGGATAGCAAAAACATTAGTCTTCACCCTCCTTGATTTGTCTGCAGCATCTGACACAACAGACCATGATATATTACTTTACTGTCTCCAGCATGTATTGGCATTCATGATACAGCCTTATGGTGGTTCAAGTCCTACTTGGTCAACAGGACACAAATTGTGTTCGCAAACGGAATACGCTCCAGCGCAGTTGATCTATGTTGTGGTGTTCCACAAGGGTTTGTTCTTTGACCTGTTCTCTTCATTTTATACACTCAGCCCCTCTCAAGAGTCATAGATCATCGAGTCTCACTAATTTTCCTATGATGACACCCAAATATACAAATCTAGCCACCCAACAGAAGTTGATGCTACCATCCAAGGTGTAGAGAAGTGCATTTCTGATGTGAAATCATGGATGACATGTAACAAGCTGCAGATGTATGGCGATACAACTGAGGCTGTTCTGATCACAACACAAAGACTTTCTCATTCATATCCTTTACGTCAAACAATAAATATCACCAACACCAACATTAAATTCACTCAGTGCAAAACCTAGATGTTACTCTGGACAGTACTCTCACACTGCACCAATATGTCATGAACATATGCAAGGATGCATATCTTGAGCTGAGATACATCAGCTCAATTCACATATATCTTTCAGTTGATGCTACAGTACATATAATGCTTGGCATGAATTTCATTTAAGACAAGCAGACAACATTAAAAGTGCTTTGGTGAAAAACCCATGTCATAATGATCATCCATTCAAGGGTAACAGTGACAAGAGTTTTCAAACAATCATCATGGCAGCTACACTTGATGTACAACTGGTACCATTTTCATAAAGGACTTGCTGAAAACTCTGTCATAACGATCATCCATTCAGGAAGAGTAATGACAACAAGATCTTTAAGACCGTCAACCTAGCAACCATACTGGATTTATGACTGGCACCATTTTCATTCAAGACCAACTAGGTTTGATAAGAAGTCTGTTGCTGAAAACTCATGTTGATATAACCTTCATCTGGAAAGGATTAAAGGTTATATTTTTAAGATATGACTTTCCATTCAAGAAAAGGAGCAATAACAAGATTTTCAAGATGGCTGCTCGAATTGGCACCATTTTTGTGAAGCCAACTGAACATCATAACAAGTCTTCTGGTGAAAACTAAATTTGAATTTCTGTTTAAGTATAGTTATGATTACAAGATTTTTAAGAAGGCTGCATCAATTATCAAAACTTTTCACTCACTGTGACAAACAGCATATCCTCTGGACATAATTCTTGCATAATAGGCCCATTTCTGCTTGGTTTTGATGTGTCGACTTTGTGACACCAGCTGTACTCAAATACTGAAATTACCCATGCTGAGTACAGCCATTTTTAATTAAAAACTTCTTTTCCTGAAAATCTGATACGTAGCTTATGTACTTAATTTCTGTGTGCAAGTGTTTGCCAAAACACCCAGGAAATACTAAAGTACTGGGCTTCATCCTAAGCCTCAAAGTTTTCCTTGTAATCCTGCAAATGTTTGCACACAGAAAAGCCTGTACAATCCTATATATTATTTGTCCAGACAAAATCCATTTCTCCTTGGGAATCAGAACAACTAATATTTGACTTTTCACATTATTGAAATGATTTTACGTACCAATGGGTTCTTTCTTGCTTGTTTTCTTTCCACTCTGAAAAATGAATGCAACATACTGAAAAATACATGCCATTCAAAAATACCTGCCATTCATACTGACAATAACATGCCATTCATACTGACAATAACATGCCATTCATACTGACAATAACATGCCATTCATACTGAAAAATACACAAAACCTAAAAATAATAAGATGGTTATAACTGCATTATGTTAATTTAGGTTATTAGTGCCAGTATGCTGCCATCTGACACGTAAGTTTTTCAATCATAGACATATACAGTGCCAGGTCTAAAGTACATAGACATGTACAGTGCCAGGTCTAAAGAACATAGGCATGTACAGATCTAAAGTACACAGACATGAACAGTGCCAGGTCCAAAGTACATTGACATGTACAATGCCAGATCTAAAGTACACAGACATGTACAGTGCCAGGTCTAAAGTACATAGACATGTACGGGTCTAAAGTACATAGACATGTATGGTGCCAAGTCTAAAGTACATAGACATGTACAGTGCCAGGTCTAAAGTACATATACATATACAGAGCCAGGTCTAAAGTACATAGACATATACAGTGCCAGGTCTAAAGCACATAGACATGTACAGGTCTAAAGTACATAGACATGTACAGTCACAGGCCTAAGGTACATAGACATGTACAGTGCCAGGTCTAAAGTACATAGACATATACAGTGCCAAGTCTAAAGTACATAGACATATACAGTGCCAGGTCTAAAGCACACAGACATGTACAGGTCTAAAGTACATAGACATGTACAGTCCCAGGCCTAAGTTACATAGACATGTACAATGCCAGGTCTAAAGTACATAGGCATGTACAGGTCTAAAGTACATAGACATGTATGGTACCAGGTCTAATGTACATAGACATGCACAGTGCCAGGTCTAAAGTACATAGGCATGTACAGGTCTAAAGTACATAGACATGTATGGTGCCAGGTCTAAAGTACATAGACATGTATGGTGCCAGGTCTAAAGTAAACAGACATGTACAGTGCCAGGTCTAAAGTACATAGACATGTACAGTGCCAGGTCTAAAGTACATAGGCATGTACAGGTCTAAAGTACATAGACATGTATGGTGCCAGGTCTAAAGTACACAGACATATACAATGCCAGGTCTAAAGTACACAGACATATACAGTGCCAGGTCTAAAATACATAGGCATGTACAGGTCAAAAGTACAGACATGTATGGCGCCAGGTCTAAAGTACATAGACATGTATGGTGCCAGGTCTAAAGTACATAGACATATACAATGCCAGGTCTAAAGTATATAGACATATACAGTGCCAGGTCTAAAATACATAGACATATACGGTACCAGGTCTAAAGCACATAGACATGTACAGGTCTAAAGTACATATACATGTACAGTCCCAGGCCTAAGGTACATAAACATGTACAGTGCCAGGTCTAAAGTACATAGACATGTACAGTGCCATGTCTAAAGTACACAGACATGTACAGTGCCAGGTCTAAAGTACATAGCCACTTTTCATGACAATCCTGATGCAATATAAATTTGTTGGAATTTAAAATCATGGTATCAAAAGAATTTAGAAGCAATGGTACTTACATACATCTATTATATTTCGTAATTAATCCCCATCCTTTAATGAAAAGTTGTGCTCATATTGGTAAAGATTCAAATAATTGTCATATGTGATCCTAATACACTGACTGCCTAATATCCATGATGAAATGACTAGTTTTAATTTCAATTAACCTTATTGTAAGATTAGTTTAACTGTTCTCCATACATTTTTAATCATGTTTACATGTCCACAGTCATGGCTTACAATAGTCTGAACAGTGTGCATGATTTCCATTGAGTTGATCTCCTTGATACTTGCACAAGATAACTTTATTTTTGAAACAACACTGGGTAATTCTTTAGGAACTTCCTGATCCAATATAATAATGTAGCTCTCTGAATGGATGATACCTTCAAGAGGTGTCAATATGTCAATCCCACTAAAAGTTATACAACCCAAACACAGCACAAACATTTTTACATGCAAAATGACTATTGTACATTCCAAAAACTCCAGCTTCATTCCTCATCAGGTTTTCACCATACATCTACCTTTGTATCCTGGTCTAACATAACCATCACTTGTCAGGTTTTCACCATACATTTACCTTTGTATCCTGGTCTAACATAACCATCACTTGTCATGTTTTCACCATACATCTACCTTTGTATCCTGGTCTAACATAACCATCACTTGTCAGGTTTTCACCATACATCTACCTTTGTATCCTGGTTTAACATAACCATCACTTGTCATGTTTTCACCATACATCCACCTTCATATCCTGGTCTAACAAAACCATCACTTGTCAGGTTTTCACCATACATCTACCTTTGCAACCTGGTTTAACATAACCATCACTTGTCATGTTTTCACCATACATCTACCTTCGTATCCTGGTCTAACATAACCATCACTTGTCAGGTTTTCACCATACATCTACCTTTGTATCCTGGTTTAACATAACCATCACTTGTCAGGTTTTCACCACACATCTACCTTCATATCCTGGTCTAACATAACCATCACTTGTCAGGTTTTCACCATACATCTACCTTTGTATCCTGGTTTAACATTACAATCATCTTGTCACTTGTCAGGTTTTCACCATACATCTACCTTTGTATCCTGGTCTAACATTACGATCATCTTGTCACTTGTCAGGTTTTCACCATACATCTACCTTTGTATCCTGATCTAACATAACCATCACTTGTCAGGTTTTCACCATACATCTACCTTTGTATCCTGGTTTAACATAACCATCACTTGTCAGGTTTTCACCATACATCTACCTTTGTATCCTGGTCTAACATTACAATCATCTTGTCACTTGTCATGTTTTCACCATACATCTAACTTCGTATCCTGGTCTAACATAACCATCACTTGTCAGGTTTTCACCATACATCTACCTTTGTATCCTGGTCTAACATTACAATCATCTTGTCACTTGTCATGTTTTCACCATACATCGAACTTCGTATCCTGGTCTAACATAACCATCACTTGTCACGTTTTCACCATACATCTACCTTTGTATCCTGGTCTAACATTACAATCATCTTGTCACTTGTCATGTTTTCACCATACATCTACCTTCGTATCCTGGTCTAACATAACCATCACTTGTCAGGTTTTCACCATACATCTACCTTTGTAATCTGGTCTAACATTACAATCATCTTGTCACTTGTCAGGTTTTCACCATACATCTACCTTTGTATCCTGGTCTAACATTACAATCATCTTGTCACTTGTCAGGTTTTCACCATACATCTACCTTCGTATCCTGGTTTAACATAACCACCACTTGTCAGGTTTTCACCATACATCTACCTCTGTATCCTGGTTTAACATAACCATCGCTTGTCATGTTTTCACCATACATCTACCTTCGTATCCTGGTTTAACATAACCATCACTTGTCATGTTTTCACCATACATCTACCTTTGTATCCTGGTTTAACATAACCATCACTTGTCAGGTTTTCACCATACATCTACCTTTGTATCCTGGTTTAACATAACCATCGCTTGTCATGTTTTCACCACACATCTACCTTCGTATCCTGGTCTAACATAACCATCACTTGTCAGGTTTTCACCATACATCTACCTTTGTATCCTGGTCTAACATAACCATCACTTGTCATGTTTTCACCATACATCTACCTTTGTATCCTGGTCTAACATAACCATCACTTGTCAGGTTTTCACCATACATCTACCTTTGTATCCTGGTTTAACATAACCATCGCTTGTCATGTTTTCACCACACATCTACCTTCGTATCCTGGTCTAACATAACCATCACTTGTCAGGTTTTCACCATACATCTACCTTTGTATCCTGGTCTAACATAACCATCACTTGTCATGTTTTCACCATACATCTACCTTTGTATCCTGGTCTAACATAACCATCACTTGTCAGGTTTTCACCATACATCTACCTTCATATCCTGGTCTAACATAACCATCACTTGTCAGGTTTTCACCATACATCTACCTTTGTATCCTGGTCTAACATAACCATCACTTGTCAGGTTTTCACCATACATCTACCTTTGTATCCTGGTTTAACATAACCATCACTTGACAGGTTTTCACCATACATCTACCTTTGTATCCTGGTCTAACATTACAATCATCTTGTCACTTGTCATGTTTTCACCATACATCTAACTTCGTATCCTGGTCTAACATAACCATCACTTGTCAGGTTTTCACCATACATCTACCTTTGTATCCTGGTCTAACATTACAATCATCTTGTCACTTGTCATGTTTTCACCATACATCTAACTTCGTATCCTGGTCTAACATAACCATCACTTGTCACGTTTTCACCATACATCTACCTTTGTATCCTGGTCTAACATTACAATCATCTTGTCACTTGTCATGTTTTCACCATACATCTACCTTCGTATCCTGGTCTAACATAACCATCACTTGTCAGGTTTTCACCATACATCTACCTTTGTAATCTGGTCTAACATTACAATCATCTTGTCACTTGTCAGGTTTTCACCATACATCTACCTTTGTATCCTGGTTTAACATAACCATCGCTTGTCATGTTTTCACCATACATCTACCTTCGTATCCTGGTTTAACATAACCATCACTTGTCATGTTTTCACCATACATCTACCTTTGTATCCTGGTTTAACATAACCATCACTTGTCAGGTTTTCACCATACATCTACCTCTGTATCCTGGTTTAACATAACCATCGCTTGTCATGTTTTCACCACACATCTACCTTCGTATCCTGGTCTAACATAACCATCACTTGTCAGGTTTTCACCATACATCTACCTTTGTATCCTGGTCTAACATAACCATCACTTGTCAGGTTTTCACCATACATCTACCTTTGTATCCTGGTCTAACATAACCATCACTTGTCAGGTTTTCACCATACATCTACCTTCATATCCTGGTCTAACATAACCATCACTTGTCAGGTTTTCACCATACATCTACCTTTGTATCCTGGTCTAACATAACCATCACTTGTCAGGTTTTCACCATACATCTACCTTTGTATCCTGGTTTAACATAACCATCACTTGTCAGGTTTTCACCATACATCTACCTTTGTATCCTGGTCTAACATTACAATCATCTTGTCACTTGTCATGTTTTCACCATACATCTACCTTCGTATACTGGTCTAACATAACCATCACTTGTCAGGTTTTCACCATACATCTACCTTTCTAATCTGGTCTAACATTACAATCATCTTGTCACTTGTCATGTTTTCACCACACATCTACCTTCGTATCCTGGTCTAACATAACCATCTGTTGTCAGGTTTTCACCATACATCTACCTTTGTATCCTGGTCTAATATAACCATCATCTTGTCACTTAGATACTTGAATGGTTTCTATCAACAGCCTAGTTTCATCACTGCACTGTAAAACACTGCAATAGTGATTTTCTTTTAGACTGTCATCCTCTTCTAAACTGTGTATCTTATAAATTGCAAATATTTTAATTCCTCTTGATGGTGTCCTGAGAAACAGGTCCTGGTATTATATTATTAAATTCCAAAGATCTACAAAAGTCAGCACCTGATGACAAAGTTCACGATTATCTCTCTCACCACTTATTTTTGGCCTCATCCTTTAGTTCGGATCTTCACAATGGCCACAAACACCAAAAAATCTTTCAATGTTTTCTGGATGGTGCACCAGGATAGACCTATTAATTTAGATATCTTCTCACCAGTGAAATTATTCTCATATAAATGCAGTCTTGCCTGTTATTATATGCTCATTTATTTCACCATTAACTTTACGTTGTCAAATGTATGTAGTATCTTTCCATACTGCACTGCTACAAACTGCACAACATGTGTGTCTAAAATTAGCATCAAGTGTTAGAACTACATTTTATTATAAACAAACAATGTACACTCATGTAGCAGACACCAGAGCTTTTGATTTGATAGATTTATTTATGGATGAAAAACTAAACAAGCTGTTTAGTTCATTTGAAAGTAGAGATAATATATCTGACAATGTGGATGAGTTCACCAAGTCACAAAAGAAACTATCAACCAAGCAAATGAATGAATGATATGTCCCATTTTACAAGTCAGTCCAACGAGAAAATTGATTTTAAAAAAATGCAACTTTAGAAGGCAGGTTTTGGTAGAAAATCAAGAGCATCAGAGCCAATAAGCCAAGAATCTGAATAAGTCTTATTCACACTTGCTAAATGGGCTGTCACACCAAAGCTGCTTTGCAATTTTCCCTGTTTTACTTTTCTGAGACATGCTTAGATTTGCAGCAGTGATAGAAGTCATACAGCTGGAGTCAATTCAACAAAAAGCATGCAAGTGACAGAGCACAAACATATGTTGTGTTTAGCTGGTAATGCTTTAGCAAATAAATTTACTTACCTTTTAGCAACTTGAATTTCCTCAAAATGAACATTTTTTATTATTTCTGCTACTCAGAATTACAAGGGTTCTGAAAATTGATCCATACCATGAAATTGCAGTTAGTTGGACTAGTCTACATTTCCAACAGAAATCACATTCTCCTTACTGCATTCAAAATGAAATGAATGTGATATCCCTAGCAAACAATACTTAATTCTGCGTCTTTGTGTTTTCAGTTAAACGTATTCATATTATTTCCTACAATATGATTCCAAATAATCAGTGATAGAACAGAAACACATACGCAGCTGCATCAAGGCCAGTCCCTCCAGTATCATATACATCATATGGAATTGACAAAACAAATAAATCCAGCCCATCCCAAACAGAAAAACCAAATTTAGTTGGATCAATAAAAAACAAAACTCTTTATTCCAGACAAAATGGAAACGGTGTTTCAAGGAGTATTCAGTCACAGTATGACTCTAGATTTTAATTTTAAGTAGGCCAAAATGAGATTTATTTTTAAACAAATGACTGAGCACATAATGAAGTTCGAAGGTCACTTGGCAGTGCTGTGTGCACATTAATACTGTTACTGTGTATTGCTGAACCTACAACTGTGTATATACTTTGGAATCCAGCATAAATCAGCTGTGTATATACTTTGGAATCCAGTATAAATTCATTTTTTTTGGTAGTGTGTTCTCTTCATTACTCAGCCTTAGTTAGAAAAAGAAAATGAGTATATAATAAAAAGCTTATTACATCTGTATGTGAAAATATGAACTCATTTTTTCTGATAATATGACTCTGTGGTCTTAAAATAAGTAAGAGAGAAGAGTGAGAAGCAATAAGCTTTGTGAAATTCAACATATAATTTATTTTGCTAGAACGCAAAGTGAAATTGTAAGAAAAAGCAGGTTACTGCACGGCAATTAAATCCCAAATAATCCCAGAATTACAGACACAAGACCTAACATGATTAAAGTTCTGAAATCCAAAGCTGTAAGTGTTTATGTGCCTGTGGTGGCCCCTGTAGTGGTGATGTGCCAACAGTCTTTTGTTTGATCACAATAATACAATCTGAGAATATATCCTTATTTGAAATTTCACTATCAATTCAAGTCTCTATTTCCAAGAATGTTATTTTTGATGAGCACTTTGTACTTCCAATGGCTAAATAATTTGAATAAATAAAATCCCAGCCCAAAAAAAAGAACTACTGGACAAACAATAACACAATTGATTCTGCTCAGATCTTAAAGCATGAATGAATAATTTCTAGACAAACAAGATAGTCAAACAAGAATATATAGTCCTTTTTGCTTGACCTTAGGCCACAATTAACATTTTCTAATAAAAACAATTACCTAATGGAAAATAACATTCCAGAAGGTTCCTAATATTTACTAAATAAAATCTCAGTTATACTTAAAATATAAAATGTGGAAAACACAATGCCCTTGACTCAGGCAAAAATAATAATCCTAATAATAATCCATACTCATAAAATACTATTTAGCAATGTATTAGTTGTTTACAGAAATTTTTAAAAATCAATGGTTCAGGTCAAGCAGGAAATGAACTTGATTTTGCACAAGGTCAAGTTCAACATACAATGTTACATTATCAACAGCATATAACAGACTAAAAAATAAATAAATAAAAAATAACAATCAAACAATACAAATTAAATATACATTACACTGAGTAATACTGCACTCCTAACATCATACAACCTGGCTCAGAAAAATGTGCTCATATTTTTCCCATACCCAAAAAATGTTTGAGGAAATTTTTAAATTACAGTAATCAGAAGCAATTTCTGATTCATTTTGATGCAATGGCAACTATCAGAAGGTACCATATGTACCTGCTTCTGAGTCCGGTCCAAATGCAAACAATACAGACCCTGATCTGTTATTGCATAATGTGCCAGCAGATAAAGTCAATGTTCTTTGTTGTACTAATTACTCCCAGCAAACTGCAAAGACCCAGATCTGCTGGCACATTATGCACTGGCAGATCTGGGTCTATACAATTTGCATTTGTAGGGATCTTATTTGCAAGTACAAGCAGTAAAACTCAGCATTGCTTTTGTCAATTTTACAAATTGATTTTGTGGCCAATAAACCAATGGTAATGGAAGAACCTGCAAATGTGACTCAACTAATATCAAAACATTTTACACATAAAACCCCAAAATTATCAAACAAAATTTTGCAATTAGTTCCGTAATCATCATTTTAACTACCACAGCAAGGGAACAAATGATGTTCATACAGTCCATCCTGCTATAGCAACCACCTGCACAAAAGGACCGCCTTTAAATAAAAGCCTCATTTCATAGGTCCCATTTAAACATGAACCAATATACATTTAGCTGTTAAAAAGCCATTTCTGAATGGTCATATGAGTGGTCATTAGACATGCGACTGTTTGTACGTCATTTACATATTGCTCCTTTATGATATTTGTGAAAATCTGAAAATTGTAAACAACAAATTTTAGGCTTTAACATGTGTAAATGTATCATTTCAAACTTTGTATCAAGTAAAATTTCACACTGTGACCATTCCCCAACATCAACAGCATTGGGAAGAGGGGTACTATACTTACTCTGCAAGCACAAGTAGAACAGGAGAATGTAACTAAAACAACCAGGGTTAACACAGTTGTCAGAATGGTTCCCTGTGGTGACATGCCCAGTGGCTCATGTTCCAAGAATGACTGCACAGAGGGAGGCAACTGAAATACAATATATTTTGATTAAAATTACGGACTCTGATTGGTTTTATAAACCTAGCTAGGCCTACACTGGTGTGAATCCAACCTGAATATCAAAACAATTAGGAATGTAACTTATCAGCCTAATGCACACATGCCAACCTCTCAAGAGGTATAAGCATAATTATTGGTAATATAAGTGGCAAAAAGCATAATTTGGGCATAACAAGTTTAATCAATATGCCATAATTACAGCACACTGTATGAAAAATATACATTTATGTTTTGCTACTAACTTGGTGCTGTATTGGTCAAAATTCTTGTCAAAAAGTGAAAAATTGGATTAGAACCATAATTAAAACAACAGTACTTGCTTTGACCAGTCTATACGTAACTTTCACCGAATGATCAGGAAGTCATGAATTCTGCAATGAGAATGATGACCATGTGCTCAATCCAAGTGCTCCGTTAAATAACTCTCGTATTCTTTTAAAGTTTGTATGTCAGTGTTGATTTGTCCTTTTTATATTTGACATGTTTAGAAAACATTCATCTGCTTTAACATTTTCATTCATATAACATCCACAAGTCACACCATAAAGTCATATAACATCCACAAGTCACACCATAAAGTCATATAACATCCACAAGTGACACCATAAAGTCATATAACATCACAAGTCACACCATAAAGTCATATAACATCCACAAGTCACACCATAAAGTCATATAACATTCACAAGTCACACCATGAAGTCATATAACATCCACAAGTCACACCATAAAATCATATAACATCCACAAGTCACACCACAGTCATATAACATCCACAAGTCACACCATAGTCATATAACATCCACAAGTGACACCATAAAGTCATATAACATCCACAAGTCACACCATAAAGTCATATAACATCCACAAGTCACACCATCAAATCATATAACATTCACAAGTCACACCATAAAGTCATATAACATCCACAAGTCACACCATAAAATCATATAACATCCACAAGTCACACCACAGTCATATAACATCCACAAGTCACACCATAGTCATATAACATCCACAAGTGACACCATAAAGTCATATAACATCCACAAGTCACACCATAAAGTCACATAACATCCATAAGTCACACCATAAAATCATATAACATCCACAAGTCACAGAATAAAGTCAGTTTTGCTCAACATCTGGCACTATTTTCTTTAAAAGTATTGAATGGGGCACTACCGTATCAATATAATGAATGTCAGGCAAAATTTCAATTGAAGAAACTTGCATTTTCTTAGAAATGTGTCATATACAGTTACTACGAGAAAGAAAATAAGGAAAGTACATGTAAGTCTATGACATCTGAACTCTTATGCAATTCTTATGCAGCAATCTTTTTAAGAATATTCTCAAATTTATGAGTGGAGTTGAAAAAATGATAATAAAAATGACAGACAACATTTTTGCACTGCATATTTTCAAGTTTTAAAGAGTCTTTTATAAGAAACTGTCTATGAATGGACAAATTAGTTTGTTTCAATAAATGGGTGTGTTACAAATAACTTTTAATGAATTAAGATAAAAATGTGAACACAGCAGTGATGAATATTTAATGCCAAAAATGGCATGTCTGACTTTGTACCACTTCACTAAGAGCAGTGAATATCAAACGCCAAAAATGGCATGACAAACTTTGTTCTATTTCACTAAGAGCATTGAATATTAGCACCAAAAATGGCATGTCAGACTTTGCACAACTTCAGTTTCTAAAAAAATGTTTGATTACACAATTATGAAAACATCTAAATGCTCAACTGGGAAAGGCAGTTGATCTACAAGCACTTACATGTACCAGATATAAATGAGCTTTTCTACCAATAATGAACATTATAGGTTTCATTACGCTTACGGCTAACTGACTGCGATTTTGCTTGCTTGCTCATTTTTAAAGTGTGCATTTCTTACATTCAGGAGGTATCCATGCAATTATGAATCAAGGAGAAAACGCTGGGATTATAGTAACGTAAAACATGTTTTGGACCCAAACATAAACAATGAGGTTGTTGTTATTGTTGTTGTTATAGGGTTTAACGCCATTTTTCAGCACAAGATAGGCTATACATGGCGGCCAGTATTAATGGTGGAGGAAGAACCCGGGAAAACCCCAGAAAGAACAACCGACCCACGAGAAGCTACCGGCAAGCTTTCTCACATATCCACATTGGCCGAGCCCGAGACTCGAACCCATGCAGACAGAGGTGAGATGGCAGTGATCCGTGACGGAGAGCGCTTTAGACCACTCGGCCACTCGGGGCCCCAAACGATGAGGTACATTTGCACATAAAGTAGGAAGACTGGTTTCATAAAGATATCTGTACCCAGAATAATGTAAATAGTCATGTACAAGTCAGATCCAACCACAAACTGCATCAACCCAAATCTGCCTTTATATAATGCACCAGCAAAATGGGGTATATGCAGTTGTATAGGAGTCATCGGTAGAATAAACAAAAAAAAATACTGATCTGCCAACACATAATGTGATGCTAAATCATGGTCTGTGGTGTTTGCAGTTAGACCTGTTTTTACCGCTCCGGTGGCCTAGTGGTTAGAGCGTCCGCCTCGGATGCAGGAGGTTGTGGGTTCGATCCCCGGCCGAGTCATACCAAAGACTTACAAAAATGGTACTAACAGCTGCCTCGCTTGGCGCTGAGCATTAAAGGGTTAGTGTTAGGTCTGGTCCGCCCAGTGTCAAGATAATGTGACTGGGTGGGACATCATGCTACATGTCTCCGGCTTGATGCCCCAGTGCTAGACATCACTGTAAACTGCCACATTGCAGACATTGTAGCGATATGACTGAAAAATTGTTAAAGCTACGTTAAAAATCAAAATCACATCACACATCACATCAAAACTGTTTTATAAGTGAGTATGTATAGTACATAATTTGTATACATTAATACAGGTTAACTTTTACATCAGTAAACACCGCTGTGGTGGCCTAGTGGTTAGAGCGTCAAGAGATTGTAGGTTCGATCCCCGGCTGAGTCATACCAAAGACTTATTTAAAAAAATGGTACTAACAGTTTCCTTTCTTGGCGCTCAGCATTAAGAGGTTACTGTTGGGACTGGTTGGCCTGGTACTGTATCTATCTACTTTAAATAATCATCACACCATTTTCATGTGTAAAAAAATATGAAATATCCTTTACAGTTTCTATTTAATCACTTCTTTTGGGATCCCTGTAAATATAATTGTCTTAACTTATATTAGGCCCATCTGAATAGAGATCCCAATCCCCTGCAACCCGCCAACATCATGAAAGGCCACAATATCTTGCATTTTCGCTTTTTTCTCCACCTCAACATAAATAGTTCATGTCTTTTATGCCATCTTTTCATCAAAGAAGATGCATGTCCATATATGACGGGGGCCACTATTTATAAACATTTCAATTTATTAAAGATATACATGTGAAAAGACAGGTCAGGTCAGGACATATCAGGAGATTTCCAAAATTCGGTCAGAAGTTTTGACCTCAAAAGAGTGCGGATTTTCATCAACCCAAGCATGTAAGTGGAATAAAATTACAAACGTTACTACAGAACAAATTTACATTTTTTGGAATATTTAAATAAGCACATCATCTCATTAAGAAAGTTCATTCACAGCATTTTGTTGCCATCCTTTTTATATCTACCAGAAGGATTTTAGCATTTCTCAGATTATTGCTGGATTGTATGGGTGGAAATCCTCATCATTTTTTATCGTAACACTTGGGAGATGATGTACTGTTGCTCAGGATCAACCAGGCTTCCTTTAAAGTCAGCCTGAATTTTCCTCAGAATGGAACATGTTCATAGTGTTTGCGTTTGAATGTGGCAATGTCAGTACAACTCTACTGATACCACCAAAACGTTACAATGTCAGTACAACTATACTGATACCACCAAGACGTTGAAGTAGTTTCCAGCCTGTGGGTAGCATTGGAATGTGGTAATGTCAGTACAACTCTACTGATACCACCAACACGATGAAGTAGTTTCCAGCCTGTGGGTAGCATTGGAATGTGGTAATGTCAGTACAACTCTACTGATACCACCAACACGATGAAGTAGTTTCCAGCCTGTGGGTAGCATTGGAATGTGGTAATGTCAGTACAACTCTACTGATACCACCAAGACATTGAAGTAGTTTCCAGCCTGTGGGTAGCATTGGAATGTGGTAATGTCAGTACAACTCTACTGATACCACCAACACGATGAAGTAGTTTCCAGCCTGTGGGTAGCATTGGAATGTGGTAATGTCAGTACAACTCTACTGATACCACCAAGACATTGAAGTAGTTTCCAGCCTGTGGGTAGCATTGGGATGTTGTAATATCAGTACAACTCTACTGATACCACCAAGACGTTACAATGTCAGTACAACTCTACTGATACCACCAAGACGTTGAAGTAGTTTCCAGCCTGTGGGTAGCATTGGAATGTGGTAATGTCAGTACAACTCTACTGATACCACCAAGACGTTACAATGTCAGTACAACTATACTGATACCACCAAGACGTTGAAGTAGTTTCCAACCTGTGGGTAAATCCAGATTGCTGTCTGCCAAAAATGCTCAAGATTTGTTTTCTTTGGGTCTAATTCTAATATTGTTTTAATATGAATGAGATTCTTCACATGACTAACAAACACATACGTTATAACATCACACCCTTTGTGACTTTAAGCCAAATTTACAGACACCTTTGTTGCTATCATTATCATCACTATAGCCTCTCTTTGAAAATGACAATCAAATCCTGAAAATGATTATCACTTACTTGCATTATACACTGAGACAAAGACCCCGTTCATCTCAGGCATGACAGACTGTGATGGTAGTTCATGTACTTTAGTATGGTTTGCATTCATGTTGACAAAAAGTTTTGTTGTTGTTGTTGCAGGGTTTAATGCCATTTTTCAGCACAAGATCGGCTATACATGGCAGTTGGTATAACTGCTGTAAGAAGAACCCTTAAAACCCCAGGAAAAACCATCGACCCATGTGAAGCTACTGGCAAGCTTTCTCATGTACCCACATTAGCGGAGCCTGTGACTCAAACCCATACAGACAGAGGTGAGATGAAAGTGTTCCAGAACGGGGAGTGCTTTAGACCACTCTGACACTCAGGGCCCCTGACAATGGTTTTAATTTAAGTCAGTGGTACTTATGTTAGTTTTTGTGATGCAGTCATTCCTAGTAGCGTTGAATGCATATTTTGACCCCAAAAGTAGTGATTGCTGGTCTGGCTCTGCAGATGGTCAATCACATGAGTTTTGACCATAAAGCGTGTCACAGCACATCTAGATTTATCCACATTTGATGCAGATTCCGCAAAACATGGATTTCAAAGATGGCATATTTGTTGTCATGGTTAGAATGCTTTTAATGAGATCTGGATTCCACATGTGAGATGTCATTCTTGTCACCATAACACACTTTAAAATCAGCTTTACAGGACGACCTGATTGCATATTTATTTCTCTTTGAACATGCTCGCAACCAATGAAATTCCCGTTTCCAAGCATCAATGGATTTTATCATATTTGGTTGCTTGGATTTTTGTGTATAGACAATGGTATGCTTAGACATCTCAACAAATTTTAAAACACTGAAGTCAGACCAATCAAGTTTTATGCCATTTTTAATTTAGCTCTTGAGTAATCCAACCAAAACCAATCAAAATCTTTAATCCTGTCCAAATCACATTTGATCATTGACTCTAATCCATCTTGGCAATTTTGTTGTTGTTTTTGTTGTGGGGTTTAATGCCATTTTTCAGCACACGATAGGCTATACATGGCGGCTATTAATAATGGTGGAAGAAGAACCTAGGAAAACCCGGAAAGAACCACCGGCCCACTAGAAGCTACTGGCAAGCTTTCTCACATACCCACACTGGCTGAATCCAAGACTCGAACCAGCACAACTTGGCAATTTTAAGCACAGATGCAGAACATCATAATATGGAGAGATTCAAAGCAATGCTCACTGTTATATTCTGGTTGGACTCTTTAATAATGCAAACATATTCACTTGATGTCTTTATAAATAATACAATCCATCAAATAATGATCAAAGGATGAAATTAGCAAGAACTGCATGGTCTTGCCCTGATTAAGCTAGTACAGCCATGTGATCATGTAGCATTACCACAAATATATTCAACTAGAACATTTTTTTTTTAAATTTGAAAAAATTAAATTTTTTACTAATAATTTTGCATATACTGGAGGTTTCAGTGAGTGATGGGAGAGAATGAAGACACCCCTAAACTTGGAAGAAAAATGTATGAAAAGATTTTAAAAGCATGCAGGGCTGACTGTAAATAAGTTCAGGACCAAAGTTTATAATCTCTTCATACTAACGTAACTAAATATTTTCTCAAAAAGTACAGAATGTGCTTAATGATACAAGTAATAGGTTGTACCAAATTCATTTATGACAGAACTAAGTTTATATATCATTTCAAACAGGAGCCTGTTTTATTCAATATGGCACATCCATATTCAAACTGATGTGTAACAAACTGATGACTAGTAAACAAGAAATATACATGTACATAGAAAAAACCTAACAATAATAGATGAATTTTATGGTTTGGTCATAATATTTATGATACAAATATTAATAAAATAACAAGTTCAATGCAAATAGACTCAAGGTTTTCCCCATCTTATCACAATCCACCAATAGTCAAAGAAAAAAGAGACTGAATGGACAAAGCTCGAGTATACAATTTTATATACAGTATACAATGCAATTTTACTTAAATGTGAGTTCCATGATTTTATATACAGTATACAATGCAATTTTACTTAAATGTGAGTTCCATGATTTTATATACGGTATACAATGTAATTTTACTTAATGTGAGTTTGATGATTTTATATACAGTATACAATGCAATTTTACTTAAATGTGAGTTTCATGATTTTATATACAGTATACAATGCAATTTTACTTAAATGTTCCATGATTTTATATACAGTATACAATGCAATTTTACTTAAGTGTGAGTTTCATGATTTTATATACAGTATACAATGTGATTTTACTTAAATGTGAGTTCCATGATTTTATATACAGTATACAATGCAATTTTACTTAAATGTGAGTTCCATGATTTTATATACAGTATACAATGCAATTTTACTTAAATGTGAGTTCCATGATTTTATATACGGTATACAATGTAATTTTACTTAATGTGAGTTTGATGATTTTATATACAGTATACAATGCAATTTTACTTAAATGTGAGTTTCATGATTTTATATACAGTATACAATGCAATTTTACTTAAATGTTCCATGATTTTATATACAGTATACAATGCAATTTTACTTAAGTGTGAGTTTCATGATTTTATATACAGTATACAATGTGATTTTACTTAAATGTGAGTTCCATGATTTTATATACAGTATACAATGCAATTTTACTTAAATGTGAGTTCCATGATTTTATATACAGTATACAATGCAATTTTACTTAAATGTGAGTTCCATGATTGTGCTTACCTTATCTATGATGATTTTGAAAGTAGACTCCAAAGTCTGCATCCAGCTTTTCTTCGGCTGGGATGGCAGTTCATCAATATCCCCATCAGTAATCTTCCGTGTGAGAATGTGCTCAAAACTGTCTGACTCTTTACTTGATTGGTCTTCAGACTTACTTTTATCTATCTGTACGGATTCTTCATGAGGTAAAACTTGGTCCCGTTCCACTGGTGGTGGACCTATTTCTCCTTCAACTGGAATTGGTGTAACAGTATCTGGCTTGTTGTTGTTCTCATCAATTTCAACCTTATGTTCCAGCTTTACATTTTTATTGTTTTTTTCAAATGTTTTACTCCCATCTCCAGGAACCACATTATTGTTTTCATCTACTTTTCCACTATTTGTAACATATTTCTCATTTACTTCAGTGTCTTTTGTGTACTCATCTTTCTTACTGTGTATACTCTTGTGTTCACCCTTTTTGTCATCCATGTGTTCATCTAAATCTCCATTATCCAACTCACCAGTATGATGTTGCATCTGACCAATTAGATCCTTTCCTCCCTTTTCTTCATTTTCACCTTCAACTTTTTCAGAATTATCTTTTCTAGACATATGCTGACTCTGACCTTGACCTTGACCATGTGAACCTGGATCCTTTTCATCCTGAATGCCAGGATGGTCTGTCTTGTAGGACAAAGGTTTTCTGGACATGAATTCTCTAGTCTTATATGGATCATTATGTACGGATGGTTCTACTTTTGGTTGTTCTACTATGTCTGGTTGTGTCTTGTTCTGGAAGTCAGCAGGTGGTTGAAAGGTAACACTGACATCTGCATTTTTGAAAGATGTGGTGATGGCATTTTGGGTGAGACTATCATCAATACTGTCAGGCTTCTCATGTCCTTGTAGAAGGGTGTCAACAGATAAGGTTTTAATGCTTTTTGTTGCCTGAATGGCACTGGCTTCTTCATGCTCTAGCACCTCTGTCTCATGAGTATTAACTACATCAGGAAGGTCTGAAGTAATGTCCACAATATTACTCTTTGTGGACTCGGCTAAAGTGGCAGATGTGCTGAACAGAGCAGTTTTTGTTGTAGCTGAAGCAGCCACGTCTCTGGTGTAAACCGAGTCCAAATACTCTGCTGGAACACTTGTTCCATCTATTACAACAAAATGTTCATCTGCAGTTGCTTCAACCTGGTACCCTGACTCAGTTTTTGAACTGGTGTCCACAATGGCTGATTCTAAACTTGGAGTTTTTGTGTGGGTCAAGGTGGCTTCCATAATATTTGCACTTGTTGTTACATCAAGTGCTGAGGTTGTGATATAACTAAAACTCACATCAACAGGAGAAAAATTGTTTTTACTTGTCTCTAATGTGACATGCTCTGATTTTTCATTAACTGATGGTGAATCAAGTCTGGCAGCAACCGAGTCAAGGAAAATCTTGTCTGAAGAAGCAGTATGCTCCTTTCCTACTGGTCTACCTGGGAAAGCATGGGCATCACTTCTCGTATCTTTAGGCATATCATCAGATGGCAATTCCGTACCATCTATCACAGTTACACCTGATCGTGATGGAGAAATCTTGTTTGTCAGATCTGTTGCAGAGGGAGAAATCTTGTTTGTCAGATCTGTTACAGAT
The DNA here is from genome assembly GCA_028554795.2 of Sinohyriopsis cumingii. Taxonomy (NCBI): domain Eukaryota; kingdom Metazoa; phylum Mollusca; class Bivalvia; order Unionida; family Unionidae; genus Sinohyriopsis; species Sinohyriopsis cumingii. The sequence goes on along the minus strand of CM068824.1, from coordinate 186,318,470 downwards.
GGAGAAATCTTGTTTGTCAGATCTGTTATAGATGGAGAAATCTTGCTTAAATTTACATCAGCAACTGGATTAATACTGATGTTGGAAACTGGTAACTTCTCTGATATATCTGGGCTATGCACTGCTGATGGTGTAATGTGTTCTTCAACCATATGTTCAACAGGCTGCTTGGCTTCTTCAGTTACTTTGTCAATTATCTCTTCTGGAGTTGCATCTGTTGGGGCTGTAGTTTTGTTTGATTCTGAATCTCCCTCTATGTGATGCACCTGCTCCCTTTTATTTCCTGGAATTATTTCTGGAACATCATCCAGCCTTTGTTCATCCACTGTTTCTACCATCTTCACAACTGTGACACTTTCATGATCTCTATTGACAGCTTTATCTGTCTGTTCCTTACTGTCTTTATGCGTGTATCTCAAGGTTTCAGTTTCCTTCTTCTCCTTATGTTCTTTCTCATATTCCTCAGATTGATGTGTCGCAGTATTTGATTCCTTCACTGGTACTACAGGCTTATCAGTCACATGGTCTGATTTTAGAATCTCTACTTCTTCACTCTCTTTTACATCTTGCTTATCAATATCTTTTTCTTTATCATTGGCTGGTCTTCTAATTTCATCCTGATCTGTTCCTTCCTTTCTATCTGATATGTCTTTTGTTCCAGCCATCTTGTTCTCTTCCACATATGTCCTGTTCATGTCTGTCTCAGATAGTCTCTTCATCCCATCTTCAACAGATAAATCATTTTCAGGATTGGTTTGATCTGTCTCACCAACATTTATCCCAAACTGTCTCTTAGGCTCATCATCAGCTGTCTCACTTTCAGATTTGCCTTTATCTGTCTCACCTCTGGTCTCAGTTTCATCTGCATCATCCATTGCAAATTCTGTCTCATCAATACCTGTCTCATCTTTAGCCTTCTCTGGCTCAACTTGGTTATTTTCCAATTTAGGTTCAGATTTGATGTCACCTGAAGTTGCTGCCATTTTATTCCTCAGAATGTTGTTTAGGTCTGTTAAAAAAATTGAAATATTTTCTTGAGTTTAACAGATGTCAAAATCATATGGTACACACTGGGCTAATTAAAATATGGTAGTAATTTTGAAATCCAGTAAATCAGAGAAGGGATTTTAGTAAAAAACTGGTGCTTTTTATTTTATTTTATTAAAACCTCCATTTTGTCTATTTGAAGTATTCTTCTGCACATTATCTAATTCCAATTTTAAAGCAAGACAAGATCTGACGTATTTTTGATCTGAGAAAGTATTACCTGGAATGTTATAAGTTAGCTAAGAATTATTTAAATGCTATTTTCCTTCAAAAATTAAAACTATACCTTCCTCCACACTTTTGCAATTTAGAAAAATGTTGTCAGCAATTAATGCCAATGTTAAATCCATCCTATTTTTGGAAGATAATATAGTCTAATGTGTATTGAGATGATGTGGCATCATGTGACATAAATAGATAAACCAGAGTGTAACCAATGATAATGTACCATACCTCTACTTTCACCAGTCTCCAGTAACCATTATAAACATGACCAGACTGAAGTGATCCTGGATCCTTTTCAAAAAAAGGTCATTTTTACAATCTTTTATCTTTACATTTGAACTTGCAATCATTTTAAAATCAGACAATTGAACTATTAATTGGTACAATACGGCAAGTATTGTGCTGACATTGTGAAACCACCTACCTACCTACCTTCCCACCCACCCATGCTATACATATCAAAGTACTAAGATCATTGGGCATAAAAGATGCACAAGGATACAGATGAACAATCTTTTCTATAAAGCAAGGTAATAAGTTGCTAATTTGTAGATTTAATGTTGTTTTGTGATCACTGTGTTCAATTTTAAAATCACTGTTCATTTGTTTGGAAAGCTATTATCTTGTCCAGCACTAGAAGCTGGATATTACTGAAAACTATTATCTTGTCCAGCCCTAGAAGCTGGATATTACTGGAAAGCTATTATCTTGTTCAGCCGTAGAAGCTGGATATTACTGGAAAACTATTATCTTGTCCAGCCCTAGAAGCTGGATATTACTGGAAAACTTTTATCTTGTCCAGCCCTAGAAGCTGGACATTACTGGAGAACTATTAACTTGTCCAGCCCTAGAAGCTGGATATTACTGGAAAACTATTAACTTGTCCAGCCCTAGAAGCTGGATATTACTGGAGAGTTATTATCTTGTCCAGCCCTAGAAGCTGGATATTACTGGAAAGCTATTATCTTGTCCAGCCCTAGAAGCTGGATATTACTGGAAAACTATTATCTTGTCCAGCCCTAGAAGCTGGATATTACAAGGTAAAAGACGGAGTAACCTTTGAGTGGTATCCAACAGCACATGGTTCATGCATCACTAATTACTATGATTAACCATAGGTGTGGCCTTATATAAAAAGCATCAGCAGAGCCCACTTACACAATTCCTACACTCATTTGCATGTACAATACTCAGTTAACCCGCTTAGGGAAACATATCAGAACATACAAGTGTAGGCATTAATAATGGAAACACTGAATAAACATATGTATTGCTACTTCCTACTGCTCTGGTCACAAAGGATGAATCAAATGCAATCAACAACTAAATCATATAAGCATCCTCTGAAAAACAGAAAAGCCAAGTTCTATAAATGCACTTCCATTTTGATCCAAATGAGTGAAAACAAATGGAAATGGCAAAAAGTGGAGCTCTACAGTTTCGTATTTTGCATACGGTTAGAATTTTAAAGAAAAAGAATTTCCCTGGCTTTCCTCACGAGGTTATACTGGCTATTTAAAAAAGACCTTGCATAGCTTAGGTATAATTGAAAGAACCTTTAATTCCCTTTATTTGGCATATGATTGATGGGTATAATATGGGTTATAGAGGATACTGCCTGGCCTTACTCCAGATGTGTACCTTTCAAAAATGTGCTAGCTCCACTTGGTCATTTTCACTTCCTGAACTTCAGAGGTAATTTGTATAGATAATAGGCGATAATTTTTTTTTACATTTTATATTATTAGATAATTCATTCACTGCACTTTCAGAAGCAGGTATTGTCTAGTCTGGCAAATTTGTTTTCCATATTTTAAAAATAGCTGCTATGGATAGTGTACCTTTGACTAATTCAGGCTTATTTTTTAGCACAAAGTAGCAGTCACTTTAGTTAGCAGTGTGTTTAGATCATGTACAATTTCCAAAAGTACAATAACCAAAGAAATATCATCCACATTACGTTAATGTAGTATAGAGGTTTGCCAACATTCTCTCCATTGTGCATGTTTTAAATGCAAACAACTTCACCTTACATACATCACTCTCTCTAAAGTACATAATGACTGGTAAGCACCCCCAAAACTGTTAAACTGAAAATCTGAATGCATCTCTGTGACCATGAATGAAAAGTGACAAGCTGAAAGATGAAAATGTGAATGGAATGCAAATGAAACACAAATGAAAGGCAGAATTGCTAAAATGTCCCATTTAATGGCCTGTATGAAAGGATTCAACAAATTCTGAGCTAGATGGTAAACATGCCAGACGACTTTTTAAGATTAAAAGACTGACATGATTCCAAATGGGTCAGACCCTGACAATAGAACAATTACTATAATGTCTTGGCCCCACTGGGAAAGGTAGATGTAACCATACCAATTATATTGCATACTGGTTGTTAATGAGCTCTGGCCACAAAAGTTTCTATAATTCTTTACAAAATGGTATCTTCGAATATCTTCTCATAGCATGAGATGATGCCTATTCATATATTAGATACAAAACAGAATTTAAATTACAATGAAAGCTTATCTCAACATTCACAATTAAGTCAATGCAGCAGCTTCCGAGTCTAAATAGGCTTTAAATTATGTGCGCAATTATATATTAGAATTCTATGAAATTATTTAAACAAGATCAACTTTCATTTTCAACTAGTAAAATCATAAATTGGAATCTTTGCAGGTTATTATTTGAAAAGCATGCAAGAAATTAAATTATCAATAATGATTAATTTACAAAATTGATATCTTTTTCTGATTTCTGAAGTGAAGAGTTTTTGTATTAAAAATTGCTTTTCTGTTCAATAAGTAAAAGCAACATCCACTTACACGTAGACAATTTTATGGGATACATATGATGCATACAGTAAACAACAAGCAGACTTTCAATAAAACAAAGACGACACAAAGTTCTATGCATGACAGCCTGTTTACATATAAAGCAGGTTACACATAAGAGCAGTGCATTTATCTGTGACCTAATAATAAAGGGCAAACATTAAAAACAAGACTCACGATGCAACCTTTTCTTAAGAACAGAGTTTTTAAAAATAGTTAACATTCCTTTCATATTAATGATACATTAAAAATAGACCTTTCATCCTGTAAATTAATTTTAATAACTAGGATAGCAATGTTCATGAATTTCATCACACCCAGAAACCACAAATATAAAGGTCCATAGAACAACGACCTTTCGGAGAAAACAACTGAACCATCTCCTCCAGTCCAGAAATATAAAGGTCCAATGGACATTGACCATGTATGTGAAAAAAAAATGGACCTTCTCCTCCAGTTTACAAAAATAAAAACAACAATGACCCTTCCGTCACTACAACTAGACCATTTCATCCAGTCCACACTTATCAAGGTCCAATGAACAATGACCCTTCCGTCACTACAACTGAACCATCTCATCCAGTCCACACTTATCAAGGTCCAATGAACAATGACCCCTCTGTCACTACAACTGGACCATCTCATCCAGTCTACACTTATCAAGGTCCAATGAATAATGACCCTTCTGTCACTACAACTGATCCATCTCATCCAGTCCACACTTATCAAGATCCAATGAACAATGACCCTTCCGTCACTACAACTGAACCATCTCATCCAGTCCACACTTATCAAGGTCCAATGAACAATGACCCTTCTGTCACTACAACTGGACCATCTCATCCAGTCTACACTTATCAAGGTCCAATGAATAATGACCCTTCTGTCACTACAACTGATCCATCTCATCCAGTCCACACTTATCAAGGTCCAATGAATAATGACCCTTCTGTCACTACAACTGGACCATCTCATCCAGTCCAGGCTTATCAAAGTCCAATGAATAATGACCCTTCTGTCACTACAACTGGACCATCTCATCCAGTCCACACTTATCAAGATCCAATGAACAATGACCCTTCTGTCACTACAACTGGACCATCTCATCCAGTCCACACTTATCAAGATCCAATGAACAATGACCCTTCTGTCACTACAACTGGACCATCTCATCCAGTCTACACTTATCAAGGTCCAATGAATAATGACCCTTCTGTCACTACAACTGGACCATCTCATCCAGTCCACACTTATCAAGGTCCAATGAATAATGACCCTTCTGTCACTACAACTGGACTATCTCATCCAGTCCACACTTATCAAGGTCCTATGAACAATGATCCTTCTGTCACTACAACTAGACCATCTCATCCAGTCTACACTTATCAAGGTCCAATGAATAATGACCCTTCTGTCACTACAACTGATCCATCTCATCCAGTCCACACTTATCAAGGTCCAATGAATAATGACCCTTCTGTCACTACAACTGGACCATCTCATCCAGTCCACACTTATCAAGGTCCAATGAATAATGACCCTTCTGTCACTACAACTGGACCATCTCATCCAGTCCACACTTATCAAGGTCCAATGAACAATGACCCTTCTGTCACTACAACTGGACTATCTCATCCAGTCCACACTTATCAAGGTCCTATGAACAATGACCCTTCTGTCACTACAAATGGACCATCTCATCCAGTCCACACTTATCAAGGTCCAATGAATAATGACCCTTCTGTCACTACAACTGATCTATCTCATCCAGTCCACACTTATCAAGGTCCAATGAACAATGACCCTTCTGTCACTACAACTGGACCGTCTCATCCAGTCCACACTTATCAAGGTCCAATGAATAATGACCCTTCTGTCACTACAACTGATCCATCTCATCCAGTCCACACTTATCAATGTCCAATGAACAATGACCCTTCTGTGAGTACAACTGAACCATCTCATAGAGTCCAGTAATACAAAGGTCCAATGAACAATGACCCTTCTGTGAAGACAACTAGATCTTCTCCAGTCAACAAATATATAGGTCCAATAAATGATGACCCATCTGTGAGTACAGCTGAACCTTCACCTGCAATCCACAAATAAAAAGGTCCAACGAACAGTGACCATTTTGTGAAAACAAGTTGACCCCCTTCTGCAGACCACAAATTTAAAAATTTAAGTGTCAACAAATATGTCCATTTTCTGCCAAACTCCAAATTGACACTCAAAATAAATAAATTTAAATTATACAGAAGAATCAGTTGTAAAAAAAATATGAATGTAACAAAGTCATGGCAGGACTCACTATTAGATGTACTTTATTCCCTGATTCTAGTTAAAACATCAAGCAACCAACAAATGAGATGTTCGTACACAGCAGTAATTAATCTACATTGACCATTGCTCTGACACATACAAAGGTTGTATGTTAACTGAGATAAATTAGATTTCATTCAGAAATAACTATACTTATATTAAAAAATTAAAACATACACTATAAAACAACTTTAAAGGTTGTAATTAATTGGGATTGGGATAACATTAAGAGATGATATCAATATCAGTGACATCTGACCAGTTGAGCTGGATGTACAAATACATATAAAAAAGAATATTTATGCTGCAATAAATTATACTGTATTAGAACAATGTCCTTATGTACTGTTCCAAAAGGAAATCGGTTAAAATTAGCCAGATATTAAGTGACAGGCTTAAATTCTGAATCATGAATGTTAACATCAAAAAGCTAAAAAAGTAAATTTAAAACTAGTAAAATTCTTATATGAATGAGTCAACATGTTTGTAAGATACCAGTAAGTAAAGCACAAAATTCACTGTCATGGCCTTTTATCCTAAAACAGATGTCATGGGAAAAAAGAACTAGTCTCAGGCAATGTAAAAATACACTAAATTGCTTAATTAGTTTGAAACCATCATTAATATATTTTGGATGAAAACAAAATTATTTAACTGGAATCAAGATTTTCTTCAAATACAACTATGAGATATAGTGAACGATTCATATTTAGTTTCTTGATATTTCTATTTTTCAGTTAAATTTACAACTGTACTGATATCTCTCTTAAAACTCATTACATCTTTGGCAAATGAAAATGGTAAATATTTTCAGCCTCTGAAATAAAGTGCTTTATTTAATACTGCTTTACAAAGTACCAGTTTGATTTGCGATGTGGATCTCTACAAAAGCACTTTATCTCAACATGCCTTGACAGATTTGGTCTATTGTATTTGTACAGTTCATATCTTCAGTAAATAAACACTCAAATACTGTTGACATATTACCAAATTAAAATATCACAAAAATGGCAACAAATGTGAAAATGTGACAAGTGATCTGTGGAATTTTCTCAGAGTGATGCATATCATTTTAGAATCTGAGAATAAGACACTTGGATCAATATGGGAATGGGTAATATATATGGTTTCTGTCATGTCTGAAAAGACAAATGTATGAAAAACTATCATGTAATGGTGACAATACTGAAAGTGACATGCTAACAAAATATGTTATAAGTTTGAATCAGGGAATTTCAAAAACATTTGTGTACTTTTCAGACAAGACAATGTAATTTTTGGATTTGGGACTCCTAAATATGATTTGTCCTCTAATACAGGGTATTGGGAACAAGGGAAGTAAAAATGCAAAATTAACTCCCTACCCTGTATAAAATACCCAATGCTGGAAAATAAACCTGTAAAAGAAGCCAACTGATTTTCACCCATCTAAATTACTTCTATTCACAAGATTATTTATAATAAACTAGTCATATGGTCAGCAAAATGCTCACAAAAAATAAAATCTGCCTCTCCCACATACCATCCTTAGCACCAAGATGTCGAGAAGTCTATACAAAGTACATGTACAATGATTTGTCAACATCTGAAGATGGTAACCATAATGTGTAGTTAACTTCACTGCAATCCACTGAAAATAGTCACATTCACAAAATTCTGTCACATACTGTATATGTCTGTAAGTATCAAGCCAGTAATTCACGCAAAAATTCGTAACAGCACAATGACTTAGTAGATATGCACTCTTTGGATGATGACTAAAATTTGTTCCAAGTTTCAGAGCCTTATATAAAAAGCATTCACAACATTGTGTTTTACAATGCACTCAGATATAGAACAATAAGGGGAACAACTCTGAACAAAACCTGCTGACACAGTGATCTGTAGATTTGTGCATCTTCACATGATGATCATAGCATGTACATAGTTTCAGGGTGATCCAATGAAAATTGTCAGACTAGTTGCATTCACAAGATTCCATCAAAGTCAACATCCAGCTCCAAGTAAGCAATATCTAAATCACAGATTGACAGAAGCAAAGCAATTTGGCTAAATGCATGTCTTCAGATGATGATTACAATTATCCATCAAAAATGGAAACTAGCTGCTTTCCCAAGATTCTGGCGCATACTGCATTCTGCACAAAACAAAATGGCAATAACTATTAATAAAACTGATGAAAGAGAGGAATATGTTGACATGAGCGAGTCAAACATTTTATGGAAATCGTATGAAAACTACAAATAGTTACATTCACAAGGTACTCTTTGTTATAAACTGCAAATAGTTACATTCACAAGGTACTCTTTGTTTATAAACTACAAACAGTTACATTCACAAGGTGCTCTTTGCTATAAACTGCAAATAGTTACATTCACAAGGTACTCTTTGTTATAAACTGCAAATAGGTACATTCACAAGGTACTCTTTGTTATAAACAACAAATAGTTACATTCACAAGGTACTCTTTGTTATAAACAACAAATAGTTAAATTCACAAGGTACTCTTTGTTATAAACTACAAATAGTTACATTCACAAGGTACTCTTTGTTATAAACTACAAATAGTTACATTCACAAGGTACTCTTTGTTTATAAACTGCAAATAGTTACATTCACAAGGTACTCTTTGTTATAAACTACAAATAGTTACATTCACAAGGTACTCTTTGTTATAAACTACAAATAGTTACATTCACAAGGTACTCTTTGTTATAAACTGCAAATAGTTACATTCACAAGGTACTCTTTGTTATAAACTACAAATAGTTACATTCACAAGGTACTCTTTGTTATAAACTACATTCAGCAGCAAGACCTTCGGGCAAAAACTCTAAAGGAAACTCTGCAACCAAATCATTTGTCATTACGACCATCTTCACATGATTACAACAACAATTACCAACTTTCAGGGTCATCAACTCAAAACTGAAACTTAATCAATTCAAAAGATTTTGTTATACAATGCATACAACTGCTGTTGTTGTTATGGGGTTCAATGCCATTTTTTAGCACAAGATAGGCTATACATGGCAGCAAGTATAAATGGTGGAGGAAGAAACAGGGAAAACCCCAGAAAGAACCACCGACCCATGAGAAGCTACTGGCAAGCTTTCTCACATACCCACATTGGTCATGGAAGAGACTAGAACCCATGCAGACAGAGGTGAGTTGGCAGTGATCCATAACAGTGAATGCTTCTGACTACTCTGCCACTCGGGGCCCCTGCATACAGCTACAAAGGTAAAAAATGCCATAACTCTTACAAACATGAGGGAGAAAAGTGACTTGTTGATATGTATGTCTTTAGGTGATCACCATAATAACCATTAAAACAAAATGGGGGTGGGTCAGTTTCATTCACAAGACTGCATGATAGATGCAGAACTGCCACCTTGAGTGGAATGAAAATCAGAATGCCAAAGGATATAAATAAGGATCTGGAGAAGAAAAAGAACAGGATGAGTGTTTGTGGCCATATATATTTACATAAACATTACAAAGGAATTGACAACTCCACTGTCTTATGCTACATACTTATCACGAAAAATGTATGCTATAGTCATACCATGCAAATTTTTCCATTTTCTTTCTTGCTGATATTAAGTGATAATTCAATTAACACACTAAATATCAGCATAAAAGATGAAATCGCAAAAAATTATAAGATTCCCATGGTATGACTGTAGTGTATTACCCACAGAATTTCTGCATCACATTTTTTTTTTTAAAGTAGAATTTTTTATATAAAAACCCAGAAAATTTTCAGATCTTTAAACAAAATTTATCGATGACCCCAATTAAATCAGGATAAGTGGCAGGTCTGTGGAAGGAAGAATGGATTCCTCGATACTCCTGCTTCTTTTGGATATAAAAATAAGTGTTTATAGTGATCCTCTGATATTTCAAGCTATACTTTGAGGAATACAAGAAAAGGACCAGCTCAGGAGTGTAAATTTAATTTCAGCAGCAAATAAATATATAAAAGTCCAAAATGTCTACTATATACCAAATGAACGAGGTAAATTGTGCACAAACTGTCAAAGATCAAATAAAATAGCATAGTAGCAGTATTCTTTATTTAGTACATCACAAGTTTGCCAGTCCTATCGGCTAACTTTTGGGATTTATTCTTGGGCTGTACACATTTCTTCTTAACCATAATATACCTGGCAATGGTAATTCTATCTGTTCTCACAGGCATCATAACATTACATGATGTCACTTGATGCTATGTGACATTTCTTCCTACAGTGTTGTCTGGTAATGTAAAGTGCCCTAGATCAGGTCAGACACTACAACCCATCAGACAACACTGCAGACAGTTCCCTTGTGATAAGGCAATGAGATATGTGTAGTACATTACTTGACATATTTTGAATTCCCACTGGCAATATGTATAGGTATTCACTGTATGTTCGCCATGAGTCTGAATGAGGGTGGTACACTCCACTGAATACTGGCTTAGCTAGCAAAGACGGGTTCTGTCAGAAGCTTCTTCTATTTATGAATAGATACAAATAGGTCACATGCTTAATGGTACTGATTATGCTTAATAGCTGGTATTATTATATGCTAACTTTTTTCTCCATTAACTAAACACTATCAGAATCATGCAGTACTTTTCCATACTGCATTACTACAAAGAGTAACGTGTTAGGAACTACTTTTTATTGCAAACATATAATGTACACTCATGTATCAGGCATTGGAGGTTTTCTTCATTTATTTGATCTGTCTGTGGATGGTGGAAATGATAAAATAATGTGGATGAGATCAATGAGTCACAAACAAAACTTCCAAGCAAGCAAATGAATGAATGTGTTATCTGCAATGTCCAGTAATGAATTTATGTCAACAACCGTGGGGCATGCTGTATTGAAAATAATCTATCATTTTAACACTGCTTTAACAGAACAACAATTAAAAATCTATCAGTTCAGACTATGAGCCAGGCTCTCAAGAGTCTATAAAAAAAATCAGCATCGAATTGCATATTATGGCCAAGGGATATCCCATCTCTCTCTGAGATATCCCATTTTAAAAGCACTAAATTTGAAGCAAAAGATGCAACTGAAGGCGGCTTTTGGTTGAAAAGCAAAAGCCACAGAGCCAAGATGATGAAGCCTTATTTTCCACTGGCAAATGGGCTCTTACATCCCAACTGCTTTGTAATTTTCCCGGGTTTTACTTTTTTGGAAAATTGGTTGGATTTATAGGACAAGTCAGAGAGGTCATGTAGCTGGGGTCCCTTCAACAAGGAGCATGATGTAAGTGATAGGGCAAAGGGCATAAAACTGTAATCTATAGCTGGTAGTAACAATCGCAATACATGAACTTACCTTTCTGCATCCTGAATTCCCTCAAAATAATCCACAGTACAAAACTGTACTGCAATTTAGACTACATTTCCAGCAAAATCACATTTCCAAAAGAAAATTTACTGCACTCCAAAAAGAAATAAATTTGATATTCCCCAACAAACAAACAATACTTAATCTAGCGTCTTCAAAAATTTCAATTAAAAGAATTTCATTTTATTTCTCCACTTTAATATTTGAAACTATCAATGACAGAACAGAAAAAAATGTGCAGCCTGCTTGAAGGCATCCCTTTAACCACACTACATCATACAGAAAACTGACCAAGATTAAAACTCCAGTTGGACAAACTAGATAAGCTGAATTTATTTGGATCAACAGAAAACAAAATTTCTCCATACCAGTTCAACTGGAAATTATTTTTTCAAGGAGCAGACATTATCAATATGACTGTAAATTTCAATTCTATGTAGACCATAACAAGATTTTGTTTTGAAATGAATAAATTAAATAATATGTGCATGTTTTATTTGATATATGTATATATGACTTCAGTGATGCTGAAGTGTGTATACCTGTGTATAGTATATTGTTCTTATATGACCAGTATAGTCACACGTAATTATTAATTTTAAATCTGTCTGAGAATGTGTTCATGGATACCCAAGAGTGTACAAGTTATTTTTTAAATATTTTTTAAAAAAAATTTGTTACAAAAATTGTGGACAACATGGCAGATGGGTCTTTAATGTGTCATCGTCATTTTAATCAAGTTCTTTATTATTATTATTATTATTATTAAGTGTGTGATATGTTACCAAGTTCAAATGTTGCCGGACAGTGCATGAATACCATTACTCTGTATTATTTAACTATGTTTGTGTATTTACTTTTGAATTTGGGAGAAATTATATTACTTTGTTTCTTGTATTCTGTTTATTTTATTATTCAGCCTTAGACTGAAAAGCAAACGAAGTGTATAATAAATATATGTGCAGGAAAATATCAGCTTGTTTTTTTTTCTGAGCTACACTGCCCTCCTAACATCACACAGTATAGCTCAGAAAACTCATATTTTGTTACACAAATGCAGTAACCTAAAAATATTTAAACTTTTGAAGTATGTATATGACATAAATGTACTTATCTGAAATGCTAGACTAGCTCGAATATGGTTTCTGTAAAGCATAGTGTCTCGCATGCTAGTTCTGTGAAGCATGTTGTCTAATGTGTTACACATGCTAGTTCTGTGGGGCTTGGCATATAATGTGTGACCTATGCTAGTTTTATAGCGCATGGTCAGTTGGCATATAATGTGTGACCCATTCTAGTTCTGCAATTTTTTTACAGCATGATGTCTAATGTGTGACACATGCTAGTTCAATGCAGCATGGTCGGTTGGTGTCTAATGTGACCCATGCTAGTTCTGTGCAGCATGGTGTTTAATATGTGACCATGTTAGTTCTGTGGAGCATGGCTTCAAATGTGTGACCCAAGCTAGTTCTGTGGCACATGGTCACTTGGTTTCTAATGTGTGACCCATGCTAGTTCCCTGGAGCACTGTGTCAAATGTACTACTTATGCACTTATGTATCCGCTTGTTATCTGTCCAAAACTTGAACAAAGAATTGTAATGGTGACACAACTCCTGAACCTACCATCAATACCACCAGAAAAAGATACCTATTTTGCACCATGCTGTACCTACCATCAACACTACCAGAAAATGATACCTATTTTGCACCATGCTGTACCTACCATCAACACCACCAGAAAATGATACCTATTTTGCACCATGCTGTACCTACTATCAACACTACCAGAAAATGATACCTATTTTAACCATGCTGTACCTACCATCAACACCATCAGAAAATGATACCTATTTTGCACCATGCTGTACCTACCATCAACACTACCAGAAAATGATACCTATTTTGCACCATGCTCAAACAGATAAGATAAAGTTGTATTATTGTTTATATTGGTTTCCTTTTCTTTTTTGTCCTTGGAAAAAGTTTAGTAAATTCATAACATCATCCTGGCAAACATCATTTTTATACACTTCTGATGTAACCGATTTAGATAATGGATATAATTATTATTCATCCATTGTCTAAAATAGGACTATAAAGTTGGAAAAGAACTAACAATACATTTTTAGGTTAGTAATAAAAGCATTGCAAAACACTGAAAGTCAAGGCAGTAGACAGTCAGCAGAGGGTTCAGCCAAAAATTAAGACAAGTGTGAAAGAGAGATATAGTCTGTTTGCTACATCTTAATTATCAAAAAGTAAAAAACAGGACAAAAAACCCCGTACAGCTGAATACTCTTAAAAACAAACTTTGATATATGCAATTAATGAACTTTACAATTCAGGCTTAAAACTGCTTTCTTTGTTATCACCTATTTTTACAAGTCTAACACAACTGGTTGCTTTTAAAGGGACAGACAATATTCAGCAATTAGTTTCACTACACCAGTGATCTGGTTCAATGGCAAGGGCCAACACTACTATCCCAAGTCAAGACAGATTAGCTGCAGTGCCAGCCAGTCACATCTTACACCTGTGCTGCAAATCCACTGAATAAAATCTATGAGGTAATTTCTCTAAAGTATATCATTTACGAGGTAATTCCTCTAAAGTGCTTGTTTGTTAACAGCTTAAGTATAGGAAAACATTTTAAAAAACACCAGGCATCTACAAATACTATAATGAATATGTTCAAGAATGAGGGTTGCCTCATATCATGGGGACATTTGAAAAGTGAATTTTATGACAAATCAAGGGATAGCAAACAGACTATAATGAACTTGTGGCATGCCAAGACCACAAACCTTGAATTCCATCATCAACATGTGATCGATGGAGATTAAACAGGCTGCTATGTATTGCCTTCATTCCTCGATGGACCTCATCAATTTTTCTACGTTCAAAATGTATATCTGCAACATAGGGTCAACTTCCTGGATTAGACACCACTAGAACTGTTTGAAATATTTTCTAACTCTGAAAACTTAAAACTATAAAATAACCTTTTTGGCAAAACTTCAAATTTCAAAGACAAACATCATGAATGGAACCCTTGTTTCCTTCCAATTACAAAAATGAACCTCCTTAATTCTACATGTGGTATAAACTAATCCTAAATGAGATATGACATTTATCTCACTCTCTCTGAGACTCGTAAATAATGAGAACAGTTATTCCGGAGGAAAAGTAAAGTTTAAATGGAATGTCTTTGCTACATCCAATATGACAAAGATGGCATGTATGGAAATATCATTTTAAATAGGGTCTTTCAATGAAATGTTTTAATGAAGCTAGAAAACAACAAATCAAGGCTAACCAAAAAAAAAAGTACATCCAAAAGTAACTATAGCAACAACATTAAGTAAGGTTTACCTCCTTCCTCCTCCGTTTCAGATTTCACATCCTGATCCTGTTGTTTCTTGTCCTCAGTATCATCTGATTCTTGTTTCATCTCCACCACTGTGTCATCCAAACTTATTTTCTCTTTGATGACTCCTGGTTCCACCGGTATTTCATCTGATTTCATTTGAACTGCTTCAGCTACATGTGGTTTTCGTGACTCACCTTTGTCCACCACAGTTTCTGGGTTTGGTTCTTTATCGCTGGACATCTTGTCAGTTTTTTCATCTATATACCCTTCGTCATCTAAGTCAGTCTCATCAATTTCTGAATCATCAGTGTCATCATCAGGCAGATCAGTGTCATCAGGGAAGTCTGGATTATCTAAATATTTATCTTCCTTATCAATTTCTTTTTCACCAGCTGGATCTTGATTTTCTTTCACTGCATCCTGCTAAAAATAGTCCAAAGATGCACATGAGAAATGGGTTGGAAAAAGTTCTTGTAACTATCACTTAATCACACATTTTAACATGAGTCCCTCCAAGGGACTGACATTCTACTGTGCAAGAAGAATTTCCAGGAATTCAAGATAAGATCATGTCTTCATTTTATCTGATGAGTGTGGAAACTATCTCTGATATTTTTCATTGATAAAACAATTTTCAAATTAGCTGCTGTGGTCGGCTTACTGAATGTCAGGTTGGAACTATTTCCATTCAGACAAAGTCTACATAAATCGAAGTCTTTTGGTGAAGACATCAATAGCGACAACACGATTTTCAAGACAAATGTAACGGCAGCCATACTGTACATTTCACTGGCACCATTCTCATGGTAGCCATATTGTACCCGTCACTGGCACCACTCTCATGGTAGCCATATTGTACATATCACTGGCACCACTCTCATGGTAGCCATATTGTACCCATCACTGGCACCACTGGTATGGTAGCCATATTGTACCCATCATTGGCACCACCCTCATGGTAGCCATATTGTACATATCACTGGCACCACTCTCATGGTAGCCATATTGTACCCATCACTGGCACCACTGTCATGGTAGCCATATTGTACCGATCACTGGCACCACTGTCATGGTAGCCATATTGTACCCATCACTGGCACCACTGTCATGGTAGCCATATTGTACCGATCACTGGCACCACTGTCATGGTTGCCATATTGAACATATCACTGGCACGAATCTCATGGTAGCCATATTGTACATATCACTGGCACCACTCTCATGGTAGCCATATTGTACATTATCACTGGCACCACTCTCATAGTAGCCATATTGTACCCATCACTGGCACCACTCTCATGGAAGCCATATTATACATACCACTGGAACCACTGTCAGGATCAACAAGGTATCATTTATGAAAATCCAATGTTTATACAGCCATCCATTTAGAGGAGCAGAAATAACAGTACTTTCAAGATAGCCACTATGGTGGTCATATTGAGAGTCAATTGTTTTAATTTAAGACCAATTGGACACCATAAGAACTCTTCTGAAGAAAACCCCCTTTTCAAAATTATCTCAATTTCAGAGGAATAGTGAAAGCTGGAATTTCGAGATGACCACATAATCCTAATATAAGACTTTTTGGAGGACCTGAAAAGTACATTTTCACCATCTGAAATTACCAGAAATGCCCATGAACTTGGTGTTGTGTATTTTTGTGGTAGCAAATCAGCTTGTTAATTAAATAATATTTGCAAACAGTACAGTGGAATCAACTACTATCTTTGGGTGAAATCTAGAGTATAGACTTGTAAAAATATTTAGCTTGTGATGAAATCAGCTGAATATTGTTGTTGTTGTTGTTGTAGGGTTTAATGCCATTTTCAGCACATGATAGGCAATACATGGCGGCCAGTATTAATGGTGGAGGAAGAACCCAGGAAAACCACAGAAAGAACCACCGACCCACGAGAAGCTACTGGCAAGCTTTCTCACATACCTACATTGGCCGAATCCGAGACTCGAACCCACGCAGACAGAGGTGAGATGGCAGTGATCCGTAACGGAGAGCGCTTTAGACCACTCGGCCACTCGGGGCCCTGCTGAATATTGAAGATAATACATTACAGCAGCAGCAAATCTAAAACTAGAAATGACACATTTTTTGGGTAAATTTAGTAATTAGCCAAGTAAACAAATTCTTTTATTACAACTTGTTATATTTCCTTTGAATGCTTTTATATTAAATTTCATAATACTTGGCCACTGTGTTAATTTTCTGGAAAAAAAGTCCAGAAAGTATGATTTGAATTTCAGGATTTTGTTTATTTTAGAACATTCATATATATATATATATATATATATGTCATAAACTAACAACAAACAGTGCAAAACTAGAATTCTAGCCAGCCTAAGCACTTAAGACTCTTTAATGAGTCTTATTCAAAGGCAATTACAAAACATATACAAGAAAAATAAAACAGAAAAATAGTTATGTTTGCGAAACTTTACATAGCTGTTTCTACAGGAATTCAACCTTTTAACTCTATTATATGTAAACTAGTTTATTTCAGCTTGTTGCTTAAAAGGATGTAAATATAAATAATCTTCGGCATGATTGGGGCAAATCCTGTCACAGCACACTGCACCAGCCAAGTTCTGAATTGTTTCTAACGAAAACCTCAGGAACAGAGACTCAGTGGGGTTTGTAGGGTTGCAAAGAGTGTCTGACACCTGTATGTGGAGCCACAAGGGGCTGATACGAGGTATATAGGGACATTGATAACCAAAACTCGATAAGTCTGAACCTAAGGATTGCTATGATAACAAAGATTAGCTGATACTCCATACATGCACTGTATATGAAACAAGTTACTGCAACCAAACAGGTTTCTGCAACTCTTACAATGAATTAAATGTATATGCAACAGTTTCTGCAACTCTTTGAGTGAAGTAAAGGTACTCTTTAAGGATGCTTTACTCCTGTGCCTGTGAGTGTGCTGACGTGTTCTGTTTTATTTTGACAAATTATTTTTGAACAGCAACCTGAATTTTTGTACAAAGCCAACATATAACGACATGCAAATGAAAAACACTTCCTGTGTATACCTATTTATAGTGTTTACTGTCATTATTCTGCAAAGAACATACAAATTTTGATTAAGCAAGCCTGGTTGCCGATGCAAGTATTGTTTTTGAAACAAAAGTTCATTTCATTTAGCTTTGATTGTTAACTGCACATAGAAAGACAAATACAATGAGACAAATTCCAACAGAGAGCATCACCTTGCTTTATTCCAAGTGATTTTCTGCAAAATATTTTAGAGCATGTTCACACCTTTTGTGAAGACATGTTTGCATACATTCTGCATAGTGAGACTTATTATAGTTTATCAAGGTCAAAGCTGATGCTAGTAACATGAAGTAGTGTAACCAATGGAGCTAATCCCCCACCAGCATGTCAGTCAAAGTTCACTGACATCATGCACTTTAAAGGGCACAGAGCAGAATTCACAATTATAACATGATGGGCATACAGATGTTCAAAACGTTTCAGCAATTATTTCTACACTGTAATGTAGACACAGATTGCGTCTCTTAGTAGGCCATTAATGATGATTTTGTACCGTTAACATAGTGATTGCTTTGTCTTGGCTTTCCCAAAAATGTAAGTTTGACATTAACATGACATAATCCTGATCCAAATAGTACCTGCCATATGATGGTAGAAACATTTTAAATAAAAAGGCAAATGTCAGATGTGGCTAACACTAAAAACGTGTTCCTGATTAATATTTGCTACCAAAGATTAAAGTATAACCTTTAACCTTTTACCCAATATGAATTCTGAGCATTTATTTTTTTGTTGGTAACCATGATATGAACTATTATTTCATCCCAAATTTCTTACCTTACTTTTATCCTGAATACTTGAAACTGTCGTCGCTTTATTATCACTCTCATCTAAATAGAAAAAAGAGTTTCAACAATAACAGTTCAAATATCCACACAGCAGTGAAGTTTGGGTTAATAAGTTACATTTTTTTTAAACAAAAGATAGTGGCAACTTAAATAATGAAATAGTAAATAGCAAAGGTAGTAGTTTAAGTTTCACATTAAACAAACAACGATGCAAGGGTCTGTATGTTGAGACCACAACCAAAATATGATGTAAAATGTGTGACCAAGACCGAATGGCTGAATGAGGATGTTGCAGAACGAACTGTTTAGACTTCAAATTTCAGGAATTAAAAGCAAGTCATTTTTTTTTCCTGGTAAATAAAAAGAAAAACAAGTGACATATTAAAATGAAAGTTTCTAAAACTTATTTCTCCAAGAATATTCAGCTGATCACAATAAAATTTTGGACATAAACTCAATGATCTCATCTCTCACAGAAAAGATGAAAAAAAGACCTTCTGTCTATATATCATATAGCTGATGAACAATAGTTCATACACATTACCACACTTAGCCATGGTTAGATGACCACCCTTATTCCATATGTTCACCAGTCTGATCTTTAGCAAAACTTTCAACAAGCTGCCTGCATTTGTTGGGAATACTGGAAGGGATTGACAGTGATTGGGTAAGTATTCATAGAGAAATGTAATTTACTAAAAACTTTCCTTTCTCCATTGAATACATTACCTAATTAAATTAACATTGGGTGAAGATGTAAGATGGGCAGGAAATAGATCAACATTCAACCTCTACCTATGTTTCTTAGTAGGAGCACAATGACTGCTCTACTGAAGAGCTGAACTTTAACCTGATGCAGAACAACTGCACATTCATACTTTTGCAAAGGAGATCCCTGTGGTTATTGTCAGGTAACTCGATCAGGTAGAGCAATGAGGCAAAGCCCAGAAATTAGGATGAGCTTTCACGAATGGAACAAGGAAACAGAATTTGGTAGCTACCACTGGCCCAATAAGACTCAGATGTTTCCTCTGCAAGGCCATGTCCCACAGACACAAGTGGGAGAAAGTAAAATGGGGCATGCTAACCAACCCTAATTGAACCAAAACATTACATCTGTAGGCCACACTGATTGGAATTGTTCATCCTGCAAGAGTTTATACATTGCTGATTTAACAACCCACTTTAGCCAAGATGCCAGCACTAGCAGGGTTGTGTCTTGCTGATGCCAGCACTAGTAGGTTTGTGTCTTTAGGATTGTGTCTTGCTGATGCCAGCACTAGTAGGGTTGTGTCTTGCTGATGCCAGCACTAGCAGGGTTGTGTCTTGCTTTCCTGTCTCAATCAGCAGGAAAAGCCTCTGATGGATGATAAAGCTCTGTGTGCCTCAGGTAGTAGCTGAGAACAATAACTGGATCCTGCAGCTTTGCCTCTCTAGATTGGTTAAAGCAGACAGTATTGTCTGTAGATGCGAACTTGATCAGAAAAGACAAAAGCTGGTTGCATCATTAGTACAACTAAGATCTTGGAACAAAACTGCAGGTAGTTCTGATCCAAGGACTATGCATGTAGTTCTGATCCATGGACTATGTATGTAGTTCTGATCCAAGGACTATGTATGTAGTTCTGATCCAAGGACTATGCATGTAGTTCTGATCCAAGGACTATTTATGTAGTTCTGATCCAAGGACTATGCAAGTAGTTCTCATCCAAGGACTATTCATGTAGATCTGATCCAAGGACTATTCATGTAGTTCTGATCCAAGGGCTATGTATGTAGTTCTGATCCAAGGGCTATGCATGTAGTTCTGATCCAAGGACTATGTATGTAGTTCTGATCCAATGACTATTCATGTAGTTCTGATCCAAGGACTATTCATGTAGTTCTGATCCAAGGACTATGCATGTAGTTCTGATCCAAGGACTATTCATGTAGTTCTGATCCAAGGACTATTCATGAAGTTCTGATCCAAGGACTATGCATGTAGTTCTGATCCAAGGACTATGTATGGAGTTCTGACCCAAGGACTATGCATGTAGTTCTGATCCAAGGACTATGCATGTAGTTCTAATCCAAAGACTATGTATGTAGTTCTAATCCAAGGACTATGTATGTAGTTCTGATCCAAGGACTATGCATGTAGCTTACTTAATCCTGCATGCTGAAGCTAGTACTATTAGAAAGCAAGTCTTGTATTATAACATATTCAATTAGGCTGAAGACAGGGGATCAAACAAGAGCAAGATGAACCATGTCAAGACCCAGAAGAGGTTCCATTTGGGGAATAAGGCATATGAATGTGACATGGTCATGTGAAAACTGAACAAGTTGGAAAGATCATTGTTGCAACCAATATCATCTCTTCCATGATGCTTGAACATTCTGAAGTCACAAAATGGTATCCTCTGATCTTGATAGGAACTAGCCACCTGGGGAATGGAGGCTATTAGTAGTGTGATGTCATAAACCCCTCAAATGCCAAATGAAGACACCTTTGTGTGAAGCAGTTGGCCTCCTCTTGATAATGAACTGACCAGGACATTGATCCCAAGAAGGATATATAGGGCTTGTATACATATAAGGTATTGGCACAATAATGGAGGAACTCTCATACCATAATACAAAACTCAAGTGATTTTGTTCCTGTTTGTTTGAAGAAGTAGTTCACAATGACTGACTGACACTATCAAAACCAAATCCTCCAGGCACAAGAGGCCTGGAGACTGTCCTTAATTTCCACGATACTGAAGTGAAGAGCCGTCTCTTGTACTGTCCACTTGCCAATGACTGTCATGGTAGCAAGTACCTCATCACCCCTATCCCCACCCCTCACACATAAATCCAACAAACTGGTAGCTGTAAGGAGTGTGAATTCCACTGACAGGGGGAAGAGGCTTCCAACGGTATTGATGCAGCTAGCCACCCATCTTGCCAATGACGCAGGAAGTGTTTTATTTCTCATCTGATAGCCTAATTTGGTAATCTATAAACCAAAGCTTGGTTGAAATGGTGCTGTAAGGCCACTTACAAAGGGGCTTGTAAATAATTTCACAGCCGGGGAATTAAAGACTTTTTCTTGCCATAGTGTATGTCCTGGCACACAATGCATAATCAATATATTCATTGTATGTGGGAGGTAGACAACATTGTGAGAAGTGACAAGGTATGACATCTCCACAATAACTATCCCAAAAACTGCAAAGGAAGGACAGAAGGTTGTTCATATCTGGAACTAAAACTGAACATAACTGAGTTGTTGCAAATTATTTTCCAGGTATGATGCCATCACTGTGAAGAATCTCCTTAAGTCAATCAACAAAAATCACAATCTATTTACAATAGATCAGGTAAAATCTGACGGGCACAAATTCAAGGTCATATTCTGTTGACCTTGTTGTCTATTAATCAAATCACAGCTTTAAAACTTCTGAAAGTGAAAAACATCACTCAATGACAACTCTCCAATACATAATGTAACACTTCATCTGATAGGCTACTAAAAATAAGTGAACCTGGATTTCCAAAGGTCACCAAAACTCACACTTCTATTGGTGCACATCAGATCTCCATTGGGCTTTTGTCGGGGATCTTGACTTTAATCAGATTGTCTTAATGTGTCGCAGTCCAACATCCTTGTGAAGGCCCCTATGCTGAGGTTCAGGCTGAATGGAACGGCTAAAAATTGGTACACTGCCCGGCAGTAGCTGAAGTGAATGAACTTAGAGATACTGTGTGAACTAGTATAATTTAAATATGTATCAAACAGATTGAGACTGATCATATATTAGTCATACCACACAGACAGCTGAACAGATCATGCCAGCTCAATTTTGAATCAAGTGATTAAGCTGGCTCAAGTCTATGATGGGTTACAATTTCCTATTTGCCTCCATGACCTGAACAAATCTGGAGTGAAAGATGAAAGAGTCCAATTTTCAAATTTACTATGTGCTTATGAAAAAATGCTCTGTGTTCTTCTTGACATTGTTGTCTTTGTGGAATCACTTTGGATCTCCATCATGAAGACGGATGGTGGAATTGGAGAGGACTGGATGAACAAGGTCTGGAGGCCCTCCTAAATGATTTGATTCAGTTTTGTCAGGAGGTTGATTCAAGTCTGGCAAAACAAGTCTGGCAAAACTGATGTCTGCAGGAGAGCTGTCAGCTGATGAAACGAATGACAAGTCATAGACAGTTTGCAGAGAGAAATTTTGTTTCCATAATTTGCTTGGTTATGCAAATGTTGTTGTTGGTAAGAAGTACCCGCCCCGCCCCCCCCCGTCATCTTAGCAACAATCACTCTGATATAACTCTTGATCAGGTCAAGATGCTGTAGGGAATTGCAAGAAAAGTTGAAATGACAACTAATGTGCCACCTCTAATTGTCTTATATGTATAAACCACTGTTACTTTTACTGTTTGTCTTTTCCATATGAAAGCTTAAACTGGTAACAATTTGAAGAGGAAAAAATGGCGGGGGGGCGTCACAAAGTGAGGGCAAGAGGAGGTATTCTGTAAGAGTAACTTCCACCTTTCTATCTTCTTTTGACATTGTTGTCTTTGTGAAATCACTTTGGATCTCCATCATGAAGACAGATAATAAATGTGTACCCTTCCATGTTCACTGAGTCAATACTTACTTACTTCATGTGTGCACTTTTCTTTCCTTTCTGACAGCAGAGACCAACGTTGTCGGGCCATACTCCATACTGAAGTTTTATGCTGTTTTAACCTCCCCATCATTTCTGACTGTTTTAACCTCCCCAACGGACGCTTGCTAGTAATTAATAAATGTTTTGACTGACCTAAATATGCGGATGGTATCTAAAAACCCTCTTCTTTTGACCCATGGCATTAAACCAGCATTAAAGCAGTATCACCCTAAGGCAAGAACAACGTCTGGAAATCTTCCAGTGAAGAGTATATCACTGGGAACTGACTAATGCTTAGGACTAAACTGGTCTGGCTGTCATAGCAGAATTTTGAGAGACAGACGTGTCAGAAACTTGAAATCGAGAGAACATTAAATTAAAAAAAAACTAAACTGTAATGCGCTGTAAAGATATGCTAATTAATAATAATAATAATAATAATAATAATACATACATATATACATGAACAACGAATAAAGTGAATAAGTCTTGTGAATTTTTTTATATCCCTTTTTAAACAATTTAATTATCTTTCTGTCTCTCAAAATTCTGCCGTGACAGCCAGACCTAATCGCAGTTCCATCCCAAGCGTTAGTCAGTTCCGTGTGGTACACTACACTCCTCACTAGAAGGTTTCCAGACATTGTTCTTGCCTTGGGGTGATGCTTCTTTCCAAGCTTACATCAGCAATTTAAAAATAAGGTCAATAATAAATGTATACATAGATGTTCTGTTCTGATAGGGATTATTATTAAAAAGTGAGTGCTCTGACGGATTTAACAACATGGGTCAAAATAAATTTATTAATTACTAGCGAGCGTCTGATAGTCAGAAATGATGGACAGGTTAAAGCAGTATAATAGTATCAGTACGGAATACAGCCCGACAACATTGGTCTCCACTGTCAGAAGAAAGACACAAAAAGTGAAGACCTACTTGTTGGTCCATATATCAATTGAAAGGTTTCTTTTGTGTTTTCAGAAAGGGCTGGATTCTGAGGTAACACAGGTTATTTGCCTCATGTTAATATGATCAGGAAATGCATTTAATGGCAAGAATAGAGAAAAGAATCTTTAAGCAGATTTAATATGTGTACCCTTCCTTGTTTACCGAGTCAATGCTTTCTTATTTCATGTGTGTGAGAACAGTTAACAGAGAGGTGGTGAATCATAAGTGAACACATGTCTGTATTTCTGTCAATGTGTGCTTTTTGGTGCATCTGTATACATATGAGTGTGTGTGAGTGAGAAGCTGTAGGAAACTGGAAGAAGTAGAAAGGTTAGAGTGTAAAAATATGCATACATATGAAGTTAAACATATTCTTCCAGCAATCTAATAATAATAAGTTTGGTGGCAATCCTAGTAGTCTGAGAGAAGTAGCAATAGCAAATGTATGCTTAGCATGTTGAACAGCATATGAAAGGCCATTGCATAACACCAACAGTCTATAACCAAAGGAATTGAAACTAACAGCTATCAAGTAACAAATCTGTGCAATGCTTTCTTAACAGATAAATGACATGGTGGGGCAGGGGGTTGAGTTTTATCTTAAATAACAGATAAATGACGTGGTGGGGCAGGGGGGTTGGGTTTTATCTTAAATAACAGATAAATGACATGGTGGGGCAGGGGGTTGGGTTCTATCTTAATCAGAATACTTAATGCTTATTCAGTGGAAATGGAACAGCGAGAGGGTGAATGGAGGGGGGAGTCATGGGAAATTAAAAAACAGGTGCATCAGCAGGACTTTGCAAGAAAATGTTGCAGTGCAAGAATTTCACACACATATGACCCTAAATAGGTAGATTACTAAGAAAACTAATTTCACATCATATCTTGGACTGAGGTAGGTTTTCATCACTTGTGAATGAGTAAACATTTATTTCTTTGTACGCTGAGAAGAGCATTTCTTACCCGATTTATCTTTTTCACTCAAATCTGTGCCACCAATTTCAGTTTCATCAATATCTGTATCATCTGCTATTTCAGTGTCATCTTTTGTCCCCTGCCCTGTGTCTACTGGACTAACCCCTGGTTCCCCTCCACTCTCCGCTACAGGTTTGTGGGCTTCATCTGCCTTTGAAGAGGTTTTACCCATAATTTTTTCTTCAAATGGAACATGTTCCTAATAAAACATAAACAATACGCCAGTTTAAAATACACTTGAATCTATAAATATCCTCAAAGTGTCGTCTACAAACAGCATTTCATTACAAACAGTATAAATAAAATATTATACAACTAAACCTCCTAATTAAGACTGCTTATTCACTTAGACAAAGATGGGATTAAAAGGACAAATTAGCTCTTTTACAAATGGGATAGACAAAGGTTAGGGTTAGATGGGATTAAGGGGACAAATTAGCTCTTTTACAAATGGGATAGACAACCAGAACTGATGTGAGGTTTTTCTATAGAGAGACCTCAAACTGAGATACTCATGATCTTTGTCAAATCAAAAATGGTCATTATGAAAGAGTTTGCTGTACATAGTACTGGAAACATGAGACAGAAGTTATGCTGTATTTCCAAGTAAAAGCAAAACGTTATGTCATGACTGACTCATACAAGACTGTTGGTTAATAAAAAGTAATTCACAACACGTCATAAAAGTTTAAGCAATAGTCTAAAACATGAGTATCACTGAAGTTGTAGTCTGCAGAAACAAAAGCTATTTGAGATGGGTTCATGACAATTTAGTTCAATAGTGCATTAAATAGTTGACCTTGTGTTGTAAAAACAAAGTCTGAATATGGAAAATAACAGGACATAACTCACATAAATGATGACTTGCCAGAATGTTATACATCTAAAATTTTCAAGCATAAATTTGCATGATAAAGTCCAATTAAAATTCAACAGTTCTTCATAAAGTTATGCTTCTGAAAAGGACAGGCAATAAGATGCAATGAACAATATTATGGAATGCTGGAACTTAAACTCTTTCAAATCTCAGCAGCATAAAATAGCATGCCAAATTTGGTTGAAATCTAACAATAACTGGTAAAGTAATGCTGCGGACACCCAAGTCAAGAGGACAGGCAATCAGGGAACTCCTGTAAACAAAGTCATGAAAATCAAGTTATTCAAGGTCTCACTGATAAAGAGTTTCACTTCAAAGTTTTGCATCTATGCACAGGGTCGAAAATGTAAAGAAAACGTACATGTGCCAAAGTTTTAAAAAATAGGCACAATAAAATGAAATTTGTATCATGGATAAAATATCATGCAATTTATCTCAGACATATCCGAGATATACAAGTTTCCTAGTTTGATTGATTTATAATTAATACAGTTTTTTTGTTAAGAAGAAAAACAAAACAGTTTAGTGACATCATTCAAGGTATTCATCACATATACATGCACAAACTGGATTTGACAAAAGTCCATTCATACTTCTTGTGTTGTGCTTGCAAGCAAGTTCAGCCAAACACCTTAGTCAAGACCTTTGACATGAAAATCAATGTCAGATCAGAGTGCTGTCTATCAACCCATTCATTGGAGTACTGCTAAAAACAATGTTAGATCAGAGTGCTGTCTATCAACCCATTCATTGGAGTACTGCTAAAAACAATGTCAAATCAGAGTGCTGTCAATCAACCCATTCACTGGAGTACTGCTAAAAACAATGTCAGATCAGAGTGCTGTCTATCAGCCCATTCATTGGAGTACTGCAAAAACAAGGGCAGCTCAAAATTCAGTTGTATATGTGTAAGTCATCATGTTCCTAGCTTAAAAGAAGTTCAAGAAATAACCTACGAGTTGATTCCAGGTCAATCGGGACAGGTTTTCATAACTCCTTCACAGACAGCAGATATGCTGGTGGTCAGATCTGCACCATTTTCATGTCATATCACTATGATGTCTGCAGTGTGGCAGTTTATAGTGATGTCTAGCACTGGGGCATCATGCCGCAGACATGTAGTATGATGTCCCACCCAGTCACATTATCCAGACACCAGGCCAACCAGTCCTAACACTAACCTCTTAACGCTGAGCGCCAAGCGAGGCAGCTGTTAGTACCATTTTTTAAAGTCTTTGGTATGACTCAGCCAAGGTTCGAACCCGAGACTCCCGAATCTGAGACAGATGCTTTAACCACTAGGCCACCAGAGCATTGCAAGTGGTGATGAAGAGATTTTCAAGATGACCAATACAGTGCCATGTTAGAGGTCAGACGAACACAATTTTCATTCAGACCCTAATATTTATTGTTATAACAGTGTCAGCAATGTCAATAAAACCATCTAGACAAGTGAAGGAGACATATACAGATTTTTGGGAAGACTGTAAAGAGAGCCATTCTGGTGGTTAAATCAGTGTCATTTAACACAGGACTAACTATGAACTATAAGAATAATATTGTTGTAAATGCTGGTATGACCATCTGTTGAGATGTAGCTGTTTCAATGTTCATCACACACTGAGAGGTGACACTGGCATTATTTTCATTAGACACATTTTAGTGAAAATCCTGTGTCAGTAAAATCCACCATCCACAAGGAGCAATGATTAACAGATTTTCATGATGACTACTGTTGATCAACACTATTTTTTATATCTAGGACCAACAAAGCAATATAAGGAGTTTGTTAGCGAAATATCCATTGTGATATGACAATCCAGACCAAACCAATAGCTATAAAAAAAATTCTAAATATATTATTAGATTCTAGAATGAATACCATTACCTACTACAGTCATTTACAGCCATATAAACTAAGGATACCTTTCTGTAGCATAATAAGTTACAAATCCTTAGCTTTTGACTTTATCACAAGGCTTTCTTCAGAGGAATGACTTCTGGACTGGAGTCATGTGATCAACTAAATGTTGACCATGTGACAAAACCCTTTTGATGAAGGCCTTGTGATAAGATAAGGAGTCATCACCTATTATGCAACATAAAGGTATCTATTCTTAGATTCAATGACCATATTAGATGTGGAAGGGACAATATTTACAACCAATTGAACATCATTAGAAGTCTTTTAGTGAAAAACCCAGCATCAATATGACCAGATGTTCAATTCAGGAGGAGGGATTTTCCAGATGAAAACAGTTGCAGCCATATTGAAGAGAAATCATCACACATTTTATTTATGACCAACTTAATGTCATAACAAATCTTTCATTGAAAACCCCCACACCAATCAATTGAAAACCCCACACCAATCAATTGAAAACCCCACACCAATCAATTGAAAACCCCACACCAATATGATTATCTGTTCAGGAGGAATAGCTATAGCAGCCAAATAAGATGTGTAAACAGCAAAAGTTTCCATTTTACAGAGTTCTAAATCTTTGTAGCAGAACTATCAAGTCACAAACCAGATTTAGCAGAAAAACTACAAACTTATGTAAAATTATACAGTGGAAACTAAAGTCAGAAGGAGGTGAAAATAGCGCACACAAGTCCGGTAAATAATCTCATAGAAATAGGGCACACAAGTCCTGTAAATAATGTCGCAGAATGCCAAATTTTAGGCAGATGCCACAGTCCTTGAGAGAGTTATGCTGCAGAGAAATGAAAACTAAAGGAATGACCATAACTCCTTTAAATGATAATAAAGACAGCTGGAAACTGACCTCCAGGATCTCATCTCTATAACGCTGCTAAGAAAATTTGGTGAAAATCTGACAATCCTCTTTAAGAAAGCAAATTTTTAGTAAATTGTGTTTCTCCGAGAATACTTACCCAATCACATTAACGTTAGGGATATAAGCCTGCTACCTCTCGAATCCAGCCCTACTAAAAGACGAAAATTCGTCTTTTCAGTCTATCTCATATAGACCAAAGGGCAATAACTCTTGCCCCTTACCTCCCCTTGCCACTGCCAGGTGTCACTAGTTTTTTAAGCTGAGTGATATATATTATACGAGGATGCTTGCATAGCGGGGTGGTTGGGAGGGTTTTTAAGTAATGTGATCGGGTAAGTATTCTCGGAGAAACACAATTTACTAAAAATTTGCTTTCTCCTTCAAATACGTTCCCCGATCACATTAACGTTAGGAGAATAAGTAATAGGAGGAGGGAATGCTGAGCATCCTACCTCCACTCCGGGTACCTTCAAGGGAATGATGGCTGGATTCCCCATTTGAACGATAACCCGTTCTCCTAATTTCATCAGCAACACAGCCTAGGGTCCCGTTATATGTGACCCCTATATATGGTTAAGAAGATAGTTATTGAAATCTTCTTACCTACAAAATTTCACTGGCGAATCCAGCGAAGCTGATAGGCTGTGCTGATTGTTTTAAATGGGTCTGGTGGTCATCTGGGCTGTCAACACCGGACCTACCAGATTCAAGGTTTGCCTCTGCGAAGCCAAATCTCTGAGATAAAAACTGGAGAAGGTTGACTCTGCATGCCAGCCAACAGCTTCTATTATATCTCGGATCGAAACATCGCGATCAAATGCCAGACTCGCCGAGATTGCTCTAATCTCATGAGCCATAATCTTCATGAGGCGACTCTGATCTTGTGAGACCTCAGAGTACGCTGAGTGTATAACCCACTTCAGCCATGAAGCAAGGGCTTGAGGGGTGATATCCTGTTTAGCAGCTTTGACCGGAAGAAAGAGGCGCTTACGTGTGTCCCAACACACCTCTGTGCATTTTAAATAGTGCTTGAGTGCACGAACAGGATCTTGCATGGCTGCTGCTCTCGACTTACCTATGGAAGAGAGCGAGCGAATGATGATTCTTTGAATACCAATGGATGGTAACCTATTTTTTTTATATTTTTTTTTGTCTACAAAGCCTGGTTGCGTCGGGAGGACCACCGAACCATCTGATCTGAACTGAAGAAAGTTCGGGTCACTGGAAAGGGCATGTAACTCGCTCACCCTGCATGCTGAAGCTAAGGCTATCAAGAAACATGTTTTGTATGATAGTAGCTTTAACGAAGTGTGGGCTAAAGGTTCAAATTTGTCTGAATTGAGCCATGTTAAAACCCAGGACAGATTCCATTTTGGAAACAGGGTGAGGGATTTTGGTCGATTGAAATCAAAATTGGCTAAAAGATCTGATAGATCTTTGTTATGCCCAATATCACATCTACCATGATGGCAGAATGTGTCTGATATCATGGAGCGGTAGCCTTTGATAGTAATTGGGGCCAACTGTTTCTCCTCGAAAAGCCAGAGAAAAAAGTCGGCCAGTTGAGGGATTGAGACACTCAAAGGGACGATGTTATTGATATGGCTCCAGTCCCTGAAAACACACCACTTTCCCTCGTAAGCCTTCAGAGTGGAGGGCCTTCTTGCTCTTGAGATTCTCTCCACAATTGAAGGTTTAAATTGTTTGTCTCGCAAGGCTGCCTGGACAAGAGCCAAGCGTGAAGAAGAAGACGGTCTGGGCAGGGGTGGAACACCTGTGACCGCGGTTGTTTGAGAAGATTTGGGCTGGTTGGAATCTTCCTGGATAGATCTATCGCTACATCGAGTAGATCGGTGACCCAGGACTTGTTCCATCTGAGAAGGGCAATCAGAATCATCCGACAGTTCTGACCCCTTAACCTCTGGATTATTTTCGGTACCAAAACCGTGGGAGGGTAGGCGAATGCCCACAACCCCTCCAAGATGATTGACAGAGCGTCCACGGCCCAAGCCTCTGAGTCCGGAACCGGAGAAATGAAGGTGGGCAACTTGCGATTCCACCTTGTCGCAAAAAGATCGATCATCGGACACCCCCAAAGTGTGCAAATCCGAAGAAAGACTGATTGATGGAGTGACCGTTCTGCGTGAATGACTTGACCTTTCCTTGGTAGAGTGTCGGCCAAGACATTGAGTCTGCCGGGAATGTATACGTTGATGTGGAGGTTGTCGCACCAACATAGAAACTGCCAGATCAGAATGCACAGGTCTGGTGATTTGGTGCCCCCTTGTTTGAGGAGGTAAGTCACCACCACAGAGTTGTCTGACATAATGAGGACAGGTTTTCCCCGAGAGTTGATCCTTCCAGAAATGAAAGGCATTGATGACAGCCCTCATTTCTAAAAGGTTGATGTGGAGAGGCCTACCCCTGGCTCCCACATGCCGCTGACTGTAGGGACTTCCGGCAACAGGTGGGCACCCCAACCGTAGGTATTGGCGTCGGTACATACCATTATCTCTGCTTGGGGCATCTCCAGAGGAATCCCCGTGGACAGCCAACCGGGGTTGTGCCACTGACGCAGGAACGATCGTATCTCAGGCGTGATCATTATTGTTTGATTGAGGGACTTGAAAAGGGGCACCATTGTGCCAGTAACGTCATTTGTAAGGGACGCATAAAAAGACGGCCAAGCGGGATGAAGTCCACCGCCGCATTAAATAATCCGAGGAGTTGCAAGAATTCTATTGCTGAAATCCACGTCCTGTTGGAAACGGACTTGATGAGTTCGACAATCCGGATTACGCGAGCGCGAGGAAGCCGTACCAGATTCAGATTGGTGAGAAACTCCATACCCAGATGGAAAAAATGCTGGGATCGGACTTTTTTCAGTTCACGAGAAAGCCTAGATGATCTAAAAGCGCTAAAAGATCGTTTCTGCCTTTGAGCAGAATAGAACTTACCATATGTTTCTGGGGGATGTCATCCAAGTACACTGCCATCCCTGTAGATGAAGTTGAGCGGAACAGGGTGACAACGCAATCCATAACCTTGGTAAAAACCCAAGGGCTGATGTTGAGGCCAAGGGGTAGGACCTGGAACTGATAAACGACGTCGCGGTAAGTGAATCGGAGAAATTTCCATGACGCTGGGTGGATAGGGACGTGAAAATATGCGTCGGTCATATCTAGACTGACGGCATACTCGTCCCGCCGGATGGAAAGACAGATTGATCTCGCCGTTTCCATCTTGAATTTCAGTGGTAAAATGTATTGGTTGAGGCAACTCAGGTTGATGATCAGCCTCAACTTGCCGTTTGCCTTCTGGATAAGAAACAGCCTGGAATAAAACCCCGGCGATTGTGTTTCTTTTGTATTTTTTTCACAATCTCCACCGCCCATTTTTCTATGAGCGACCGTATCTCCTGTTGTAGAAAGGTATCCTTCTACTGATCGGTCGGTACGTCCGTGAAGAGGGGAGAGGAGGACAGGGTAGGGGGTTGGATAAATTAAATCCGAAGTCCCTCCGAAATGACCTGGATCACCCAATCGTTCTGAGGAAGCAAGGTGGTCCAGTGGTCCTGAAATTGCAGGAGGCGGCCGCCCACAGGTAGGCTGTCCGTGGGTGGTGGAGAGGGTATGTCAATTTTTTTAGTTAGGAGGCTTGAAGACGGAGAAACTTTGTTTCTTACCGCCTCTGTATGGTTGCCTCCTAGCTTGATTAGACTGTTGTCTCCTGGCATTGGGTTGGGATCTATACTGCACATTGGATTGTAAGGATCCCTTGTCCCTGGTCAGCCAATCATCCCTCAGCTGTGGCAGGGGCTGATTTTTTCTAAACGCCTGCGAGGGTTGGGCGGCGAGTTGGAGGGGCAGTTCCTGAGCTGCCTGCTTCTGAACTTCTTTAATTTTTCCTCCAAAGAGTAAAGGCGACCCAAACGGAGTCATCCATAAAGCTAGTGTATGATGGGGCTTGAGCGACGTGGACCGCAGACATGCGCCACGTCGTATCAGGTCTAAGTTGGCAGAAGCAGTCAACGCATTAGCCATGGAATGGTGAGCTGTCCTGTTAATAACTCTAGCAATCCGGGCCGTCGCTTCCCAAGCGTGGTCATTGTCGGATTCTTCTGCGAGTTGGAAAAAATGGCTAATGAAGCCAAGTCTAACATTGAAGACGTAGCGAATAAGTTCCGGACTAGCTTTGACGTGGCATGGAACACATTTTTGTCCACTTTGTAAAACAGTGTAGCGGGCATGTGAACTGCTGCCATATTTTTGTCCAGGGCCGGAAGATCCGTACTGAAGGTGTCTAAATGAGTTTTGTACCAACGACACGAGAACGTCGCTGGTACTTGGCTTTCCCCAGATCACCTATTCGTCCTGATAGACGATCATTGATCTCCTTAATTTTTTGCCGACTGGGGAAGGAGCCGGAAGGACAGCGTCTCTTCCTCCCCGTCAAGATCTACAGACGTCTTAACAATGTAGTCTTGAGTGGCGGTAGGAGGTGGAGGGCATTCTGAAGTTGCCAACACCCTATAAATTTCTTCCACTGCCGCCTTGAAGCCAAACTCAGTCCGTTCCATGGTTGGATCTGTGTACGGCTGATTTGCAGGAGTTTCGTCACCTTCACTGTGTGCCGAGTCGTGTTCTGTAATAGCTTGCATTTCTGGATAGAGCATACCACGTGGCATAGATGGCGCGATTCCGTCATCCTTAACACTGTCACTAACTCTCCCTTATGGAAAAGCCATGAACATATGGACGGCCGGCCCTGCCGGTTGGTTTGTCTGGCTTGTGGTCGGTCTGAATGTTGGCGACGGTCCTGCTATCACCGGTACCGGCTGCTCCAATGGCCTGGCTGGACGGACAGATTTCTCACTAAAATCTCCGCCATAGTATTGGTATGTTGCCAGTGGTAGAGCTTGACAGACGGATTTATCACTAAAATCCCCGTAAGTCATGTTTGGTCGGACCGTTTTAGCAATAGGGTCCCCATGCTGGGACAGCCGGATGGCCGGTGACGTAGAGGTTGTATAAAGAAATGGATCTGATGGATCCGGTAAAAACCCCATGCGTCTTGACTTACAGGCCTAAAGGCCATGCTCGGACATGCGAGGGGACTTACGCCCAATGGGCAGCCTAAAATTGGGGGAACGTTCCCCCAAAGAGTCAGAAAAAGCTGTGGAAACGAGCAAGGGAAATAAGGGTAATATCTGGCCTGATGTCAATAGCTGTGTCGTCGTTTCCTGGACCAAACGATGCATCTGTTCAAAGCTGGACTGTTGTACCCTGTCAACATTATTTTCCTCCATTGCCGCTGATGTTACTGTGGCTGACGGTTGCAAACGACAAACTTTAGGTGGAGGGGGGGACCCCAATGTCCCCCACAAGGCTCGCAATGGAGGCTGTCTTCGGATGTATACCGAGGGCATCAATGCTATCTTTCTTCGACTTATTCCGTCTATCCCTCCCTTTTGCTGCCTTCTGGACTACATCAGCCCACATTTGCTCTGTCCAAGTATTACACACACTGCATGGTATAGATGATGTACACTTGGTACATACAATACAAGAGTCATGGTTGTCTTCTTTTGCTTTGAACTTCTTGCATTTCATGCATTTGGTTGACATTTCTACTGAAACGACACAAGAAACGAAAACAAAGTACAAATTATCAATTCACAATTCAGCATGTTATTAATTCGCTAATACCACAACCGTTACTAACGGAGTAAGCGAAATTAGTCAGTGTCGCGTTAACTCTTAACTGACAACACGAGTTCCACGATAGCGTGTATAACCTGGTCTTCAGTAAACGAAATCCGTAAGGGTGACAATGTCACTCAATTTTGAAAAAAAATTGTTAAAATAATGTATACAACCTGTAGAAGAATGATTGTCCAACACAATAAATCCAAATTTAACTTCGGATGGTCCAATTTAACGCTAAGATGGCTTGGATTGTTTGGAGGTATAATGTACATGTTATCAGTACAAGCGAAGCTTAAAAACTAGTGACACCTGGCGGTGGCAAGGGGAGGTAAGGGGCAAGAGTTATTGCCCTTTGGTCTATATGAGATAGACTGAAAAGACGAATTTTCGTCTTTTAGTAGGGCTGGATTCGAGAGGTAGCAGGCTTATATCCCTAACATTAATGTGATCGGGGAACATATTTGAAGGAGAAACTAACTAATTCATGGATGGACAACATTATTACTACAGGGTTCCAAGGACTTCATCAAGTGGGGCAAGTGATTTGCTTTTAAAAATACATTTAATACTTGCTATGGCTATAGCTGCATTTTTTCTTTCTTAAAATCATCTGACAATAGGTTTATCCAAGAGTTTGTCCTAAATCAAATAATCATCAAGATCAAATTCACCACATCATTCAAAGCAAAAATTATACAATGTTTGAAATTTACAGTATGATGCACTTTCAACTTTGATGGTTTTCAGTGTATGCTTCCTTTAACCACAGATTCAAGTTGTGTGACAAGCTGTGTGACAATTTCACATCTTAAATTTGAAAGCTCAAGGAACCAGCCAAAAGGTAATCTATCTGGCAATCCCAAATGAATGATTACTAACCAACTATCACAAGAATGAAAGTAAATCTTCAAGCTTACCTGTGTAGAAACTAAATCTTCAAGCTTACCTGTGTAGAAACTAAATATTCAAGCTTACCTGTGTAGAAACTAAATCTTCAAACTTACCTGTGTAGAAACTAAATCTTCAAGCTTACCTCTGTAGAAAGTAAATCTTTAAGCTTACTTCTGTAGAAACTAAATCTTCAAGCTTACCTCTGTAGAAAGTAAATCTTTAAGCTTACCTCTGTAGAAAGTAAATCTTTAAGCTTACTTCTGTAGAAAGTAAATCTTCAAGCTTACCTCTGTAGAAACTTCATATTCAGGGTTCGGAATTTCAACCTTGTATTCTCTGACAAAGGATTTGGGAAAGTAACCTCTTTGTCCACCTATCTATTTTGGGTTTAAAAAAAGAAAAAAATACAAGATAGTTTTCTAAGTAGCTCAACCAAAATGCCAAAAACATACAGTATTTATTTTTACAAAATAGATTTTTAATATACAGCCTAACCTGCTATAGCATACACATGCAAATAAGCAACACTTTTCTAAAAGATTAGAACTCTATAATTACCATGAATACACAAAATTTTATTTATATACTACAATAATGTGACTAAAAGACTGAGTGGTCATCGTATTCAGGTTTGACTGCATTTTAAGGAATAAAGCAAAAATAGACTAAAACACTGAGTGGTCATCGTATTCAGGTTTGACTGCATTTTAAGGAATAAAGCAAAAATAGACTAAAAGACTGAGTGGTCATCGTATTCAGGTTTGACTGCATTTTAAGGAATAAAGCAAAAATAGACTGTGCTTACAATATAAGCACAATTCACTATTATTAATACAAACATTTCAAAATTTCAATAGTATATATGTGGTGCCAAAGGTGGCAACAATACAAAAATTGCACAAAACTCATTTATTGATTTATAAGCTGACTGTTGCCAGTGGGACCTAAACATTGTCAACTTGTTGGTGTTTCAAATCAAATGGGAGTTTCTTTAGTAACACTGTCTGCCATATTTGCAGGGGTGAATCTTTGTTTTCAAGCAACAGACGTTATGTAGTTCACTATGTTTGACAATCTCAATAATTTTGTATATTTTGGAGTTACATAACTCTGAACACATATATACAATAGTTCCTCCATTTTATTTTTTCAATTTGTTTTAGAAATATTAGAACTAGACATTGCAAATATTGGATACAGGCAACACAGCCTTTACTGAAATGGACTATTCTAAAAACCATAAAAGAACTGTGTGCAGTCTGTCTGCTTGTTTACATCAGAAGTTTCCATTTGCTTTGAAACGCCTATAAGTTGACAGTGTTAGGGACCACAAAGCAACAATAAGGTTAGAAATTATACATCAATGAAAGGACATAATTCTGTGCACATTTTATATCATTGTGTCTGTGTGATTTGGATTTTTAACATAGCTTTTAAAAAAATTCAGTCATATCATATCACTATGATGTCTGCAGTGTGGCAGTTTATAGTTATGTCTAGCACTGGGGCATCATGCCGCAGACATGGAGCACGATGTCCGTCCCTGTCACATTATCCTGACACCAGGCTGAACAGTCCAAACACTAACCTCTTAATGCTGAGCACCAAGCTAGGCAGCTGCTAGTAACATTTCTTAAGTATTTGGAATGACACGGCCATGGTTTGAATGCACAACTTTCTGCATTCAAGATACAAGGCAGATGCTCAAACCACCAGGCCACCAGGGGGTTTATATCCTTATTGTTTTTCTTTTTTAAAATTGATGGTGGGGGTACAAACAAATGGGAGGCGTGCAAATACACTGAATTCA
Organism: Sinohyriopsis cumingii; assembly: GCA_028554795.2. NCBI lineage: Eukaryota > Metazoa > Mollusca > Bivalvia > Unionida > Unionidae > Sinohyriopsis > Sinohyriopsis cumingii. The sequence continues at coordinate 186,280,778 of CM068824.1, read as the reverse complement.
TAGAATTTCAGACTTGTGAAAATTACACATCTAATACACAGAATCTCAGACTTGCAGCAATTAGACATCAGATATCTGCAACTCTGTGATTTTGTATTAAGAAACTGAGTGATAAAAGAGCTAGCTGGGCTTGAAATTTGGATTTATTTTCACTAATCGACAGGATCATAATAATAAATATTTGCAATAAGCCAACCTATATTTCACTGATGCTAAAATGAAACAAAAGCCAGCTCAGCTTGTAATTCAACACTTATTATTCCTCAGCATCAACTCAAAACACTTTTAAAAAAACAAAAACTGTATTTCACCTTTTGGCTCTTTAATTTGTACATGCAGTCATGGATCTGGAGTGGAGACATTCAAAGGGACCACGAAAGGAAGCCACAAACTTGGATACATATTGCTCTGAAATCTATCTGTTACATAAACAAATCCTTTGTTTGTATTGACAAACCCATCTTTGCAGTGCATTGTTACATCATAATTTTGCTCCTTGATTTTTTACTTTTGCCATCAATCCCATGTTAGGACTCCAGGGTCTTAAACTACACAACAAGAAATAGCAAAAGAAACAAGTTTTGCATAACTGAAAATAATTCATTTCACAAAATACAAGAGTGAAAGAATTAAATTAACTTACAGCATGGTGAATGAATTCCTAATGCCTAAAAGTCCTTTCAATTCCAATAGTTCCAAGAAAAATGCCCCTTCTGTGTTGAAGTTTCAAATGTACAGAAAGATTTCCAAAGAATTCAAGAAATAGTTGTTGAATAAATATAGCAATACCGTACAGTTATTCCAGCATGTCATGCAAAAAAAAAATCTTTTCAAAACCAAGTTGGTTGATTGAATCTGAATACATACAGATTGGGACCTACCATCGGGAAGTTTCTTGTGGTATATTTAAGCATCATTTTCACTAAATATTCACTGATTTTTCGGGTCCAATACACATGAAATTCTCGCCATTTCTCCCTGTATAGTGCGTTATTCCTCCCTCCCAAAGTGCGCCCATTTCATATTCTGGTCAGCTGTGCCCAAACTGCACAATAGCTAAAGGTTAGACTCAAGCCTCTTCGACACATTTCAAAGAAACCACCTGTTCTACAGTGAGAGAAAGCACTAGCAACTGATTGACAACAATGCCTTTTTTTGTTATAATTAACAATGCCTAAAATAGGTGTGAATTTATAACAGTTCCAATGTGGTCTCAAGCTATCATACATGTGATAACTATTTTCCACATTTTATATCCCACCAGCAGCAGGGAAGTTCTACAGACCAGACGGTTCCGCCAAAATAAAGCTTCCTACGAGAACTTTCTCCGTAGAAGCCTCAGATTTCAAAAATAAGCCTTCCTACGAAAAATAATTTGCGTAAATTCGTTCCCGAGTGCAATTTTTGTGAGCAAAATCAATGATTCTGGACAAGGAAAAAACGAAGATTTTTTTTGGGGGGGGGAAATTTATTCTGGTGTCGACGAAGTTTGCGAAGATTTGGCTGCAAGTCTCATGAATAAATTTGATCAAGACCGATTCGATATCTACTACGCGGATCATGAAGATTAATCGTGATAAAACCATGCGGTGTTGCCTGAGCGCGGCTGAAGAAATTTTTGAATTTGTTTATGTCCATGTCGCCGTTGCACCAGGTCTGATGAATATTTCTCAGCGTGTGAGTATCAACGCCATTGAAAACTGATAAGATATTACAATTGTCTCTAATAACTTTAGGAATTTGCGTATATCGCTGCGTCACGTAAATCACATCGGTGTTCTTGTGTCGGCCACGCGAGAATATCCTAGCCGGATTAGTTTGCTTATCCAGCATAACATCATCGAATACGACAAGATTATTAACATCGCCATCTAAATTTTCCACAGATGGAGCTTCATTGATGTCTGTGATGAATTCGATTGTGCCTTCGTCGGTATTGTCGCTAAATTCCTTTAGTACTTGATAACAACGCTGATCATCAACGGACGGTGCAACCAAATACAATTTGTCCCATTTTAGCCATCGCATTATCAAATTTAGCAACAACTGCGTCTTTCCAGAACCAGACGGGCCAATAATTATCATTCTTATCGAATTCGGTAACACCGCGTTGTGTTTCACCTGCTCGCGTCGCTTCGTGGCTGAAAAATCAATTACATTCATGTTACTAGAATACATGGATCTATATTGTGTTAAGTGTCGCACGCGCACAGCTACGATAAATCCAACCGAAATCGTCACACGCAATAACAGGAACGCAATTGCAGGAGAATGCGAAGTTTGTAAGACACGCAAGTTCAGATTTGTAAAAAAAAAAATAGAAGAACCGGAGGAGACATTACCGCCTCCATGAAAAATCTACCTGGGCTGCCTTGGGCAAAATATCCCGGAGAAAAGCATCTGCCAGGATACAATTACTGCGGACCCGGAACAAGGCTCGATATAAGACTCAACGATAATAATCAACCAAATCCCGGCGAAGATCCAGTAAACGCCATCGATAACGCGTGTTACTATCACGATCTTGCGTATCGCAGCGGGGATTTACAACAAAGACATCTCGCTGATATTAGGCTAATTCATGCAACAGACGCGATTCCTGACAAAAGTTTCAAAGAAAAATTGGCAACTTGGTTGATAAAAGGCGCAATGAAAGGTAAATTAGTATTCGGTGCTGGTAAATAATAATGGAGCAAATATATTATTCTCCGCGAGGTTTTTGGCGAGGAAAATCAGCAATAGCCAAACTCGCCAAGGCAGCAAAAGTAAAACAATCTGTTGCTGAATCGTGGCTATCGAAACAGGCAGTCTGGCAAATTTATCTTCCTCCGCCTAAAAAAATACCGTATGCGAGTTTCTCTGTCAGTATCCCTAATGAAGTCCATCAGGCTGATCTCATGTTTCTTCCTCACGATACCGTCGACGGAGTCACATATAAATACGTGTTGACGGTTGTTGATATCGCTAGCAGATACAAGGAAGCGGAACCGTTATCGAATAAAACAGCAACGGAGATCGCTAAGGCGTTTAGCGAAATTTACTCACGATCTCCATTAACATGGCCGAAGCTTCTCCAGATTGATCCAGGACGTGAATTCCTCGGCGCGGTTACTGCATTGATGAAGAAGAATAATGTTAAAATCCGACGTGGTATAGTAGGTGTTCATCGTAATCAGGCTATCGTTGAAAGATTCAATAAAACACTAGCGGAAAGATTATTCGGATATCAGTACGCGCGCGAATTCATCCAAGATAATCGATCTCATGATTGGGTATCGAGATTGCCTCATGTGATTAACGCGCTGAATAACGAAACAACAAGAACAATAGCAATGAAACCCGCAATTGCAATTACAAAATCGAATATACCCCTAAAGCGAGATTCCACAATTCCGCCTGTGCTAGGTAGCGTCACGGTCAGGTATTTATATAAAGAAGGCGAGGCCGAAGGAGGAAGAAAAAGAGCAACCGATCCAAACTGGAGCGTTACAACACATAAAATATCAGCCGTAACAAGATCATCGGGAAGACCAGCAATTTATTTCCTAGATTCGCTAGCGCCACAACGCGGATTTACCAAGGAAGAATTACAAATAATACCGAAAGATACTCAACTACCGCCAGCGTCATTAATGTGATTTACTCGAATTCTACCTAACTGAGATAATTTTCTTACTCTCGACACGGCTAAATACACTAAATTTGACCAGGAAATTCTATCATCGACGATCCAAACTTGGCCATCCACGGTTAATCCCTGCGATGAATGTATCGTTGTTGCATATCCTAGTTTCCATGGCGATCTTTCTGCGTTTATCGCGTCATTAACAAGATTAATATCAACAAGAATAATATCGTTCAGTACCAAGATCTTTTCCTCTCCGCAGGGTAAAGTAACACTGATATTTTGTTTCCTGGTATCAGCGGGCCTGTAACATAACGGCACCTGCAATGTTGGAAATTTCTCACAATGCAACTTGAATAACATATCCTGAATAACATCGCGAACAATTTTCCTACTAGCAACGATCAAATGATTGGGACGCCACAAATTTAGAAAACTATCCATCGGAGTCTCGTCGATTATTCTTCTCATCACGTCACATTGAAACTTATTCGGTTGTAATCGAATTATTTTCTTAAATTCAGTCAGTAAAATATCATCGGATCTATAATCGGCGTCGATCTCTTCATAATAGTCAACGAAGTTCCTGAGCCATTCGTGAGGAGATTCTCCATCAATAGGATCAGGCTGGCCATGATCTCCGCACATTACCACGGCGGTATTTTTCCCCTCCAGCCAGATCAGGAACGATTTTAATACAACTAAATTTACTGTGCAAATTTCATCAAATATTATAATTCTGTTGATATATTTATTTCCCATGCGAGCCGAATCCCATAATCCACCGCTGTATTTGAAATAACTGTGATACGTACAAGAATCAACGCCGCGTTGCCTTATTTCTCGCGCTAATCTGTGAGTTGGAGTCAACACGATCATATCAGATTTCGCAAATAAATTTATCGCTCTCGTTGTTTTACCGCTACCACCAGGACCATTCATGTAAACGAATTTGTTACGTGAAATCGGGTCAAATGCAGATGCAGCCGTCGATATTTCCTCAAATTTATCTCGATGAAATTTATCGCAATCTTCGACATCGGCGTCCTCACAATAATCTAGAATATCCTCGTTTTTTATCCTCCAAGTGCCCCAAGAGCCATCGGCGATTAAATTATCCAGCCTATACTGGTATTTCTTATCGATATAAAACGAGTCCGTTGCGACCCTTACCGCGATATCAGAAAATTTATTTATCATCGACAGTAAATTTATACTCACATAAGCGAGCATCGATGATCTCAAATGCGTATACTGCGCTGATTCTCCATCGAGATAGCTAATTACGGTACCCAACTTTACTCCATCAATGATAATATTCTCTCTGTTGCAGAATATTCCTCGCGATACCGTATCGGCAATAATAAAATCCATCTCGGCATCATTGATAAATAACCTAGCGTGTCGGTGTTTATGATCAACGGATCCTCCTTGAGTAAATTTGCCAATTATTTTTCTTCCAATATCTTTCGCGTTTTCACAATCCGTCGGCAACCACACTTCAGTTTGTTTCCTGTATGATATAATTGCCTCGCTAACCGTCAACGATATTAACATTGACGAATCCAGCATATATCTCAACAACACCGTAGGGACCCATCTGCGCTGCGATAAATGCCGACCAAACCAAATATAGCAAATTTTATGTAAATTTTCAGCAAACTCGAATGAAGTAACATTAGCGAATCCTGTCATAACAAAATCAGGCAACGGTCCGTTAATTGCTACCGTTGTCATTTCGTTGGTGGGATGGCCAAATTTAGCAAAATAATCCGCACAATCGCCATATCCGAGGAAACTTCCAGGATAGCACGCGCTCATGTCAACGGAGATCATATCTTCGAAATAATACTTGGTATTCCACAATCCGCCATGGCCGTACTCGATACAACTAAGTTGAATATCAGTGAGAAATTCGTTCCTTGTAGGTTTCCACGAATTTCTTTCTCTGGCAGCATGAGCAGCAACAGACGGAACAGTAAAGCAGTTCGTTAATAACTGATCAGGATTTGACGAATATTTCACCGCGATATTTTTCATAGATTCATGTAATTTTTCATCGCGGTAAATATCTCCTCGCGGCAATATAAACTGATCATATTTTTCTTCGCTCGAAAATAACCAAACTGATATTGGATCAGATGCGGCTAATATTTTGATATATCTGAACATAACATCAGAATTGTCCTTTGCAGCATCCGCAGATTTACTATCTGTGGGATAAAATTTAACAGCGCGATCTCGCGGGAATATCATTACCGACTGCGACCACGCATGTGAATTATGATCAATAATTTCGATTGGAACTCCTCGAGATCTATACGGCGACGAATATAATATTTCTCCCGATAGCGTTTTCACCGTGATAGGAAATTTAAGTTTCTTGCTCAACACAGCAACATCGTCAATCGATGCGCCATCAACAACAGTCTTCGCCCATGAATTAATTTTATTCAACCTCAACTGGGTCAATCCAGATCCACGACGAGCGTTTTTCATATGCTCGATAACACGCTCAGCCACGCAGTTTATCATCGGTGATTCTTTCATCGCAGGTAGATTTTTCATGTCAGGATTATTATTTAGTCAATAAATTCCATAAACAACAGCGCTAGATGGATACGCCCTAGCATAATAAGGACCGTCAATTCCCAATAATAATCCTGGCTTCGAATTTTTATCAAGGATGACGTTTTTCTTACTGCCACGCACAGGATCTCGTTTATCGCGAATAATCCAAGTGTCGTCAGGCATTTGTGCAATAAATTTTATTCCAAAGATAAATCGTTCTTCTTTGTGTTCGGATTTTATATGCTCGATTATCTTCTTGGCCCGCTCCAGGTTCATCGTAGCATCAACAGAGTTAGTTTTCCATGTCGACCAAGTATGAACAGCTCCATCATCGAAAAATTCTTTTTTGGCACGATCAACCTCAGGAATGATATATTCTGCCTCATCAAGATCAAATGTATCCATTATTATATTTTAGACAAATATCTAAATTATAATATGCAGTGCAAATGGATACCAATCGGATCAACAAAATCATGCGACAAATCCTGCAGAGGCGATTATTGTGGTGCTCACATATATGCAATTCGACGTGGCAGTAAAGGACCACAGCGGTGCTTAGTTTGTCAAGTTGGCACTCGAGGAAAGACACGGTTATGTTTGTCTTGTGGAGGGAAAAATTATCGAGAATTGCGCCGATATTACGAAAAAAGATCCTCGTCGGTAATAACCTGCGAAGAAGATTATATTAATCGATTCAAGGCAAATTACAATTTAGACAGATAATTATTATATAATGGATCTGAAATCGACGATTCCTGCAATGACAATCACGCACGAGTATAGATCTCATCCAACCATTGAGGGATACGAGGCGTCGCTGGATGGTGTCGTTAGGCATATCAAAACGAAAAATCAAGTCGGTAATGTTAATAGATCTGGATATCTCAAATTTACTGTCGGTGAGAATAAAAAAAGAAAAAAAACGAATTATTTTAACCATCGGTTCGTATACGAGTGTTATCACGGACCGATAGAGATTGGACTTGTTATCGATCACATCGACGGAAATAAAATCAATAATAAACTTTCCAATCTCCGAGCAGTGACTCCGAGTGAAAATTCAAGATTTGGTAATACGGGTGGCATACGGCGACCAGCTAAGGCCGTCAAATCGATAAATCAAGAAACAAATGAAGAAATTATATTCACGTCGATGCATGCAGCTGCAAGATATTTTAATATTAATAAAGCATCGGTGCGACGAATGGCAGAGGGAATTCAACATGCGACGTTTTCCTACAATCTCGGTGAATGGATCAAATTCTCCTACATCCCAATAATATTCGATTCGGAAAGTGACGAAGAATAATTGAATATTACAAAATTAATATAACATGGACGAAGAAAATATAAATAACATCATCGAAGCCATCGATGACCTGAGAAAAAAAAAATATAAATCTTCCCTCGGAGTTGGACGCGAATAAAATCCGATCCGAATTCGAGACGATTGTTCAGGGGAAACTCGAATACAAATACACGCTACCATCAGAATACAAATTAATAAAAAAGATCCAAATTGCGATGTATCAATCACTTGCGACAGTCAGCGATGATCGCGTCGAGGATTTTGTTAAATTATCGACGTTGGTAGAAAAAGCTAGATTGATTTTATCAGATGCATACGAAACGAAAAAAATTACAAGCTCGCGTGTTAGGCAGTTGAAAAAACTTGTCGATGAGAGCAAAGTTAGGGAATCCCCGATTCCCGCAGATTCTTGAAAATTTTATCACAAAAAAAACAAAATTTCAAGAATCTTCGATTCCAATTCTAATTTTTATTCATTTTACTGAAATTATGCAATTTTCTTAATTTTGACAGGTATTTACCCCACCAAAAAACATAAAATTATATAAATTGCACAATTTGACGGGTATTTACCCCAGCAGATTCACGAAATTATATAAATTACTCGATTTGACGGGTATTTACCCCATAAAAAACATAAAATTACGCAAATTTCTTAATTTTTCTGATTTTTATTAATTTCTTTTTATTATTTACCAAAATAATTTATTTACTGAAATTATGCAATTTTCTTAATTTTGATGGGTATTTACCCCAGCAGATTCACGAAATTATATAAATTGCACAATTTGACGGGTATTTACCCCAACGGATTCACGAAATTATAAAAATTGCACAATTTGACGGGTATTTACCCCCATCAAAATTAAAAATTTTTACTAATTTTGAAATTTTCCTTGGATTTTATTTATTTTTTTGGCCTGTTTTTCCCTGGCAGACAGATTCGAAGATTTTTATGATTTTACCAGCAGATTAATACTTAGCGTTTCCCCGCGTATATCAAGCAAATTTCCGTTCTGATCCGTTAGTTTGAAATTTATCTTCGACAACAACCGATTGTGGCATCGCAGGTAAAACGGATTTACTGGTTCTTTTATTATCAAATAACCAGGAGAGGCGCTAGGTGAAAACGAATACAAGATAAATCCCTGCTGTGCTTGATTTGACACAGACGCATCTGCGTTGTACCTACCTTCAACGACATCCGCGTGAAGATAAATCGCGATAACTTCCGTTATGTTAACGATACCTGGCGATATATGCCGCCCCTGCCCGGCGGGATCGTTATTGTGTTTGAGAATCGATTCTGATTGTATTTTTTTAGTCCACGCGGCATGTAACTTCGGAAATAAATCATCGATGGTATCAGTGACGGATTTTCTCATTTTATCAACATCATAATCGGGAAATTTGAAATTTGGTAGCGTTTCCTCGGTTAATCCAAATAATCTCATAAATTTTTGTTTTTCTCCTGAATTTTTGATCAACTCGAATTTGCTAATAGGAAGAACATAATCGGCAATTGATATATCGTCGACTATCGCCTGAATAAACATACCATGATAATATTCAACATCATTCGCGAGTTGATTTAAAATCTTCACGCGTTTGATAATTTCGCTACATGAGCCCGATTTATTTAAGATGCATTCATGAAAGGATTCCCGCAATAAATTTAATTGTAATTTATGTTCTTGAATAAATTCGTCGAGGGTTCTTCTTACCAAGATACCGTCTATGGGGGTCATTATCCTGTTAATGTGGGTAGCGTCGAAGATTTTCACACGGGGGGGAATTTTAGGAAGAGGCAACCACGAGAGAATTTTTTCGTCCCTAAAAGTAAAAGCGAACATTACCCAGTTAAATTTGTGGTTATTTATGAGGTTGATGGCGCTATCGATCAAAGGCTTGTGTTTGATATCTTGCCTCCATACCTCATCAGTAGTAAAATCTTCCTTTTTTGGCTCCGGTTGCTCTGGAGGAGCTTCCTCGTGCCAACCTGGAATAATAAAATCTGGTTTTTCTGGTTTTGCCAGAGGTGCGATTTCAGGCCAACCTAATATGGTCCTAATCGATGATTGGTAAATATCAACGATATACAGTGATTTCACTTCTATCATCGACGACAACGTTGGATCGTGCGAGGATATCTTTATTCCCGGGGTAGCATCGCCGGTTATATTTGATATTCTACTGGTAAATTCCTTATCCAGCTGATCAATTTCGTAACTGCCTGTTGGTATACCAACGACGATCCAATCAGGGGTTCCATCGGGTTTGTTTTTGTTGGCAAAAACAAGCGAATTATTCGATGATAATTTGCCGAATGATTTCGATCTAACATTAGGCCAGCTATTGTAGACACGCAATTGTGTTAACGCAATTTCTTTGACGCTGATTGGTGTTGGAAAATTAATACTAAATTCAGGCTTGGTTGAGCTTAACGATATTAGTGTTGTTGTCGGCGGTGTCGTGTTTGTCACGATCTGGGCTAGTTCGGACATTATTGATATTCATTTGTTCAATCTCCGAGTAAATACTGATCATTGCCGAAAATTCTGGATCGGATATAACTCCGTCGTTGAGACTCTCAGAAAGAAGCGATGATAATTTCGAATACGCGTCATTGACCTTGGTTAGTTTATTCTTGTACAATGATAATTTCTCATTCGTGCACGAGGATATCTTTTTCGCTACGATATTGAGAACACCAGCGATTGTCATTGTTGACGAGATTATTATCGTTGCTGCGATCGGCGCTATCGTTGTTACCGCGGATAAAATTATTCCAGCACCAGCTACTACCGCGGATACCGCGTACACGGCGACGTCAATGGTAACTAATCTACGCTGGTATTTTTTTATTTTTATCTGATACTCGTCGAGTAGTTTTTTTAGCGAATCCTGCCATGATCGCGCTTTATTGTAACGGTAGTCAGATGCTGTCATTTATTAGTATCTACGATAACAATTACGGATTACCAATTGTGTTTATCCCGGAATACCAACTGTTTCCCATCCCGATAAATATTCGAAAATTACAAAATAGGGAATCGGTCCTGTGGTGGTTCTGTCTGGTGGTTCTAGATCGCATTCCATATCTCTATCTTCACTTAGCGAAACAATAAAAAATCCAGGATAAAATTCGTGGATTTTACGGTTTTGTCCTTGTATCTTAAATTTTATCTCAGAGATAACATATACTCGATATACGCCAGTAATTGGCACGGTGAAATAAAACCCGATACTGTGTCTAGGGTCCCAAGTATAATTATATGTCTTAAACACAAATGGCACATTGCAGTTAAGATTTTTTGTTACCACCTGATCCGGCACGTGAAAACGCGCCAATTTTGGAAGATTCAGTGGTGATATTTTTGTGTTAATATCGCTAATTTTTGTAGATGCGTCGAGAAGATCCTCGTTGATTTTTTTTATTTTCTCATCTGTCGATTCACGCGCCGTGTTAAACCCCTTAGTAAATTCGGGAATAACAAGATTGCTGAGTTTATTAATTTCCTCGCTGATTTTTTTGTTGAGATCGTCGATTGATGTTTTCTGACCCATCGAGATATTTACTTTGTTAATTTCGGCAAGAATATTAGTAATTTCCTCGTTGATTTTTTTTATTTTCTCGCTGAGATCGTCGATTGATGTTTTATCGCTTTTCTGACCCATCGCGGTATTTATTTCGGTAACATCGGTGAAAATTTTAGTAATATCTTCGCTGATTTTTCTTACTCTCTCGCTAAGTTCATCGTGCGATGTTTGATCGGCTTTTTTCTTTGCTAGTTCGTTTGCGGCAGAGGAAGTATCGCTGGATGTTTTTATGTCCTCGTCAAATTTTTTGCTAAATTTAGCTAAGGCATCGTCGAGTTTTTTAAGATCGTTAGTTAGCTTATTTAGTCTTTTTGTCATTTTGTCCTGAAGATCGTTGTGTAATGCTTTATCGGCCTTCAGAAGCAACGTTGCTGATAACTCTTTGTCGGATTTTTCCACATCCGCGATATTGGCCTTCAGGGGTAACTCCGCGATAATATCGACGATATCAGCAATAGATTTTAATACCATCTCCGATTGGCGAGTAAATTGACTGATATGATCATTATATTCTTCTCGCTTGATTATATCAGCTATTTTGACATTGCTGGTGTGTAATCTTCCCTCGGTATTTTGAAAAACAGCAACTTCGCCAGGGTCCACCTCTGACAGCGATAGAAGATTGTTAATATCGCTCTTGGTTGCGAATTTTGATAGATCGACGTCAGTCACTTCTGATTTTTCCTTCCTGAAGAGGGATCTACCGTAAATGTCAACCATGATATTTATCTACGGCGTATTCAAATACAATTTTGTGATAAGGACCGGATGATTTTGAAATTGCATCAAGAACATTAATTGACTCCGGGCCGCATATCGGTGGATCCGCTAATGTTTGTGTTGGAAGTGTCGAATACCAAATCGGAATATTCAGCGAAGACACGTAGTTGATAAATTCTTTCGGTGGTGCTAATCCATACGAATCAAAGTAAATAACTTCGCGAGGATTAATCGCGTAGGCGACCCAGTGTGTTCCAGGGCCGGTATTTTTATCGAGATTTATTATTCCTGTCTCGGTAGGGTTTGGTTTTTCTGGTAGTTGATCCCGCATAAATAAGCCTCTGAAAATTTTTATTTTTTTATTCTTTGCTTCGCTAAGTAGATCTAAATTTGAATAGGCCGTGCTAATCTTAGGCCGGATCCGTATGGGGGGCGTCTTAGATAAAGGCCGTTTCCCTTTTTTTTACCGTATCTCCCTCCGGTAATTTTACTTGTTAATGCGGAACCTAATTGGGAACCTATACCTGTGAGCGCGCCTAATCCTAATGCCTTTCCAATCGCCGGAAGAGCCATTTTCACTAGCCCCAATAGAGGAAGAAATCCGCCTGTTTTGACCATGTCTCTGATGGCGCCTATGGAAAGGCTCACATGAACACCGGAATTTACTGATTTGGCCTTGGTAAATCGTTCACGCTGACCTTTAGTTAGCGATAGTTTGTTAGGCCCGCCTTGAATTTGATCGTTTTTCAGGGTTAATTTCATACCGCATCGCTTTGATATCGCTGATTGGAGCTTTTTCATCTGACCCGGGGTCAGAGTTACACTGACGTGTTCGTATGGCATATTAATAATCGCTTAATCTAAATTTGGAATTTGTCACATGTTCTCGACAGGAGCATCGATGACTCTCATTCTGCCGCTGATGCCTTCCAGGATCATTGTTCTATCGCTGAGGATTACCGCGATGGCTCTTGCTGCTCCGGCTGTGTTAATTCTGGCTTTGAAATGGATATCGACAACGGATTGTTTTACCAGGTCGAGATGTTCCAAGGAGAAGTAATAGATAGGATAGCGAGTATTAAAATCCAGCTGTGATATTTGCAATCCTGTATCAATATTTTGATCGCGGCCCATGAAACTTAGCAATCGATGATATGCGCGGGCAGTCGAAAAATTTTCAAAATCAATTGATATTTCCTCGGATGGTTCTTGCTGCCCGTTTATTCTCAGTGAAACGTTTGTTGCTGCAAATTTGTCGAATATCATATGACTGTGAATTTGATCGTATCTGTTTGCGGCTTGAAGAGCAACAAAGATGTGTCTAGGTGCCGAAGCGCCCTGTTGTGACGCAATTCGCCAGGTAAATATTCCGTTGATATTAACATCGCAGGAGTCGGTCATCTTTGTCAACCAGGACATGACGGATTTTCCGCCTTGATTCATGAATGATAATAATTTTTCTTCCTCGAGCATCGATGGAACTATCGCTGGCATCCACAAGGTAAATTTGTTTAGGATTACCTTGCCTGCATCACCAGGATCTCGCCAGATGGCTTTGTTACTACCAGCAGCGTCTCGAACGAAAGTTATCGTATGTTTTGCTCCGTAAATAACTTTTCTGAAATGCCTGCAAAATCCAAAAATGTGAGATAGCGGAATTGCACAGGAAAATCTTCGTTCATCTCCCCTTAGCATAGCTCTTCTTGTGGCAAATCCAAGATTGTAATTGTTATTGGGGGCGATCATCACTGAACGAACATCAGCGGCACCGCCAGCGGCATTTCTCGGTACGCCGATATCATACGGGGAATGTTCCGGGTCATCGGAATTATCCTTGGCGAACATCATACTAGGACCGGCTGACCTGGTAAAATCATCCGAGTATCTCGCTAGGCCTATAATCGTCGTTGCTATATCAACGTTGTCCGTAATTGATTCGATCTCTCTTCCGTCGATCATGTAAGTGGCGCTCTTGAATAATGCCATGATGCCGTTGTTGACAAACCCAACACCAAAATCTAGATCGTAGTTGGTATCATCTTCTTTCACAATTCTCCCAACAACCTCGATATATGCCTCAGATGGAAGAAAATATCTTGTTGTATCGTGGACTTGAATTTCCAAGCGATTAGGTGTATTTGGGTCAACTGCTTCGTACGAGAAATACTGGAAATCCCGCACAGATGTGTCTCTACCTACAGGCTCGTCCATGTCAAACACTTCATTTGACACTTGTGCGAACATTTATTATTAAGAATATCATCTAAAACGAAGACCGCTGCCTGAAATGAAGCTTGTATTTGCAACTTCCTTTGCTAGATTTGTCTTAGCAACTTTCTTTGCTAGATTTGCCTTAGCAACTTCCTGCGCTAGATTTGTCTTAGCAACTTCCTGCGCTAGATTTGTCTTAGCAACTTCCTGCGCTAGATCGTTTATTTTTTTATTTGCCGCGTCGTTTATGGCTTTGCTGATTTCGGGTGGCATTTCTCTGGTGCTAGGTAATTTGACGGGTTGTTTTTTGCGCATTAAATTTAATATTTTACTTTTGACAGCATTGAAGCCTTTACTGGCCAAATTACCGATACCAGAGATAGCAGTCTCGCCGATCTTTCCTATTGCTTTTAACCCGAACTGTTTGATCACGGGTCCAATTTTAGGTATTATTCGCGTAACGAGACTTCCAATGATATCGCCGAATCCATTGCCGTGTATATATTTGTACACGGGCAATCTAGAGTTTACTATGCGGACCTGTTTGGGTCTGCGCTGATGTTTGTGAACAATCATGTTATTTCAATTGTGTTGTTTTAATCGATGAGCTCATCGACAAGTTCCTTGTAAATGTGAGAATTAATGATGCCACCGCGGAATAACCGCTGACAAATATCTGAGGCTTCGTTGATTATTTCACGGGAATTATTTCCGGCTCGTTTTCCTCCGATTAATACCTCGAGGCGAGACACGTCGTTGACAACGCTGTCAGGGCAAATGGTATATCCGCTTCCTGTTTTTGGTTCTTGTATAAGAAATGATGGAAATGGCCTTGGCAAATCAGACGAATAATATTGAGATATGGATCTCATGATTTCCGGATCAAGTAAATGGCTTACTCTCTCTTTCGGTTTTATTAATGATTTGTATTTACCAACATCCGATAAAAATTTTATAAAATTTTCATCAGAATATTTTATTGGTTTTCCTAAACTACCAAAATATATTATAGCCAGCCAATCAACTTCTTCGACTTTATCAGCAATATCTTTTTTCAAAAATAATCTTTTATTTTCCAGAGAATTATTCGCAGCCATCTGAATTCTTGAATCATCGTTACTGAGTAAATACAAAAAGTTCTTGTTCAAATAATTATCAGCGGATATTCTAGTATCAATTAATTTTGGAGGAAGTTCATATTCTTCCTTTATTCCTATATCTTCGGAAAATTGTTCTTTAGGTTCTGCTGGTTTAACTATCGGTGCCTGTGGTTGAATATCTTCTTTTTTCCTTCTTGATTTTCTCTCTTTTTTCTGAGGTGTAATTTTTTCTTTTGGTCTAGCTCCTAATTCCTCTAGTTGAATTATTGGTTTCTGTGGTTGAATATCCTCTTCCTGTGGTTGAATATCTTCTTTTTTCCTTCTTGATTTTCTCTCTTTTTTCTGAGGTGTAATTTTTTCTTTTGGTCTAGCTCCTAATTCCTCTAGTTGAATTATTGGTTCCTGTGGTTGAATATCCTCTTCCTGTGGTATTACTTTTCTTCTCTGTGTTTTAGCTTTTTCTTTCTTCTCCTGTTATTTTCTTTCTTTCGCTTTCTTCTTTTCTTCCTTTTCCTGTTGTTTTCTTTCTTCCGCTTGCTGCATATTATATCTTTGTGTATCTCTTGCTGTAGATATATATCTCCTGTAACGCGGATCCGTTACCTTCCTTATTGATGTTGTTTCTGTGTAAACTTTATATACCATGTCATACCAACTGTCGCGAGTTGCATATTTTTTTTTTCCTATTGCAGTCAGAAATGTATTTCGATTGCTAAAATAATCTTCCGCAAATTGGCCAATTTCATCTATGTTATACAGTGTCGAGAGCGGTTGTGATATTATTTCCCATCCCTCATCGGTGAAATTTTCTCTTAAATTATCGATATTATACTTCCCTTTTATCATTACAGGTTTTCCTCTTCCAGGTTTTCCCTTACTTGCTCCAGAATCAATTGCAAGTTGCCCCTGTTGTGCTGCTGCTGCTATTGCTAATCGCTCGGGTAATGTTCGTGATTGTTCCTCAATACCTTTCAACATGGGAAAAATTCCCCTTTTCCTGGTATCTGGATCTTTTTCGTCACCAAATACAACTTGCTCGATTGTTCCGGTAACTGGCTTCAACCATTTCGACGATACCTCGGAGATTCCATGTTGCACATCTTCGTAACCACGAACATTTCTCTTGAATAATTGTTTTGTCGGGATAAGCTTCTTTAATGCCGCTAATTGCTCTCGCGCTAATCTGGCAGAATGAGGCTCTCCAACTGTACTAGCTTTCGGACTCATATTATTTTCAACTATATTGTTTTAATGCGAGGTAAAATTAGGATCCGCAGCCAAATCTTCGCAAACTTCGTCGACACCAGAATAAATTTCCCCCCCCCCTAAAATCTTCGTTTTTTCCTTGTCCAGAATCATCGAATTTGCTCACAAAAATTGCACTCGGGGGTGAATTTACGCAAATTATTTTTTGTAGGAAGCGTTATTTTTTAAATCTGAGGCTTCTACGGAGAAAGTTCTCGTAGGAAGCTTTATTTGGTCTGGAACGTCTGGTCTGTAGAACTTCCCTGCTGCTTCCCACCTTATTTCATTATTGTTAACTCATATATGCATATAACACAGCCTACTAAATAACATTTGTTCCAAATGAGTTTTGGGGGCCACATATGCTCTGTGATATGTTTCTTCATTCCTTCTTTTAATTTAATGATGGAAATTAATGCTTATATATACAGTATATAAATGCCAGGTGTTGACTCATGTTAAGTTTCATAGGTGGGAATGGAGATCCTAGTTTGCTTTCGAGAAAAAATCTACAGCATTCAGCAATCATTCTTGGTATTTAGGAAGCAATTCACTACAAGCAAAGCATATTAAAGTGCAGAAAAATATATTTCTGAACTCCTGGCTGACAGAGATGTACTTTGTGAAGCAAGCCATAAAAGGGGGGGGGGGGGTCATTTAATTCCTGAATGCATGAAATCAACTGTCGCATTATATGTCAGTTATCTTACATTGCAAAGTAACGATCATAGGGTTTTAGTATTAAAATGTCATTAACTAAAGTTCCTCACAAAAATACTGTTTGGAAAATAATACACATAATACAGATTTGCTTGATACCTGTTTCTAAAAACAAAAAACGAGGACAGAGAGAGAGAGATAGACAGAGAGACATAATGAGACTGTAGATGTCAGGAAAGTAGATATTTTAGATTTGATAATGCATTTATTTCAGGTGACAACAGTCATATGCAATAATGATGCACGATGCAATGACCATTGAAGTAGTGCAAAACAGTCATGTAATGATTTATTTTGTAATATTACGATGTATTGCTTGTTGTCAATAAGTAATAACTATCCCATCTTTCTCAATTAATAGACTTGGAAAAATATTCACTACTTGTTCTGACGACATTTTTTGAAAATTGGCGACAAAATATTGAAGTTGGTGATCATTTTGGCAACAACCTTTCAAAAGCTAGGACCATCCATGCATAGGGGTAAGTGTTACATTTTTATTTGATATGTGAAGCATATTCAGTTTTAATGTCATAGAGTGAAATGTTGCCTTTACTACTATGCAGATTTGAAACATTGTGAACTTTTGAACAAGCTGCTATTAAGAGTTGAATTTAGTAGCATGTGTCTGTATATTTTAATTCCGTACCTGTTATTACAACCAGTTTGTATTCGGGTGTATCAGGCTGTTTGTATGTCTGAAGCATGTGCAACCATCAAGGCCATACAAGGATGGCAGTGTTGATCTGTAAACTTGTGTGCATGGTAGATCCATGAAGGGGTGTGTGTGGCCAATACAAGTGTGGGCTAACCCAAAATTCAGAAGTGAGGTCTGACAATGGACATATGAACCAGGTCAAATGTTTCGTATGCATGTTTATACAAGTATCTGTACGAGTCATGTGTGGTTATGAATCGTACGGACTGTACAAATGACCAGGGCCGGCGCCAGACCCAGCCAGACTATCTGGCGCCCTAGGCAAGGTTAGATTCTGGCACCCCCCCACAAAAAAATATTAATTTTAAAATTTATAAACAATACATTTTTTAAAAATGCACCCCCTTGAAATCAGTGCCCTAGGCAGCTGCCTAGTTTGCCCATATGATAGCGCCGGCCCTGCAAATGACTATGAGTCATAAGTCATGTGTTTGGTACAATTGTTCTGTTGATTACAATCGATCATGTTTGTTTCAATTGTTTATGTTGTTTCAATTGAGTATATGGAACATATGGTGTGTTTCAATTGAGTTCAATTGAGTTACCTTCATCACATGACATTATATGAATCTTACATTCATTACATGAGAATATATGAATCTTACTTTCATTACATATATGAGTTACATTTTTGTTTTCCCATCTGTGAATATTTGTGTAAAGTAACTGAATGTGTCATGTCTTTAGAGCTTGAAAGACTCACATTGTATTTGTAGAGGATATAAATATTTTCATTAACTCATTTCATAAACTTCCATCTTTCATCACACTGTGATGTGTTGTCATTTAATCCAAGCATCCATTCAGGTCAAATCCTGTTGCAGTCTGTGTATGAAATACCAAGGAGCTTGCACAACCCAACAATGGATGTACCATGGACCATATACACAGTCCATGATGTACCATGGACCATATGCACAGTCCATGATGTACCATGGACCATATACACAGTTCATTATGTACCATGGACCATATGCACAGTCAATAATGTACCATGGACCATATGCACAGTCCATGATGTACCATGGTCCATATGCAGTCCATGATGTACCACGGACCATATGCACAGTCCATGATGTACCACGGACCATATGCACAGTTCATGATGTACCATGTACCATATGCAGTCCATGATGTACCATTTACCATATGCACAGTAAGG
Organism: Sinohyriopsis cumingii; assembly: GCA_028554795.2. Lineage (NCBI taxonomy): Eukaryota > Metazoa > Mollusca > Bivalvia > Unionida > Unionidae > Sinohyriopsis > Sinohyriopsis cumingii. Next base: position 186,261,794 of record CM068824.1, on the reverse strand, counting down.
CTTCATATTAATGAACCCGTTTCATAATTTTTAGGAGACAATTTTATGAAACCTTTCTATCTTTCCAGTGTTATCTCTAAACTATACATCTAATATGCCAGCCAAAATACTTTAAATCTGATCCCCCAGTTCTGACATCAAGGTTTGTTCATTACTCAATCTGGGATCAAGGTCTGATGCCATGGGGATTTTCTACTTTCAATCTTGTACCCATAGGGGAAACACTGTGTTTTATTTCTGTACTTAAAAACTTATTTGATAAATGAGAAGATAGTGAAATTATCTGTACTAATTACTGGAATGCATCTCCCGGTCAATTACCTCTCCTTCCCAGAGGTCTAGTCTCCTGCCTGCTGATTTACTTAAAATCTTTACAGCCTCTCCCCTCTCAAACCTCAGGAAGACTGGGTCTAGTGGTTTATGTCTGGCTAAGGTACGGGCATGCGATATAACAGCTGCAAGGAAAATACCATGAAATTATTAGGTACTGGCATATCAAAGGGGCAAGAAAATTATTTTGGTACAATGATGTATCTGCACAAGATATCAGAGTGGCAAGAAAATTACTTTGATATCTTGATGTACAGGTATACAGTATCACAGAGGCAAGAAAATTACTTTGGTACAATGATATATGACCGCTCCGGTGATCTAGTGGTTGGAGCATCCGCCTTGGATGTGGGAGTTTGTGGGTTCGATCCCCAGCCGAGTCATACCCCAAGACTTACAAAAATGGTACTAACAGCTGCTTCGCTTGGCGCTCAGCATTAAGAGGTTAGTGTTAGGACTGGTCGGCCTGGCGTCAGGATAATGTGACTGGGTGGGACATTATGCTACATGTCTGTGGCATGAGGCCCAAGTGCTAGACATCACTATAAACTGCCACACTGCAGACATCGTAGCGGTATGACTGAATTTTTTTTAAAGCTACGTTAAAAATCTAAATCACACACACACACATACACAATGATATACAGGCAGAGGATAACACAGAGGCAAGAAATTACTTTCGCACAATAATTATTTTCTTGTCTTTACTTAATAAGAGGCAAAAGATGCAACCAAGTCGAATCATGTCCAATCTTTTCAAGAATTCATAGCAATACTACACACCAAGGTATGAAGAGTACTGTGAACAGTACATTCAATGCCCATCTCACATTTAATGGTCCTCTATTTAGGCACTAGCAAGGCATGGTCAAAATACACTTTTCTTAACAAACAACTGTTACCATTCACCTTTAGAGCTCAAAACCTATCAGTTTCGTGATTACGCTAAGCACAAGCCATCAACTCAATCTGATTTATTACATTACAAATGTTACTATGCACAACCCATTTTTCTTTGAGTGATAATGACCTTGACCTCTGATTTAAAATCAAAAGGTTTCTCCCACTGAAACAAATGGTTTTCTGGTCCCAAATTTTCTGTCATGAAATTAAATCAACTTAGTAAGCATTTAAAAATCACCAACATTATGTTATCAAGATTGTTTTACCTGCACTATTCAACAAAATCCTAAGATACACATATATATTGTTCTCTCCAACATATACAGAAGCTTACTTTAATCCTGCCTATAAATTAAATCATCACTGACTTCAAAATATTCACTTATCTTGGTTTGTTTTGTGCAGTGTGACAAAATCCTAATTCTACCTCTGATTTAAAGCTTATGTAGGATTGGAAAACAGAAGACTAACTCTTTTGTCTGCAAACTTCAAGTCTCACCTGGAAACAGCTGGTTACACTGGATTAGAGAGTTGCCCAGCTTGCCATGATCAAATGACAGTCTGCTTATGTGAGAAGACTGTGATGAAAATGACAGTCTGCTTATGTGAGAAGTCTGTGATGAAAATGACAGTCTGCTTATGTGAGAAGTCTGTGATGAATATGAGTCTGCTTATGTAAGAAGTCTGTGATGAATATGACAGTCTGCTTATGTGAGAAGTCTGTGATGAATATGAGTCTGCTTATGTGAGAAGTCTGTGATGAATATGACAGTCTGCTTATGTGAGAAGTCTGTGATGAATATGAGTCTGCTTATGAGAAGTCTGTGATGAATATGACAGTCTGCTTATGTGAGAAGTCTTCGATGAATATGACAGTCTGCTTATGTGAGAAGTCTGTGATGAATGAGTCTGCTTATGTGAGAAACCTGTGATGAATATGACAATCTGCTTTTGTGAGAAGTCTGTGATGAATATGACAGTCTGCTTATGTGAGAAGTCTGTGATGAATATGACAGTCTGCTTATGTGAGAAGTCTTTGATGAATATAACAGTCTGCTTATAATAGATGTCTGTGATGAATATGACAGTCTGTTTATGTGAGAAGTCTGTGATGAACAATCTGCTTATGTGAGAAGTCTCTGATGAACAATCTGCTTATGTGAGAAGTCTGTGATGAATATGAAATACAAAAAGCCATATATGTCTATTCTTTGTGATATGAATCAAAATTTCTATCTTTACAGACAAGTATTTAATACTGAATGACCCCTGACCCTAATGAAATGGAATATAACTCATATCTCTTGTCAAAGGGAAACTTTTCTTCAGAAACAGCTTTAATTCATGGGCAAATAGATGAAGATATCAAACTATACGTCACATTGGCACACATCTGCTGATATAGCACAACTACTTTACCCACCATCAAGCAAACACAATGCTTTGCCCCTCTACCCTAATGACAAAAAATGCCTAGCTTTTGAATCTGACGTATTTACATCTTTGACTAAGAATGTCAATGTGACTCAAGTTACATGTATAAGATATGAAATGTCTGTACACTTGAAATTTAACTCCAAGACTGTCCAAGACTAAAGCAGTTTGAATTGGTAAAACCTGATTTTTCACCTGTTGTGATTTAGCTAGGTGCTGCCTGTATGTTAAAATTCTGAAAAGCCATCTCCATATGATTACAAATGTTATTATTAGCACCACAGACATTAGACACTAGAAAATTATGGAAATTTTGAAAAACAGGAGAGATAAGAAATTGGTAAGGACAAGTTACTTATCCCATCATACTTGACCTGTACCATTGGCTTGAAAAACACTGTATTGCCTTGAGATTTCATGAGTGCTACAGATAATTCATTGACTTGAAAAAGATTTTACTGCCCAGAGATTTCATGATTACTAGAGACCAATCATTGGCAAATTGGCATGAAAAACATTTTACAACCCTGACATTAAATCATTACTACAAACCAGTCATTGACCAGATGTTGAAATCACATGTACATTGTTCACGACAGGCATCTTGCTCAATACATACAACACAAAACCGTTTGCCAAAATGACCTCGAGTTTTAAATATTAAACCACTCAATGCCCTCACCCCAATGCCAGATGAGAATACTCCAGTCAGAAGTGGCAGAGAACCCGGTGGGTCAGACAACAAGACCTAACTCGTCAGACCTAGGCACCACTGTAAAATTCAACAGTGATAAATAACTTTTGTCTTTAAGACTTTTTATGCAATTTCATGTGCAGGGTATTCACTATTCAGAATTCAGGACTGAAGAGACTTTAGTTTAACTATATTAGTATTTAATTTTTGAACAACCATTATTAAGATAAGATGCACCTACCTGACCTCATGGTCATACCACACTTTAGCAGACGCTAACATCCGAACAAAAATGTGAAGTGGACATGTGTGGACATTACCTAACTGACAGCTAGACAGTAGGTCTAAATCACCTTCATGTGAATTCTTGCACACTGCAAAACTAATACAGGATGAAGAGACAGTCAATAAATAACATGATCTTTCACGCACGAAAAACGTACTTAACAAATGTTTTATTAGACTATTAATTAGGTAACTATACAGCCTAATTTCCACATTGTCCAACTGATCTCACCTCTGGAACGGTTCCACCTGCACAACATGACATGATTACGTTTATTCACAGTACTATGTACAAGCATATGTCAGAGGATTCCAAGTCCTTTGTGGCCTGTATGGTTTCAGTCTTTGAAACTCTGAAGCCAGAATTATTACTTAACAGTCATATAGCGTACGGCGTCTACCTACTATCATAATTTTCTATGCTGACGTACTTTATTCTAGGGCTGAGAGAGAGAGAGAGAGAGAGAGAGAGAGAGAGAGAGAGAGAAAGGGAGAGAGAATGCAGTAGTAATAAAATTTATTATGAGTGCTCAAACCAGTGCATTCTTGATTTCCACACATTCTTAAATCTGATATTGTGGAGCATAATATCTCTGATATTAAGGTAAGCTGCAAGCAGACATAAAATATATTCCGTATTGCGTTGTCACTGCGAGCTGCCATGTTTTGAAAGTAGAAGGACCACGTCAGCCGCTTGAGGCGTCATCTGCGGAAGAGTAGGTTTGATTAGGGGTTACCTCCCTTATACTACAGTTCGAAAGTCGCGTATCAATTGTTATTATTGTTGTTGTAGTAGTTTTTTCCTTTTTATCAATTATGAAAGTCTAAGAAAAAAGATCAATGATAATGGTTCGATAAGTCTATAATGTTGTGACAGTAACCAGATCATATATAACACAAATTAATATGAAAATGAAAATGTATACTAATTCATTAATTTGGGCATCAAATTTCATAAATTAAATATTGAAAAAAGAGATAATAAAATCATTAATATAAGAAAGTGATTTATTAAAAACGTTGGTGAACTCGTAAAATTTAAATTTCTCGGAATATTTTTATAGCTGTGCTTTGTACGTTTTATTCGCTGTTTAAATAAGCAATAAAATGGCTAAGGGAGAGAAGGGTGGTATTTTTGGGGTTGGGGGTTGAAGGGTTCATGAAATAATATAGAACGTTAGTAAAGATGATAACGTGGTAGCTGCACAAGTGCAAAAACAAGTTGATGACATTGTTAATGTTGCTAATTATTTTGATGAATAAAGCCCAGTACATTTTGAAAATGTTCATCTAAGTGAAGGTGCTAGGGTTACCCGGCACAAGAAGAACATAAACAAAGGTCTTACTAGAGTTACCCGGCACAAGAAGAATATAAAGGAAGGTCTTGCTAGAGTTACCCGGCACAAGAAGAATATAAAGGAAGGTCTTCCTAGAGTTACCCAGCACAAGAAGAAAATAAAGGAAGGTCTTGCTAGAGTTACCCGGCACAAGAAGAATATAAAGGAAGGTCTTCCTAGAGTTACCCAGCACAAGAAGAATATAAAGGAAGGTCTTGCCAGAGTTACCCGGCACAAGAAGAATATAAAGGAAAGTCTTGCTAGAGTTACCCGGCACAAGAAGAATATAAGGGAAGGTCTTGCTAGAGTTACCCGGCACAAGAAGAATATAAGGGAAGGTCTTCCTAGAGTTACCCGGCACAAGAAGAATATAAGGGAAGGTCTTCCTAGAGTTACCCGGCACAAGAAGAATATAAGGGAAGGTCTTTCTAGAGTTACCCGGCACAAGAAGAATCTAAAGGAATGTCTTAGCATGAATGAATTACAATACAAATTGGCAACAAGTACTCTCATGTTACTAAACAAATATTACATAATGTAAAACCAGATGGTAAAACGGTACCAAAATTTGAAGAATGGCTATACCAACCGGTACTCGATTCTACAGCAGGTAAAACTGGCAGGAATTTGTTGGTAAATCACACTGGAAAATAATAAATGGGTACTACCTATCGAGTAGGTCACACAACTCAGATATCCGATTGAATATACTGTTTGTACAGCGAACAAATTAAATGCAAGTACCAGACTAAACGGAAATGCAAATAATAGACACAAACACATCGTTTGATGAACACATCAGGAAAACAGAGACTGTAATTGATGAGGAAGTCTTTAAAAAGGAGGACTTTGACATAAAAAGAGGGGAAAATATTTAATAAGTTATGTAAATGCTGCACAAGATGTCACATGAACAAAAGATAACCAAGGATATGTGTAAAATGCTGGACAAGTTGTCACATGAAAAAGATAATCAAGGACACATGTCAAATACTACACAAGTTGTCACATGAAAGAGATAATCAAGGGTACGTGTAAAATGCTGCACAAGTTGTCACATGAAAAAGATAATCAAGGATACGTGTAAAATGCTGCACAAGTTGTCACGTGTAAAGTGTTGCACAAGTTGTCATTAGTTAATAGGGATACCGTAGGGTCTATGGGACTTAGCATTAAAAACACCCCTGGGACGATATAGGGTCTATGTAAATTTAACATTAACACCCCTGGGACTGTATAAGGTCTATGTAAATTTAACATGGACAAAAAACCCTGGGACGATATAGGGTCTATGGGAATTAGTATTACAGACCTTCCTGGGACGGTATAGGGTCGATGTAAATTTAACATGGACAAAAACCCCTGGGACTGTATAGGGTCTATGTAAAATTGAAACAGGGAGGGGTCTCTATTTAAAAAAAAAATGGGGTAGGCAATTGAAAGTAGATCTCTTTTCGAGAGATTGGAGTGACCCTGAAAAGGGCCTTTGGGTTTATGTTAATGTATCCATTAACATAAAGGGCACCGCATTGGTCTTCTTGTCCTTAGGCTGCGTCTCACTGTAGGACCGTAAATCAGGACTCTTTTGAGACATCCTTGACGTTCTACGTAGATCCTACGTATCGACAGACTTGTCTATGTCCTATGGACAACTGTCCAGTTGGATCGGACATACATGGGTATGTCCATCCGGAACATCATCGAAGACACAAGCGTGGAAGATTGTACGTCGATCCACATCTTGAGGCGGAAAGTAACAGGTGAGTGATTGCACTGAACTGCACTTATTTATAGGGAGAGAAAAGACTGAAACAGATTGAGTTCGTTGACAAATCCAAACACGCGTTACAAAATTCAGTCAGCCCACATCCAATCCGAAGAGAGCAGTCTGTGACGTCACGTGGTCTATATAGATTCGCTAGCACCTGTGCGCAGTCAATCCATGCGACAGTTTTTCAACATGACCGAAACTCAGAAAATGATCAATTGGGGTGCACCAGCCGTTGAGACTACACAAGGGAACTCGGACTTACTTTCAGAAGAGGTGAATTGGGATTATGTGGATTTTCTTACCTCGCAAGAATTTGTTCCAGAACCTTCGTCACCTTCTCCTTCGTTACCACACGTGGAGAATTTTAGACAGAGACAGAAAGAAGAATTGGAGAAATTTATGCAGCAGCAAAAGAAAGCAGAACAAGCTTTTCTCCTACAGCAACAGCAGCAAGAAGAAGAGGTAAGAAAAAAACAACAGCAAGAAGAAGAAGCAGCAAAGAAACAAGAGGGTGAAAGTCAAACCGTCACGGTACTGTTGGACATTTTAGCGGAGTTAAGAAGTCTGAAACAAATATATCAGACTTCTTTATCACGACCGAAGAGAATACGACCTTCCCGAGCTAAACACTCCAGCCCTGTGACTAAGCGTACCGTACCACCCTTAGTGATTTCAACCAAATCATCATCATCATCGGAAATAGGAATAGGCCGTGACAAAGGCTTAAGACAGTTAAAGTTGATTGCTTAAGCTCACCCCTACACCAAAAAGGCCCTTTTCAGGGCCACTCCAATTTCTCGAAAAGAGATACACTTTCAATTGCCAATAACTCAAAAAACAAACATTTTACCCTTATAGTACGTGTCTGTGTATGAGTGCGTGAGTATAGGTTCTTATTTTAAAATCAAAAAACCAAAGACACTTAACTTTTATAATTAATTTATTCTTTTATTAATATTTACAATTCAATTCACAATTCACAACAAAACACTCTAAAAAAGTTCATAGACTTCTTCTTTCTCATTATTTACTTTCTCTGTTCTTTAAATTTCTTCACAGTTTTTTCCTCTTCTTCCTCCTCACTTTCTTCCCTTCTTCTTTTCTTCTCCTGTTTCTTTTTCTTCACCTGTCTGCTTTCCTCCTCTTCTTCTTTCTCTGAAGAATCCCTCTCTTCTTCTGACTCCTCTTGTTTCTTTTTTGAGCAATCTGGAGACCAATGTCCTTTTCCTTGACAATAATAACAGGTATCTAGACTTTTCTCTTTTCTAATCCCGTTTTTTCTTTTTAGACGGTCTGGACACTCTGAAGACCAATGCCCTTTCTTTTGACAGATATAACAAGTATCTTCACTTTTATCTTGCAAGGAAGGAGAGTAGTCCGAAGGCTGGTCTGAAGAAAATTTTCTAATGACCCCTCACAAAGCTCTGATGAAACGTTCGATCTGGGTAGCCTATTCCATCGTTCTACTCGGTTTGAGAGTGAAATGAATAGTAAAAGGACAAGCCACATACCCTTTATATACGCTGGTCTGCCATGACTATAAAGTAGCCCATGGTGTTTAAACTTTAGTCATTTGACGTTTTACACTCAAGATGAAACGATCCAATTCATTTGAGAAGAAAGAAGAAGAGAGTAAGAGGCAGAAATGTGATCTATCGCCTCGTACCAGAGCTGAAGTCTTGGCACAAATTCATGCCAGTGATTTTGAAGAGGACATGAGTGAACCAGAATCCAAACCCTCTAAACAAAGTTCACCACCCTTAGTTAACCCTGACAAATACTATTTCATTCGAGAGACCTAAAAGCGCTCCTCTAGAAAATTTAGAACCACGGCTTACAAATACACGGTGAAGTTTAAAGATTTCAAGTCCGAAGTACCGTTAGAGAAAGCAGAAGGGTTCATCACCAGGTTGTGGGATTCTTAACTCACCACACTCAAGCGACAATGTCAACCCAAAGAAGACGATCGCTTGAGACTTTCCATACAACACGACGGTTTGAAATCCCCTGTTTGGATCGAGTTTAGCACCCCTGCAGAATTGACTGCTTCCAAAGTCATGGACAAGATTCAACACGTGCAACAATCCAATGACCAGTTTGACATCACCGATGGAAAAGCCACACTGTCCATGACCCATGTCTCTCCTCCTCAAGGGACTGGACGCAATAAGGTGTTATTGGTGAACGACCTTCGCAGCATTAAGCGTAGCCTCGTCCAAATTCACAACCCTCAATATCAGGGGTCTAGCCCGTGCCATCGTGGTGGGACGAACCTATGCCAACAAGAACGGCACGGTAGAATGGAAAAGAGACTGGGAGAACATTCGACAATCGGACCAAGCTAAACAACGAAGTGAAGCAGAACTCCTGTTACGACAAGCCGACCTGTCCACAGACACACCCTGTGGCATTCCTGAAACGCAAAAATTGCAAGATGCCCTAGCTCCACGCTACACCTTGAAAGTACACCCTCAAGAAGTGCGCGGACCTCTGTTGTTTCTAGGCCAAGACTTTAAGGACGGAAAATACATTCACCTTTATCATCACGATGAACATTTTGATACCATTACCAGTATCACTGCATTCCTAGGATACGGTTATTACTGTGAGAAATGTGACTGTGGCTATAACAATCGAGAGCAACACAAGCATTGCGGATCGAAATGCTCAGGATGTTTGGCCTCTCAGCCCTGTCTGAACGAAGGGCAAGGACGAGTGCATTGTCCAGCTTGTCTGCGCACGTTTGTCAGCCCTGCCTGTTACCAACAACATTTGAAGACGCAACGTTCACAGCAGAAATGTGCTTGTCAACTCCTGAGATTGTGCCTTACCTGTGGACAAGGCATATGTACCAGTACTGTCAAGGTACACGTATGTCGAGGAAAGAAAATATGTCGCATTTGTCATCACATCGTGGACTTGGAACACGAATGCTACGTGCAAAAATACCAGCCCTAACCAGAGAAGGAGGATGGTCACAAGAAGAAGAAAAGCAATTTCATCTTTTTCGATTTCAAATACATGCAAGAGACCGGCATTCACATTCCTAATTTCTGCGTGGCTCATCGAGCGTGCGAAAAGTGCATTCAAGAACCTATCGTGAGTCATTGCCTTCACTGCAGCAAGATTCCTGGAGGGCGTGAAAAAATCTTTCGAGGACCGAACACGCTAGCCGATTTTGCTCGATGGGTCTTAGACCCCATCGACAAAATGTGGAGCCAAGAGGACATCGAACGTTACGGAGATTGTCATCGTCTTTTGAGGTACTATACGAAACATGGTACCGAACGTCCTAAAGTCACTTTGAACGGAGCCAAAATCATTTTCATGCAAGTGGGACAAGTGCAGTTTAAAGATTCGATGAGTTACTTGGCCATGCCTTTGAGTCGAATGCCTAAAACGTTTGGAATGACAGAAATGGCTAAAGGGCACTTTTCACACTTTTTCAATACGGAAGCCAATCAACATGCCGTTCTACCCCATTTGCCTGAGGCTAAAGACTACGACCCCGACAACATGCGTACCGAACAACGAGAAGATTTCTACGCTTGGTACCAGGCTCATGCCTCCGTCCCCTTCGACTTTCAGGAAGAAATGTTAAAGTATTGTCGTTCCGACGTGGACATTTTACGACGATGCTGTGGAAAATTTCGAGAACTGTTCATGGAACACGGAGGGGTCGATCCTTTGAAAGAAGCTTGCACCATTGCCAAAGCGTGTTCCTTAGTGTACCGGCAACGATTCGTGCCTGAAAACACCGTGGCTGTCATCAGTCCTCAAACGACCAACTATGTCAAACGTCAATACTCGGTCAAAGCTCTACGCTGGTTACATTACTTGTGCGACAAGGAAGACAAATGGATTCAGCATGCTCGCAACGGAGGGGGCGAAAAGACCATCGGAACACATTCGGTCGATGGCTGGGACTTAGAAAACCCCAAGATCGTGCACGAATTTAACGGTTGCTTATTTCACGGATATCCCGTCTGTTACCCTGACCGTGGCACTAAAAATCAGTTTTTACAACGAACCATGGAAGTCTTGTACCAGGCCACTTGTCAGCGACGCCTAAAGATGGAACAGGAAGGATACCAAGTGGTGGAAATGTGGGAACACGAGTACGATCACCGTTTGAAAACCGATCCCGAGTTTAAACGTCTCGTGGAAAGTTACCAGTTCATGGATCCCCTGAAAACGAGGGATAGTTTGTACGGAGGAAGGACCAATGCCACCTGTTTGCTGTACCAAGTCGACGAAGAGAAAGGAGAAGAAATGAAATACGTGGACGTGTGTTTGCTGTATCCCTACATGTGCAAATATTGTTGCTTTCCTGCATGGCATCCACAATTGTTGACGGAACACATCGACCTGAAAAACATTCGACAATACGAAGGTCGGATCAAGTGTAAAGTTTTGCCTCCCACAGACTTGTACCATCCCGTCTTACCTCACCATTGCCAAGGCAAACTGATGTTTCCTTTGTGCCGTACTTGTGCCGAAACGTGCAACCAGGACCAACCTTGCCATCACAGCCAGGAAGAACGCGCCTTGACGGGAACCTGGATCAGCGTAGAATTGTTCAAAAATCTGGACATGGGATACCAACTGTTAGATGTATACGAAATTTGTCACTTTCCCAAGACACAACAATACCACAAGGGTGACCCCACGCAGAAAGGCATTTTCGCAGACTACGTGGATGCCTTTTTGAAACTGAAACAAGAAGCCAGCGCTATCCGTCCTGGTGTCACACTCCCGAAGACCAAAAGACATTCAAAGAGAAATACTGGGCACAAGAAGGCATCACTTTAGATCACATCGAGAAAAACGAAGGCAGGCGATCGTTTGCCAAAGTGATGTTAAATTGCTTGTGGGGCAAAATGGCACAACAACCGTGTTTACCCAAGACGGAATATTTGACCCTACCTTCCCGCTATTTCCAGATGATTCACGACAAAACCAAATTCATGAAACACGTGGACGTCGTTCACGAGAATTTGATCTTGGTCAATTACGAAGAAGATCTGGACTTTGTACAAGACGACCCCTTTGGAAATGTCATCATTGCGGCTTACGTGACAGCTCATGCTCGCTTAAAATTGTACGAAGCTTTTGAGCTGTTAGGAGAACGTGTCCTATACTTTGACACGGAGAGTGGCATTTACATCGATCACCCGTGTCAACAGCACCCTGACATCGAATGAGACCGTTTAGGAGCCTGGACAGACGAGCACCCCGACGACAAGTTTCGCGAGTGGCGGTCCTAAAAATTACGGCTACGAATACCTTGACAAACAAGGAGAAGTGCACACGAAGTGTAAAGTGAAAGGATTGATTCTGAATTATCGTACCAGTCGAGTGGTGAACTTTGGGGTATTGAAAGAAGCCTTACACTCTGGAGAAGATGACCACTTTAAAGTGACCACCTATCATCCCAACAAGAGTGTACGTTTACCCACTCACCACATCGTCAGTCTACCCTTGGAAAAAGTCTATCAAATCGTGTACCAGAAGCGAGTGCGACTTCCCAATCATTTCAGCTTACCGTATGGACACGTCAGTATTGGTCTGTATATAAAAAGGAACCCTTGGCAAGATCGATAGTTCATTGTGACTACCAATACTAAGTGAACAAGATGAATACTGTCAGAGAAACACAAAACAAGTTCAAACAGGTACACTTCAAGTGTGGGGCTTCTGAAGTGGAATGCGATTGTGAGCCTTGCGATGGGAACGATGCTGTACGTCGTGACCTTAGCACGTGTACGTCGTGACCTTAGCGATGCCGTAAAGCATCATGGGAACTTTGTTCTCACTACCCCTATCATGGAAAGTGATGCTGTGCGTGACAAACCTGAGGGATGCGAAAGCGATGCCTCTTGTTCTCTAGGACACTTTACTGGGTTTCATTTTAAAGGTGGATGTTCACCTTCACGTTTACCCCCCCCCCCACCCCCACGGATGTCATCCAGCCCTGAGCAAACTCCTGTCCATGTCACCCAACCCTCATCGAAACGAACCTGTGAAAGACGAATATTCGTTTCCTGTGCGTTTGTCGGAATACTGCGACTTTGAAAATCGTCTTCGATCGTTCAAAGGAAAATGGCCTAAGTATCTGGGAGGCCCGACCCCCGAAGAATTAGCCAGAGCCGGATTGTTCTACTTGGGCGAAGGAGATAAAGTCAAGTGCTTCAGTTGCGGTGTGTCACTTCACCACTGGGAACCACAAGATTCGGCCTACCTAGGACATGCTCGATGGTCACCGAATTGTCATTACTTACCCTTAGTAGGACCGAGACATTGAAGTAACTTACCATGTCGTTGAAGAAGAAGAAACCAGATTGGCTAGGAGTCAAATGTTGGACATCACCGAGACCAGTACTTAAACTTCATTTCAAAAACGATATTGAATCATTACCTAAAGAACTGCAAGAGAAGATTTACAAGGAAGTTTGGCAGGGACTTGCCAGAGTGAAATCTCAATGGGTAACTGTAGAACTTTTGTGTCGAGAAATTCACAAGAGGAAAGTGAAAAAAAAAATCAATGTGTTAGATTTATCTGGGTCAAGTGGGTATTTATCCTATTATATCACTCTAGACCGTTTACATCAAAAGAGTTCATTGAGATTCTTGGACGTTACCCCGAATGGCAGTGGTCAGAAATTACTCACTATGTGAATTACTTTTGCTCTAGGAGAAGATTGTGAATTGTACTGACTAACCTGTTTATGGATACTTTACAAGAGAACATTCGTGCTTTGCCTGTGGAGTTGACAGAACGCATTTACCGAGAGCTGGTCAAAATACAAGTGAAACGTAAAGAACAATTGCATCCGTTACGTCACCGATTTTCAAATCACTGGTACCTGAATGCTATAAAAGGATTGATTCGTTTGAAAGTGTTTCATTGGACAGACCTTCATCAACTACCTTTTGGTTCAAACAAATGGTTCATTCATACCAGGTCGACTTACTGCAACAAATTTCAGAAGAAGAAGAGTTAAAGGAATACTAACATCTTTTACAAAATGTCACCTTAGTGGAAGAGGAAACTTCTGAACGAACTGTAAAGTGCAAGTTAGTGACTACACCATTTAGATTTGCTACTGGAATAAAACCATCTCTAACCAGACAGTACACTTATTGTCTGCGAGAAAAAAAAAGTTTTTTGGTATGACCTGTTTATGGATACTTCACAAGAGAACATTCGTGCTTTGCCTGTGGAATTGAGAGAACGCATTTACCGAGAGCTGGTCAAAATACAAGTCAAACGTAAAGAACAGTTGCATCCGTTACCTTCACCAGATCTTTAACCACTGGTACCTAAATGGTATAAAAGAACTGATTCGTCACAAATTGTTTCAGTGGTCAGACCTTGTTCAACACTTTGAGTTAGTGAATGAAAGAAATGTTCATCATTTTGGTTACTTCGAGATTCACCTAGAGCAACGCATTGAAGAAGACAAGTTAAAGGATTACCAACATATTTTACGTGGAATCTGCTTAGCGGAAGAGGAAACATCTAAACAAACTCTGAAGTTTAGATTACAGTTTATAGAATCAGGAATCCATACCACGGCTTATGTCACATGTGATTGAACAGATTCCGTGGAAGGAACTCAATGACCATATTCAAACCGTGAATCATTACCACCAATTATTGCAAGAACTGTATCCATTCAATTTGGGTCGACAAGTGATGTGTGTCTTAGTGACTTGTTTTCTAGGATTTCGTTTACCAGCCGATTCCTTGTGGACTCTTTACGATCAGTACTTACCACCCGAATGGCCTTAAATGGTCACGAAAGAGTCCTTTTGCTCAAAGCCTTGCGGTTTCATCTGGATACTTCTCGACCTCTACGGGAAAAAAAGATTCGTCAACTTTTAGCTACCGAAGACGTATATGACGATGTTTGTGTAGCTTGTGACTTACACCCCCACTGGACAGATGTCCGTGCCTGGAAAGAATGGGATTTTGAGGCTTGGACCCAAGAAGTGGCCCAGTATGCACGAGAGTTGTTCAAGGAAACAAAGTCACTTTTCAACCTGTGTTAGTGACTGTACCAGAAGAAGAACTCGTCACCCAGGACAGGACTGTCGTGAACATGCCTGAAAGACCCTTTCGGGAGGACACTTGTGTGACCTTACCCCCTATAGAACTGGTCAGAACCTTACCCAAAACATGTACAGACACTTGTTTCTATTCCATGTTGATAATTTCGATGTGCCTTTTATCGTTGTACTTAAGCCTTTGCCTTTTGGTATTTTTGTCTTTCGTATTCAAGTTTAAAACATTCAATAAACGTGTCCTGAAAAAGTATATAAACTCTTGTCTTGTCTGTTTTTCGTGTCACAAGTGACATTCCTAACATTATGGCTACTTCTGCTGTCTCTGCTCCCTCTTCCTCTACTGTCAAAGTCATCGAAGAACACTTAGATCGTGCCAGTTGGGAGGCTTTGTATCTTCGCCATCCTTTTAACATGCTCATTGCTGGACCTAGCGGTTCTGGCAAAACCGAATTCGTCAAACGTTTGATCGAACATAAACATCATTTGATCGATCGGCCCCCTCAGCGGATCGTGTGGTGTTACAAAGAGTGGCAATCGGCGTACAGCCTCTTGCGAGAAAGTCAAGGCGATTCCATCGTGTTTGTGGAAGGCATTCCTAAAGAAGACGATGGCATCGTCTCTGACTCCCGTCAAACCCATTTGGTCATTTTCGACGACATTTTAGGAGAAGACGAAGAAGAAATTAAATTGTGGTTCACGCGCAAAGGGCATCACCGTAATGCCAGTGTCGTTTACATCACTCAAAATTTGTTTCAACAAAGTAAAGCCTATCGCCTATTTGATTTCACTCCAGACCAAGGCAGCGACGAGGGACATTTCCACCCTATAAAATCAGGCCAGATTCGTGTGGAACTTCAGTTTGCAGAAGCTCTAACTGAGACGGTGAACGTCCTCCTGTATGCCGAATTCGATAATACCATAGAAATCAACAGTTTAAGAGAAATCATTCTAGATTATTAGAAGCTATGGACGACTGATATCCCTCTTTACAAAGTGGAGAAACTTTGGAGATGGAATGTGAGGAGACCGTGGAAGAAGAGGAATCCCAAGACGAAGAAGTTGTCATGATGAAGTCGAGATGGCCAGAACAAGAAGCCCATTTAGTCTCCTGTTTTGCTACAAGCCTGACAGATAAAATGAAAGAATTGATCAAGGAAGAGTGTTATGGATGTCACAACGATCATCCCAGTCAAATTCAACACGACAAATGTCTGATGTTGAGTCAAGAAGAAAAATTGGACGAATATCTGGAGAAAGCTTGGGGTCTCATCGAGATAGAATTCTTGTTGAACGAGTGGTATAAAGGCTTGGATAAACATTCTTCTCCTCCATTAACGTCTCTAGAGTGCCGTCGCATCGAATCTCTCTTTGACCAGAAAAAGAAGTCAGAGCTAAACGCCTTTTACTTGTCAGACATTTTCAAGCAAAAAGTCAGGATCTAATTGATGACATATCATTACCTGTGAAGAAGAAGAAGAAGAAAAAAACCACACAAAACATGGATTCCTGTGAACTTTATTACCTTTTGAACCACAGTTCGTACACTGCTTCTTGGAATCCTGTCGTCTGTGCTAAAGATGAACTCCCTCATCGCAAACCTCAAGGCCATCAAGCTTATGTGATCAACACTTACAACAGTCATCTCCCAGGAACCCACTGGGTAGCCGTCTACTTTCCTCAAGAAGGATGTGTGGAATATTTCGATTCGTATGGATTGCCTCCTTTGGAAGACGATATCATTAACTTTGTGAGAAGAAATGCTCAGATCACCCGATTCAATAATTTCAAATTACAAGGCACAGATTCCTTGGTGTGTGGACAATATTGCGTGTATTTTCTGCATCATCGCAGTCAGGGCTATTCCTTTGAAGATTTAGTGAATCAGTTTGATCCTCGTTCTTGTTCTAGAAACGATGTGAAAGTAGATCGATGGTTATGTGACCATTATACTGGTCTTTTGTCTCAAGCTAGGAAACGTAGTGTCCATCAATGGCCTAATGACTTCCAACAGTGGAAATCACAATTTAATTCACAACGTTGTCAGCCCTGTCCAAAATAATGTGTGAATTAAAAAGAAAAATTGGTATTTGAAAAAAATGTTTGATGTATATTGTTGGATTATTGTTAAAAATGTTATAGTTGTTTGTTAGTGTTAAGTGATTTTGAATAAAAAAATGTTGTGTTTTGAAAAAAAAATGCCTTTGTCTTTTGTTTGGCTATAAAAATTTTGATTCATGCACTTTGACTTCTCTCTATCTCTCTCATGACACTCATTAAACGTTCCGGCTCGAAAACTGTGTAGGGATGTTTTTAAGAACCGGGGTAGTTTCCAGTCTAACCATTGACTGATCAGTTCAACTCGCAACAAAAACAACCCAAGTGGAGATATGAAAAAGCAGATTGGGAAACGTATAAAACCTTGCTTAGCACAATAGACCACAAGGACATAGAAAATGATAATTTAAATATATACTATGACAACCTGATTAATACAATCAATCTAGCTGCAGAAACTAGCATACCTAAAACTAGTGGCCACCCAAACAAACAACCAGTCCCGTGTTGGAGCGAACTATGTAAACAAACACACATAGATAAGAAAACAGCACTCAAGAAATTTAGACGAACAGGAAACACAACGGATTTCACCAATTACAAAATAAAAGTACAAGAACTCAGGAAAATCATTAAGCAAGCCAAAGAAACTACTTGGCAAAAATACTGCAAAAGTATTAACATCAAAACCAGCACCAAACAGGTCTGGGATAAAATTAGAGCAATTAGAGGGAAAACATCAAATAGCATCCCTAAAATACCAGGAGCAAATACAAATAAAGATAAAGCTGAAACACTAGCTAGACACTTTGCAGAAATGAGTAGTAATAAAAACCACACTAGCTCATTCCAACAACACAGAAATAAGGTAGAAAGAACTCACAGCAAACTATTTACCGACATTGGCAACAAAAACTCCTACCTATATAAAGATATTACAAAAGCTGAATGGGACAAAGCACTAAGTACCAAAAAGGAAACTTCCCCTGGAGAGGATAAAATAGGATATATTATGTATAAAAATATTCCAAATAACATCAAACAATTAATAATCAAATTCCTAAATAAAATCTGGATAACTGGAAACCTACTTCATAAATGGAAAACTGCCATAGTTATTCCTATCCTGAAACAAAATAAGGACCCCCACAATGTCAGCTCATACAAACCTATCTCTTTAACAAACAACATAAGCAAAATTATAGAACCCATAATAACTAATCGACTCAAATACCACCTAGAGCAAAATAAATTAATATCCGAGAACCAATGCGGATTTAGAAACAAACGATCCACTACGGATCAACTCATAAGACTGGAAACAGCGATCAAATTAGCCTTTAACTCAAAAAGGAAAGCAGACAGGAATCTAATAGCGGTTTTCTTATAAAAGGCATTCGACCTATTATGGACCAAAGGCTTACTAGCCAAATTAAATCACTATGGAATTACTGGTCAAATGTTCAACTTCATCGAAAACTTCTTAACGGACCGCAAAATAATAACTAGAGTTGGAGACACACACTCTGAAATACACTCCCTAGAAAATGGAACTCCACAAGGCAGTGTACTCAGTCCCACTCTTTTCAACCTAATGATCAACGATCTAGACAAAAATCTGGCAACCACACAAATTGAAATTTCGCAATTCGCGGACGACAGCGGAATATGGAAAGCAGGCAACCCCAACAGTCAAAAAACCATACAAACTATACAAGATAGTCTAAACAACATAGGAAAATGGGCTGACAAATGGTGGTTCAAACTATCACAGGATAAAACAGAAGTAATCATTTTTCACCCACATACAAAAGAAACAAACCACAACCGACTTTCACAATAAACAATCAAACAATAAAATATGTTAAATTTAAGAAATTTCTGGGTATGTACTTCGACGAACACCTAAATTGGGGAAAACATATACAGGAAGTAGTTAAAAGATACGATAAGGATATCAATCTCACACGAAGCCTTAAAGGATCGAACTGGGGGTCCAACCAGGAAACACTGCTAGCAATATATCGGGCACTGATAAGATCCAAACTTGATTATGGGTGCCAAGATTACAATCTAGCGCCAACAAAACAACTAAAAAAATTAGAGCAAATACAACGAAAAGCCCTAATTACAATCACTGGAGCATTACCATCAACTTCACTAGTAGAGCTCCAAGTACTAACAGGTGAACTTCCGCTCTATCTCAGAAGACAAGAACTAATACTGAGATATGCAGCCCGATTACAAACACAATAAAACACTCACCCCACATTACTAGCAATTGAGAAATGCAACATCTCCTTTAGTAACACTCAAAAGCATCACGTACCAACAGGAAAAATAGTGCACGAATTAACGAAACTACTCCCCATAGACATAAAGCAAAAAGAAAATAACAATACCTTCGATCCTGAACCTTGGTATAACGAAGATCCAAACATCAATACCTCTATCACCAAACATGGAAATAAATTAAATCAAGAACTGCAGCTGCACACTATAACATCAGAAATTTTAGCAACTAAGTATTCAAACCATCTACAAATATACACAGATGGTTCAAAAACCACGAAACCCGCAAAAACAGCAGCTGCATATGTAATCCCCAAACTTAAGATACAAGTTGGTCACCGACTACCGGACCACTGTTCAATCTACACAGCAGAATTCTGGGCAATACTACAAGCACTAGAATGGGTGGAGAAAAGCAACCCACCCCAAACAGTAATAATAAGCGACTCGCTAAGCGTCCTTTCAACCATCCTAAATAACAGTGCCAAAAGCAGAGAAAATTTCCTAAATCAAACCAATTTAATACTAAAACAACTGAAAAGCAATAAACAACAAGTAGAATTCCTATGGGTCCCATCCCACATAAACATAATAGGAAACAATCTAGCAGACGAATTAGCCAAACTAAAGCAAGGCGAGCTAAACCACGTACCACTGGCATACAGTGTTAGTGAAATATACAGCCTAATAACAGTCATGATAAATCAGTAATGGCAAGAATATTGGGACAATAGCAAGACAGGCAAAAAACTACATCACACACTCAAAGAAACCATTAGAAATAGGAAACCGCCTTTACTTAAAGGGAAAGATAAAAAAGTAATAAATAGAATTTACACAGGAAAAACTAAGTTGGCCAACAGCTACGGAAAACACATAGGACCAAAACCTCACAACCCAAATTGTTTCTACTGTCGGGTGCCTGAAGATCTGCAGCACATATTTTACATATGCTACAAATTACAGAAAGAAAGGGAAATATTCAAAACTGAACAAAATAAAATAGGATCGCCGAGCACATATCCAGAATTTCTTAATAGCACAAACCCGAATTTAAATACCACATACAACAACATCATAACTTTCCTTAAAAAAACTGAAATATATACAAAAATTTAAAAATACAAATCATAAATAAATAATTAAGCAATATACCTTTTTAAACCAATGGCAGGGACTAGGATTCGGTTCTCCTGAATTCTCCATTTATGAGAATGCGAGTGTGATCGACGAGAGAATCTAATCCGAAACTAGCCAAGCAACGAAATTTATTAGACTACAATAATAAATTCATACATAAAATGAATACCAAATCTATAACTATAGACCAGTAGTAGTGAATAGGGATACATTACGTACAATGGAAATTAGCATTACAGAGACCCCTGGGTCAGATTACGTACAATGGAAATTTAACATGGCGAAAAATCGTGGGTCAGATTACGTACAAGGGGAATTAACATGGGAATAAATCGTGGGTCACTTTAAGTACAAGGGGAATTTAACATGGGAATAAATCGTGGGTCACTTTACGTACAAGGGGAATTGAATATGGGATTTTTTAAATTTTTTTTTAAAAAAAATTTAAAAAAGGGGTAGGCAATTGAAAAAAGTCATTCTCTTTTCGAGAAATATGCGTGGCCCTGAAAAGGGCCTTTGGGTTTATGTTAATGTATCCATTAACATAAAGGGCACCGCATTGGTCTTCTTCTTGTCCTTAGGCTGCGTCTCACTGTTGGCCCGTAAATCAGCACTCTTTTGAGGCATCCTTGTCTTTCTACGTAGATCCTACGTATCCACAGACTAGTGTTTGTACTGTGGACAACGGTCCACTTGGATCGGACATACATGAGCATGTCCGTTCTAAACATCATGGAAGACACAAGGGTGGATGATTCGACTGTGGTCCACATCTTGAAGCGACGAGAACAGGTGAATCAATGCAGTGAACTGCGCTTATTTATAGGTAGAGGTAGGATTGAAACGGATTGAGTTCATTCACCAATCCGAACACGCGAGTAGTAAGTAGGGATACATTACGTACAATGGAAATTAGCATTACAGAGACCCCTGGGTAAGATTACGTACAATGGAAATTTAACATGGCAAAAAATCGTGGGTCAGATTACGTACAAGGGGAATTAACATGGGAATAAATCGTGGGTCACTTTACGTACAAGGGGAATTTAACATGGGGAATAGAGTTTGGGCTTGTTTAGGGACAAGGGGAATTGAATATGGGATTTTTTTTTTTTTTAAAAAAATTTTTAAAAAAAGGGGTAGGCAATTGAAAAGTCATTCTCTTTTCTAGAAATATGGCTGGCCCTGAAAAGGGCCTTTGGATTTCTTCTTCTAACACTTCCACTTCTTCAACCATCTACTCACTTTTGTCACTATTCCTGTCTTCTTTTTCTCCTTTTCTGGCATCCAGTCTGGATGGCCCAAGGCTCTAAACTTTTCCTGGACTTTGATCCAATTCTGATTTAGCCTTTCAAAATCAGCCTGTTTCTTCTTGTTTTCCTGATCTTTCCTTTCTTTATACCATCTCTCTTTAATCTTCATTACCTCTACCTGCATCACTTTTCTCATCAACTCCTCTCCTTTCCTCAGTCTTTCCTGACCTCTCTCCACATAAGAGCACTCTGTCCCATGTGACATTTTTTCAAGAAAGCACCTGACTTTGCTTGCATTGTCAAGTGCTTCCTTTAGGCTTCCTACTCTGACATAGGTGGGATTTATCATACCTCTCAATCTCTTTTCCTCCTCTTCTATCATTCCTGCTATCACTTCTTTTGCTATGTTTAGACATTTAGCGTAGTCCAGGTACTCTGCTATCTTCCATTCTTTTTCTAGTCTCTCCACTACATAGATACCATCTATTATCCAGTTGTATATATGTACCAAATTGTTGAACAAGTCACTTGCAACCACCATCTTCGTTTTTATTATTCCGTAGAATGGTTCGAACGACGAACGTGGTGGGTTCTTATAGTGAAAGCGCGGACGTGATGGAAAACATCCCCCTAAAAACATAAAATTGATCTTCGTTCGTTCGTTAGTTGGATTATAGTGGTTTTCGTTCTTTTGAACATGTACCACTTTTTTATTCACGCACTGCGTGATTTTTAATTATTCCTGGGGGAAGGAAAAGGAGCCTCATCCCCCAGGCTTTTATGTACTCAAAGAGTACTTTTTAATTTAGCCACTCAGGTGTAGGACTAACTAGTCCTTAACAACCTGACTGAAAGGCTAATAGACATGAGTGGGAATAGTCACACCACACACTCGTGTTTCTTAGTTGGACTGAAATGCCCCAGGTGTCAAACCAAGCAGTATGTGACTCCCGCCACGATTGGTCGGCAGCGATGACGTCACATTAGGACACCCGGTCTTGTGGCATTGACGAAGTGGCCCGCTTTTCTGATATCATCAATTGCCTTTCCCAGTCCCATATTCCGGTAGACAGAGCCTTCCTTTTTTCCACTCTGTTTAGGTGGTGCAGGTTCATCAGCTTCATCGCCGCTGGATGATGATACTTCCAGGGCCGCTGCCAGCGTGGAAGTTTCAAATTCTTCAGTGTCGTCTGTCAACATTGCCTGGATTTGGCTGAGTATGTTAGTATAAATAGCTGTGGAAGCTTGATTTAAAAGTTCAGCCAGATGTTGTTTAAGAGACAAGGAGACGGTTAGGAGTATTTTTTTTTTTTTTTTTTTATTATTCATGAATTCCTTATTTATTTTGATTCCCTATCTTATTGGTTTGGAATGAAAACTTGTTTTATGGTTGTTTGTATGTTATTATGGAGTCCTGTTTTAATTAATTCCTATTTTCCTATTTTAATTTTGTGTGGCCTTAATTGGTTTTTATTATTCGGGCTATGAACGGCTGTGTCAGTTTGTGAACCTACGAGACCTAGCAGGCCGTCATAATTCCCAAACAGTGATTTTGTAATATTCGTCCTTAACTGGTTTTTATTATTCGGGCTATGAACGGCTGTGTCAGTCTGTGAACCCACGAGACCGAGCCGGCCGTCATAATTCCCAAACAGTGATGTGTTATATTTTTAACTGGTCTTTGATTTACTTTCTTAGATTTTTTTTAGTAGATTGGATTCGTGTATAAAACTTATGATATTTTTGAATGTTAGATTAATATTGGGGTTTGTGTTCATCAAGAATTCTGGGTATGTTGTAGGGGATCCAATTTTATGCTGTTTAACTTTAAACTTAGCCCTTTCTTTTTCAAGTGTATGGCAGTTGTTATAAATATGCTCTATGTCTTCTGGGACCCTGCAGTGGTAGCAGTTAGGGTTATGTGGTTGTGGTCCTATGTACTGTCCGAAGCTGTTAGCCAGCTTGGTTTTGCCCGTGAGTATTCTATTTATGAATTTTTGTTCACTGCCTTTTGTTTTGGGTGGTTTCCTATTTCTACATACTTCTTTAATGATGGTTTTTAGTTTCCTGCCTTGAGTGCTTGTGTTCCATAATTCCTGCCATTTATTATCAATGAGGGTTTTAGATATGCTATTGAGTTCGCATATGCTATAATCTAGGTTGATGTGAGTGGTTTCGTTTAGTTTTTGTTTAGCTGTTATATCTGCCATATCGTTACCTGGTATGTTAATATGGGATGGTATCCACATAAATTCTACTTGTAAGTTATTATTGTTCAGTATTTTTAACAATAAATTGGTTTGCCTAAGATAGTTTTCTCTTGATTTGGTGTTGTTATTAAGTATTGAGTTTATGACGCTTAGCGAGTCACTTATTATTACCGCTTGGGGTATTTTGTTCTCTTTGATCCATTTGAGTGCTTCAAGTATGGCCCAGAATTCAGCTGTGTATATAGAGCAGAGGTTAGGTAGTCTTCGTCCTACTTTAATGTTAAGTTCGGGGATTACGTAAGCTGCTGCTGTTCTGGGTGGTTCTGTAATTTTGGACCCATCAGTGTAAATCTTAATGTAGTTGCAATATTTTGAGTTGATTTCTTCTGTACAGATTGTGTTTAGTTTGAGTTCCTGTTCGTTTTTATTGCCATATTTCGTAATGAGGGTGTTAACTGTGGAGTTGATATTTATCCATGGTTCTTTGTCATAGTGATTTGCAATTTCTGCTTGGAGTTTGTCTATAGGAAGTTGTTCAACTAATTGATGGACTAATTTCCCTGATGGTATGTTTTGTGATAATTTAGTTCTAAAAGGTATGTTGCATTTATTTATAGCTAGCCGGGTGGGGTGTGTGTCGGGGTGTGTTGTTAGCCTGGCTGCATATCTGAGGGTGAGTTCTTGTCTTCTAAGGTGGAGCGGCAGTTCTCCAGTTAAGATTTGAAGTTCCACTAGTGATGTGGATGGTAGTGCACCAGTGCAAATAATTAGGGCCTTTCTTTGTATGCTATCTAGTTTTTTGAGGTTATTTTGGGGTGCCGAGTTGTAAATTTGGCATCCGTAATCTAGTTTAGATCTAATTAACGATTTATATAATGCTAGTAAGGTTTCTTGATTGGATCCCCAGGTGGTTCCTTTAAGGGTTGTAAGGAGGTTAAGGTCTTTATTGCACCTTTTGACTAGTTCGTTTATGTGGTGTCCCCAGTTTAGCTTGGAGTCATAATGCATTCCTAAAAATCGTGCTACATTTACGAATTTAATTTCGTGATTTTGGATGGTGAGTTTGGGAAACTGATTTTGTAATTTACGTTTGGTGGTGAATAATACTGCTATGGTTTTTTCATGGGATAATTTGAAACCCCATTTATCAGCCCATTTCCCTATTTTGTTTAAACTTGTTTGAATATCGCTGATTACTTTGTGGTTGGAGGGGTTTCCTGCTCTCCATAATCCACTATCATCAGCAAATTGTGAGAGTTCAATTAGTTTTGATGTTAAGTTGGTGTCCAAGTCATTAATCATGATGTTGAAAAGGGTTGGGCTGAGTACGCTCCCTTGTGGTGTACCGTTTTCAAGTGTGTGTGGTTCAGAGTAGGTGTCGCCGACTCTGGTTGATATTTTACGGTCAGCGAGGAAGTTTTCAATGAATTTAAACATTCGACCTGTGATGGCGTAGTGGTTGAGTTTGGCTAATAAGCCTTTGGTCCATACAAGGTCGAATGCCTTTTCGAGGTCAATAAATACTGCAATTAAATTCCTATCAGCTTTGTGTTTGGAGTTGAACGCCAATTTAATTGCGGTTTCTAATCGTATTAGTTGATCCGTGGTGGATCTTTTGTTTCTAAATCCGCATTGATTATCGGAGATTAAATTATTGCTCTCTAGGTGGTGTTTGAGTCGGTTGGTGACTATGGTTTCCATGATCTTACAAATGTTGTTTGTTAGGGAAATGGGTCTGTAGGAGCTAATATCGTTAGGGTCTTTTCCTTGCTTGGGTATTGGAATTACTATTGCGTGTTTCCATTTATCGGGTAGTTTGCCTGAGGTCCATATTTGGTTTAGTAATTTAATAATTGTTTGTTTAATGTTATTTGGGATATTTTTGTATATTGTGTATCCTATTTGATCTTCCCCTGGGCTAGTTTCGTTTTTGGTTTTCAATGCTAGGTCCCATTCGTAAGTTGTAATGTCTTTATTTAGGTTCGAGACTTTGGGACCGAGGTCTTTAAAGAGATTACTATGGGTTCTTTCTACTTTGTCCCTATGTAATTGAAATGCTGGGGTGTGGTTGGTGTTGCTACTCATATCTGAGAAATGCTGAGCTAGTCGGTCAGCCTTTTCTTTATTAGTAATGGCTCCAGCTTTTTTTGGAGTGGTGTTAGTTGTCTTTCCTCTAATTGATCTAATCTTATCCCAGACTTGTTTGGTACTAGTTGTGATATTGATATTCGTGCAGTAATTATGCCAAGTTGATTCCTTTGCCTGTTTAATTATGTTTTTAAGGTTTTTCTCCTTTTGTTTATATATAGTGAAATCAATAGAGTTTTTAGTGCGTTTGAATTTATTGAGGGCTTTTTTCTTATCAGTGATGGCTTGTTTGCATTCATCATTCCACCATGGGACTCCTTGTTTATGTGGGTTACCACTAGTTTTGGGTATGTTAGTGGTGGCTGCCTTTAGTATGGTATCAATCAGGTCTTCGTAATATTTATTAATATTATCATTTTCTATGTTTTTGGTGTCTATTTTGCTTAGTGTTTCATTAAATGAGGTCCAATCTGCTTTTGAATATATCCATCTAGGGGTTCTTTTTAGCGAGTTGTATTGGACCGTCATATGCAGGGTGACTATTACTGGAAAGTGGTCACTGCCCAAGGGGTCAGTTTGATCCACTCTCCAGTCCGCCACCTGGGTTATTGATGGCGAGCAAATGGTGAGGTCGATGGCGGACATGAGACCGTTTTCTGGGTTAAGGCGTGTTTTTGTACCGTCATTTAAAATGGCTAAGTTAGATTCTGCGGTCCATTCTTCAATCAATTTGCCTCTTTTGTCCGTCACACCGCCCCCCCCCCCATAGCTCGTTATGGGCATTGAAATCTCCACAGATGACGATCTGATTTACTCGTTTGTGATCATTTATTTGTTTGTAAGTAATTAAGTTAGCTGTGCCTGATGTTCCCCCTGGGTCATAAATATTGAATATTTGTATTTGACCCTTGCCTGTATGAATTATGAGGGACTGAATTTCGAATGCTTCGTTGCTACCTGGGGTTGGTGTTATGGTTATTGTTGTTACATTCGGGATGTTATCTGCTATATAGATGGCTAAACCCCCACCTCCTTGTCCCGTGGTTCGATTTTTGAAGTGACCTGGGGCATATCCTGGGAGTTTGGGTATTTGTTTGGTTCTACTTGTTATTTTTGTTTCTTGAATGCATATAATATCTGGTTTGTGTTCTAAGCTTTGTAATTTGGCTTTGAGTTCACTGATATTACTTATTAAGCCTCTGGCATTCCATTGCCATATTATAATATTCCGATTTGTTGTATAATCCATTATTGGGGTGGTCATTTATTGATTGTTTTGTGTTGAGGGTTATGATGTTAACTTCAAATTTGATTCGATTTTGCTTACTATGCTTATTATCTGTGTTATTTTATCCACGATGCAGTGGTGGTTGTTGATAAGTTCGGCTTTGATCTCTGTGAGTAACTTTTCTATTATCGGGTTTGACAGTGATTTGTTTTTGGTGTTAGTGTTATCTGATTCTTCGGGGTGGAGTTGTGAGTCTTTGTGGGATTTGATTAAGAATGTATCTTGTTTATTTAATCTTGTTTGATCTTGTTTGACCTTGTTTGACCTTGGTAGGTTGGGTGTTTGGGCTGTGGTTGCTTCAGTTGCTTAAAATTGATCTTACCTAGATCATGACCAAAGAAACAACGCGCGGACCTAAAAGAAACACTCACTCACTTTTTTATGCTACCCATTCCTATTCTAAAATTTTTTTCATTAATCACTTCAATAGACTATCAACATACTCAAAGCAATCCAATCCAACCCCCAAATCTACACTCCCCACATCTCAAACAGCCAAAAAAGCAAACATCATATTAATCTACTATCCACACCTACGTACGTGAGCACTTACAAACACACAATCTTATACACCAACACATACCTTCACATTTTTTAAAAAAGAGTTAGTGTTTATATTCACACTACTCTACCTACTCACATTGGCAAATGGATGGTTATTTCTTTTCTTGAGTATTGGGTAGCCCTTAAAAGGGCTGTTTTTTTTTTTTTTAACTCCAGATGCACCTATCTAATGATGGCACCTTCCTGGCCTGGCGCCACACACGCATCTTCTTCCCCAGTCTCCTTTCACCTTTCTTCTGGGGAGCGCAGAGGGAGGATGATTCGCTTCAGCACCCCAATCCTCTGTCTCGGGAATATTGTACGACATCCTCTCTCCTATTTTCTTTTCCTCCTCTTCCCTCTGTCTTCTCTCCTCCTCTTCCTTCTTTATTCTTTCCTCTTCTACTATAGCCTCCGCGGCCAGTTCATTTAACAGGCGCCTGACATATTCCAGATGTATCTGGAGTTCAAGAAGTTTGCTTATTCTGCTATTCATTCTTGTGTTGATCAATCAACAAGGGTAGCTAGACTGCCCAGAGAGTTTCAATTTATAGTGAAAGCGCGGACGTGAAGGAAAACATCTCCCTAAAAACATAAAATTGATCTTACCTAGATCATGACCAAAACAACGCGCGGACCTAAAAGAAACACTCACTCACTTTTTTATGCTACCCATTCCTATTCTAAAATTTTTTTCATTAATCACTTCAATAGACTATCCACATACGCAAAGCAATCCAATCCAACCCCCAAATCTACTCTGCCCACACCTCAAACAGCCAAAAAAACAAACATCATATTAATCTACTATCCACACCTACGTACGTGAGCACTTACAAACACACAATCTTATACACCAACACATACGTTCACATTTTTTAAAAAAGAGCGTTTATTTTCACACTACTCTACCTACACACATTGGCAAATGGATGGTTATTTCTTTCTAGAGTATTGGATAGCCCTGAAAAGGGCTGTTTTTTGTTTTTTGTTTGCTATGGCAATCTTTTTTTTAGTTTCTAAGAATGCGATGTCCTCTGAGGATAGACTTTCTGGCGATAGGTCTGCTTCTTCGGAAAGAGAAGAAGAACTCTTTGGTGTCGATACGACAATCGACAAAGCCTCTGTCAGGTTCAGGATGCTGCTGCTGTTGTTGTTGTTGCTGCTGCTGTTGCTGCTGTCTCTGAAGTCTGTACTTCTCTGTCCATTCTTCTTTCTCCCTGTTCACTTCTTCTCTGAAGAGTTCTTCTATCAGGTCTTCAGTGATTTTTAACATTCTCACATTCTCTATTTCTTCTGGCTTCGGTATCAGACTGTGTCTGACCCTATGCAAATTCACGTAGGCTTCGTTGAGCTTAGCTAGTTTGGAGCACATCTTCGTAGGAGGATGAGTCGACAATGGATGGTTAGACTGGAAACTGCCCCGGTTCTTAAAGTCAAAGCGCGGACGTGAAGGAAAACATCCCCATCGAGTCGCAACGTTCAATGAGTGTCATGAGAGGGATAGTAAGAAATTAAAGGGCATCAATCCAATCCAACATTCTTATAGCTAAACAAAAGACAAAGGCATTTTTTTCAAAACACAACATTTTTTATTCAAAAATCACTTAACACTAAACAACAACTCTAACATTTTTAACAATAATCCAACAATATAACATCAAACAATTTTTTCAAATCACAAACATTTTTTTCTCAATTGACAATGTACTTTAAACAGGGCTGACAACGTTGTGAATGAAATTGTGATTTCCACTGTTGGAAGTCATTAGGCCATTGATTGACACTACGTTTCCTAGCTTGAGACAAAAGATAAGCATAATGGTCACAAAACCATCGATCTACTTTCACATCATTTCTCGAAGAAGAACGAGGATCAAAATGAGTCACTAAATGTTCTAAGGAATAGCCCAGGCTGCGATGATGCAGAAAATACACACAGTACTGTCCACACACCAAGGAATCTGTGCCTTGTAATTTCACGTTATTGAATCGGGTGGTTTGAGCATTTCTTCTCATAAAGTCAATGATATCGTCTTCCAAAGGGGGCAATCCGTACGAATCGAAATATTCCACACATCCTTCTTGAGGAAAGTAAACGGCTACCCAGTGGGTTCCTGGGAGATGACTGTCGTCCGTGTTGATCACGTAAGCTTGATGGTCTTGAGGTTTGCGATGAGGGAGTTCATCTTTAGCACAGACGACAGGATTCCAAGAAGCCGTATACGAACTGTGGTTCAAAAGGTAATAAAGTTCCCAGGTATCCATTGATTTGTGTGGTTTTTTTTCTTCTTCACAGGTAATAATAAGTCGTCAATTCGATCCTGACTTTTTGCTTGAAAATGTTTGACAAATAACCGTTTCTTCGTTTCGTCTCCTCACTCTGATTCAGGAGAGCTTCGATACGATGGATCTCTTGAGTGGTTAATGGTGGACAAGAATGTTCACGCAAGTCTTTATACCACTGATGCAACACGTCTTCGTCCGAGATGAGACTCCAACCCTCGTCCAGATACTCGTCCAATTTTTCTTCTTGACTCAACATCAGGCATTTATCGTGTTGAATTTGACTGGGATGATCGTTTTGACATCCATAGCAATTTTTCTTGATCAATTCCGTCATTTTTTCGACCAAGTGTTTGGCAAAACAGGAGACTAAATGGGCTTCTTGTTCTGACCATCTTGACTTCATCATGATCACTTCTTTTTCCACGATCTCCTCACATTCCATCTCCAAAGTTTCTCCACTAGGTAAAGAGGGATAACAGTCTTCCATGGCTTCTAATAGTCTAGAATGACTTCTCTCAAACTGTTGATTTCTATCGTATTGTCGAATTCTGCATACAGGATGACGTTCACTGTGTTCCCTGCATCTAGTGCATTCGCAAACTGAATTTCCACACGAATTTGGCCGGATTTTATAGGGTGGAAATGTCCCTCGTCTCTGCCTTGGTCTGGAGTGAAATCGAAAGCCCACAAAGCATAGCCTCCTGCATAATCCTCGTACGTAATGCCATGACTGGTGTTGGTTCCTAACTGACCGGTAGCTTCGTACAGCGACAAGTACGATCTCAAGTAATTCTTCTGGGCAAAGTTAGGCTCAAAGGGTCGGGTACACAAGGTCTTTCCATCGCGACTGACTTCGATCTTGGACACGCCAAAGTGTCGAAACTCAAAAGGATTTTCGTTGTGGGCTCCATTGAAAGCTGAATTCTTGACGATACCAACAATCAAACGTTTGGGTAACTGGCCTTGGAACAGATGATCTTCGATCATGGATCGCTGTCCAGCAGGAATGGTGAAAGGTTTTCACTTCCACTCTTCGTATCGGATACTTGGCGGTCGTTCTGCTCAACGTCTGACTGACGTCGTTTCCCACTTTAGGTAACACTTCCACACGACGCACGTAAAGTCGGGCTTCTTGAATGATAGTTTTGTATTCATTGGCATGGGCCATCAAATGGAAAGCGGCACTGCTACGATTCAATCTCAGACGGATATCCACCCCGTTGAGCAAATACTTTTCTTGTAACCACATGTCCAAATGCAAACGATCCATCAGTTATAAACTTCGCCCTTGCAGAATTTTCTGTCGTCGAGCCATATATCCCGCATTGTGAGGATTGTCATCTTCTGGTGCAATAGCTAGGTCGGTAAACGTGTTCTCACCCGCTGTGTCAGGTTTCCATACCACGCAAGCATCCAGATGAGTGTTCTTGGCTTCTTTTCCGTACGTCAAGAGATTTTCCAGGTAGGCACGATACGGGTAAGTATCCATGCTGCTACTGACCAGTTTGTTATTCAAGTACAAGTCCACTTCGCTGAACAAGGAATGCATGAAATTGTTGACGGGAGCTACTCTAGCATCGGCTATTGGATTGGTGTTGTCCGTTTTGATCACTTTCACTTTCAAGTACAGGTAACTGCTATTCAGATCGATGTAATCTTCGGGTTGTCCTTTGATTTCGAACTCGATGGGACCGGAATCCGTCAAAGAGGAGACGGGATGAAATTCCACCCACTGGGATTCTTGCATCGTCATCATCGTGGGGGGCATGGCAAACATATCCAGTTCCGTCTTGGAACAAGCACATGACTCTCGGTGCATCATTTTTTTTGCTGTGTCTCAATAATCGAAAACGTCTAAGTCTCGAACGGTTCTTCTTTTCTTGGCCTTTCTAGCTTGAAGTCTGGTGAAAGGGTGTTTTCTTCGTTGTCTCTTTCTGCCTTGTCCTTGCTGAATGCCTGACTCGGTAGCGTGCAGGGCATTTATAGGTGTTTCTCGTCGGCCCAAAAGGTCTTTGCCCGTTTGCAGCAAGACATTTTTGCCTGCCCTCATGAAAGCTTCTTTAGGGTTTTGCTTGTCGATGATGACATTTTGGAGAAATTCTTTGCCTTGCGTCAGTGCCGCATCTTTCAAGGCGTGCAGTCCACGTGTCACCATCGGTTTCAACACCGGGCCAGAGAACGAAAGGCCGATTTTAACATATCTCCTAAACCGTGTCCTCGCTGTCGACTTACGAGTAGTGAGAGAACCGTTTTCAAAAATGGAGTTTCTTCGTGACTTTTCCTTTGGTGAATGGAATATTTTGTCCCAAATCTCGTTTTATAGCAATGTTGACCGTGTCCAAATAAGACTTGCTGACAGGCAAATAGTGAGGATGGACAAATTCGCGGTGGACGTGGTAAGTGTTTCCACCTTCCTCGTCAGCGTTCGTGGCAGAATCCACTTTGAAAGGAATGACACGCAGTAACGTCACAGAGGTGTGTCCCACCACGTTATACTCCACCACATCGGAATACACGAACATCAAATTCAGTCCTTGATTCAGCTCTACTGGGGCACGAAATAACTTGCTAAAAGACTCGTTGTCGTAAACGATGGGTAATTCGTTTTTCTTCATCATGGTCATTCTCATGTCCATGTCTCCGCCCAACATGACAAACAATTCAGGACAAAATGAAATGGACACGATTTTACTCCCGTCAAATTTCATCGAGAAGCGACGAGCTGCTTTGTGGTATTCGGTGGTGACACTTTTTTTGGCATCCTCCAAAGCTTTCAGAAACACGACATTAAACCTGGAGGTTATGGTGCTGACCAAATGTTGACCACTAAAAGAATAGCCAGGGGGAATGAACAAGTGATAGGTGGTGTACTTTTGATTTTGTAAACGGGTTTTCTTGTCATATTTGACTTGGGTATCCAAGTACTGTTGCACTCGCTCGTCATAAACTTCCACATCAAATTTATTTTGATTGGGAAGGACATTGAGGACTTGGGTCGGGTGAATCATTTCTACTAAAGCCACTTCCCAATGGGCTTCGTGATCTAAGGGGATGGCCTGAGGTAATTTGGTCGTGTAAGAGCACAACGTGTTGTGGGGAAACACCTCCATGGAACTGTCACTGGGTAAGGTTAAGTAAAATTGGTTTTGGTGACTCATAATTCCAGAGTTCTGTGGCTGTCCGAGGGGTTACTGGACGTCAGAGGAGTGTCTCAGCCCAAAATGGAGTTCTGGTTATTGTTGGAGTGGTGACTGGCACTGGCACTGGACACAAGGTTCCCGTGGTTCCCGTTCGAGGAGAATTTCAGGGAGGGATTGGGAAGCAGGTAACCGATGCAACTGCTCAATAAAATGGTCCACAATTGTTTGTCTCCTTGTTGCAAACTCAAATTGGCGATGGCTGCCCCGATGACACAATACACCACGAAGATTTGGCAGAAAAAGACGATTTGCGTTTTAGGCACACGTTCTCCACACCACACCCACAAGGGTTGTTTTTGTAAATCTTGCACAGAAGAACTGGGTGAAGGAGGAGTGGTCGACGTAGCTGCGTCTGTGTGAAAGGGCATGATGGTCACTTCTTTTTATAGTCGATGACTTGCGAAGCGTCGATCCAAGAATCAAAACTGGGTGGATATCCTTTCCAACGTACTTTGACTTCTTTGACACGTCGTTTGCCCACTTTACGGGTTCTGCGTTCGAGAATGCTTTCGATGTCGTACACGTCGTCTTCTTTTATGGTGACACGTTGTAACTCGGGCAAATAAAACGTTCCTTTGAGTACTTCTTCGTTCATGTCTTCCAATTTATAAACGGCAGGATGACGGCCATGCACTCGTCCAGTGACGCGAAACAATTCGGTCGTCCAGTTAGGTAAGTAACCTTTGTCGAAAGTGCGTTTGGTTTTGCCAATGCGCACCCAATCTCCTACGGTCAACTCTCCACTTTTCTTGGGGACAGCCCTCGTCGGGGACGTACCAAACAGGCGCTCAAACACCATTACTTCGTTCTCGGGAGTCACTTCTTGCGGGGCACGTCCGATGCTTCGATGGTAAGATTGGTTGTACGCTTGCACCAGGTGCGGTAAGATGTCGATGTACTTCAGAGTGTGGTGATGCGTAAAATATTTCCACATGCGTTCTTTCAAAGTGCGTTGAAAACGTTCCACGATGCTGGCTTTGGTTTCGGGATTGTCGGTGGCATAAAAATGAATGTCACGTTTCTTTAATTCTTTTTGGAAAGCTTGGTTCAGAAATTCGGTGCCTTTGTCCGTTTGCCATCGAAGAGGGTGACGACCGCTTTGTTTCAACACCCGTTGCAGGGCTCGCACTAACTCGCTGCTGGATTTGGAAGTCAAGGGTACGACCCAGGCAAATTTGGAAAAGACGTCGATGACACAAAACAAATATTTGTAGCCACGATTGTAGCTGGCCAAATGAGAGACATCGGCTAAATCGGCTTGCCATTGATGATCGATGCCTTCCACTCGGGTGCGACTTCTGGCAAACTTGCGTCGAATGGGTTTGTGTAAAGTGTAGGTAGCTTGTTCTTGTAACCATCGTTGCACTTGAGGTAAACGGAGACTTTTCAGTCGCGTTTTGGCAGCACGATACAATTTTTGAACTCCTGCGTAACCTGCAGGATGGGAGGGATCGTAGTAAATGCTTGCTAAGACTTTTCCATTTTTATTTTTTTTTGTGTTAGTTGGTGTGTTAATAAGTCACCCACTCTTCGGTGATGCTACTTTGGGTGAGTCGAAAGGGTGGTTTAGAAACGGATTTACGTGTCCGATGGGCTACGGGAGTAGAAGTCGAAGGTAGTGGTGGTGGAGGTGGCAATGGAATGGCTTTGGTTTTCGTTTCTTTTTTCACTTCTGGTTTCCCTTCTTTCTTTTTCACTTCTGTCGAAGGAGGAGTGGACATCATCTTTTTAACCCAAGCTTTCATTTCTTCTCGTTGGGGTGTGGGGGACGGGGTTAACAAGGATGCTGCAATCTTTCTCGTAATGGGAGCTGCTGACGGTGTTTGAAACACTTCTCGCATCTCTTTTTCCTCAGGTCTTCGCGGGGTAGCATCTCTGGTGACCCCCGGGGATGGTAGTGGTGGTGGTGGTGGTGGTAATGATGATGGTGCTGGACTTTTCATCAAGGTCTTAAAATCTTTCAGAGTGGGTAGAGCTGTTTCGTCTAAAGCTTTCTGGTGAACGAGTTGCAGTCGTTGCAAGAGTTGACCGTACTTTTGCGATTTTTCTGTTTCGGACAAATCTTGGCGATCCATCAAGGACTGCAATTCGTGTTGTAAATGGGACATCTCGCTCAAATTGGGGTTGGGAGGTAAATGCGGGGTGCGTTGTTCTTGCCACCGATGGTATTCCGTCCATCGTTTGTAAGGTACTAAAGCTAGT
Source organism: Sinohyriopsis cumingii (assembly GCA_028554795.2). Taxonomy (NCBI): domain Eukaryota; kingdom Metazoa; phylum Mollusca; class Bivalvia; order Unionida; family Unionidae; genus Sinohyriopsis; species Sinohyriopsis cumingii. The sequence goes on along the minus strand of CM068824.1, from coordinate 186,226,410 downwards.
TTTCGTCCTTCCATGGGGTTGTCAGGGGTCGATTCTGAGATCGTGGGACTTCCGAAGGCCTTTTTATCTTGCTCCCACCAGTCCTCCCAACATGGTTCCCAAGACTCCTTTCAGTATGGGGCCTAACAAGAGAGGCAAAATGCCTCCACGTTGGACCAACATCTTCTTCTTTTGACGAATGGGAATTTTCTTTTGAACCATTTGGCGAAGAACGTGACGATGTTTGCTTAAGCATTGTTTCTGGTGTTTGGACAAAGGGATCGTGCCTTTCAAAACGTTCAAACAACATTCGCACACGGTATTGATGACCTCTTTGGAGGCCGATTGAACGAGTTTTTTTCGTAGAGGTGGAGAAGCTTTGGACAGGATAGATAACATGTCCCCATGTTTGACTAAACGTGGTGGTAGTCCTTTCCTTTTCTTTCCTTGGGGTTTTCGGGAGGGTGACATCTTTGAGTCTTCAGGAGCACCAAAAAACACTGATACCCCCGACTTGGTCACAGGCCTTTTTTATACTGGAACGCGTCGCCACTGATTGTCTTTACGTCGTATTAGTTTGAGGACAGGCATGACACGTCGTGCAGGGGTACGCAACGGACTAAATCGAGCCAGTTCTTGCTTGGACAAATCCAGTAAACTTTGTAACATGCCCGATCTTTCTTGGACTTTGATTTTGGGAGAAGGTACTTTGTGAGCAGCAGCCACTGCCACTAAATGGGAGGGTCCTGCCACTGGGGAAGTTCCTTTTGGGGTGATCACCGGAGAAGTTCTTGGTGTAATCAACGTCTCCAAGTACTCTTCAGTTCTTGGTGTCATCAACGGAAAAGTGGATGAACGTGAGGATGCCGGAGACGCAGTCACAGTCGTGGCAGATCGTGGTTTGCGAGTGTAAGGTTGCGTCGTGGCCGAAGTGCCTCTCTTGCGACTAGTTTTCTTCTGTGGGCTTTTCTTTTTCTGGGGACTTTTTCTCTGTTTCTTTTTCTGGGGGCTTCTTTTCTTTTTCCGGGGTGGTGTCTGATCAGAGGAGGGTCCCGCCACTGGAGAAGTTCTCCTTGGGGACCTGGTGTTTTTCTTTTCCTTCTTGGGGCTTCGTTGGACTTTTTTCTTGGAGAGAAGTTTGGGGACGTTAGGATCCCATCTTAAGAGAGAGCGAATGATGACCCCTCCTAGAGTACCGCTCCCTCCAGGTTTCAAAATGATTTGTTTTTTGGTTTGAGTGACGATGCGGGGATCGGCCAGTTGGACCAAAGCGACTTCGTTTCGATCGAAAAAGCGTTTGGTTTGATGAGGAATCTGAATGATTTCTTGGAGTATTTGACGCGCCGTCACCGTGAACCATCGTAAGACTTCTTTGAGACTAGCTTCTAAGACACGAGCTCGTATTTGTGGATTTTTTTCTCGACTGATGCCATACAAGGCACGAAACAATTTGACGGGAAGATGCGACTGAAGTTACGTCATGTTCACACTGTGTGAGACAGACGAAAAAAGGTCTGAGGTTTTTATAGATTTTTTTATGGGGAGTGAAATTAAATGGAGGACGGAGACGTGTACAGGACAGGCCCTCCGTCTTGGCACCAGTGGTGAAACAAGTGGGTACGAAATCGCAAATCCTCGGGGGTCGTAGGTTTCAAATCGACGAGTAAATAGGCGTGTGGAGTTTGAGTGGCATCGTCGTACGCCTGAGTCAGCCAAGGCGTTCCTAACTGTTTGGCTAAGAATTACACTTGCGATTTATCTCGAGGGCTTTTAAACAAGACCACGTAATGCGCATTGAGACTGATGGTGCGATGGGCTTTACTTTGTTGAAACAAATTTTGGGTGATGTAAACGACACTGGCATTACGGTGATGCCCTTTGCGCGTGAACCACAGTTTAATTTCTTCTTCGTCTTCTCCTAACATGTCGTCGAAAATGACCAAATGTGTTTGACGGGAGTCAGAGACGATGCCGTCGTCTTCTTTAGGAATGCCTTCCACAAACACGATGGAATCGCCTTGACTTTCTCGCAAGAGGCTGTACGCCGATTGCCACTCTTTGTAACACCACACGATCCGCTGAGGGGGCCGATCGATCAAATGATGTTTATGTTCGATCAAACGTTTGACGAATTCGGTTTTGCCTGAACCGCTAGGTCCAGCAATGAGCATGTTAAAGGGATGGCGAAGATACAAAGCCTCCCAACTGGCACGATCTAAATGTTCGTCGATGACTTTGACAGTAAAGGAAGAGGGAGCAGAGACAGCAGAGGTAGCCATTGTGTGAGAAATGTCACTTGTGACACGAAAACAAACAAGACAAGAGTTTATATACTTTTTTCAGAACACGTTTATTGAATATTTTTTTTCAAACATCAATACGAAAGACAAAAATACATAAAAGCCAAAGGCTTAAGTACAAGGATAAAAGGCACATGATAACCATTAACGTGGAATAAAAACAAGTGTCTGTACAACATGTTTTGGGTAATGTTCTAACCAGTTCTATAGTAGGGGGTAAGGTCACACAAGTGTCCTCCCGAAAGGGTCTTTCAGGCCTGTCCACGACAGTCCCGTCCTGGGTGACGGGTTCTTCTGGCACCGTCACTAACACGGGTTGAAAAGTAACTTTTTTCCTTGAATAACTCTCGTGCATACTGGGCCACTTCTTGGGTCTAAGCCTCAAAATCCCATTCTTTCCAGGCACGGACATCTGTCCAATGGGGATGTAAGTCGCAAGCTACACACACATCGTCATACACGTCTTGGGTAGCTAAAAGTTGACGAATCTTTTTTTCCCGTAGAGGTCGAGAAGTATCCAGATGAAACCGCAAGGCTTTGAGCAAAAGGAGTTTTTCGTGACCATTTAAGGCCATTGAGGTGGTAAGTACTGATCGTAAAGAGTCCACAAAGAATCGGCTGGTAAACGAAATCCCAGAAAACAAGTCACTAAGACACATACCACTTGTCGTCCCAAATTGAATGGATACAGTTCTTGTAATAATTGATGGTAATGATCCTCGGTTTGAATATGGTCATTGAGTTCCTTCCACGGAATCTGTTCAATGACATGTGACATAAGTCGTGGCATGGCAGCCTGTTTTTATATTCTCTTTTTTCGGATGCAAAACACGTACTTTCTGGCCAGAGATCTTCGTTCTCCAGTAGGGAATTTAAATGTTACATACTGTAACCGAAACGTCAGAGTTCGTTTAGAAGTTTCGTCTTCCGCTAAGCAGATTCCACGTAACAAATGTTGGTAATCCTTTAACTCGTCTTCCTCAATACGTTGCAGTAAGTGAATGTCGAAGTAACCAAAATTATGAACATGTACATCATTGGCGACCTCAAAGTTTTGAACAATGTCTGACCACTGAAACAATTTCTGACGAATCAGTTTTCTTATACCATTCAGGTACTAGTGGTTAAAGATCTGGTGACGTAACGGATGCAATTGTTCTTTACGTTTCACTTGTATTTTGACCAGTTCTCGGTAAATCCTTTCTCTCAACTCCTCAGGCAAGCCCAAAATGTTCTCTTGTAAAGTATCCATAAGTATATACACTGTTTTAGGAATCGTTGGGTGGTGGTCAATGGCCTCGTTTAACTTTGTGCCTAATGTAATATCCACTCATAATCAGTCTTCTTGTACTTTGGAACAGAGCATAATTTAAAAACGGTTGAATAACTTTGCGTTTGCGTTTCACTTGTATTTTGATCAGTTCTCGGTAAATGCGTTCTCTCAACTCCACAGGCAAAGCACGAATGTTCTCTTGTAAAGTATCCATGAATAGGTCATACTAAATCCTCTTTGGTCTGACACAAGACATGTACTGTTTGCACAGACATGGTTTCAATTCATTGTCGAATCTAAATCGTTTAGTTACTGATTTACACGTTACAATTCGTTCAGAAGTTTCCTCTTTCACCAAGTTGACATTGCGTACAAGATGTTGGTAATTCGTTAACTCTTCCTCTGGAATTCGATGCAGTACGTTTACAATGTAGTAGATAGAATCGTCCATACCAAACCATTCCTTTTAAAAACCAGGGGGTCGTTGATCAATGTCTGTCCAATGGAACACTTTCAACTGAATCAGTCCTTGAATAGCCTGAAGGTACCAGTGGTTCAAACACCGGTGACGTAACGGATGCAATTGTTCTTTACGTTTCACTTGTATTTTCACCAGCTCTCGGTAAATGCGTTCTCTCAACTCCACAGGCAAAGCACGAATGTTCTCGTGTAAAGTATCCATGAACAGATTATGGTAAGTTACTTCAATGTCTCGGTCCCACTAAGGGTAAGTAATGACAATTCGGTGACCATCGAGCATGTTCTACGTAGGCCGAATCTTGCGGTTCCCAGTGGTGAAGTGACACACCGCAACTGAAGCACTTGACTTTATCTCCTTCGCCCAAGTAGAAAAATCCGGCTCTGGCTAATTCTTCAGGGGTCGGTCCTCCCAGATACTTTGGAAATTTTCCTTTGAACGATTGAAGACGATTTTCAAAGTCGCAGTATTCCGACAAACGCACAGGGAACGAATATTCGTCTTTCACAGGTTCGTTTCGATGTGGGTTGAGTGACATGGGCAGGAGTTTGCTCAGGGCTGGATGACATCCGTAGGGGGGTAGACGTGAAGGTGAACATTCCCCTTTAAAACGAAACCCAGTAAAGTGTCCAAGAGGACGAGCGGCATCACTTTCGCATCCCTCAGGTTTGACACGCACAGCATCACTTTCCATGATAGGGGTCGTAAGAACAAAGTTCCCATGATGCTTTACGGCATCGCTAAGGTTACAACGTACAGCATCGTACCCATCGCAAGGCTCACAATCGCATTCCACTTCCAAAGCCTCACACTTGAATTGTGCCTTTCTAAACAACTTGTTCTGTGTTTCTCTGAAAGTATTCATCTTGTTCGCTCGGTCTTGGTAGTCACAATGAACTATCGATCTTGACCATAGCCCCCTTTTTATACTAGTCGCAATGCAGTCTCCAGCTTGTACTTCTTTCCTTTTTTACGTTTTTTATGTCTTGTTCTGAAAGGTACCGTCTCTAAGGTACCGTCAGCATTGTACCGTAGTGTGATGGGTGGAAAGGCCATAGAAAGGTAAGGGCAGTGCGGAGACCATCGAGTATGTTCCAGAATAGCTGAATCTTTATAGATACATAGATCCATTCGTAACTTCAGTCCGCAAGCGAAACACTGTACCTCGTATCCCAATCCTGACTCAGGTCCCAAGTAGACAAATCCTGTTCTAGCTAAAACATGCGAAGAAGGTAATCCTTCCCTATCCGTAGGCCATTTCTGAAACGTGTCCAATCGACGGGCACAATCACAATAGTCAGGTAAGAAGACTGGAAAATGGTAGGGTTTGAACTTGGAGTTCTCATCGGGTTTCTCACTCGATTCTTGCTGTGGCGAAGTCATCCTTCTACCAGGTGACTATCCTCTTACAACCAATGTTTTATACCAACGTGTCCATACGGTAAGGTGAAATGATTGGGAAGTCGGACTCGCTTCTGGTACACGATTTGATAGACTTTTTCCAAGGGCCGACTGACGATGTGATGAGTGGGTAAACGTACAATCTTGTTGGGTTGATAGGTGGTCACTTTAAAGTTTCCATCCTCTCCGGATTGCAAGGCTTCTTTCAATACCCCAAAGTTGACCACTCGACTGGTACGATAATTCAGAGTCAGTCCTTTCACTTTGCACGTCGTGTGCACTTCTCCTTGTTTATCCCGGTATTCGTAGCCGTAATTTTTGGGACCGCTACTGACGAAATTTAGAATCTTGTCGTCGGGATGCTCGTCTGTCCAGGCTCCTAAACAGTCTCCTTCGATGTTAGGGTACTGTTGACTCGGGTGATGGATGTAAATGCAACTGTCCGTGTCAAAGTACAGGACACGTTCCCCTAACAGTTCTAAAGCTTCGTACAATTTTAAGCGAGCATGAGCTGTCACGTAAGCCGCAATGATGACATTTCCAAAAGGGTCGTCTTGTACAAAGTCCAGATCTTTTTCGTAATTGACCAAGATCAAATCCTCTCGAACGACGTCCACGTGTTTCATGTATTTGGTATTGCCGTGAATCATCTGGAAGTAGCGGGAAGGTTCTGTCAAATATTCCGTCTTGGGTAAACACGGTCGTTGTGCCATTTTACCCCACAAGCAATTTAACATCACTTTGGCAAACGATCGCCTGCCTTCGTTTTTCTCGATGTGGTCTAAAGTGATGCCTTCTTGTTCATAGTATTTCTCTTTGAATTGTATTTGGTCTTCGGGAGTGTGACACCAGGACGGATAGCCGCTGGCTTCTTGCTTCAGTTTCAAAAAGGCATCCACGTAGTCAGCGAAAATGCCTTTCTGACTGGGATCACCCTTGTGGTATTGTTGTGTCTAGGGGAAAGTGGCAAATTTCGTACACTTCTAACAGTTGGTATCCCATGTCCAGAGCTTTGAACAATTCTACGTTGACCCAGGTTCCCGTCAAGGCACGTTCTTCCTGGCTGTGATGGCAAGGCTGGTCTTGGTTGCACGTTTCGGCACAAGTACGGCACAATGGAAACATCAGTTTGCCTTGACAATGGTGAGGTAAGACGGGATGGTATAGGTTCGTGGGAGGCAAAACTTTACACTTGATCAAGCCTTCGTATTGTCGAATGTTTTTCAGGTCGATGTGTTCCGTTAACAATTGCGGGTGCCCTACAGGAAAGCCTCAATATTTGCACACGTAGGGATACAGCGAACACACGTCCAAGTATTTGATTTCTTCTCCTTTCTCTTCGTCGGCTTGGTACAGCAAACAGGTGGCATTGGTCCTTCCTCCGTACAAACTATCCCTCGGGTTCAGCGGGTCCATGAACTGGTAACTTTCCACGAGGCGTTTGAACTCGGGATCGATTTTCATACGGTGATCGTACTCGTGTTCCCACATTTCCACCACTTGGTATCCTTCCTGTTCTAACTTTAGGCGCCGCTGATAAGTGTCCTGGTACAAGTCTTCCATGGTTCGTTGTAAAAACTGATTTTTTGTGCTACGGTCAGGGTAACAGACGGGACATCCGTGAAATAAGCAACCGTTAAACTCGTACACGATCTTGGGGTTTTCTAAGTCCCAGCCATCGACCGAATACGTTCCGATGGTCTTTTCACCCCCTCCGTTGCGGACATGCTGAATCCACTTGTCTTCCTTGTCGCACAAGTAATGTAACCAACGTAGGGCTTTGACCGAGTATTGACGTTTGACAAAGCTGGTCGTTTGAGGGCTGATGACAGCCACGGTGTTTTCAGGCATGAATCGTTGTCGATACACTAAGGAACACGCTTTGGCAATGGTGCAAGCTTCTTTCAAAGGATCGCTTATATGCAGTTAATCTATGCGACAGTGAATCAACATGACGGAAACTCAGAAAATGATCCATTGGGGTGCACCAGCAGGGGAGACCGCCCAAGGGAACCCGGACTTACTTTCAGAAGAGGTACATTGGGATTTTGTGGATTTTCTTACCTCGCAAGAATTTGTTCCGGAACCTTCGTTACCTTCTTCATTACCGCAAGTGGAGAATTTTAGACAGAGACAGAAAGAAGAATTGGAGAAATTTATGCAACGACAAAAGGAAGCGGAACAAGCTTTTCTCCTACAGCAACAGCAGCAAGAAGAAGAGGTAAGAAAAAAACAACAGCAACAACAGCAAGAAGAAGTAGCAGCAAAGAAACAAGAGGGTGAAAATCAAACGGTCACGGTACTGTTGGACATTTCAGCGGAGTTAAGAAGTCTGAAACAAATGTATCAGACTTCTTTATTACGACCGAAGAGAATACGACCTTCCCGAGCTAAACATGTCAACCCTGTGACTAAGCCTACCGTACCACCCTTGTTTCTTTTTTGGGCAATCTGGAGACCAATGTCCTTTTTCTTTACAATAATAACAGGTATCTTGACTTTTGTCTTTTTTAGCCCCTGTTTTTGTTCTTTTTTGACGGTCTGGACACTCTGAAGACCAATGCCCTTTCTTCTGACAGATATAGCAAGTATCTTGACTTTTATTTCGAAAGGAAGGAGAGTAGTCCGTGGGCTGGTCTGAAGAGAATTTTCTAATGACCCCTCGCAAAGCTCTGACGAAACGTTCGATTTGGTTAGTCTCTTCCATCGTTGTGCTCGGCTTGAGAGTGAAATGAATAGTGAAAGGACAAGACATACGCTGGTATGCCATGACTATAAATTAGTCTATGGTGTTTAAACTTGAGTCATTTGACGTTTTGCACTCAAGATGAAACGATCCTATTCATTCGAGAAGAAAGAAGAAGAAAATTAGAGACAGAAACGTGATCTATCGCCTCGTACCAGGGCTGAAATCTTGGCACAAATTCATGCCAGTGATTTTGAAGAGGACATGAGTGAACCAGAATCCGAACCCTCTAAACCAAGTTCACCACCCTTAGTCAACCCTGAAAAGTACTATTCCATTCGAGAGACGGAAAAGCGCTCCTCTAGAAAATTTAGAACCACGGCTTACAAATACACGGTGAAGTTTAAAGATTTCAAGGCTGAAGTGCCGTTAGAGAAAGCAGAAATGTTCATCACTGGGGTGTGGGATTCTTTGCTAACCTCACTCAAGCGACAATGTCAACCCAAAGAAGACGATCGCTTGAGACTTTCCATACAACACGACGGTTTGAAATCCCCTGTTTGGATCGAGTTTAGCACCCCTGCAGAATTGACTGCTTCCAAAGTCATGGACAAGATTCAACACGTACAACAATCTAATGATCAGTTTGACATCACCGATGGTAAAGCCACACTGGACATGACCCACGTCTCTCCTCCTCAAGGGACTGGACGCAAAAAGATGTTATTGGTGGACGACCTTCGCAACACCAAAAAGAGTCTCGTCCGAATTAACAACCCTCATGACCAGATGTGTTTAGCCCGTGCCATCGTGGTGGGACGAACCTATGCCAACAAGAACGACACGGTAGAATGGAAAAGAACCTGGAACACTATTCAACGTTCCTATCGAGCCAAACAACGAAACGAAGCAGAACTCCTGTTGCAACAAGCTGGCCTGTCCAAAGACACACCCTGTGGCATTCCTGAGATGCAAAAATTGCAAGATGTCCCAGCTCCACGCTACACCTTGAAAGTGCACCCTAAAGAAATGCGCGGACCTCTGTTGTTTCGAGGCCAAGATTTTAAGGACGGAAAATACATTCATGTTTATTATCACGACGACCATTTCGATACCATTACCACCATCACCGGATTCCTGGGACACGGTTATTATTGTGAGAAATGTGATTATGGTTATAACAATCGAGAGCAACACAAGCATTGTGGAGTGAAATGCTCAGGATGTTTGGCCTCTCCACCCTGTCTGAGCGAAGAACCAGTGCCTTGTTCAACTTGTCTGCGCACGTTTGTCAGCCCTACCTGTTACCAACAACATTTGAAAACAGAAGGTTCACAAGTAGTAAATGGGGATACCCTAGCGACAATGGGAATTAGCATTACAAACACCCCTGGGACAATGTGGCGACAAGGGAAAATTAACATGGAGAAAAATCGTGGGACAATCTGGCGACAAGGGAAATTAACATGGGAATAAATCGTGGGTCACTCTAGTGACAAGGGGAATTTAATATGGAACTATAGTGTGGGTCAGTCTAGCGACAAGGGGAAATTAACATGGGAATAGAGTTTGGGTTTGTCTAGGGACAAGGGGAATTGAATATGGGATTTTTTTTTTTAAATTTAAATTTAAATTTAAATTTAAAAAAGGGGTAGGCAATTGAATAAAGTCATTCTCTTTTCGAGAAATATGGCTGTCCCTGAAAAGCGCCTTTGGGTTTTCTTCTTCTTCTGCTTCTAATTTCTTCTTTTTCTCCACCAAGTTCTTATTTTATCTCCAACACTCTTTCTCTTCTTCTCTTTCTTTTTCTCCTGCTCTTCTTTCTTCTTCTTCTCTTCCTCCTCTTCTTTCTTCCTCTTCTCATTTTCTTCTTCTTTTTCAATCTTTTCGTTCCATTTGCTTATTCTTATTCTTTCCTCTTCATCCTCCTTCTCCTCCTTTATCTCTTTCATGACACCACTAATCTTGTCCTTTACCTTTTTTAAGTTATTAATTTCCATCTTTACACGATGGGGACTATAGGAATAATGGTCTTCAATGAGTCTTATTAACATCTGCTCCATCATTCCTAAGTTGTCTAAAACGTCTTGTAATGTTTGTATTTTGTCCATTTGGTTAGAAGCCATCTTCTTTTTTTATTCTTTGCAGAATGGTTTGAACGACGAATACTGTGGGTTCTTATACTTAAAGCGCGTACGTGAAGGAAAACATCCCCCTAAAACGTAAAATTGATCTTACCTAGATCAGACTCTTCACATACGCTAAGAACAATAAACAAATCCATAATCTACTATTCACACAATCGTACGTGAGCGGGTACAAACACAAACACACAAACACAAACACACAAACACAAACACACAAACACATACGCTAAGAAACAATAAACAAATCCATAATCTACTATCCACACAATCGTACGTGAGCGGTTACAAAACCTAAACTATACTCTCCACATACGCTAAGAACAATAAACTAATCCATAATCTACTATTAAAGAAACCCATAATCTACTATTCCCACAAACATACCTTAGCTCTTACAAGCAGCAACACACAAACACATACCCTCACACTATCTTAAAAAAGAGTTAGTGTTTATAATCACACTACTCTACCTACACACATTGGCAAATCGATCGTTATTTCTTTTCTAGAGTATTGGGTAGCCCTGAAAAGGGCTGTTTTTTTTTAACTTCATGGACACCTGGTTAATGGTGGCACCTTCCAGGCCTGGCGCCACATACACATCTTGTCCCCCAGTTACTTTTTACCTTTTTGGGGGAAAGAGCAGAGGCAGGATATGTCGCTTCAGAATCCCAATTTTCGCTCTCTGGGATTCTGAAATTTCTTCTTCTTCTCTCCTTTTCCTCCTCCTCCTCTTCTTTGTATCTTCTCTCCTCCTCTTTGTATCTTCTTTCCTCTTCTTCTTTAGATCTTCTCTCATCCTCTTCTTTGTTTCTTCTTTCCTCCTCCTCTCTTATCCTTCCCTCCTCCACAATGGCTTCCGCGGCCAGTTCATTTAATATGCGCCTGGCATATTCCAGATGCACATGAAGTTCCAACAGTTTCTCCAGTCTCGTGTTCATTTTTGGTGTTGATCAATCAACAAGGGTAGCTGGACTGCCGAACGAGTTTCAATTTATAGTGAAAGCGCGGACGTGAAGGAAAACATCCCCTAAAAACATAAAATTGATCTTACCTACATCATGACCAAAAAACAACAACGCGCGGACCTAAAAGAAACACTCACTAACTTTTTATGCTACCCATCACTATTTTAAAATTTTTTTTAAATCACTTCAATAGACTATCCGCATACGCAAAGCAATCCAATCTAACCCCAAATTTACACCTCAAACACCAAAAAAAAGACATCATTTTAATCTACTATCCATACCAACTTACTTAACCACTTACAAACACAAACACACAAACACATACACTCTCAATATCAATAAAGAGTTAGTGTTTATTTTCACACTACTCTACCTACACACATTGGCAAATCGATTGTTATTTCTTTTCTAGAGTATTGGGTAGCCCTGAAAAGGGCTGCTTTTTTGTTTGCTATGGCATTCTTTTTAGTTTCTAAGAATGCGATGTCCTCTGAGGATAGACTTTCTGGCGATAGGTCTGCTTCTTCGGAAAGAGAAGAAGAACTCTTTGGTGTCGATACGACAATCGACAAAGCCTCTGTCAGCTTCAGGTTGCTGCTCCTGCTCTTGTTGTTGTTGTTGCTGCTGTCTCTGAAGTCTGTACTTCTCTGTCCATTCTTCTTTTTCCCTGTTCATTTCTTCTCTGAAGAGCTCTTCTATCAGGTCTTCAGTGATTTTTAACATTCTCACATTCTCTATTTCTTCTGGCTTCGGTATCAGACTGTGTCTGACCCTATGCAAATTCACGTAGGCTTCGTCGAGTTTAGCTAGTTTGGAGCACATCTTCTTAGGAGGATGAGTCGACAATGGATGGTTAGACTGGAAACAACCCGGTTCTTAAAGTCAAAGCGCGGACGTGAAGGAAAACATCCCCCACACGGTTTTTGAGTCGCAACGTTTAGTGAGTGTCATGAGAGGGATAGTAAGAAATGAAAGAGCATCAATCCAACATTCTTATAGCTAAACAAAAGACAAAGGCATTTTTTTCAAAACACAACATTTTTTATTCAAAAATCACTTAACACTAAACAACAACTCTAACATTTTTAACAATAATCCAACAATATAACATCAAACAATTTTTTCAAAACACAACATTTTTTATTCAAAAATCACTTAACACTAAACAACAACTCTAACATTTTTTAACAACAATGCAACACTAAAAGTTTCTCCACTAGGTAAAGAGGGATAACAGTCTTCCATGGTTTCTAGTAATCTAGGATGACTTCTCTCAAACTGTTGATTTCTATGGTATTATCGAATTCTGCATACAGGATGACGTTCACCGTTTCATCAGGGTCTCGGTCTATAAACTGAATTTCCACACGAATCTGGCCGGATTTTATAGGGTGGAAATGTCCCTCGTCGCTGCCTTGGTCTGGAGTGAAATCGAAAACCCACAAAGCGTAGCCTCCTGCATAATCCTCGTACGTAATACCGTGACTGGTATTGGTTCCTAACTGTCCGGTGGCTTCGTACAAGGACAAGTACGATCTCAAGTAATTCTTCTTTTTAAAGTCAGGTTCGAAAGGTCGGGTACACAAGGTCTTGCCATCGCGACTGACTTCGATTTTGGGCACGCCAAAGTGTTGAAAGTAGAAAGGATTTTTTTCGGCAGCTCCGTTGAAGGCTGTATTCTCGACGATACCAACGATCAAACGTTTGGGTAACTGTCCTTGGAACAGATGATCTTCGATCATGGATCGCTGTCCCTTGGGAATGGTGAAGGTTTTCACTTCCACGCGTCGTATGGGATACCTGGCGGTCGTTCTGCTCAACGTCTGACTGATGTCGTTTCCCACTTTAGGTAACACTTCCACACGGCGTACGTAGAGTCTGGCTTCTAGGATTTTGGTTTTGTAACCGTCACTATCAGCCATCAAATGGAAAGCGGCACTGCTACGATTCAGTCTCAGGCGGACATCCACCCCGTTCAGCAAATACTTTTCTTGCAACCACATGTCCAAATGCAAACGATCCATCAGTTCTAAACTTGTGTCGGCTCCCGTGATTCTCTTTCTTCGTTCTACAAATCCATCATTGTTGTCTTTCTTTTCATCAGTTTCCAATATTTCAAACTTGGTAGGTTCGTCAGCTTCCCATACCACACAGGCATTGAGATGAGTGTTCTTGGCATCTATTCCGTACGTCAAGAGATTTTCCAGGTAGGCACGATAAGGGTAAGTATCCATGCTCTACTGACCAGTTTGTTATTCAAATACAAGTCCACTCCACTGAACAAGGAATGCATGAAATTGTTGACGGGAGCTACTGCTTCATCGTCTATAGCACCTCCAGTCTTATCTAGAATTTTGACTTTCAGGTACAAGTAACTGCTATTCAGATCGATGTAATCTTCGGGCTGTCCTTTGATTTCAAACTCGATGGGAGCGGAATCGGTCAGTGAGGAGACGGGGTGAAATTCCACCCACTGGGATTCTTGCATCGTCATCATCGTGGGGGGCATGGCAAACAGATCCAGTTCCGTCTTGGAACAAGCGCAAGATTCTCGGTGCATCATTTTTTTGTCTCTTTTCTCAGTAATCGAAAACGTCTAAGTCTCGAACGGTTCTTCTTTTCTTGGCCTTTCTCGCTTGAAGTCTGGTGAAAGGGTGTTTTCTTCGTCGTCTCTTTCTGCCTTGTCCTTGCTGAATGCCTGACTCGGTAGCGTGCAGGGCATTTATAGGTGTTTCTCGTTGGCCTAAAATGTCTTTGCCCGTTTGCAGCAAGACATTTTTGCCTGCCCTCATGAAGGCTTCCTTAGGGTTTTGTTTGTCGATGATGACATTTTGGAGAAATTCTTTGCCTTGCGTCAGTGCCGCATCTTTCAAGGTGTGCAATCCGCGTGTCACCATCGGTTTCAACACCGGGGCCACCGAACGAAAGGCCGATTTTAACATATCTCCTAAGCCGTGTCCTCGCTGTCGAGCAACCCCTCGGTACACTGGATACATGACTTAAGAGTCGTGAGAGAACCGTTTTCGAAAATGGAGTTTCACCGTGACTTTTCCTTTGGTGAATGGAATATTTTGTCCCAGATCTCCTTTTATAGCAATGTTGACCGTGTCCAAATACGACTTACAGACAGGCAAATAGTGAGGATGGACAAATTCGAGGTGGACGTGGTAAGTGTTTCCACCTTCCTCGTCAGTGTTCGTGGCAGAATCCACTTTGAAAGGAATGACACGCAGTAATGGTACGGAGGTGTGTACCACCATGTTGTTCTCCACCATATCGGAATACACGAACATCAAATTCAGTCCTTGGTTCAGTTCTACCGGGGCACGAAATAACTTGCTAAAAGACTCGTTGTCGTAAACGATGGGTAATTCGTTTTTCTTGATCATGGTCTTTCTCATGTCCATATCTCCGCCCAACATGTCAAACAATTCAGGACAAAATAAAATGGACAGGATTTTACTCCGTTCAAATTTCATCAAGAAGCGACGAGCTGCTTTGTGGTACTCCATGGTGACATTTTTGTTGACATGCTGCAAAGCTTTCAGAAACACGACATTAAACCTGGAGGTTATGGTGCTGACCAAATGTTGACCACTAAAATAATAGCCTGGGGGAATGAACAAGTGATAGGTGGTGTACTTTTGTGTACGGGTTTTCTTGTCATATTTGACATTGCTATCCATCCACTGTTGCATTTGCTCGTCATGAACTTCCACATCAAAAAAATTTTGATTGGGAAGGACATTGAGGACTTGGGTCGGGTGAATCATTTCTACTAAAGCCACTTACCAATGGGCTTCGTGATCTAACTGGATGGCTTGAGGTAATTTGGCCGTGTAACAGCACAACGTGTTCTTGGGAAACACCTCCACGGAACTGTCACTGGGTAAGGTTAAGTAAAATTGGTTTTGGTGACTCATAATTCCAGAGTTCTGTGGCTGTCCGAGGGGTTACTGGACGTCAGAGGAGTGTCTCCGTCTAAAATGGGGTTCTGGTTGTGATTGAAGTGGTGACTGGCACTGGCACTGGACACAAGGTTCCCGTGGTTCCCGTTCGAGGTGAATTTCAGGGAGGGATTAGGAAGCAGGTAACCGATGCAACTGCTCAGTAAAATGGTCCACAATTGTTTGTCTCCTTGTTGCAAACTCAAATTGGCGATGGCTGCCCCGATGACACAATACACCACGAAGATTTGGCAGAAAAAGACGATTTGCGTTTTAGGCACACGTTCTCCACACCACACCCACAAGGGTTGTTTTTGTAAATCTTGCACAGAAGAACTAGGTGAAGGAGGAGTGGTCGACTTAGCTGCGTCTGTGTGAAAGGGCATGATGGTCACTTCTTTTTATAGTCGATGACTTGCGAAGCGTCGATCCAAGAATCAAAACTGGGTGGATATCCTTTCCAACGTACTTTGACTTCTTTGACACGTCGTTTGCCCACTTTACGGGTTCTGCGTTCAAGAATGCTTTCGATGTCGTACACGTCGTCTTCTTTTTTGGTCACACGTTGTAACTCGGGCAAATAAAACGTTCCTTTGAGCACTTCTCCGTTCATGTCTTCCAATTTATAGACGGCAGGATGACGGCCATGCACTCGTCCAGTGACGCGAAACAATTCGGTCGTCCAGTTAGGTAAGTAACCTTTGTCGAAAGTGCGTTTGGTTTTGCCAATGCGCACCCAATCTCCTACGGCCAACTCTCCACTTTTCTTGGGGACAGCCCTCGTCGGGGACGTACCAAACAGGCGCTCAAACACCAACACTTCGTTCTCGGGAGTCACGTCTTGCGGGGCACGTCCGATGCTTCGATGGTAAGATTGGTTGTACGCTTGCACCAGGTGCGGTAAGATGTCGATGTACTTCAGAGTGTGGTGATGCGTAAAATATTTCCACATGCGTTCTTTCAAAGTGCGTTGAAAACGTTCCACGATGCTGGCTTTGGTTTCGGGATTGTCGGTGGTAAAAAAATGAATGTCACGTTTCTTTAATTCTTTTTGGAAAGCTTGGTTCAGAAATTCGGTGCCTTTGTCCGTTTGCCATCGAAGAGGGTGACGACCGCTTTGTTTCAACACCCGTTGCAGGGCTCGCACTAACTCGCTGCTCGATTTGGAAGTCAAGGGTACGACCCAGGCAAATTTGGAAAAGACGTCGATGACACAAAACAAATATTTGTAGCCACGATTGTAGCTGGCCAAATGAGGGACATCGGCTAAATCGGCTTGCCATTGATGATCGATGCCTTCCACTCGGGTGCGACTTCTGGCAAACTTGCGTCGAATGGGTTTGTGTAAAGTGTAGGTAGCTTGTTCTTGTAACCATCGTTGCACTTGAGGTAAACGGAGACTTTTCAGTCGCGTTTTGGCAGCACGATACAATTTTTGAACTCCTGCGTAACCTGCAGGATGGGAGGTATCGTAGTAAATGCTGGCTAAGACTTTTTCCATTTTTTTTTTGTGCTGGTTGGTGTGTTAATAAGACACCCACTCTTGGAGGATGCTACTCTTTTTCTCTTGGGGTAGTTTCTTGGATTGCAATGCTTTGCGTGTGCGGCCGGCAATAGGTGTCGAAGAGGAGGAGGATATCTGAGCGGGGGATATCGGTTCTTGTTTCACTTCTGTCTTCACTTCTGTCTTCACTTTCTTTTTCTCTTGTGAGGAAGAAGGGGTGGCCATCATCTTTTTAATCCATCCAATTCTGGAGGTAGGTGGTGTTGTTAACTTGCGTACTTTTTCTGGTGGAGTCTGAAACCCTTCCTCTTCTTCTTCTCCTTTTTCTGTCTTGGTCACTGGTACTGGTGGTACTGGTACTGGTACTGGTACTGGTGATGGTGCTGGACTTTTCATCAAGGTCTTAAAATCTTTCAGAGTGGGTAGAGCTGTTTCGTCTAAAGCTTTCTGGTGAAAGAGTTGCAGTCGTTGCAAGAGTTGACCGTACTTTTGCGATTTTTCTGTTTCGGACAAATCTTGGCGATCCATCAAGGACTGCAATTCGTGTTGTAACTGGGACATCTCGCTCAAATGGGGATTGGGAGGCAAATGCGGGGTGCGTTGTTCTTGCCACCGATGGTATTCCATCCATCGTTTGTAAGGCACTAAAGCTAGTTTTCGTCCTTCCATGGGGTTGTCAGGGGTCGATTCTGAGATCTTGGGACTTCCGAGGGCCTTTTTATCTTGCTCCCACCAGTCCTCCCAACATGGTTCCCAAGACTCCTTTCAGTGTGGGGCCTAACAAGAGAGGTAAAACACCTCCACGTTGCACTAACATCTTCTTTTTTTTGACGAATGGGAATTTTCTTTTGAACCATTTGGCGAAGAACGTGACGATGTTTGCCTAAGCATTGTTTCTGGTGTTTGGACAAAGGGATCGTGCCTTTCAAAACGTTCAACCAACATTCGCACACGGTATCGATGACCTCTTTGGAGGCTGTTTGAATGAGTTTTATTCGTAGGGGTGGAGAAGCTTTGGACAGGACAGATAACATGTCCCCATGTTTGGCTAAACGTGTTGGCAGTCCTTTCCTTTTCTTTCCTTGGGGTTTTCTGGAGGGTGACATCTTTGAGTCTTCAGGAGCACCAAAAAACACTGATACCCGACTTGGTCACAGGCCTTTTTTATACTGGAACGCGTCGCCACTGATTGTCTTTACGTCGTATCAGTTTGAGGACAGGCATGACACGTCGTGCAGGGGTACGTAACGGACTAAATCGAGCCAGTTCTTGCTTGGACAAATCCAGCAAACTTTGTAACATGCCCGATCTTTCTTGAACTTTGATTTTGGGAGAAGGTACTTTGTGAGCAGCAGCCACTGCCACTAAATTGGAAGGTCCTGCCACTGGGGAAGTTCTTTTGGGGGTCATCAACGGAGAAGTTCTTGGTGTGATCAACGTCTCCAAGTACTCTTCAGTTCTGGGTGTCATTAAGGGAGAAGTGGACAAACGTGAAGCTGCCGGAGACGCAGTCACCGCCGTGGCAGGTCGTGGTTTGCGAGTGTAAGGTTGCGTCCTGGCCGAAGTGCCTCTCTTGCGACTAGTTTTCTGTGGACTTTTCTTTTTCTGGGGGCTTCTTTTCTTTTTCCGGGGTGGTGGTGGTGTCTGGTCAGAGGAGGGTCCTGCCACTGGAGAAGTTTTCCTTGGGGACCTGGTCTTTTTCTTCTTGGGGCTTCATTGGACTTTTGTCTTGGGGATAACTTTGGGGGCATTAGGATCCCATCTTAAGAGTGAGCGAATGATGACCCCTCCTAGAGTACCGCTCCCTCCAGGTTTCAAAATGATTTATTTTTTGGTTTGAGTGTCGATGCGGGGATCGGCCAGTTGGACCAAAGCGACTTTGTTTCGATCGAAAAAGCGTTTGGTTTGATGAGGAATCTGAATGATTCCTTGGAGTAATTGACGTGCCGTCAACGTGAACCATCGTAAGACTTCTTTGAGACTAGCTTCTAAGACACGAGCTCGTGCTTGTGGATCTTTTTCTCGACTGATGCCATACAAGGCACGAATCAATTTGACGGGAAGATGCGACTGAAGGGACGTCATGTTCGCACTGAGAGTGAGACAGACGAAAAAGGGTCTGAGGTTTTTATAGATTTTTTTATGGGGAGTGAAATGAAGTCGAGGACGGAGACGTGTACAGGACAGGCCCTCCGTCTTGGCACCAGTGGTGAAACAAGTGGGTACGAAATCGCAAATCCTCGGGAGTCGTAGGTTTCAAATCGACGAGTAAATAGGCGTGTGGAGTTTGAGTGGCATCGTCGTACGCCTGAGTCAACCAAGGCGTTCCTAACTGTTTGGCTAAGACTTGAACTTGCGATTTATCTCGAGGGCTTTTAAACAAGACCACGTAATGCGCATTGAGACTGATGGTGCGATGGGCTTTACTTTGTTGAAACAAATTTTGGGTGATGTAAACGACACTGGCATTACGGTGATGCCCTTTGCGCGTGAACCACAGTTTAATTTCTTCTTCGTCTTCTCCTAACATGTTGTCGAAAATGACCAAATGGGTTAGACGGGAGTCAGAGACGATGCCATCGTCTTCTTTAGGAATGCCTTCCACAAACACGATGGAATCGCCTTGACTTTCTCGCAAGAGACTGTACGCCGATTGCCACTCTTTGTAACACCACACGATTCGTTGAGGGGGTCGATCGATCAAATGATGTTTATGTTCGATCAAACGTTTGACGAATTCGGTTTTGCCTGAACCGCTAGGTTCAGCAATGAGCATGTTAAAGGGATGGCGAAGATACAAAGCCTCCCAACTGGCACGATCTAAGTGTTCGTCGATGACTTTGACAGTAGAGGAAGAGGGAGCAGAGACAGCAGAGGTAGCCATGGTGTGAGAAATGTCACTTGTGACACGAAAACAAACAAGACAAGAGTTTATATACTTTTTCAGAACACGTTTATTGAATGTTTTTTTCAAACATGAATACGAAAGACAAAAATACATAAAAGCCAAAGGCTTAAGTACAAGAATAAAAGGCACATGATAACCATAAACGTGGAATAAACACAAGTGTCTGTAAAACATGTTTTGGGTAAAGTTCTAACCAGTTCTATAGTAGGGGTAAGGTCACACAAGTGTCCTCCCGAAAGGGTCTTTCAGGCCTGTCCACGACAGTCCCGTCCTGGGTGATGGGTTCTTCTGGCACCGTCACTAACACAGGTTGAATAGTAACTTTTTTCCTTGAATAACTCTCGTGCATACTGGGCCACCTCTTGTGTCCAAGCCTCAAAACCCTGGTCTCGGTGATGTCCAACATTTGACTCCTAACCAATCTGGTTTCTTCTTCGTCAACGACATGGTAAGTTACTTCAATGAACAATGAACTATCGATCTTGCCTAGGGTTCCTTTTTATATACAGACCAATACCGACGTGACCGTACGGTAAGGTGAAGTGATTGGGAAGTCGCACTCGCTTCTGGTATACAATTTGATAGACTTTTTCCAAGGGTCGACTGACGATGTGGTGAGTGGGTAAACGTACAATCTTGTTCGGTTGATAGGTGGTCACTTTAAAGTTTGCATCCTCTCCCGATTGCAAGGCTTCTTTCAATACCCCAAAGTTGACCACTCGACTGGTACGATGATTCAGAGTCAGTCCTTTCACTTTGCACGTCGTGTGCACTTCTCCTTGTTTGTCCCGGTATTCGTAGCAGTAATTTTTGGGACCACCACTGACGAAACTTAGAATCTTGTCGTCGGGATGCTCGTCTGTCCAGGCTCCTAAACGGTCTCCTTCGATGCCAGGGTGCTGTTGAATCGGGTGATGGATGTAAATGCAACTGTCCGTGTCAAAGTACAGGACGCGTTCTTCTAACAGTTCTAAAGCTTCGTGCAATTTTAAGCGAACATGAGCTGTCACGTAAGCCGCAATGATGACATTTCCAAAAGGGTCGTCTTGTACAAAGTCCAGATCTTCTTCGTAATTGACCAAGATCAAATCCTCTCGAACGACGTCCACGTGTTTCATGTATTTGGTTTTGTCGTGAATCATCTGGAAGTAGCGGGAAGGTTCTGTCAAATATTCCGTCTTGGGTAAACACGGTCGTTGTGCCATTTTACCCCACAAGCAATTTAACATCACTTTGGCAAACGATCGCCTGCCTTCGTTTTTTTTCGATGTGGTCTTAAGAGATGCCTTCTTGTGCGTAGTATTTCTCTTTGAATTGTGTGACACCAGGAAGGATAGCCGCTGGCTTCTTGTTTCAGTTTCAAAAAGGCATCCACGTAGTCGGCGAAAATGCCTTTCTGAGTAGGGTCACCCTTGTGGTACTGTTGTGTCTTGGGAAAGTGGCAAATTTCGTACACTTCTAACAGTTGGTATCCCATGTCCAGAGCTTTGAACAATTCCACGCTGACCCAGGTTCCCGTCAAGGCGCGTTCTTCCTGGCTGTGATGGCAAGGTTGGTCCTGGTTGCACGTTTCGGCACAAGTACGGCACAAGGGAAACATCAATTTGCCTTTACAATGGTGAGGTAAGACGGGATGGTATAGGATCGTGGGAGGCAAAACTTTACACTTGATCAAGCCTTCGTATTGTCGAATGTTTTTCAGGTCGATGTGTTCCGTGAACAATTGCGGATGCCCTACAGGAAAGCGACAATATTTGCACACGTAGGGATACAGCGAACACACGTCCAAGTATTTGATTTCTTCTCCTTTCTCTTCGTCGGCTTGGTACAGCAAACAGGTGGCATTGGTCCTTCCTCCGTACAAACTATCCCTCGGGTTCAGCGGGTCCATGAACTGGTAACTTTCCACGAGGCGTTTAAACTCGGGATCGGTTTTCAAACGGTGATCGTACTCGTGTTCCCACATTTCCACCACTTGGTATCCTTGCTGTTCTAACTTTAGGCGTCGCTGACAACTGTCCTGGTACAAGTCTTCCATGGTTCGTTGCAAAAACTGATTTTTAGTGTCACGGTCAGGGTAACAGATGGGACATCCGTGAAATAAGCAACCGTTAAACTCGTACACGATCTTGGGGTTTTCTAAGTCCCAGCCATCTACCGAATACGTTCCGATGGTCTTTTCGCCTCCTCCGTTGCGGGCATGCTGAATCCATTTGTCTTCCTTGTCGCACAAGTAATGTAACCAACGTAGGGCTTTGACCGAGTATTGACGCTTGACATAGTGGGTCGTTTGAGGACTGATGACAGCCACGGTGTTTTCAGGCATGAATCGTTGTCGATACACTAAGGAACACGCTTTGGCAATGGTGCAAGCTTCTTCCAAAGGATCGACCCCTCCGTGTTCCATGAACAGTTCTCGAAATTTTCCACAGCAACGTCGTAAAATGTCCACGTCGGAACGACAATACTTTAACATTTCTTCCTGAAAGTCGAAGGGGTCCGAGGCATGAGCCTGGTATCAAGCGTAGAAAGCTTCTCGTTGTTCGGTACGCATGTTGTCGGGGTCGTAATAGTGAGCCTCAGGTAAATGGGGTAGAACGGCATGTTGATTGGCTTCCGTATTGAAAAAGTGTGGAAAGTACCCTTTAGCCATTTCTGTCATTCCAAACGTTTTAGGCATTCGACTCAAAGGCATGGCCAAGTAACTCATCGAATCTTTAAACTGTGACTTTAGGACGTTCGGTGCCTTGTTCCGTATAGTACCTCAAAAGAAACTGTCCATCGTATCCGGAGAAATTGTGAGCCATCACCGTGGCATGACGATGACAATCTCCGTAACGTTCGATGTCCTCTTGGCTCCACGTTTTGTCGATGGGGTCTAAGACCCATTGGGCAAAATCGGCTAACGTGTTTGGTCCTCGAAAGATTTTTTCACGTCCTCCAGGAATCTTGCTGCAGTGAGGGCAATGACTGAAGATAGGTTCTTGAATGCACTTCTCGCACGCTCGATGAGCCACGCAGAAATTAGGAATGTGAATGCCGGTCTCTTGCATGCATTCGAAATCGAAAAAGATGAAATTGCCTTTCTTCTTGTGACCGTCCTCTTCCTCTGGTGGGGGTTGGTATTTTTGCACGTAGCATTGGTGTTCCAAGTCCACGATGTGGTGACAAATGTGACATTTTTTCTTTCCTCGACATACGTGTGCCTTGGTACTATTGGTACGTATGCCTTGTCCACACGTAGGGCACAATCTCAGGAGTTGACAAGCACATTTCTTCTGTGAACCTTGTGTTTTCAAATGTTGCTGGTAACAGGTAGGGCTGACAAACGTGCGCAGACATGTTGAACAAGGCACTGGTTCTTCGCTCAGACAGGGTGGAGAGGCCAAACATCCTGGCATTTCCATCCACAAGACTTGTGTTGCTCTCGATTGTTATAACCATAATCACATTTCTCACAATAATAACCGTATCCCAGGAATCCAGTGATACTGGTAATGGTATCGAAATGTTCATCGTGATAATAGACATGAATGTATTTTCCGTCCTTAAAATCTTGGCCTCGAAACAACAGAGTTCCACGCATTTCTTGAGGGTGCACTTTCAAGGTGTAGCGTGGAGCTAGGGCATCTTGCAATTTTTGCATCTCAGGAATGCCACAGGGTGTGTCTTTGGACAGTCCGGCTTGTTGTAACAGGAGTTCTGCTTCATTTCGTTGTTTGGCTCGATCGGATCGTTGAATAGTTTTCCAGGTTCTTTTCCATTCTACCGTGTCGTTCTTGTTGGCATAGGTTCGTCCCACCACGATGGCACGGGCTAAACAGATCTGGTCTTGAGGGTTGTGAATTCGGACGAGACTTGTTTTGGTGTTGCGAAGGTTGTCCACCAATAACATCTTTTTGCGTCCTGTCCCTTGAGGAAGAGAGACGTGGGCCATTTTCAGTGTGGCTTTACCATCGGTGATGTCAAACTGGTCATTAGATTGTTGTACGTGTTGAATCTTGTCCATGATTTTGGAAGGGGTTAGTTCTGCGGGTCTGCTAAACTCGATCCAAACAGGGGATTTCAAACCGTCGTGATCTATGGATAGTGTCAAGCGATCGTCTTCTTTGGGTTGACATTGTCGCTTGAGTGCGGTGAGCAAAGAATCCCACATCTCGGTGATAAACCCTTCTGCTTTCTCCAAGGGTACGTCGGCCTTGAAATCTTTAAACTTCACCGTGTAGGTGTAAGCCGTGGTTCTAAATTTTCTAGAGGAGCGCTTTTCCGTCTCTCGAATGGAATAGTACTTTTCAGGGTTGACTAAGGGTGGTGAACTTGGTTTAGAGGGTTCGGATTCTGGTTCACTCATGTCCTCTTCAAAATCACTGGCATGAATTTGTGCCAAGATTTCAGCCCTGGTACGAGGCGATAGATCACGTTTCTGCCTCTTACTTTCTTCTTCTTCTTTCTTCTCGAATGAATAGGATCGTTTCATCTTGAGTACAAAACGTCAAATGACTCAAGTTCAAACACCATAGACTAATTTATAGTCATGGCAAACCAGCGTATATAAAAAGGGTGTGTCTTGTCCTTTCACTATAAATTTCACTCTCAAACCGAGGAGAACGATGGAAGAGACTAACCAAATCGAACGTTTCGTCAGAGCTTTGCGATTGGTCATTAGAAAATTCTCTTCAGACCAGCCGACAGACTACTCTCCTTCCTTTCGAGATAAGAGTCAGGATACTTGCTATATCTGTCAGAAGAAAGGGCGTTGGTCTTCAGAGTGTCCAGACCGTCAAAAAAGAAAAAAAAAACAGGGGCTAAAAAAGACAAAAGTCAAGATACCTGTTATTATTGTAAAGAAAAAGGACATTGGTCTCCAGATTGCCCAATAAAGAAACAAGAGGAGTCAGAAGAAAAGAAGGATTCTTCAGAAGAAGAGAGGGATTCTTCGAAAGAAGAGAGGGATTCTTCGAAAGAAGAGAGGGCTTCTTCAGAGGAAGAAAGAAGACAATTCTATTTAAAAGAAGCAAAGAAACAGGAGAAGAAAAGAAGAAGGGAAGAAAATGAAGAAAAAACGGTGAAGAAATTCAAAAAACAGAGAGACTAAACAAGGAGAAAGAAGAAGTCAATGAACTTTTAATTAAAGTGTTGTGCTGTAAATTGGATTGTAAAAAATGGATAAAAGAATACATGAATGATATAAGGTAAGTGTCTTTGAGTTTTGATTTTAAAATAAGAAGCTACACTCACGCACTCATACACAGACACGTACTATAAGGGTAAAATGGGTGGGGTTTATTTTTGAGTTATTGGCAAATTGAAATTGTATTTCTTTTCGAGAAATGTGGGTGGCCCTGAAAAGGGCCTTTTTATTTTGGTGTAGGGGTGAGTTTAACTAATCAACTTTAACTGCCTTAAGCCTTTGCCACGGCCAAGGCCTACTTCTGATAATTGGGTTGAAATCACTAAGGGTGGTACGAAAGGCTTAGTCATAGGGTTGGCGTGTTTAGCTCGGGAAGGTCGTATTCTCTTCGGTTGTGATAAAGAAGTCTGATACATTTGTTTCAGACTTCTTCTAAAATGTCCAACAGTACCGTAGCCGTTTGATTTTCACCCTCTTGTTTCTTTGCTGCTACTTCTTCTTGCTGTTGTTGCTGTTGTTTTTTTCTTACCTCTTCTTGTTGCTTTTGCTGTTGCTGTAGGAGAAAAGCTTGTTCCGCTTCCTTTTGTCGTTGCATAAATTTCTCCAATTCTTCTTTCTGTCTCTGTCTAAAATTCTTCACTTGCGGTAATGAAGAAGGTAACGAAGGTTCCGGAACAAATTCTTGCGAGGTAAGAAAATCCACAAAATCCCAATGTACCTCTTCTGAAAGTAAGTCCGGGTTCCCTTGGGCAGTCTCCCCTGCTGGTGCACCCCAATGGATCGTTTTCTGAGTTTCCGTCATGTTGAATCACTGTCGCATAGATTGACTGCACACAAGCGCTAACGAATCTATATAGACCACGTGACGTCACAGACTGCTCTCTTCGGATTGGATGCGAGCTGACTGAATTTTGTAACGCGTGTTCGGATTGGTGAATGAATTAATTCCTTTTCAATCCTTCCTGTACCTATAAATAAGCGCAATTCACTGCATTGATTCACCTATTCTCGTCGCTTCAAGATGTGGACCACAGTTGAGTCATCCACCCTTGTGTCTTACATGATGTTTAGGACGGACATGCTCATGTATGTCAGGTCCAAGTGGACTGTTGTTGATAGGACAGATACTAGTCAATGGATGGGGAGAGTTTACATAGAAAGACAAGGATGTCTCAAGAGGGTACTTGTGTATGGACCGGCAGTTAGAAGGAGTTTAAGAAGAAGAAGAAGAAGATGTGACAGATGCCATCTATGTTAATATTAATATTAACATAAATCCAAAGGCCCTTTTCAGGGCCAGCCATATTTCTCGAAAAGAGAATGACTTTATTCAATTGCCTACCCCTTTTTTAAATTTAAATTTAAATTTAAATTTAAAAAAAATCCCATATTCAATTCCCCTTGTCCCTAGACAAACCCAAACTCTATTCCCATGTTAATTTCCCCTTGTCGCTAGACAGACCCACACTATAGTTCCATGTTAAATTCCCCTTGTCGGTAGAGTGACCCACGATTTATTCCCATGTTAATTTCCCTTGTCGCCAGATTGTCCCACGATTTTTCTCCATGTTAATTTTCCCTTGTCGCCAGATTGTCCCAGGGGTGTTTGTAATGCTAATTCCCATTGTCGCTAGGGTATCCCCATTTACTACTTTCACAGAAGAAATGTGCTTGTCAACTCCTGAGATTGTGCCCTACCTGTGGACAAGTCATATGTACCAATACTGCCAAGGCACACGTATGTCGAGGAAAGAAAAAATGTCACATTTGTCACCACATCGTGGACTTGGAACACCAATGCTACGTGCAAAAATACCAACCCCCACCAGAGAAAGAGGACGGTCACAAGAAGAAAGGCAATTTCATCTTTTTCGATTTCGAATGCATGCAAGAGACCAGCATTCACATTCCTAATTTCTGCGTGGCTCATCGAGCGTGCGAGAAGTGCATTCAAGAACCTATCTTCAGTCATTGCCCTCACTGCAGCAAGATTCCTGGAGGGCGTGAAAAAATCTTTCGGGGACCGAACACGTTAGCCGATTTTGCCCAATGGGTCTTAGACCCCATAGACAAGACGTGGAGCCAAGAGGACATCTTACGTTACGGAGATTGTCATCGTCATGCCACGGTGATGGCTCACAATTTCTCCGGATACGATGGACAGTTTCTTTTGAGGTACTATACGGAACAAGGCACCGAACGTCCTAAAGTGACTCTGAACGGAGCCAAAATCATTTTCATGCAAGTGGGACAAGTGCAGTTTAAAGATTTGATGAGCTATTTGGCCATGCCTTTGAGTCGAATGCCTAAAACGTCTGGAATGACAAAAATGGCTAAAGGGTACTTTCCACACTTTTTCAATACGGAAGCGAATCAACACACCGTTCTACCCCATTTACCTGAGGCTCACTATTACGACCCCGACAACATGCGTACCGAACAACGAGAAGCTTTCTACGCTTGGTACCAGGCTCACGCCTCGGACCCTTTCGACTTTCAGGAAGAAATGCTAAAGTATTGTCGTTCCGACGTGGACATTTTACGGCGTTGCTGTGGAAAATTTCGAGAACTGTTCATGGAACACGGAGGGGTGGATCCTTTGGAAGAAGCTTGCACCATTGCCAAAGCGTGTTCCTTAGTGTATCGACAACGATTCATGCCTGAAAACACCGTGGCTGTCATCAGCCCTCAAACGACCCACTTTGTCAAACGTCAATACTCGGTCAAAGCCCTACGTTGGTTACATTGCTTCTGCGACAAGGAAGACAAGTGGATTCAGCATGCCCGCAACGGAGGGGGCGAAAAGACCATCGGAACGTATTCGGTCGATGGCTGGGACTTAGAAAACCCCAAGATCGTGTACGAGTTTAACGGTTGCTTATTTCACGGATGTCCCGTCTGTTACCCTGACCGTAGCACAAAAAATCAGTTTTTACAACGAACCATGGAAGACTTGTACCAGGACACTTGTCAGCGGCGCCTAAAGATGGAACAGGAAGGATACCAAGTGGTGGAAATGTGGGAACACGAGTACGATCACCGTATGAAAACCGATCCAGAGTTTAAACGCCTCGTGGAAAGTTACCAGTTCATGGACCCGCTGAACCCGAGGGATAGTTTGTACGGAGGAAGGACCAATGCCACCTGTTTGCTGTACCAAGCCGACGAAGAGAAAGGAAAAGAAATCAAATACTTGGACGAGTGTTCGCTGTATCCCTACGTGTGTAAATATTGTCGCTTTCCTGTAGGGCACCCGCAATTGCTGACGGAACACATCGACCTGAAAAACATTCGACAATACGAAGGCTTGATCAAGTGTAAAGTATTGCCTCCCACGAACCTATACCATCCCGTCTTACCTCACCATTGTCAAGGCAAACTGATGTTTCCATTGTGCCGTACTTGTGCCGAAACGTGCAACCAAGACCAGCCTTGCCATCACACCCAGGAAGAACGTGTCTTGACGGGAACCTGGGTCAGCGTAGAATTGTTCAAAGCTCTGGACATGGGATACCAACTGTTAGAAGTGTACGAAATTTGCCACTTTCCCAAGACACAACAATACCACAACGGTGACCCCAGTCAGAAAGGCATTTTCGCTGACTACGTGGATGCCTTTTTGAAACTGAAGCAAGAAGCCAGCGGCTATCCTTCCTGGTGTCACACTCCCGAAGACCAAATACAATTCAAAGAGAAATACTATGAACAAGAAGGCATCTCTTTAGACCACATCGAGAAAAACGAAGGCAGGCGATCGTTTGCCAAAGTGATGTTAAATTGCTTGTGGGGTAAAATGGCACAACGACCGTGTTTACCCAAGACGGAATATTTGACAGAACCTTCCCGCTACTTCCAGATGATTCACGACAAAACCAAATACATGAAACACGTGGACGTCGTTCGAGAGGATTTGATCTTGGTCAATTACGAAGAAGATCTGGACTTTGTACAAGACGACCCTTTTGGAAATGTCATCATTGCGGCTTACGTGACAACTCATGCTCGCTTAAAATTGTACGAAGCGTTAGAACTGTTAGGAGAACGCGTCCTGTACTTTGACACGGACAGTTGCATTTACATCCATCACCCGATTCAACAGCACTCTGACATCGAAGGAGACTGTTTAGGAGCCTGGACAGACGAGCATCCCGACGACAAGATTCTAAGTTTCGTCAGTGGCGGCCCCAAAAATTACGGCTACGAATACCGGGACAAACAAGGAGAAGTGCACACGACGTGCAAAGTGAAAGGACTGACTCTGAATTATCATACCAGTCGAGTGGTCAACTTTGTGGTATTGAAAGAAGCCTTGCAATCGGGAGAGGATGGAAACTTTAAAGTGACCACCTATCAACCGAACAAGATTGTACGTTTACCCACTCACCACATCGTCAGTCGGCCCTTGGAAAAAGTCTATCAAATCGTGTACCAGAAGCGAGTGCGACTTCCCAATCATTTCACCTTACCGTATGGGCACATTGGTATAAAACATTGGTTATAAGAGGATAGTCACACGCTAGAAGGATAACTTCGCCACAGCAAGAATCGAGTGAGAAACCCGATGAGAACTCCAAGTTCAAACCCTACCATTTTCCAGTCTTCTTACCTGACTATTGTGATTGTGCCCGTCGATTGGACACGTTTCAGAAATGGCCTACGGATAAGGAAGGATTACCTTGTTCGCATGTTTTAGCTAGAACAGGATTTGTCTACTTGGGATCTGAGTCAGGATTGGGATACGAGGTACAGTGTTTCGCTTGCGGACTGAAGTTACGAATGGATCTATGTATCTATAAAGATTCAGCTATTCTGGAACATACTCGATGGTCTCCGCACTGCCCTTACCTTTCTATGGCCTTTCCACCCATCACACTACGGTACAAAGTTGACGGTACCTTAGAGACGGTACCTTCCAGAATAAGACATAAAAAACATAAAAAAGGAAAGATGTACAAGCTGGAGACTGCATTGCGACTAGTATAAAAATTGGCTATGGTCAAGATCGATAGTTCATTGTGACTACCAAGACCGAGCGGACAAGATGAATGCTTTCAGAGAAACACAGAACAAGTTGTTTAGAAAGGCACAATTCAAGTGTGAGGCTTCGGAAGTGGAATGCGATTGTGAGCCTTGCGATGGGTACGATGCTGTACGTTGTGACCTTAGCGATGCCGTAAAGCATCATGGTAACTTTGTTCTCACTGCCCCTATCATGGAAAGTGATGCTGTGCGTGTCAAACCTGAGGGATGCGAAAGTGATGCCGCTCGTCCTCTTGGACATTTTACTGGGTTTCGTTTTAAAGGGGAATGTTCACTGTCACGTCTACCCCCCTACGGATGTCATCCAGCCCTGAGCAAACTCCTGCCCATGTCACTCAAACTTCATCGAAACGAACCTGTGAAAGACGAATATTCGTTCCCTGTGCGTTTGTCGGAATACTGCGACTTTGAAAATCGTCTTCAATAGTTCAAAGGAAAATGGCCTAAGTATCTGGGAGGACCGACCCCCGAAGAATTAGCCAGAGCCGGATTGTTCTACTTGGGCGAAGGAGATAAAGTCAAGTGCTTCAGTTGCGGTGTGTCACTTCACCACTGGGAACCGCAAGATTCGGCCTACGTAGAACATGCTCGATTATCACCGAATTGACATTACTTACCCTTAGTAGGACCGAGACATTGAAGTAACTTACCATGTCGTTGACGAAGAAGAAACCAGATTGGTTAGGAGTCAAATGTTGGACATCACCGAGACCAGTATTTAAACTTCATTTCAAAAACGATATTGAATCATTACCTAAAGAACTGCAAGAGGAGATTTACAAAGAAGTTTGGCAGGGGTTTGCCAGAGTGAAATCTCAATGGGTCACTGTAGAACTTTTGTGTCGAGAAATTCATAATAGGAAAGTGAAAATAGTCAACCAGTATGTTAGATTTCTTTGGGTCAAGGGTGCATTCATCCTATTATATCGCTTTAGACCGTTTACATCAAAAGAGTTCAGTGACATTCTTGGACGTTACCCTGAATGGCAGTGGTCAGAAATTACTCACTATGTGGATTACTTTTGCTCTCTATGAGAAGATTGTGAATTGTACGGACTGACCTATTCATGAACACTTTACAAGAGAACATTCGTGCTTTGCCTGTGGAATTGAGAGAAAGGATTTACCGAGAGCTGGTCAAAATACAAGTGAAACGTAAAGAACAATTGCATCCGTTACGTCACCAGATCTTTAACCACTGGTACCTGAATGGTATAAGAAAACTGATTCGTCAGAAATTGTTTCAATGGTCAGACATTGTTCAAAACTTTGAGGTCACCAATGATGTACATGTTCATAATTTTGGTTACTTCGACATTCACTTACTGCAACGTATTGAGGAAGACGAGTTAAAGGATTACCAATATTTGTTACGTGGAATCTGCTTAGCGGAAGACGAAACTTCTAAACGAACTCTGACGTTTCGGTTACAGTATGTAACATTTAAATTCCCTACTGGAGAACGAAGATCTCTGGCTAGAAAGTACGTGTTTTGCATCCGAAAAAAAGAGAATATAAAAACAGGCTGCCATGCCACGACTTATGTCACATGTCATTGAACAGATTCCGCGGAAGGAACTCAATGACCATATTCAAACCGTGGATCATTACCATCGATTATTACAAGAACTGTATCCATTCAATTTGGGACGACAAGTGGTGTGTGTCTTAGTGACTTGTTTTCTGGGATTTCGTTTGCCAGCCGATTCTTTGTGGACTCTTTACGATCAGTACTTACCATACCGCCATGGCCTTAAATGGTCACGAAAAACTCCTTTTGCTCAAAGCCTTGCGTTTTCATCTGGATACTTCTCGACCTCAACAGGAAAAAAAGATTCGTCAACTTTTAGCTACCCAAGACGTGTATGACGTTGTGTGTGTAGCTTGTGACTTACATCCCCATTGGACAGATGTCCGTGCCTGGAAAGAATGGGATTTTGAAACTTGGACCCAAGAAGTGGCCACTATGCACGAGAGTTGTTCAAGGAAAAAAGTTACTTTTCAACCCGTGTTAGTGACGGTGCCAGAAGAACCCGTCTCCCAGGACGGGACTGTCGTGGACAGGCCTGAAAGACCCTTTCGGGAGGACACTTGTGTGACCTTACCCCCTACTATAGAACTGGTTAGAACATTACCCAAAACATGTTGTACAGACACTTGTTTTTATTCCACGTTAATGGTTATCATGTGCCTTTTATCCTTGTACTTAAGCCTTTGGCTTTTATGTATTTTTGTCTTTCGTATTCATGTTTGAAAAAACATTCAATAAACGTGTTCTGAAAAAGTATATAAACTCTTGTCTTGTTTGTTTTCGTGTCACAAGTGACATTTCTCACACAATGGCTACCTCTGCTGTCTCTGCTCCCTCTTCCTCTACTGTCAAAGTCATCGACGAACACTTATATCGTGCCAGTTGGGAGGCTTTGTATCTTCGCCATCCCTTTAACATGCTCATTGCTGGACCTAGCGGTTCTGGCAAAACCGAATTCGTCAAACGTTTGATCGAACATAAACATCATTTGATCGATCGGCCCCCTCAACGGATCGTGTGGTGTTACAAAGAGTGGCAATAAGCGTACAGCCTCTTGCAAGAAAGTCAAGGCGATTCCATCGTGTTTGTGGAAGGCATTCCTAAAGAAGACGACGGCATCGTCTCTGACTCCCGTCAAACCCATTTGGTCATTTTCGACGACATGTTAGGAGAAGACGAAGAAGAAATTAAACTGTGGTTCACGCGCAAAGGGCATCATCGTAATGCCAGTGTCGTTTACATCACCCAAAATTTGTTTCAACAAAGTAAAGCCCATCGCACCATCAGTCTCAATGCGCATTACGTGGTTTTGTTTAAAAGCCCTCGAGATAAATCGCAAGTGCAAGTCTTAGCCAAACAGTTAGGAACGCCTTGGCTGACTCAGGCGTACGACGATGCCACTCAAACGCCACACGCCTATTTACTCGTCGATTTGAAACCTACGACTCCCGAGGATTTGCGATTTCGTACCCACTTGTTTCACCACTGGTGCCAAGACGGAGGGCCTGTCCTGTACACGTCTCCGTCCTCGACTTAATTTCACTCCCCATAAAAAAATCTATAAAAACCTCAGACCCTTTTTCGTCTGTCTCACACAGTGTGAACATGACGTCCCTTCAGTCGCATCTTCCCGTCAAATTGATTCGTGCCTTGTATGGCATCAGTCGAGAAAAAAATCCACAAATACGAGCTCGTGTCTTAGAAGCTAGTCTCAAAGAAGTCTTACGATAATTCACGGTGACGGCACGTCAAATACTCCAAGGAATCATTCAGATTCCTCATCAAACGCTTTTTCGATCGAAACAAAGTCGCTTTGGTCCAACTGGCCGATCCCCGTATCGACACTCAAACCAAAAAACAAATCATTTTGAAACCTGGAGGGAGCGGTACTCTAGGAGGGGTCATCATTCGCTCTC
The DNA here is from genome assembly GCA_028554795.2 of Sinohyriopsis cumingii. Lineage (NCBI taxonomy): Eukaryota > Metazoa > Mollusca > Bivalvia > Unionida > Unionidae > Sinohyriopsis > Sinohyriopsis cumingii. The sequence continues at coordinate 186,193,198 of CM068824.1, read as the reverse complement.
TCTTAAGATGGGATCCTAATGCCCCCAAACTTCTCCCCAAGAAAAAAGTCCAACGAAGCCCCAAGAAGAAAAAGAAAAAGACCAGGTCCCCAAGAAGAAAAACTTTTCCAGTGGCGGAACCCTCCTCTGACCAGACACCACCCCGGAAAAAGAAAAGAAGCCCCCAGAAAAAGAAACAGATAAAAAGTCCCCAGAAAAAGAAAAGCCCACAGAAGAAAACTAGTGGCAAGAAAGGCACTTCTTCTTCGGCCAGGACGCAACCTTACACTCGCAAACCACGACCGACCAAAGCGGTGACTGAGTCTCCGGCAGCCTCACGTTCATCCACTTCTCCGTTGATGACACCAAGAACTGAAGAGTACTTGGAGACGTTGATCACACCAAGAACTTCTCCGTTGATGATCCCGAAAAGAACTTCCCCAGTGCCAGGACCCTCCCATTTAGTGGCAGTGGCTTCTGCTCACAATGTACCTTCTCCCAAAATCAAAGTCCAAGAAAGATCGGGCATGTTACAAAGTTTACTGGATTTGTCCAAGCAAGAACTGGCTCGATTTAGTCCGTTGCGTACCCCTGCACGACGTGTCATGCCTGTCCTCAAACTGATACGACGTAAAGACAATCAGTGGCGACGCGTTCCAGTATAAAAAAGGTGTGTGACCAAGTCGGGGGTATGAGTGTTTTTTGGTGCTCCTGAAGACTCAAAGATGTCACCCTCCCGAAAACCCAAAGGAAAGAAAAGGAAAGGACTGCCAACACGTTTAGCCAAACATGGGGACATGTTATCTGTCCTGTCCAAAGCTTCTCCACCCCTACGAAAAAAACTCATTCAATCGGCCTCGAAAGAGGTCATCGATACCGTGTGCGAATGTTGTTTGAACGTCTTGAAAGCCACGATCCTCTTTGTCCAAACACCAGAAACAATGCTTAAGCAAACATCGTCACGTTCTTCGCCAAATGGTTCAAAAGAAAATTCCCATTCGTCAAAAGAAGAAGATGTTGGTCCAACGTGGAGGCATTTTACCCCTCTTGTTAGGTCCCATACTGAAAGGAGTCTTGGGAACCATGTTATGAGGACTGGTGGGAGCAAGATAAAAAGGCCCTGGGAAGTCCCAAGATCTCAGAATCGACCCCTGTCAACCCATGGAAGGACGAAAACTGGCTTTAGTGCCTTACAAACGATGGATGGAATACCATCGGTGGCAAGAACAACGCACCCCGCATTTACCTCCCAATCCCAATGCGAACGAGATGTCCCAGTTACAACACGAATTGCAGTCCTTGATGGATCGCCAAGATTTGTCCGAAACAGAAAAATCGCAAAAGTACGGTCAACTCTTGCAACGACTGCAACTCTTTCACCAGAAGGCTTTAGACGAAAGAGCTCTACCCACTCTGAAAGATTTTAAGACCTTGATGAAAAGTCCAGCACCATCATCACTACCGCCACCACCACCACTACTACCATCCCCAGGGGTCACCAGAGATGCTACCCCGCGAAGACCTGAGGAAGAAGAGATGCGAGAAGTGTTTTAAACACCGTCAGCAGCTCCCATTTCAAGTAAGATTGCAGCATCCTTGTTGACCCCGTCCCCCACACCTCAACGAGAAGAAATGAAAGCTTGGGTTAAAAAGATGATGTCCACTCCTCCTTCGACAGAAGTGAAAAAGAAAGAAGGGAAACCAGAAGTGAAAAAAGAAAAGAAAACCAAAGCCATTCCATTGCCACCTCCACCACCACTACCTTCGACTTCTACTCCCGTAGCCCATCGGACACGTAAATCCGTTTCTAAACCACCCTTTCGACCCACCCAAAGTAGCATCACCAAAGAGTGGGTGACTTATTAACACACCAACCAACACAAAAAATGGAAAAAGTCTTAGCCAGCATTTACTACGATCCCTCCCATCCTGCAGGTTACGCAGGAGTTCAGAAATTGTATCGTGCTGCCAAAACTCAACTGAAAAGTCTCCGTTTACCTCACGTGCAACGATGGTTACAAGAACAAGCTACCTACACTTTACACAAACCCATTCGACGCAAGTTTGCCAGAAGTCGCACCCGAGTGGAAGGCATCGATCATCAATGGCAAGCCGATTTAGCCGATGTCTCTCATTTGGCCAGCTACAATCGTGGCTACAAATATTTGTTTTGTGTCATCGACGTCTTTTCCAAATTTGCCTGGGTCGTACCCTTGACTTCCAAATCGAGCAGCGAGTTAGTGCGAGCCCTGCAACGGGTGTTGAAACAAAGCGGTCGTCACCCTCTTCGATGGCAAACGGACAAAGGCACCGAATTTCTGAACCAAGCTTTCCAAAAAGAATTAAAGAAACGTGACATTCATTTTTTTACCACCGACAATCCCGAAACCAAAGCCAGCATCTTGGAACGTTTTCAACGCACTTTGTAAGAACGCATGTGGAAATATTTCACGCATCACCACACTCTGAAGTACATCGACATCTTACCGCACCTGGTGCAAGCGTACAACCAATCTTACCATCGAAGCATCGGACGTGCCCCGCAAGAAGTGACTCCCGAGAACGACGTGTTGGTGTTTGAGCGCCTGTTCGGTACGTCCCCGACGAGGGCTGTCCCCAAGAAAAGTGGAGAGTTGGCCGTAGGAGATTGGGTGCGCATTGGCAAAACCAAACGCACTTTCGACAAAGGTTACTTACCTAACTGGACGACCGAATTGTTTCGCGTCACTGGACGAGTGCATGGTCGTCATCCTGCCGTCTATAAATTGGAAGACATGAATGGAGAAGTGCTCAAAGGAACGTTTTATTTACCCGAGTTACAACGTGTCACCAAAAAAGAAGACGACGTGTACGACATCGAAAGCATTCTCGAACGCAGAACCCGTAAAGTGGGCAAACGACGTGTCAAAGAAGTCAAAGTACGTTGTAAAGGATATCCACCCAGTTTTGATTCTTGGATCGACGCTTCGCAAGTCATCGACTATAAAAAGAAGTGACCATCATGCCCTTTCACTCAGCAGACGCAGCTACGTCGACCACTCCTCCTTCACCAAGTTCTTCTGTGCAAGATTTACAAAAACAACCCTTGTGGGTGTGGTGTGGAGAACGTGTGCCTAAAACGCAAATCGTCTTTTTCTGCCAAATCTTCGTGGTGTATTGTGTCATCGGGGCAGCCATCGCCAATTTGAGTTTGCAACAAGGAGACAAACAATTGTGGACCATTTTATTGAGCAGTTGCATCGGTTACCTGCTTCCCAATCCCTCCCTGAAATTCTCCTCGAACGGGAACCTTGTGTCCAGTGCCAGTGTCAGTCACCACTCCAACCACAACCAGAACCCCATTTTGGGCGGAGACACGCCTCTGACGTCCAGTAACCCCTCGGACAGCCACAGAACTCTGGAATTATGAGTCACCAAAACCAATTTTACTTAACCTTACCCAGTGACAGTTCCATGGAGGTGTTACCCCACAACACGTTGTGCTGTTACACGGCCAAATTACCTCAGGCCATCCCCTTAGATCACGAAGCCCATTGGGAAGTGGCTTTAGTAGAAATGATTCACCCGACCAAAGTCCTCAATGTCCTTCCCAATCAAAATAAATTTCATGTGGAAGTTCATGACGAGCAAGTGCAACAGAACTTAAATAATGTCAAATATGACAAGAAAACCTGTAATGAAAAAACTCGAACGTGGACCTGCCACTTGTTTATTCCCCCAGGCTATTACTTTAGTGGTCAACATTTGGTCAGCACCATAGCCACCAGGTTTAATGGCGTGTTTCTGAGAGCTTTGGAGGAAGTCAAAAAAGGTGTCGTCACCCTGGAGTACCACAAAACAGCTCGTCGCTTCCTGATGAAATTTCCTGAGGGGCGTAAAATCATGTCTTTCTTATTTTGTCCTGAATTGTTTGACATGTTGGGCGGAGACATGGAGGTGAGAAAGAAATTTGAGCAAAAAGGTGAGATAGCAATCATTTACGACAACGAGCCTTTTATCAAGTTCTTTAGTATCCCAGTAGAACTGAATCAAGGACTGAATTTGATGTTTGTGTACTCCGATGTGGTGGAATACAACGTGGTGGGACACACCTCCGTACCGTTACTGCGTGTCATTCCTTTCAAAGTAGATTCCGTCACGAACGCTGACGAGGAAGGTGGAAACACTTACCACGTCCACCGCGAATTTGTCCATCCTCACTATTTGCCAGTCAGCAAGTCGTATTTGGACACGGTCAACATTGCTATAAAAGGAGATTTGGGACAAAATATTCCATTCACCAAAGGAAAAGTCACGGTGAAACTCCATTTTCGAAAACGGTTCTCTCACGATTCGTAAGTCATGTATCCAGTGTACCGAGGGGTTGCTCGACAGCGAGGACACGGTTTAGGAGATATGTTAAAATCCGCCTTTCGTTCGGTGGCCCCGGTGTTGAAACCGATGGTGACACGCGGATTGCACGCCTTGAAAGATGCGGCACTGACGCAAGGCAAAATGTCATCATCGACAAACAAAACCCTAAAGAAGCCTTCATGAGGGCTGGCAAAAATGTCTTGCTGCAAACGGGTAAAGACATTTTAGGCCGACGAGACACACCTATAAATGCACTGCACGCTACCGAGTCAGGCATTCAGCAAGGACACGGCAGAAAGAGACGACGACGAAGAAAACATCCTTTCACCAGACTTCAAGTTAGAAAGGCCAAGAAAAGAAGAACCGTTCGAGACTTTGACGTTTTCGATTATTGAGAAAGAGACAAAAAAGAATGATGCACCGAGGGTCTTGCGCTTGTTCCAAGACGGAACTGGATCTGTTTACCATGCCCCCCTCCATGATGACCATGCAAGAATCCCAATGGGTGGAATTTCATCCCGTCTCCTCATTGGCCGATTCCGCTCCCATCGAGTTTGAAATCAAAGGACAGCCCGAAGATTACATCGATCTGAATAGCAGTTACTTGTACTTGAAAGTCCAAGTTCTAGATAAGGATAATGGTGCAGTAGAAGACACTGAGAATATAGCTCCCGTCAACAATTTCATGCATTCCTTGTTCAGCTCAGTGGACTTGTACTTGAACAACAAACTGGTCAGCAGCAGCATGGATACTTACCCTTACCGTGCCTACCTGGAAAATCTCTTGACGTACGGAATAGATGCCAAGGATACTCATCTCAATGCCTGCGTGCTATGGGAACCTGACGAAGCGGGCAAGTTCGACATTGCAGATGGAACCAATAGCGGCTTTGAGGAAAGAGAAAGCAAAATCTTAAATAAGAAGAGTTTAGAACTGATGGATCGTTTGCATTTGGACATGTGGTTGCAAGAGAAATATTTGCTGAACGGTGTCAATGTCCGCTTGAGACTGAATCGCAGCAGTACCGCTTTCCATTTGTTGGCTGGTGGTGATGCTATTAAGAATGGCAATCCTAAAAGCAAAATCGAGGAGGCCAAACTCTACGTACGACGCATGGAAGTGTTGCCTAAAGTGGGAAACGACATCAGTCAGACGTTGAGCAGAACGACCGCCAAGTATCCGATACGTCGCGTGGAAGTGAAAACCTTCACCATTCCCGCTAACCATCATTCCATGATCGAAGATCATCTGTTTCAAGGACAGTTACCCAAGCGTTTAATCCTTGGTATGGTCCAGAATGAAGCCTTCAACGGAGCCTTCCTTAAAAATCCTTTCAACTTTCAACACTTCAAGGTGAAGAAAATCGAAGTCAGTCGTGATGGCAAGACCTTGTGTACCCGACCTTTCGAACCTGACTTTGCCAAGCACAATTACTTGAGATCGTACTTGTCCTTGTACGAAGCCACGGGACATCGCAAACCTAAAGACCATCAAGCTTACGTGATCAACACGGACGACAGTCATCTCCCAGGAACCCACTGGGTAGCCGTCTACTTTCCTCAAGAAGGATGTGTGGAATATTTCGATTCGTACGGATTGCCCCCTTTGGAAGACGATATCATCGACTTTATGAGAAGAAATGCTCAGACTACCCGATTCAATAACGTGAAATTACAAGGCACAGATTCCTTGGTGTGTGGACAGTACTGTGTGTATTTTCTGCATCATCGCAGCCTGGGCTATTCCTTAGAACATTTAGTGACTCATTTTGATCTTCGTTCTTCTTCCAGACATGATGTGAAAGTAGATCGATGGTTTTGTGACCATTATGCTTATCTTTTGTCTCAAGCTAGGAAACGTAGTGTCCATCAATGGCCTAATGATTTCCAACAGTGGAAATCACAATTTCATTCACAACGTTGTCAGCCCTGTTTAAAGTAGAGTGTGAATTGAGAAAAATGTTTGTCATTTGTTTTGAAGAAAAAATGTTTGATGGTATCATGTTGGATTATTGTTAAAAATGTTAGAAATGTTGTTGTTTAGTGTTAAGTGATTTTTGAATAAAAAATGTTGTGTTTTGAAAAAAATGCCTTTGTGGTTTGTTTGGCTGTAAGAATATTTGATTGATGCTCTTTAATTTCTTACTATCCCTCTCATGACACTCATTGAACGTTGCGACTCGAAAACCGTGTGGGGGATGTTTTCCTTCACGTCCGCGCTTTGACTTTAAGAACCGGGGTTGTTTCCAGTCTAACCATCCATTGTCGACTCATCCTCCTACGAAGATGTGCTCCAAACTAGCTAAGCTAAACGAAGCCTACGTGAATCTGCATAGGGTCAGACACAGTCTGATACCGAAGCCAGAAGAAATAGAGAACGTGAGAATGTTAAAAGTCACTGATGACCTGATAGAAGAGCTCTTCAGAGAAGAAGTGAACAGGGAGAAAGAAGAATGGACAGAAAAGTACAGACTTCAGAGACAGCAGCAGCAACAGCAACAGCAGCAACAACAACAGCAGCAGCAACCTAAAGCTGACAGAGGCTTTGTCGATTGTCGTATCGACACCAAAGAGTTCTTCTTCTCTTTCCGAAGAAGCAGACCTATCGCCAGAAAGTCTATCCTCAGAGGACATCGCATTCTTAGAAACTAAAAAAAGATTGCCATAGCAAACAAAAAAACAGCCCTTTTCAGGGCTACCCAAATACTCTAGAAAAGAAATAACCATCAATTTGCCAATGTGTGTAGGTAGAGTAGTGTGAAAATAAACACTAACTCTTTTTTAAAAAATGTGAAGGTATGTGTTGGTGTATAAGATTGTGTGTTTGTAAGTGCTCACGTACGTAGGTGTGGATAGTAGATTAATATGATGTTTGTTTTTTTTTTGGCTGTTTGAGGTGTGGGGAGAGTAGATTTGGGGGTTGGATTGGATTGCTTTGCGTATGTGGATAGTCTATTGAAGTGATTAATGAAAAAAATTTTAGAATAGGAATGGGTAGCATAAAAAAGTGAGTGTTTCTTTTAGGTCCGCGCGTTGTTTCTTTGGTCATGATCTAGGTAAGATCAATTTTATGTTTTTAGGGGGATGTTTTCCTTCACGTCCGCGCTTTCACTATAAATTGAAACTCGCTGGGCAGTCTAGCTACCCTTGTTGATTGATCAACACAAGAATGAATAGCAGAATAAGCAAACTTCTTGAACTCCAGATACATCTGGAATATGTCAGGCGCCTGTTAAATGAACTGGCCGCGGAGGCTATAGTAGAAGAAGAAAGAATAAAGAAGGAAGAGGAGGAGAGAAGACAGAGGGAGGAGGAGGAAAAGAAAATAGGAGAGAGGATGTCGTACAATATTCCCGAGACAGAGGATTGGGGTGCTGAAGCGAATCATCCTCCCTCTGCGCTCCCCAGAAGAAAGGTGAAAGGAGACTGGGGAAGAAGATGCGTGTGTGGCGCCAGGCCAGGAAGGTGCCATCATTAGATAGGTGCATCTGGAGTTCAAAAAAAAAAAAAACACAGCCCTTTTCAGGGCTACCCCAATACTCTAGAAAAGAAATAACGATCCATTTGCCAATGTGTGTGTGTGTGTGTAGGTAGAGTAGTGTGAATATAAACACTAGCTCTTTTTTTAATAGTGTGAGGGTATGTGTTTGTGTGTTTGTGTTTGTGTTTGTAACTGCTCACGCAAGTTTGTGTGAATAGTAGTTTCTTTATTGTTTCTTAGCGTATGTGGAGAGTATAGTTTGGGTTTTATTATATGAAATGAGAAAAAGTGGGGATGTTTTCCTTCACGTCCGCGTGTTGTTTGGTCATGATCTAGGTAAGATCAATTTTATGTTTGTAGATGGATGTTTTCCATCACGTCCGCGCTTTCAGTATAAAACTAACAGTGTTGGCCATTGGAGCCCATTCTACGGAATAAGCAAACAAGAAGATGCCAGCAGCTTCAGCTTTATACAACGATCTTATGGGAAGTTGGTATTGGATGGTGGATGGATTGAGTGTAGCAGAAAGGGTTGAACAGGAATGGAGGTATGCAGTGACAAAAGACTTCGTCTCAAGACAAGTAACCAGCCTCCACTTATCCGTAAATATTGTAAAAGAAATGATAGAGGATGAGGAGAAGAGAATCAGAGGTTTAATTAACCCACCGTATGTAAGTTAAAAGAAGCGATAGTTCATGTGACGGGTGCAAGGTGCTTTCTAGAAGACATTGTAGAATGGACAGATTGGTCTTTCGCGAAGTGGGGGTTAGACAAACTTAAGAAAGCGGAAGAAGTAATGAGGAATGTGCTGACCGAAGAGGTCAAGAAGATCAAAGAAAAGTGGTCAAAAGAAAGAAAAGAAGAAGAAAATAGAAAAAAAGGAAGAACTAGAAAAACTAAACGCAAACTGGATGAAAATCCAAGAGAAGTTCCGGGCCATGGGTCACCCGGACTGGATGCCGGAAACAGAAAAGAAGAAGAAGAAAGGAATGATGGACATAATAAGAGGATGGTGGAAGAAGTTAAGAAGTTAGAAGAAGAAGAAAAACCCAAAGGCCCTTTTCAGGGCCAGCCATATTTCTCGAGAAGAGAATGACTTTTCAATTGCCTACCCCTTTTTTAATTTTTTTTTAAAAAAAAATTAAAAAAATCCCATATTCAATTCCCCTTGTCCCTAAACAAGCCCAAACTCTATTCCCCATGTTAAATTCCCCTTGTCGCTAGACAGACCCACGATTTTTTCCCATGTTAAATTCCCCTTGTACGTAAAGTGACCCACGATTTTTTCCCATGTTAAATTCCCCTTGTACGTAAAGTGACCTACGATTTATTCCCATGTTAATTCCCCTTGTACGTAATCTGACCCACGATTTTTCGCCATGTTAAATTTACATTGTACGTAATCTGATCCAGGGGTCTCTGTAATGCTAATTTCCATTGTACGTAATGTATCCCTATTCACTACTACCAGTTAATTGGAACTGGGACGGCCGGATAGGTCTTGTGGGTTCACGGACTGACATGACCGTGCAGGGACCTGATTAACTAAAACAAATTAAGGATAAATCCAAACAATTATAAGCAAAACAAACCCACTGACTGATAAAACTATACAAATAATAAGAGTAAAATAAAAAAACCACCAACTACAAAAAGATAACTAGTCCAAAAACCAGGAAGGAATATACAGGGGGGTAGGTGGTGCAAATAATCCTACTCCACTCCTCTTCACTTACCCTTCTCCTAACACCCTAACCAACAGCTACAAAACTCTATTTTCTATACATAGGTGACAGCTAAGATAAACCTAGATATAACCATGTAATCCCAAAATTAGAACGTATAAGGTGGTCGCAAGAATAGACTATCAGGGATCCCCTTATTAAGACCCAAAAACTTACACATATGAGGTAGTCGTAAAAACCCAACGACTATCAGGCCCGGCGGCACAATGCTGCAAATATAACAACAACATAGAATAACACCCCAAAACATCACATGCATAAGGTAGTCAAAAAACCCAATGACTATCAGGGCCAGCAGCACAAGGCTGCAACCAAAACTTATAACTAGAAAAATAGGACCCAAAATAATTACTCATTAAGATGGAAAAAACACCTATTCCATCCAGGGCCAGCAGCAGAATGCTGCGAAACTAACCGACCAAAATGCTGTCACCTAGTAGCTAACATCGACCTCAATAGACTCTATCTCACTTAAAAACAGCACAGAGTTTTTTATTATTCAAAATTCCAAAGACGGAAATTTAGAACAAAATATCCTGGATCGGAAAAACCCTGCTAACCTGTGGCAAGATAACTCCGCCTGAGCCCGACCACTTTCACCCTTTACCACGGACAGACATCAAAACCCATATGTGCAGTGCACGCATCATAAATTAAAATACGAACTAGATCGGGTCCAATCCCACTAGCCGCTAATCAGTGCAAATTAATGATAGAGTGTGTGCTGGGTCCAATCCCACTCAACCAAAAAACATAGGTCTTACAATCAGATCGATGTGTACACAAAAGTACCTCGACCTGACGGCCCAATCAATTAGTGTTCTGTGAACACATAAATGCCTGGAGGAAGTGGCTCCATTCCTTCCCTCCAGGAGTAATCATTTAGGTGCCTGTGGCATCATAAACCAGTGGTACATGCTCAATGCGTAGCGCACGCCACTTTATTTCAACTCAACAACAACAACAATCGTTCGCACCATTCTAAGGAATAAAAAAACGAAGAAGGAAGTGTCCCAACTGTTTAATGATTTAAGGCATGTTTATTTTTGGATGGTGGATGGTGAAAGGATTGAAAGAGATTGGAGGTTAAGAACAAGTCTGCACTACGTGAACGAACTAAAATTAGCCAGGGAGATGATAGAGGGATTAATTGAAGAAGAAGTGAAGAGATTGAGAGGGCTGATAAATCCCGCTGATGTCAGAGTGGGGACAATAAATGAGGCCATGGAGAAGGTAGAAGAAGTAAGAAGGTTTTTGGAAGAGATATAAAAAAGGTCAGAGTGGCCTTTGTCAAAAGGAGTGTTGAACAATTGAAAAAAGGGGAAGAAAAGATGAGAAAGGTGATAGATGAAGAAGTGGAGAAAATAAAGAACAGGTGGGCAAAAGATAGAAAAGAAGAAGAAAATAGAAAGAAAAAGGAAGAATTAGAGGAACTGAATGCTAACTGGATGAAAATCCAACAGAAGTTCCGAGCCATGGGTCATCCGGACTGGATACCGGAAAATAAAAAGAAGAAGAAGAAGAAAGGAATGATGGAAAAAATAAGGGAATGGATAAAGAAGTTAAGGAGTTAGAAGAAGAAGAAGAAGAAAACCAAAGGCCCTTTTCAGGGCCACTCCAATTTCTCGAAAAGAGATCTACTTTCAATTGCCTACCCCATTTTTTTTTTTTTAAAATAGAGACCCCTCCCTGTTTCAATTTTACATAGACCCTATACAGTCCCAGGGTTTTTTGTCCATGTTAAATTTACATAGGCCCTATACCGTCCCAGGAAGGTCTGTAATACTAATTCCCATCGACCCTAATCGTCCCAAGGGTTTTTGTCCATGTTAAATTTACATAGACCCTATACAGTCCCAGGGGTGTTAATGTTAAATTTACATAGACCCTATATCGTCCCAGAGGTGTTTTTAAAGCTAAGTCCCATAGACTCTACGGTATCCCTATTAACTACTGTTGTCACATGAAAAAGATAATCAAAGATACGTGTAAAATGCTGCACAAGTTGTCACATGAAAGAGATAATCAATTATACGTGTAAAATATGGCACATGTTGTCACATGAAAAATATAATCAAGGATACGTGTAAAATGCTGCACAAGTTGTGACATGAAAGATATAATCAAGGATACGTGTAAAATGCTGCACAAGTTGTGACATGAAAGAGATAATCAAGGATACGTGTAAAATGCTGCACAAGTTGTGACATGAAAGAGATAATCAAGGATACGTGTAAAATGCTGCACAAGTTGTGACATGAAAGATATAATCAAGATACGTGTGAAATGCTGCACAAGTTGTGACATGAAAGATATAATCAAGGATACGTGTAAAATGCTACACAAGTAGTTGTAAAATGAAAAGATGATTAATAAGTCGATTAAATGTTGTAAAAGTTCTAATATACGAAGGTGTCACATGTAAAAGATAATCAAGGATCCAAATGAATGATGTACACGTTGTCAAATGAAAAAGATAAATAAGAAGTCAAGTAAACGATGTACAAGTCAGGTGAAACATGTATTAATTAAAAACTTACGTTAAAACGTTTGAAACACAAACAAAAGAGCTCGGCAAAGGAACAGGCTCAACGAATACTCAGCATTCAATAACAGTTTGAAAGTGTTGAAAATAAAAGAGTCGAACTATCTAGATAAATAATACAATTTCATAGAAATTTAGAGAAATACAGAAAACAAACATTTAAACGTTAGGAAAAAATGCCATCAGATGAAAGATCAAAACAACTGTTTGAAGTGAAGGGAGTAATAAAAGCTGCTATAATAATGCATTCAGTATGTGAATGTTATCTGCCACTTTATTATTAGCAATCGTATGTGAAAGGTTTAGCGGACTGCGGAAGATCAAATGGGGTAGCGCCCTATCGGGAGGCAACGTTGATTCTCTCACTGACATTAGAAAACGTCTAAAGAAAATAAAAACCAGACATTTTTTACCTTTTTGGTTTAGCAAAAAATGCAGTAGCAACATTGTTTGGAATTGTTAAAAACAGCTAGACAGTTTGTTAACTTCCTTGATGATAACGTCGTAGAACATGTCTCAGCCTAATGGGATTTCTTATTTGCATGTTCGTTCGGGTGTATAAACAAAGCATCTACTGGCGTCATCTGTTTATTGCATATTTCAAGTTGTAAACTAAAGCAATTACCGCAACCATTAGTATAAATAAAAATGATGGTCTTTTCATTTCATGCTAAGACTTTACTCCATGCATTATTAATTGGTATGTGTAAACAAAGAATATAGCAGTCTTAAAAAGTAAACTATATCAGTTGTTGTATAAACATTGATTATTATATGTTTATTATATTGTCAGACTTTGTGCTGAAGTATCCTGACTCAAGTATGTATTATTTTGGGGTGTTTGTAAATCGACACATGTCCTTTGAAAATCCAAGATTATGATAAATTGGCAGAACATTATTATCGTAATCATAAACTATATCTTAGTCATCATATTTTCTTAGACTTCCCTACATTTTAAAGTCGTTCTGTCGTGGATTTTTTCTCAGCCTTTGTAACAAAGCCCATTATTAAATAAGACTGAACCCAAGTTGAAACATCTTACTGAACTTCTCTAAAGTGTTCTTGCATCCAAAGAGAATATACTACCTATTTTCATTAACACATTACCACGTAATAGAAAAATTCACAGTCACCACCAACATCTTTGTAATTTTTAACATTTGAATCCCGTATACCCTGTTAATTTGTTGTAATAAGAACCTACAAAAAAAACCACAAAAAAAAATACCTTCGGTTGCCATCCGCATTGCTCTGTTTTATTGGTTCTACAAAAATCAGATGCTACACTGTTAGGTTTAAATCACTGCTATTTAAAAAGAAGCGCGGTGGTTAATATATAACAAAAATTGCTTTCAATATAGTAATGTATTTTATATTCATAAATACTTGTCTAATACCAGGCTAAACTGTAACGTCAAACTGAGTTGCAGAGCAAGGGTAAGATGCTGTACATAATGGCAATTCTGAATCTGAAGTCCATTGCCGGAGTTACGATCCTGTTCTTCGTATGTGCCGAAGCCTAAACCAACTAGTCCATTGGTGGAGCTACGATCCTGCCTTTCGTGTGTGCCGAAGCCTAAGCCAACTGCGGAGGTGAGGTGTTCCGAAGGGAGAACGTATTTGCACAGAATCTATTTTGTGTTGTAGATATGACTTCACATAAGAAATTAATTTAATATTATATTTTCTTATCTAAATTCAGCCTTTATTTACTGCTTTTCCACATTCACGTGAAATTGTTTGTTATTGTTCGTTCTATTCTTGTATATCTTCCACAGTAATATCAGCTTAATCTCGTCTCGTTTTGTTTCCACGATCTTTCCTTCTCTGGTATTTTGAATTTCTTTGTTCCATTTCCTCTGTCAGTCCTTCTCTTTTGAACTGGTAACTTTTAATAACTAATTAATGTGTGAACGCTCTCAATACGATTATCTTCGCAATCAGATTGTGTACCCACCGTGAAAGCTGTATCAATTTAAACTTCATCTAAGTAGTGGAAAATCTCTGCCCTAGTTTAAAGTTTGCATGTATACTAGATCTTTGATTACGTAAACTATCACTATAGCTATAATAAAAGCAAAGAGTGTCTTTTACTGTTCATATCAGCGGAATCTGATGCATGTATAAGGAATTTTGTTAAAGTTGGTTACTATATATGATTTAACGATTAATGAATAATCAGTTTAAATAATATATGAAAGAATGAACGAAAAAATCTCTGACAGTGTACAGGGACCCTACCCTAAATGGCAGTAGTGGCAAACGAATTTGCTAGTACTAGATGGCAGTAGGGCCGCTAGCAAACGATTTTACTAATACTAGATGGCAGTAGGGCCGCTAGCAAACGATTTACTAATACTAGATGGCAGTAGGGCCGCTAGCAAACGATTTTACTAATACTAGATGGCAGTAGGGCCGCTAGCAAACGATTTTACTAATACTAGATGGCAGTAGGGCCGCTAGCAAACGATTTTACTAATACTAGATGGCAGTAGGGCCGCTAGCAAACGATTTTACTAATACTAGATGGCAGTAGGGCCGCTAGCAAACGATTTTACTAATACTAGATGGCAGTAGGGCCGCTAGCAAACGATTTACTAATACTAGATGGCAGTAGGGCCGCTAGCAAACGATTTACTAATACTAGATGGCAGTAGGGCCGCTAGCAAACGATTTACTAATACTAGATGGCAGTAGGGCCGCTAGCAAACGATTTACTAATACTAGATGGCAGTAGGGCCGCTAGCAAACGATTTTACTAATACTAGATGGCAGTAGGGCCGCTAGCAAACGATTTTACTAATACTAGATGGCAGTAGGGCCGCTAGCAAACGATTTACTAATACTAGATGGCAGTAGGGCCGCTAGCAAACGATTTACTAATACTAGATGGCAGTAGGGCCGCTAGCAAACGATTTACTAATACTAGATGGCAGTAGGGCCGCTAGCAAACGATTTACTAATACTAGATGGCAGTAGGGCCGCTAGCAAACGATTTACTAATACTAGATGGCAGTAGGGCCGCTAGCAAACGATTTACTAATACTAGATGGCAGTAGGGCCGCTAGCAAACGATTTACTAATACTAGATGGCAGTAGGGCCGCTAGCAAACGATTTACTAATACTAGATGGCAGTAGGGCCGCTAGCAAACGATTTACTAATACTAGATGGCAGTAGGGCCGCTAGCAATTTTACTAATACTAGATGGCAGTAGGGCCGCTAGCAAACGATTTTACTAATACTAGATGGCAGTAGGGCCGCTAGCAAACGATTTACTAATACTAGATGGCAGTAGGGCCGCTAGCAAACGATTTACTAATACTAGATGGCAGTAGGGCCGCTAGCAAACGATTTACTAATACTAGATGGCAGTAGGGCCGCTAGCAAACGATTTACTAATACTAGATGGTGGATAAACCGGCAGCTCATTATAGAAGACAATCAAAATTAACCATTGACAAAACTCAGCACGATACTGATATAAGTAATGACAGTCTGCTACATTAAACTGATCTTGCCTTGGCTTCACCAGGGTTATTATGTTTCTCACTTACCTTTTTTATTTTATAGATATACAGCTATATCAAGTTGCCTATACTGACAGGAAGTAAGAATGACAAATTTTAAACTTTGTCATTTTGCCACAAATGCCCAAACCACATGATTAAGATTAATAAAGGCTATGGAACAAGGCAAATAATACATGTACGCTTAGGACCAAGTTCAAATCTAAATAAATTTATTTTCAGCGCCACATACTTATTGCTTGAATAGGGCTTCCATGTACAGAATGAAAGCCGTGGAACCTGCAATGCCCAGTGATCGTCAGTTGAGGCAACGAAATATAAATGTTACATTTTTAATCAATTGTATTCAATATCACTATACGGGTAAAAATATAATCAATATCACTATACGGGTAAAAATATAATCAATATCACTATACGGGTAAAATTATAATTCAATATCGCTATTAATGTAAATGATTTGTACATGCATCTTGTGCATGAACCATACATTGTTCATATCTTTGTATAACTTATATACATAGATGAGCCTTTGCGTCAGAATCATACATTGTTCATATCTTTGTATAAATTATATACATAGATCAGCCTTTGCGTCAGAACCATACATTGTTCATATCTTTGTATAAATTATATACACAGATGAGCCTTTGCGTCAGAACCATACATTATTCATATCTTTGTATAAATTATATACATAGATGAGCCTTTGCGTCAGAACCATACATTGTTCATATCTTTGTATAAATTGTATATATAGGTCAGCCTTTGTGTCAGAATCATGCATTGTTTCATATCTTTGTATAAATTATATACATAGATCAGCCTTTGTGTCAGAATCATGCATTGTTCATATCTTTGTATAAATTATATGCATAGATGAGCCTTTGTGTCAGAATCATGCATTGTTCATATCGTTGTATAAATTATATACATAGATCAGCCTTTGTGTCAGAACCATACATTGTTCATATCTTTGTATAAATTATATACATAGATCAGCCTTTGCGTCAGAACCATACATTGTTCATATCTTTGTATAAATTATATACATAGATGAGCCTTTGTGTCAGAATCATGCATTGTTCATATCTTTGTATAAATTATATACATAGATCAGCCTTTGTGTCAGAATCATGCATTGTTCATATCTTTGTATAAATTATATACATAGATGAGCCTTTGCGTCAGAACCATACATTGTTCATATCTTTGGATAAATTATATACATAGATGAGCCTTTGCGTCAGAACCATACATTGTTCATATCTTTGGATAAATTATATACATAGATGAGCCTTTGCGTCAGAACCATACATTGTTCATATCTTTGTAAAAATTATATACACAGATGAGCCTTTGCGTCAGAACCATACGTTGTTCATATCTTTGTATAAATTATATACATAGATGAGCCTTTGTGTCAGAATCATGCATTCTTCATATATTTGTATAAATTATATACATAGATGAGCCTTTGTGTCAGAATCATGCATTGTTCATATTTTTGTATAAGTTATATACATAGATGAACCTTTGTGTCAGAACCATGCATTGTTCATATCTTTGTATCAATTATATACATAGATGAGCCTTTGTGTCAGAATCATGCATTGTTCATATCTTTGTATAAATTATATACATAGATCAGCCTTTGTGTCGGAATCATACATTGTTCATACTGGTCTATAAATGTTATGCATTCATCATCTAGGGTGATAGATCCATATAACAATCAAGTTGTTTATAAGTTCCGTACGCTGATTTTCGTTTGATTACTCGTTGAAGTTGCATGTTCTGATTACTTATAGTTAGGAACGATAATATTTTATCGGATACGTTGTCGAACTATGTGCGCTCATTATTCTGTCAAAAACATTCTTGGATTTTATGCGCACGAGTATGCCGTATGATTCATCCTTCATTCAATTACATTATAAATAAACATCTTATTCACGAAAATGCTTTCAGTGTCTTCACTAAATTCAATCCCAACCCAGGTTCATCCTGTCCTTCCAAACAGCGTTTTTAATAGTAAATCTGGTAGTGATGAATAATACGTATTAGGGTGATAAATAGTACGTGACGGGGTATTGGAAAGCAGATAATTTGGTATTGGTCACTGCACCAGTGTTCTGGATAGCAGATAACTGGATGTTAGATAATAGACTACTGGGTTGGTCACTCCAAACGACGTGTCGGATGGTGAATATTGATTTTTGATTAATAGTAAACGTGGGAGTAATGGAGATTATATGACTAGATATTGGTCACTCCTAACGGTTTGATGCGTAGTAAGTATAGTGCGACGGATAGTAAATGTGGAATAATGGATAGTACGCATCTGGGTGCTCGTCACTTAAAGATGCGTGTTGAATAGTAAATGCGGGGTGGTGGATGGAAGGTGTGTGTGTGTGTGTGTGTGTGTGTGTGTGTGTGTGAGAGAGAGAGAGATAATGAATAGCACATGACCTGATGTTGATCAGTCAATGTGTATGTTAATCAAAAATATGTTCTTAACAGACTCATATTGTTAAACCTATGGATGTCTTTAACATTACGTTTACCTTGTCTTATTAGAGGCCAGAAAAACCCATATGTTATAACCCACGGACATGTTAAACGTTACGTTCCCGTTAGGGACCATGGAACTCCAAAATATTAAATTCTAGTTAGAGACTAGAGAAACCCATTTTGAAGGTCGAGAATCAGGCTCTCTCGTTTCAGAATTAAATTCTCGTTAGAGGCCAGAGTGGCCCCAGCATGTTAAACCTATTGATTAAGGGTGTAATGTTAAAATCTCGTTTGAGACCCCAGAGACCCATTTTTGAATTTTAATATTAGCTAATGGATTGTCCAGTGGCAAGCTAAACCGCCCGACTATAATACAGATAAAACGTCCAGATTACACATTTTTATAAAAGAACACTCCCTCATACTGGGTAAAATATATTGCACAAATCCCTTGTCTTAATTTAACCTGTACCATTAACCTATATATTAATAAAACTGCATACAAAGGACAAACTGTTCCGGTTCTTTTAAACTCCCTTGTAGACAGTTTTCACAGCACTGTCATTTCATTCGTTATATCTCAATTACTAACAAGTACAAATAAGGAACTTGCGATTTTTTAATATAAAAAATGGACTTTTAAAAGTTGTTGAAAGGCACATGCTTAAGTAGAAGTTAAAGTTCGTTGCTGCTTAAAATTTTCAGACCACTAGAACATGAAGAGAAAGTGTATGAATGCAGGGATGAACAGAAGGAAAAGTAACCATAATACAGGCTATACAGTAATCATAATACAGGCTACACAGTAAATATAATACAGGCTATACAGTAAGTATAATACAGGCTATTTTCTTGGCATCCGTCCGTCTACGAGAGACGATGGCGTAGCTCCAAAGTACGCTTTTGCTTATCCTTCTTTCTAGCTCTCTTTTCAACTTGTTTTATTCTTCTTTCTTCCTCTGCGTTTTGAACTCCCTGCCTGACAGCTAGACGGCAGCTAGAACGGTTGTTTGCACAGCTCTCCCAGTCGTTGACATTGATGTTTGCCGTTTTCATATCCTTCTTGCAAACATCTTTGTAGCGCAGATGTGGTCGTCCAGTTGGTCGTGCACCTTCTGCTAACTCCCCATATAACAGGTCATTGGGAATGCGACCTGGGTCCATTCCCTTCACATGGCCAAGCCAGCGAAGGCGTCTCTCGCTGAGAATGGAGAGCATGATGTTCATGTTGGCGCGTTCTAGAACCTCTGTGTTGGGTACTTTGTCCTGCCACTGGATGTGCAGAATGCGCCGCAGACATCTCAGGTGGAAGCTGATGAGTTTCCTCTCGTGTCTTGCATAGGTGGTCCATGTTTCACTGCTGTAGAGAAGTGAGCTGAGCACGCAGGCTTGGTAGACACACAGTTTGGTCTTCTCTTTGAGGTTGAGGTTGTTCCAGACCCTCTGGTTAAGTCTGGCCATCGCTTCTACTCCCTTGGTAGTCCTGCCGCTCACCTCAGAATCAATGGAGAGTGAGCTGGAGATGTTAGACCCGAGGTATGTGAAGTTCTCGACAATTTCCAAATTGTACCCATCTGTGGTGACAGAGGGAGGGGAGCCTGTGTCCTGTGCCATGATATTCGTTTTCTTCAAACTGATGGTCAGTCCAAATTCTTTACATGCATGGGAGAGGTGGCATACCAGCTGATGAAGTCCATCTTCCGTGTGTGATGTCAAGGCTGCATCGTCGGCAAAGAGCAATGCACGGATGAGCACCTCTGTAACTTTAGTCTGAGCACGGAGACGGGCGATGTTGAACAGCTTGCCGTCAGCCCTGGTATGGATTTACACTCCCTCGCTGCAGTCCTTGAATGCGTACTGGAGAAGCATGGAGAAGAAGACACAGCCTTGTTTAACTCCGCTGATGACTGGGAATGCTTCAGATGTTGCGCCATTGAAGCACACTGTGCTGTGCATGTTCTCGTGGAGAGACATAATGACAGCAAGCAGACGTGAGGTACAGCCGGTCTTCTGCAGGATTCTGAAGAGTCCACTCCGACTAACCAGGTCAAACGCCTTCGTCAGGTCTATGAAGGCAATGTAGAGGGGCATCTGAGAAGATCATGTCTACAGTTGACCTGCCGAAATCCACACTGGGACTCTGGGTAGACGCGGGAGGCAAGGATCTGCAAGCGCGCCAAGGCAACACGGGCGAAAGCCTTTCCGACAGTGATGAGGAGGGAGATGCCCCGATAGTTGTTGCAGTCGCTACGGTCTCCTTTCTTTTTGTACAAAGTGACGATGTTGGCGTCACGCATGTCCTGTCGGATGTATCCCTGTTCCCAACAAAGGCAGAGGAGTGTGTGCAATGGCTGGAGCAGTGCTGGTTTTCCGGTCTTGAGGACTTCAGGCGGAATGCCGTCGCTTCCAGGAGCCTTCCCACAGGCAAGGCGATCGATGGCTTTTCCAAGCTCTTCCAGGGTGGGCTGTGTGCTGTGTGTCTAGCTCCTCCATGACAGGCAGGTCTGGAATGGCGTCTAGGGCAGCTCCAGTGACATTGTTTTGGGTTGCAGCTCTAGGTAGTGCTCAACCCATCGCTGCAGTTGTTTCCCCTGGTCTGTGATGACTTCGCCCGTCTTGGACTTGAGGGGGGCGGTCTTGTAGCGGTGGGGGGGGGGGCCTGTCGCCTTTTTGATACCCTCATACATTCCACTTGTTTCCCCGGTGTCAGCAGCTGTCTGTATACTGTTGCAAAGGTTCAACCAGTGGGTGTTGGCACAGTGGCGGGCGGTCTTCTGGGCGTTGTTCCTTGCAATCCTGAGGGCTTGTAGTGGTCTGGGGCTATGTGCAGCCTTGTATGCCAGGAGGGCTTTCCTCTTTACCTCAGTCACGGGCTCCATCTCCTCCCAATTTGCCTCATACCAGTCGACATTCTTTCGCTCCCTCTACCCGTAAGCTGTGAAAGCTGTGATGGCTGAATTGTACACAGAGTCATGGATATGGGACCATTTGGAGTCAGTGGTGTCATCAGGTGTCACTTTGGTGAGGGCTTCCTTCAGTTTGATGATGAATTGCTGTGTTTTCTCTGGGTTGCTTGCACAGCAGGTGTTGATGCGTGGGTGACCCTTCTTCTTGGCGTGGTGCAGCTTCTTGGGTAAAATTCGCACCTTGCTGGCCACGAGGGAGTGGTCCGTGTCACAATCGGCACTGTGGTAGCTGCGGGTGAGGAGGACACTGGCCAGTTCTGCACGCCTGGTGATGACGAGGTCTAGCTGGTGGCAGTGGCGTGAACGTGGGTGTCTCCACGACACCTGGTGGATCTCCTTGCATTTGAAGAAAGTGTTGGTCACACATAGGCTGTGGGAGCAGCACATCTTCGGCAGTCGCTGACCATTCTCGTTTATCTTGCCCCTTCCGTAAAAGCTGAGACAGGTGGACCAGGCCTCATGGTCAGCTCCCACTCTAGCATTGAAGTCTCCTAGTAAGTAAAGGCTTTCATTGTTGGGGATACTGGATATTGCCTGATCCAGAGCCTCATAAAACTTGTCTTTCTCCTCGTAGGTAGAGCAGAAGGTTGGGGCGTACACGCTGAAGATGTTGACCGGGCCTAAGGATGTTGACAGTCGGAGGGCAAGGATACTCACCGTACCTGATGATGGAGGTTCAATGAAGGCGATAAGCGTGTTCTTGACGGCAAAGCCTACACCATGCTGCCTAGGTTCATCCAAGGGCGTCCCCTTCCAAACGAACGTGTAATTGGCTTCCCTGATGGTGCCGCTGTCAGCCAGTCGGGTCTCCTGGAGGCAGGCAATGTCGATGTTCAGTCGGGACAGTTCTCTGTCAATGACGACAGTCTTCCGTGCATCGTCGATCTGTTGTAGGTCAGCGGTCAATCCAGGACACATGGTCCTGATGTTCCAGGTTGCAAAACGAAGAGTTGGAGTCTTCTTATTGCTTCTTTTAGTTTTTCCTGGTGCAGAGGTTTGTGGCCCACTTGTCGAGATGGTTCTCTAAGCTCCACGCACCCAGTGAAGCAGGCAGGCCATGACGGGTAGCACCTTACTGACTGGGGGCTGCCCAGCTTCAGGCGGGATGTAGCTGTCCAGTGAGACCTGGTGATCTCTCCCACCGTCAGAAGTAACCCCTGGCGCCAAGCTCTACGCCAATCGAGCTTTGACTTAGAACCGGTAAACTGGTACTTCTCGTGTTGTGCCGACGCCGTACGACGACGCTGGAGTGTCCTCTCCAGTGGAGCTGTGAAGCCTGGGCAGGGTGGTATGGAGAATCAGCTGTTGCCCATGCAGCAGATCCCCCTCTCCACGCAGCTCGTGTGCCCAAGGTAACGACCAATGCCGATACAGCTTGGCAACCACGGCGTCGCAGGAGTTGGCGGAATGACGTTGAAGTCAAGTCAGACCGCCTTAGGGACTCCATCTCCGGATTTTCTGTCGGGGTTTACTCCCTTAGCCTTTCCCATGAGTGGGTATAGCCACAAGGCAGCAGAGGTTTGTAATCGGAGTTTTCCTTCTCCTAGATGAGCTACCATCCAAGGTTTACGAGTCCCATCTATCCGAAGCAACTAGTTTTAAGGCGCCATTGGGTCGCCTTTACCCCTTCTCCTGTTAGTGGAAAACATGGTCTGCCGGGCTTCAAATCTAAGCCACTCGCGAAGGCCAGGAACTGGATTTTAGTTGACAGAGGCAGTTAGAGACGCAAGTCGTTTGGGGGATTTTGGAGGATTGGGGCGCTTGTCTCCCACTCCCATCCCGGGCAATGTCAACCTTAGACCACAGGCTATACAGTAAACATAATACAGGCAATACAATGAGCATAATGCAGGCTATATAGTAAGCATACTACAGGCTATACTGTGAGCATAATACAGACTATAATGTGAGCATAATACAGGCTATAATGTGAGCATAATGCATGCTATACTGCGAGCATAATACAGGCTATACTGTGAGCATAATAAGGATATACGGTAATCATAATACAGGCTTTACGGTAAGCATAATATAGGCTATACAGTAATCATAGTACAGGATATACAGTAATGATACAGGCTATACAGTAAGCATAATACAGGCAATACAATGAGCATAATACAGGCTATACAGTAATCATAATAGATGCTATACAGTAGACATAATACAGGCTATACAGTAAGCATAATACAGGCTATACTGTGAGCATAATTCAGGTTATACTGTGAGCATAATACAGGCTATACTGTGAGCATAATACAGGCTATACAGAAAGTATAATACAGGCTATACAGTAAGCATAATACAGGCAATACAATGATCATAATAAGGCTATACAGTAATCATAACATATGCTATACAGTAGACATAATACAGGCTATACAATAAGCATAATACAGGCTATACTGTGAGCATATTACAGGTTATACAGTGAGCATAATACAGGCTATATAATGCCCATTAAAAGGCAAATTCTAAAACTGTACTGATATAAATTTGCAAAGAAATCGTTAAGAAGACGACCCCTTCTAAACAAACGTATGTATTTAATCCTACAAGAAAAGAGATACAAGGCAAACAGGCTATACTGTAATCATAATACAGGCTATACAGTAAGTAGAATGCAGGCTTAGTCCTTTTCTCACCAAGGCTGTGATGTTTCACACAAGCAGCAGAAGTACATTTGTTTAAAATCTATGTCCAGTTTCCTATTTATTGCGGACCGGCCTTACATAACGTCAAACATGTAAGAGTCAGATCTGAGTCGAATTAACCTGAGTTGTGAATTTTCCTACTTTGTAATAATCATTATTATTTTTTCTGCTGTGTGCGTACTTGTGTTTTCAGAAAGATTTGCCGAATTTGGCCTATGGCAGTTTTTGATGTTTGCGATCGCACTTCCGGTGTTTCGATGCTGTGAGCGTGCAAATGAAACCAGTCTTTGAGGGCCAAACAAGTTTTAGTCTTAAGAGGCTTTCCTGAGTCAGAATGAAATGCCCTATTTTATAAGTGTATGGTGTATTTGGTACAGGGGTAGATTTCTGGGTGCAATGCTGTATGCAAGTTGCAGATGTAGATGTACTACGTCTGTTATTATAGCTGTATGCTATCGATTTGTGTGTTTCATTTATGGAGATGGTAAGTGTGGGGTATTCAGGTTTGCTCATTGGTGTTATTTATTGGGAACAGAAAAAATTCCTTTCAACATGTTCGGGATTTGGGGGATTATTTATTTGTTTTGGTTGGTTGTTTTCCTGTTTTTCATGTTGTCCCTCAGTGTCTACTTCTTTCTTTGCTCTTCTTTAGAACTTCATTTACTGTTTTATGTTGCTATCTTCTTTTCCCCATGTTCTGCTGTGATGTTGCATTATTTTCTTAACCTTCTTTACTACCGCTACTTCTGTTCATGATCTTTTCTATTTATGCTACGTTGTACTCTTCTCTCTTGTCCTGCTGCGATGATGCTTTCTTTTTCTGATATTCTTTATTACTGCTTCTTGTTTCCCGTATGTTTCCTTGTCATACATTGTTGTTATCTTCTGCTTATGTCCTGATAGTCTTTATCACTAATTTTATTCACCCTGTTGGACATTGTTTATTATATGCCCCTAGTAACTCCGGGTAAGTGCTGCCTTCCCTATGTTTTTATGTTTGGTTTTCAGCTCTGTCCTTTCTTGATCGTAATGTGTCAGGTGTTTAGCACACGGTCGAATGTTTCTGAAGTTGGTCCGTGGGGTTAGTTTTTTTTGTGGTTCTTATAATATATTTTCCTGTACATCCTGTCAGTATGGTTCTACCTGTCCTTGTCCTATTTATTATCTTTTCATCGTACTGATTTTTGAAGGTAGAGCACTGTATGTTTATATATTTTCTCTTTTGTACATTTGTCTACTTGTTATCGTCTTGTCCCACTGTTCTTTCAAAAAAAATAATAACTTTGTTTTGTTCTGGATGGTGCTATTGATTTCAGCGACGCTGTATGCGATATTTTTAAAGATGGCGTGACTGATATTGTTTCTCGCATATGCATCTACTTTTTCATTTCCCGTAATTTGTATGTGGGAGTGGATCCATACGAATTCTACTTTCTTGTTGCTTTGCCCTATTTAAGTAGAGATCTTGTGTGATTTATCATGTTGGGTGTACTCTTTGATCGGTCGTATGCTAAGGATTGGAGGACAGCGAGTTGCTCAGTATAACTGCATCCGTGATTGCTTTAGTTCTGATGTACTTTTAGTACTGCTATAATGGACATAAATCATACCGCGTAGATTACGCACTCGTCCTGTAGTCGTCGGATGACCACGCCTGGCATTAGACTTAGTCTTTAAGACGCATTAAAGACGCAGTCAAGACGGGTGGTATATTTCAACTTCTTGCAGGTATAGCAGCGTAAACATCCGCTGCAGCCCCAGCTGTTGCAGAAGCAGTAGCACTTGGTGCTGTTGGAACTGCTGGTTCGACACTAAAAAAAGCAACAGGTCACGGAATAAAGACTTCCAAAAAAAGGGAAAGGTCTAAGATTGCCAGGAATTCCCCATTCTGGTACAGAAAAGGTCTAAGACTCCCTGGGACACTTAGTTAGACTCAAAGCGTCTCCTTCCTATGTCCAATTTCGATTTCATTGATGCTGCTAAGCGGTTAAACATTAAAATAAACTTCACGATTGTTTACGTGGAGGTTTTATTTTATTTGTATGGGTTAACGTCATAAAATAATTTTAAAATTTGTCGGCGGGTTTCAAATTATCGTCAGGTATTCAACATTACCAACACGATAAATATCAGATCCGCCAATATAAGGCCGTGAAGTAATTGCTGTACTCAGCGCTGTGTTATCATCAACACTATCACCTCATAAAGTCGTACACGAGTATACAATTAGACGGTATAGTCATCTACCGTTGCTTTAAACAGATCTTAAATTATAAAGGTAGATATTTATGGAACATCTTCTCGCCTGAGTAAAACTCAGCAAGGCCACTTTTCTAAATATACAACCCTTGACGTGGTTAAGGATGAACTCGCTAATCTTTTGAGTCTTGCAAATGTACACCAAAATGAAGTTGTTTTTTTCAGGATAAACAAGGAAAATTAAAGACGAGTAAAATTCCTTTGACATATATCATTGTACAGGTTCCAGATGCAACCGATGATAACTTAGTGGTGTTTACTGAAAACGACAAAATTAAAAATGAATCAGTCTTAACACTCATGGGAGAGATTACTGGACGCATCAGAAAAATTGCAGATATTATGTATGGTGATCTCAATATGAGTAAAAGTACGATTATTAATGTGAGAGAACCAAAGTAAGATAATGATATGGTAACAAAAAGATACGTAGACAGCAACAACAACACGATCAGAACTGAGATCAATGATCTTTTATTAACCACAGATGATACAATGACTGGTTCTCTCAATATAACTATTTAAAATTACCGGTCTTGGAGAACCAGAATCAAGCGTTGACGCTGCAATCAAGAAATACGTCGATGATAGTTACATTCCTATGAGTGGCCGAGTGATCTAAAGAACTCTCCGTTACGGATCACTGCCATCTCACCTCTGTCTGCGCAGGTTAGAATCTCGGATTCTGTCAATGTGGGTATGTGAGAAAGATTGCCAGTAGCTTCTCGAGGGTCGGTGGTTCTTTCCGGGGATGTCCCGGGTTCTTCCTCCACCATTAATACTGGCCACCATGTATAGCCTATCGTGTGCTGAAAAATTGCGTTAAACCCTACAACAACAACAACAACATAAATTCGTCATCATTAACAATCATTTATAAATTATCGAAAAAAAATTTAAACGGAATTGTTGATAATTTTTCTTTGGAAAGCCAACATTTATCGGTATTAATGTATCTGACATAAAACAGATCCCCGACAGTGTGGTATATACAGTAGCGTCTGGATCAGCATTATTGACACCACTTAATAAATCCATCAAACATTGCGCTGATGTTTCCGGTATATGCCGGTTCTCAGTACTCGGTACTACGACATGTACCATATCTACCACAATTTCACGACGAGGGGAAAAAAATCGGAATTGTTGATGATTTCTTTTTGGAAAGCCAACATTTATCGGTATTAAATTATCTGACATAAAAATGATCACAAACCCACAAATCCACAATTATGTTCATTTTTTGAGAAAAATTCCGTTTAATATTTTGCAAGAAAATCTGGATCATATAGATCTATGTTAGTGATGTTTCATCAAAACGAGAAGGAAACCTTTTGTTGTGGAACCCGAAGAAAATGTTTTAGGTTTGTTGTGCTATATGTGTCTAGAATTAGTCACTAAACTACCACCTACTTAAAATATAATGAACACCCCAATCGACGTTCAACATTTCAGATACGATCAAGTATGTAAGTGGCAAACCAAACTAAAAAATGTCGTTGACGAGTATACAGTAAAAGTAAATAATATCACAGACGTGCAGTTGTCGCTGACATAATTGAATATTCGACGCCCGCTGTTATCGCTGAAACGGGCATATTGCTATTCGCCATAACAATGACATCGCTAGGAGTTGTTAAAATTTGTGTTTCAGCTGCAACAATAATTATTGGTATTTTTAATAATATCGCGCTAAAAATATCTACATGTACAAATACAACATTGTATGAGTATACAATACAGCTGCATACAGCGACGCTAGCATACTCCAAATTATTGTCGTTCATATCATCGATGGAATAATATAAGATACTGAGTTCACATACATGATAAAGATTTATGACTGTGTCAGAATCTACGTCCGATTTAAAAAATCCGGAATCAGAATCCTGATTTAAAATCAAGGGTTATCAATAATGTCATCGTCGCAAGAATTACTGCAACAGATCATCGCTTATACAACTCCGTCAAAAACCAAAATGATATCAGCACGCTCAACTAATCCTGAATTTAGCGTTAATTTATCTAATTATACCTCTTGTTCTACAATACTTATAATTCTTTACCAACTTGAAGTATTATTTGTTAGGTTTGAATTGCAACTTGGCTGAATTGTGAGTACGGTTAATATTACAATTAGCTGATCTTCAGCATAAACTAGTCCAGTTCAAATCATGGGCTTACACATTTTGGTATTTGGGTCAAAACTTCCTTGTGATGTTAAGGGGTAAAATCAAAGATTATCTCATTCAACTTGGCATGTCTATTGTTATGCCAAGGAAAAAAAATAGATTGCTGACTATGTGTCAAAAGTGAAAACAGAATTGTCTTTTCTTCACATATATCAGATTGGAATATATGTATAATCTAGAAATACAAGTGACTGAAGTGTTTGTCTTACTTTACTTCTTTCTCTCCTACTGTGTTTATCTGCCTAAACAGTCATGTGCATGTGGGTGGCATAATGAATTATCCTCTTTTTTGCATCACATACATTTTCTAAGTATTCTATTTACAGATTAAATGGCATGAAGAGTTAGTAACCGCACTCAAATGTCACAATGGTATACAGAGATCGATGAGACGGGGTTGGCTACCAATAAAGCCTAATTCCCAAAATTATTGATTGCAATTGATTTAGGGGTTTTGAAAACGACATATAGAACGAATAGTCTTTTGTCGCGTTTGCCTGCCCGCGATTACGTAAGTCAGGAACAAAGGAATGGGTTAGCGCCATAAGTATGTCGACCCTGGCGATTAGTGTTTGTACAAGAGTTCTCTTCGTTAGGTGTCAAAACTAACATGTAAACGTTAGAAGCTTTGTGCTAGAACAAAGGACCCTTGATGATATTGTAAATCTCCCCGCTTTGACAGATGTCCTGAGGCTCGTCTGTTAAACTGTACCGACTGGGGTAGAATTGATATCCAATAAGAACTGAGAAAGGGTGGGGCCATCAATTCGAACCAGAATTTAACAGTCATTTGGGCTGGGAACGAATTAGTCATTGTGAAGCATCGTGCTGACAAGTTGTAGCAATAACTCCGGGATACACTCGTGATTTGGCGGGAAAAACCTTGGTACATTCAAGGACAGAAAGCTTCGCAAAGGTCAGTTATTTGCTCGATTGTTGCAGAATGTTACAGCATTGTAGCTGTAACTATGTGTAGTATGTATATTTACTTACTAGAATCGTTAGTACATATAATTACCTTTGTATTGTTTAATTTACATGCGTACTTGAGAAATGAGCTATGATTATGTAGATTGCTCGCTCGTCAGAATTAATATTGTAATTCGCTATTTAGTTACTTCGTGGTAAACTAGTGTATTTATTGATGTGATATTCTAGATTTTGCAATTGTTGAATCTAATTGTAACTTTGGAAATGGTTTCAGTGTGCAAATTTAAATAATATGGATATTTGAATATGTGTGTACACTTGTGGGAGTGTAATGTTCAGAAATGCGTCGGACTGTTGTGATATTGTTGAGAATAATGAGATTAAGAATATATATATATATATATATATATATATATATATATATATATATATATATATATATATATATATATATTGATGTGACGCAATTTAGTGATCTCTGCATGTTAAGTAGGATACGGCTCTTTATTGCAACGTTGTTTTCTATAAAAACGTGTGTAGTTTTCGATGTGCACGAATCCGTGACCAAAGATGTAGATAGCCTTTATCTGGTTGTTGATATAGTGTGAGGCGAGATGGGTAACAAAACATGCTAACGTCCTTCTGTTTTTCGTAGGAAGTTTTTGAAGACAGAACTACCGGGTAGTCAAGTCCCGAGTCTCAGAGAGACAGGATAGAACAATGCAGTAGGCCGAGAACAAGCCTAGTTGCTGGAGAAAGAGAGAGAGAGAAGGAGGAGGAGAAAAGGAGACAAAAGGGGAAGAGGATCGGAAGGATCGGAGTAAGGAGAACGCCGGAAGGAGGAAAGGAATTGGCGGAGTAAACAGATGAGTAGAAACCAAGTGCAGGGGAAAGCCATCTCACACTATAATCACGTTCACACTATAATCACGTGATGAAATAGGTTGTTACATACTCGAGATGAAGAAGATTGGTTAAGAAAATAATATCGTTTAATTTGTATTAAATTATTATTCTTTTGAATTTCACCTTTGCGTTCTTAATAATTTAATTGTCCGTATTGCTGACTGGAGGCTCAAAGCTTTACCTCACTCTATCACTAATTTCACTTCCTACAAAAACGAGCCAGGATGGGAATTCCAAAGTAATTCAAATAAATATTGGAGCATCCCACCCCAACGCTTAACAGTGGGTCACATAGAACCTCACATCTTTATTTAAATATATAATCAATTAAAATGTGAAATACAGAACTAAAGTGTTTCTTATTAATGTATAGGATATATGAATACTGACAACACTACTGTATCCCCAGGGAATGATGATACATGTCATACTCAGTGTGCTGCAGTGTGCTTATGATATTGAGGGACAGGTCAGGGCACTTTAGACATGAGAAGCATGATATGATGTGTCTGGAATTTAAGTCTGAAGAATAAATAATGAAAAGTTATAAAAAGAACAACATGGGGAGATATAAATTATAAATGGTGCGTGTGCTTTGGATTTTTAATGTAGCTTCAACAATGTTTCATATTGCTTTGATGTCAGCGATGTGACAGTCTATAGTGATGTCTAGCACTAGCGCATCATGCCGCCGCAGACATGTAGCATCATGTCCGACCCAGTCGCATTATCCTGACACCAGGCCGGCCAGTCCTAACACTAAGCTTTTAATGCTGTGCGCCAAGCGAGGCAGTTGCCTGTACCATATTTGGCATGACTTGACCGGGTTTTGAACCCGCGACCTCCCCGATTCAAGGCGGTTGCTCTTATCACTTGGCCAATTATAAACAGCAAAACAGATATAAATGCAGAAAGTGAATGCTGGGACTTGAAATAAATTTATTTTAATCATGTATTCTCGTGACCTGATCTGATTTTGTTATTTTAAGGACCTGCTCTATCTTCATTTATTTATTCATTAATTTGTTTTTATTTACTACATTTGTAAATCAGGTTTTATAACACTTCGTAATGATTTCTACTGATAATGCATGAGACAGAAAAAGTTGAATATTATGGCAAGTTTGATATTTGACTTTTAAGAAAAACATAAAGGATGTGAAGTTAGTTAAAAAATACCAAATTTGTTCAGTACTAAGTTTGCTTTCTCTGATAGGCAATGATGTATGCAAAAAGACGGGGTCAAGATATGTTGGTATGGAATGGCCAGACATACGATTAACTAACCGATATCTCTGCCTAATCATGCCTCTTGTTATAATATACTTGTAATTATTTACCACCCAGTACTTTATGACATGTTCAAATTCCAATAACAGAATTTAAAGTAAGTTAATATTTTAATAGATGATTTGTGCTCTTTAAATTTTATCATAAATTACTCTAGTCATAATTTTGGGCTGACACGCTTTTGATATTTGGATCAACCTTTATTTACATCGGTCAGGGGTAAAAATTTAAAATTGTTTCATCTAACTAAACCTGTCTTTTGGTATGACTAGGAAGAAAGAATATATTAGTGGCTATGCGACCAAAGGCTGAACTCGAGATTGTTACTTTTAATGTACCTGAACCTAAAGCTTTATAAAAAAAATAATTATTCCATTGTATCCTCTTTGAAACAATACATTTTGAATGTAGGCCAATATGTCACTTTTAATTACATAACCTTGGATTAAGCAATCTGAGGATGCGAAATTCCTGAGTTGACAACTACGCCCAAATGTGCCTAATGTGTGTTATACAATCAATAAATCCTCGCTATTCCATGTTAATGTACCAACTGGTTCAAACCATCAATAACTGGGAGGTTTAAATGCAAACACAGACATCGTTAGAATGAATGCACAATCTTATCTAACCTTTGTGCTGTCAGCAAAGCATTATCACTGGGAGATAAAGTACTTCAATGATTTGTTATCATACAAGGCACCAGTAGGTTTAGTCCTTCCAAGTACAGAAACTAAACAGATATGTATCAATTTTCAAGCACAATTTTCTCTTGTTCGCCTTTATTAGTTTACAACATTTGAAAAATGTATTTATATAAGTGATACAAAATATATATTTGATCTTCCTTCACTTCTTTCTTCAGCAGCAGAGGGGCTGTACAGACCGAAACTTTTTGCACAATAAACCCCTCCAGGAAACTATTCCTCGATAGAGGGCTTATTTCGACGAAATAAACCCTTCTATTCAGAATACAGGACAAAAAAAAAT
The DNA here is from genome assembly GCA_028554795.2 of Sinohyriopsis cumingii. NCBI lineage: Eukaryota > Metazoa > Mollusca > Bivalvia > Unionida > Unionidae > Sinohyriopsis > Sinohyriopsis cumingii. Next base: position 186,160,861 of record CM068824.1, on the reverse strand, counting down.
GTCCCCCGAAAACTCGAAGAGTTTCCAGGGACAAACTCGTTGAGTTTGCACTGACAACTTGGGTTACTTCAATAAATCTGAAACAGTTTCCGTGGCGGGGTCGTTATTGAAAAATCCATGGGTCGGGTCCATCCCCTCTGCTGCTCTGGGAAATGAGTTTCCAAGGAAAAACATTTTTATGTTAGCGGAATTAAATCATTGACAAATAAATAATGGCAAATATTGGAGAAGCACATACGACTAGATTAGCTCGAGAACGTCTCGAAGCAATTCAGAAATTTCTTCCTGTCCGTGATAGTGTCAGACAAAAATTACAACTAAGACAGCAAGCACGGGAAGGCTTTGCAGAGACTACGGAGGAATTATTTAAACCCGTGACCAAAGCTACTGAAAAATCCGCAGCTGTTACCAAAGAGGCTTTAATAGAGCAAAGGAAAATTTTACAGGATATTTCAGCTGGACTTAAACCCCCGCCTCCACCCGATGAAGTTGTTGTGTCAGTACCTGCTGGTAAGCGAGTAACAGGGAGAATTACTGACCCCGCCAAAAGATTTACGCCGGATTATATTGAACTTCTTAAAAATGTACCAGAAGAGAAATTACCTGAGACAATACTGTTAGGATTGATTAGAAGAGATGTGTCTTTAAACCCAGAACACGGTTCTATGACAGATGATAATTTTATCAAATATTCGTATCGTATACGTGAAAATAAAAAACAAATCAACAGGGACGATACAAAATACGATAGACTTGTAGATGCTATACGTAAACTTGAAATTCCACCATCGCAACCTCAAGAAGAAAAATCACCGTTGCAACACACAGAACGACAACAATATCCTTCACGGCGAAGAGCAATAGATCCTGACCTAACTCCGTTAAGTGAATACGAGGCTGCATCTGAAGGAAGTCCGCGGGGCCAAAAATTCAAACAAACTAGGTCGCCGATAATTAGCTTAACAACATCTTCTGAAAGTTTGCCTCAAGACATTTTATCCCCAAGAATTGTACCATCAACAGGGGAGGGTTTAGGATCCGGTTTTATTGCCTGCCCTAATAATATCATCGATGATGTATCACGGTTGGAAGTTCTCATCGGAGGAAGACGTGCCGGAAACAATTCTCCGGAAATTATAAATGAAGCCGCAGATATCTGTCAGAGACTATTTCAGCGTGGCATCATGGATATCAGCATCTACCGGGGGCTCATTGATGAACTCGCAGACGGTTACCACAGCGACTAATAATTAAATTTGCTAGCAAATTCAGTTAGATAAACAATAATTAAATAAAATGATACTACACGATTCTTTTCGCAGACCAAGAAGTGTCAGAGTAGTAAACTCACGATTACCAGTATACGAGGTTGTTTACGGAGATGGAGTCGGTGATGTTGTTAGGGATTTAGTCACAAGAATCGCTCCGAAAGCTGGACCGTTAGCAAAACAATTCGCGATGAAAGCCGCTGATGTTGTCAAGGATAAAGCCATTGGCACTGTTGGTAGTCTTGCCGGGAAAGCATTTCAATCAATCAAGGATCGACTAGCACAGCTGATACGAAAAAAAAACCCAGTCGAGAGGTTGGTGCCAGTAAAACTACCATCCACTGAAGCTATGCCGGCAAATGTTAGTAGCGTAGTAAATAAGGCCGTAAATCAGAAATTAGCTGAGATCGCAACAGCAGGAATTACCTCCAAAGCGTTGCAAGATAGTGTAACTGCTAATTTGATAGCTGGTAGTGGTTTCCGGTGACGATAACATTTTAATTAGATCATCACAAATAATAATAATGTTTGCACGAAAATCCAATGACGCGTTTGATATGTCCAAACCAGTACTTAAAGATGATTCTGTACGTGATTTTCAATATTATTCTTATGAAGCACGTGATCCTAACCAACGCGGAAGAATTGAACTACAGGTCCAGGATACAAGTAGATACTTCTTGCCCGCTGAGGCCTTCATCGAAGTTGAAGGTAGGCTTTTAAAGAATGATAACACCGGCTACGGAATCGGCGACCGAGTTGGATTTGTTAACAACGGCATCATGGCGTTATTTAAATCCGCTATTTACATGATAGATGGAAAAGAAATTGAAACAATTCATGATAACGTCGACGTTGCCACAACAATTCTCGGGTTGGCGAGATACTCGGATGATTACACCAGATCAGCCGGACCATCAATGATGTTTGCAAAGGATATAACCGACAGCCCCGAGAACAGGAATGTAACAATGAATAATGCCGGTGACGCAGTTGCATCGATGAACGAAAATTTTAATTTGGGTTTTGCAACACGTAGATCGATGTTAAGTGGAGATGAAGAGTTCTCAGGTGTGATTCCATTGTCTCACATCTTTGGATTCTGCAGAGATGTCCACAAGGTCATATTCGGTGCCAAACACACAGTTGTACTTGTGCGAAAACCTGATGATAATGACGCTATCTGGCGAGATGCTGCTGTTGCCCCTGGTCAGGTAATGCTAACTAAACTGTGGTTGTGGATGCCAGTGTTGTCTCCGTCAATCACCGAAGAACAACGACTGTTGTCTTTCATGGACACGGGCGGTAAATCACTGCTATCCTGGAAAACAACAACCACAGACGTTATTCAGGGTGATAATGGTGGGTTGTTTACATGGCATATATCATCGCAACAAGGAGTATCAGCACCACGACATATTTTCATTGCATTTCAATACCGTGCTAGAACAGATAGCCAGGAAAGAAATCCAATGGTATTTGATACACTTGGAGTTTCTGAAGTTTCGTTGAGAATAAATGGGCATCAGGAGCCATCTGAGGATATATTAATAGATTTCGAACATCATCGTGTCGCACGCGCGTATCATCGTCTGATGTCATTTATGGGGCGCGACCTTAATGTAGACACTGGCCTGCAAATATCACAGCGAGACTTTATGAGTTTATATCCGATTTATTACTTTTCGCTGGAACATCTTGATCTGGTTAAACAATCTGTTGTCGACCTACATTTCCGAGCTCGTGTAGGTGTTCCTGCTGGTGGTTACAGAGCGATTGCTGTCATACTCTCCGATAAAGCAATGCTGCTTGAAGGTGTTGGCGGACGAATGAGGGTCATCGACGCTCCAATCGAGAATATGTAACGCAATTAAAATCAAACTTAGGATATAATGTCATACAGTCATGTTAATGTCACCTTGACTTCCGGTCAAACGAAGAAATTGCAATCAAAGAACGCAAGCACGTGCGGGACATCAATAACACTAAAACGAGATCAGATCACTGGTGGTCCAAACAAATTGTCGTTGACTAATACTCAGCTTAAACATTTTAATAAGGCACTAACAGCAAAAACCGGTGTCCGACTTGATTTCTCTGCTGCAGCTATCAAGGACATGACTAAAACCGGTGGAATATTTCCTCTTCTCGCAGCAATACCGGCGTTGATTGCCGCGGCAGCACCAGCCGTAGCAAAAGCCGCAGCACTCGGTGCAGTTGGAACTGCAGCTGGAATGGCACTAAAAAAGGCAACGGGAAAAGGATACAAGAAAAAAAAGGGACGCGGTCTAAGACTACCAGGAACTCCACCATCATGGTATCCAAAAAAATTCTAACGCCGTTGAGCAATTTTGATTTACTCGATGCTGTTAAAAAATTGCGTGTAAAACATTTCAGAGGCGTATTTATGCGAGATCAATTACCGCAACGACCGAATAATCCAGAAACTGGCATTATCAATCTCGACAACAAAGATGGTCCGGGAACTCACTGGGTTGCTTACGCGATCGATCCACGTGGAATTATCTATTTTGATTCGTACGGTTTAGCACCGCCAGTTGAGTTTCTCAAGTATGTCAGCAGATTTTCTAATGTTCCAGTGTGGCAGTCGACGTTACCAACACAAACATTAATTGATCCGCCCATTTGTGGGAGGGAGGTTTTAAATGTTCTTGATGCAATCTCAAGAAATCCAGCAACTCCTCCTCATAAAGTAGTGTATGAATATACCGCATCGAGAAATGCTAGCATTTGAAAAACAGCAATAAGAATAATGGTGGATATTTACGGAAGACCTTTCACACGAGGAGGTAAACCAAGCACAGATGCTGATCTCTCAAAATATGCGACCAAAGATGAAGTCGATAATCTTTTGAATATAGCTGGAGTTGACCCAGATGAAGTTGCTATTTTCCAAGACAGGCAAGGAAAACTAAGAACGAGCAACATTAAGTGGAATGATATAATTCGCAGAGTTCTTGGAGCTACCAAGGATAACTTCGTTGCATTTAGTGATGGCGGCCGGATCAAGGACTCGAATATATCAATCGCAAGCATCAAAGACAGTATTGATAAAGGTGTTGATAAATGTGTGAAAAAAGCCGGTGACACGATGACAGGCGAACTCAGCATGAGCGGCAACAAAATAACCGCGTTAGCGAATCCCGAATCCGACCAGGATGCGTCAAACAAACAATACGTGGACATCGTCAACGGTAAACTAAATACGCTGCGTGCAGAGCATGATGTTCACGTGGGCGCGTTTACAAGATTTCGAAGAAACTTCGTAAAAACTGATGAGGTCGTGGATAAGTTCTTTGGGACTCCTCCAGTCGTCGATGTAAAACTCGCTGATGTAAAGACCGACATTAACACGATCAAACAAACACAGCAGGATATCGTATCGGGTATTCCTGATATCGTTAACAAAACCAGTTTGATTAAAGTTCCCACTGGAGTTACTCCGGGGCATATCACCAACATCGTATTCACGGTATCATCGGGATTCGCAACATGGTCACGACAAAATAACACTATCAAATATACAGCAACAGCCACCGGTGTTTACAGGTTGTCTGTGTTTTCAGCCGCTAAATTTGAAATCTTCACAACATATCCTTGGAGACATTCCACCGATAAGTATTCCGGGGTTTGCACTGTAATACTAAACAGCGGAACCGAGGAAACATTTATGCTTGAAGCCGAGGACGATAGTTTAACAGCAACATCTTACTGGTTTTGTTTGGAATTCGTCGCTGCAACGCCTCAATTGGTTACCGCGTAATTGAATAATGTCAACGACGCCAGATGCTCAACAATATCGATACAATCAAGTCCGTGAGTGGCAATCTGAGTTAAAAACTGTCATCGAAGTAACTAGTCAAAAAGTAAAAAAATACAAGCGCCGCATAACAGTGCTGGATATTATGGTTTATTCAGTATCTGCCGTTGTTGCATCTGCCGGAGCAATACTATCAGCGGTCACTCCGGTAACTGCAGCAGTCGCCGCCACGATCTGTGTTTCCGCGGCCACAACAACAGCTGGAGTTTTCGGCATCATAGCAAAAAAAATATCATCATGTGCTAACACAAAATTACACGATTACACGACAAAATTAAATACAGCCACGACCGCATATCAGAAATTATCATCGCTGATATCATCATCGTTAGACGTGCAAAGTAGCGACGCTACGATATCAGATTCTGAATTCAAACTAATGTCAGATGCGTACAATGACTATTTGAAAACTAAACAAATAAATAATGTCAATAGAACTGCTTCAACAAATAGTCACAAACACAACACCGGTAAGGACCACAATGATCTCAGTGTCCTCGACGACACCAGAATTCGGTATTAATTTTCGAACTCCAATTCCAGTGAGTGAAATCGCGTTAGCAAAGCTCAGTGTGTATCACAGCTGGCCCAATGTTAGGTCGGCATCATTTGGTGGTCTGCAGCCAAATAATTCATTCGTGTTCGGGAAAAGCAAAGCCGACTCCGGCGAACAGGGTGAACTTGACTGGAATACAATTACACTTCCCACTGGGAGTTATCAGATCGAAGAAATCAATAATGAGATACAACGCCAAATAAAACGAATCACCGGCAAGGAAGCCAAAATATCTATAACAGCTCATGAACCAACGCTGTCTGCGGTCATTGAAATCTCAACGCCAGGATACGCCGTGGATATTTATAACAGCTCAATCCGAACATTATTAGGATGGCCAAAGGCCCCCGAGGTTAAACCTCGTCCACCAAAACCTGAAAAATCGGATTTTATGACCTATAAAGAAGCACTACACGACCTCGAGTACAATTATTATTTACTCCTTGCAGATCAATTACTAGCAAGAAAAAGTACTTTAATGCCCGATACTTGGAGTATAGAAGCTCCACGTGTTAAGGGGGGGCAGGAGCTCCGTGTTTACCGTCTAGATGATATAGAATCTGAATTATTTATTCCGATCAATCTAGTACATAAACAACAGCTACAACTCCTGCGAGTATATTTCCAAGATTATATTTCTGATTTAACAAGTCCGCGTGATAATATTATCACAACCATAGAAAAACTAAACAAACTCGCATCGGCCATGGAAACTATAAATCTAAGAATAATTCAGGCTTTACTGGATCTTAAAGACTATATCGATGATAATTATAGACAGATAGCCAGAGCAGATTTTGCAATTAAATATGGTATTCAAGTGAATGATATTTCAGATTTTAAATTTCCTGGATATAACGTGCCCGAGCTGAGAAAATCAGTCTCTGATCTCATCGATCAATCTTTCGAAGATATTCTTGCCGCGTACGAACGAATAAAACCACAACCTGTTATTCTCAAGCACGACAACAGTACAGCATCCGATGGCAGACACATCTCACCCGGGATCGTAAATATCACAGATGTTATTGCGGTCAATCTTGTATGTGACGTCATCGATGGCAGTTACAGCGCATCAGATACTACGACGGCACAACAGGGGTTTATCCTGTATACGTTCACACCAAGAGACCCCCCTGGTTTTCTGATTGTGCAAGAACCAATCAATCCGGTCTATCTACGGTGTCATAACCCGTGGTTGTCAACGATAAATTTCAAACTCACCGACCAGAGGGGGAATTTGTTGGACCTGCGTGACGAGACTGTTAGTATAAACTTACTGGTGAAGTCCTAAGTCAAGGGATCCATAATATTTATAATAGTTTTTTTTTTCTGCACTGATCCATTTTCGTCATTTTATCGTGCAAATACCCTATCAAAACCAGCATAAGTTATCGTTGAAAGTGCTAGCACGCATTTAAAAAAAAACGGTTGTGTATAATGTATCAACCCGAGTACATTCATGCACGAGTTCATATTCATGATAAGCAAATTCTTTACGAGGCAATAAAAACCGCATTTCAAATACAGACATTCCCAGAACAGTATTTCCCCGTTAAAATAGTTATTGACGTGTATGGTGACGAAGACTTCTTGTTAACTCCGTCACAATTAACAGAGCTACAGCAAAATCATATGATCATAGTTTGGTGTCAACGAGAACAGATTATGAACTATTCTCATTCCTGTATTGATGTTGAAACGCTTAAGCAAATCCTGAAAATCTGAAAGCGCCCTTCACTTGAGAAACTCTTTGAGTTTCCAAGGGCAAAAAAAATAATACACTTTTTTTTTTACCCGTGGAAATGTGCTTTACACTCCAAGCGGGGGGGGGGGGGGCGCTAGCGTTCTCAGGTTCTACTTTCACTTTGTGCTGTGAGTCACACGCTATGCGGTTTATACTTCCTTGTCGGCCTCGTAGTCAGAAACACTAGTATTTTTGTCAGAAATGCAAGGCATTTCCGTGTCTAGATTCTTTATATAACCTTTTAACCGTCTCACCCTGGTGCTAATTAATTTTCGAGTCTCATACTCTTGTGACAATCCAAGACGAATCTTCTCAACTGCACGGCACAGTGGAATAAATTCAGATACCTGATTTTCAGTTATCCCGGCAAGTGATCTGTAAACACGATCTTGCAAACCCTTAATGAACCTATAACGAGCAGGGAGATTGTTCTTCCCCAAGCGTGATAGCTCATTCAAGGATTCAAAATCTGACATAATTGTTTCAGTGTCTAGTAAAATATTAAAACCTCGCTGTTGTAATTCTTTAATTTCAACAAGTATGGTATTTATATTTTCGTGATTCATATTATTATATATTTTTATATTTTTAATAGAAACACTTTGCATGAGAAACGCTAGCTTTCCAAAACAAAACGAGACAGTCGGAAACATTTATCCCCTGCAAGGGCCTAGATCGTCAAATAACGTTCTAGAACCCCACGAGGACTGCTTCCGACATGACAATACAACATGTAACACGAAACACTTTATCCCCTGCAAGAGCCTCTAGATCGTCAAATAACGTTCTATAGGCTCAAGAGGACGTGTTTAGTGAATTGACAAGGACAAACATATAACACGTAACTTATCCTAAGGACGGACCCCTCTGACTGCCAAGTGACTCAGAGGCACATTTATTTACAAGACGAGACAGCCCTGGCTTCTAGGATCGAGTTCTCTAGCAGGCCCGGCAAACATTTATTTGACAACACAAACAACCTTTACCTCTGATTCGAGTATCACAGCAAGCAAAGGTACAATGAACATGTAATCTTATCCTAAGAGACGGTACAGAACAGACAACCTTTACCTCTGATTCGAGTATCACAGCAAGCAAAGGTACAATGAACATGTAATCTTATCCTAAGAGACGGTACAGAACAGACAACCTTTAACCTCTGATTCGAGTATGACAGCAAGTAAAGGCACAATGAACATGTAATCTTATCCTAACTTATCCTAAGACCTTATCCTATGACGACACAAACATACACAGGTGGGTCATTTTCTACGGTCAGCAGCAGAGCAAAACCATCCATTGAATCGACCATTGGATGGTGCACAAAAGACACCCGCCATTGGCGGATTAAATTTATGGTTTTGCTTGCGCGTGCTGACTTTCGATCGACCCAAAGGTCTTAGGGAGCGATTTCGTATATAACCCAACTGTTACTTGCGAGTTGGAAATTCGCTCTAGCAGTGGGCGGGACTTGTTTAAAATATTTTAATTGTATGTTTTCTTAAGCGCGGTCATATAACAAGCACAGAAGAGCAAAACAGTCGGATATATTCAGTAAAACGAGGATATTGTTTGTAAAAAAATATATATTCTACGGTAAATAAATGATTACATGTTATGAACTCGATAAAATATTTTATCAAGGTGGCTTTCTTAGGGGGAGCAAATCCTCTGACCAGCAACGACAACTCTGCAAAGCGTTACACACTCTCGGAGGAGTTATCGTCGTTTGTGTCAACGATAAGAGTTATATAACAGAATGAAATCTTCTGTTTGAGCTTCTTTGAAAATGCTGTTTTGTAGATCCCATCTGCGACATGCTGTACAGAAGGTGGACAAATACCGAAATACCTACCGGCTGCGCTCATTGATTGAAATATTATTTCTTCACGAGTCTCAACATTCACAGATTTCACTGCTCTTCTTATAGCTGTTTTACATTTAACTCTTCCTCGTATGGTATTCTTGCTCTGAGTGATCGCTTGAAGGTTTTCAATACTGTTATCAAGTCTGTTCCCGTTAATATGATCAATGACAAGGCCTTTAGGGATCTCTCCGTTAAAAACCTCATAGACGAAACGATGACATAAATACCTCCCTTTCCTAACAGTAAATCTTAAATAACCAGCATTATCAACTGTACCAACTTGTTTCCTCAGCCTGTAGTTTCTCACTATGCCATCTCGGTTTGCCTCATAATTTGGAATAGTTGGATGTCGGACGAATTCTTGATTCATTATACTATAAGCAAATCATTGTCTAATTCATAATTTGTCTGAAAACTTATTTATGTAATCACGCTCGCATTTGAGAGCGTTATCACAGTCTGGATTTTTTTTATCATAATACCGTTTTAGTTCTCGATAGCGTTTTCCACCACACGCTGAACATAATTGCGTTTTTCCTCGTACTCCAATGCCGCATCTGATACACGGTATCGGTCCTAGACTCCCACCGCGGACCTGTTGAGCATGTTGTCCACAGTATTCGCCTCTGCAGGGTTTGCTACACGGCGCTGATGAATTTAGTTTGATCCACTTGCATTGGTTCATCATATAATATATTTGTCTATTTAAATATTTGTCTTAATTATAATAATGGGTTTTGAAAGACTATCCAGAATAAAACCCATATCAGGTTCTAGATTCGATCTTGACCGGTTAACCGCTGATCCACGACGAAGAGAGTTAGCAGAGGTAATTGGTGTTATCAAGAATGCCAAAGAAGAGTTTCGTCGTGATGGTGCCGCACACACGTGGTCTTCGTATAAAATTATCCTCGGAAACGCGAGCATTTCTCGTGACCGTATCATTGATGCTACCATGAACGATACAATCGCGCGTAACATAATTGGGTATCTCGACGATAGAAGATATTTCGTACAGATAAAATTTATTGTTGGAGTCGGCGAGGGAACGTGGATTATCAGAGACAAACTAGACCCTGTTCTTGATGCCAGAGGCGTTCGTGGAAAAACCGTTCTGTTAAGTAAAGACTCAAAACCGGGAGTACTTGTTGGGATTGATATACCATATTATGCCAGAGCGTATCCTGTGACCGCAGTTGTTTATGGAATTTATCCGATGAAGAAACCACGCGTTGATAAACTCAAACCGATGAAGGTGTCGGTGTTGAATTGTGTAGCTGAGCGAGTAATGGAACATTTTAAAAATGCAATGCGAGGAAACGGCCTAACACCGCTAAGACAAACTAAAATAACAGCGTGGGCGACACGAGTAGCGGATAAAGGAGCGTCAATAAATGATGTTGCTGAGCTAGAGCGATTACTAAAATTTCCTATAACGGTTTCATCGTTAACCGGTGAGGTATTGTATGAGTGTAAATACAATTCCCGTGGAACACCAATAACTATTATCGATCATAACAGTCACGCCTGGACTGACTCGGTTAGGATATTTCCGCAAGACCGTGTTGTGAAGTATTATCCGGAATTGCAAAGCAATTCTGGGAGCATGTTTGATTTTATTTATCAGATAAGTAAAACCGATCCAGTGTCTGTGTGGTTATTCAGAAGTAGCGAAGATGGAGAATATGATCAGTTTGTGAGACCCAACGGGGAAATATACAGAACAATGGCGTTACAGCAGGAAATGAAAAAACTCGCAGAAAAATATCATGCTGGCAACACTGATACGTTACTGACACACTGTTTTACTGTCCCGGGTGTTGTCGCGCATGTAGCCCGGGAACGAAATTCATGGAGACCAACTCCGAAAAGTTTTCTTGCTGATATCCAGCAGAGCTGTGTCGAATACGGACACGGCGGTTTGTGGAATACTCAGTATGATCACCGCGGTATGATATCCGTGGACATGACGGCGTGTTATCCAGGAAGTTTCCTTGGGCGTGGAGAATGCAGCGAATATTTTAAACGGTTTGGCCACGCTGGCAATACCATGACAAGAGTAGCTGTCAACGGTGTTTTACCCGATTTTGACTTGACCGGATTTGCTTGTGTGTCGTCGTTTAAATTCGCTAAGGATTTACATCCTGTGTGTTATGTTTGGTTTGGCAGACATTTCGTTGAGAAGCGATGGGCACCGATAGTGTTATTGCGATACATGCTTGACAGTCGAATACTGTTGTCGCTGACGGTCAGCGAAGCGATTATATGTTATTGTCGTCAAACCGAAGTTTGGTTGCCAACTCCAACGCCGGTTACGTTAGAAGAAGTCATCGAAGATTGGTCACGAGAATATCCAGAAACTTCTATCGACGCTATCATCAAGAAAGCTCCTGAAGTACTTAAAAGCAAACTCAGAAATGATGAAAGCACAGCAAAAGATCTAGGACGAAGAATAATAGGGAAATTCACTCAAGGTGGAGCGTATGATCATAAACAACATCACAGTCGATTAATCATGGACAAGACTGAATTGGATCTTATTGTCGCTGATGCAGCCACGAACAACATGTTCTGTAACCGCAAAGATGTGTTTCTGTCAAACGGGGAAAAACTAGGGACTGTTTTTAGTTATATTGACGGAGAATCATCTCAGTACATACATTTGAGATCTTCGATGCTGGCTTATGTATCCATAAATTTGTTGTCGATGATCAATAGATTCCCTGTTGCCGCAGTGAGAGTTGCAACGGATTCATTTTATATTGATAAAAAACACTCAGCGCTGTTGGATAATGTTATATCGGATGATCCATCGTGGGGCTCGTGGAGAATAAAGAATGAAATGTTACACGGATATTGTAAATCGGCTGATGTTGAAATCGAGGATGAGTATCGCAGCGCAGAAATATCTTCGATGGTTTCGTCGGGGGCAACTTCGTTGTTGCCGCCGGTGCACGATCCTGTTACAAGACACAAAACAGTTTATCTGAACGGTCCTGGTGGTTCTGGTAAAACAACTCGAGCGATTGAATTATTTAGAAACTCTGACATGATTGTGCTAACACCCACACACAGACTTGCCAGGGAGATGAGACAACGGGATGTTAACGCGTGCACGTATCACAGTTTTTTCAAATACAGCGGCGGCACGTGGACACCTGAACGAATGGGAACGAAATATATTCCCGAGAAAATCATCTGGGATGAGATAGACACTGTGCCGTTGGATACATTAAAACAGTTTCTGGATTGGCTGCTAAAGAAAAATACCGCAGTGGTGATGTGCGGCGATCATGGTCAACCACCCCCATTTACAGGTGAATCTCCACACGAGTGGCTGAAAACTTTTGTAGATTATTATGAGGAAATAACTAACGATGTTAGAGCACTCGATGAAACGCTGAAAGAGTTTAAGGCACTGATCAGGCTACAAACCAATAAAGTCCAGTGTGAGATAATGCGTGAAATAATTCCAGAGACTTCGCTGAGCGACTTTTGGGAAACGTGGAAACCAGGTGACTTAATTGTGGCAAGTAGAAAGATAGTCAGGGACACACTTCAGCAGCGGTTATTTCAGTTACATCAGAAGAAATTTCCCATGTTGCCAGTGCCGTTGTGTTATAGACCAGCTGATACGCGATTGCAGAATATTGATGTTGATATTCCAGGGCGCCTGACTGCGTCGGGTCCGGAGAAACAGAATTTAGTATCAAATGATATTGTCACAGTTGATGTTGATGCTGTTGAACAGGCACTGAAAATGAGCAAATCCCCGTGGACGCTAGGATACGCTATGACCATCCACAGTTCGCAGGGACTAACTATTTCAGATACAACAGTTTGGATTGTTGATGATCGCATCGAGTGGTCAAATTTAGTTTATTTAGCCGTGTCAAGAGTAAGAAGGATAGGTCAGTTACGAAGAATTGTATTAGATGATGTTGTCAACGACAGCTCAATCGCTGATGACACAATAAGAAAGAAATTAGCCGGTTACAAACAGAGCGACAAAAAAAATGGTAGAGAGTTTGATCCCAAACAAAGTTTGGATGTTGAATTTGTAATACAATTACAACAACAGCAGAATAATCACTGTGCGAGTTGTAATTGTTTATTGCTGTGGCAGTATTCGAAAAACGACCCAAGGCAATTCACCGTAGATAGAATAGATAGCAGTCGCGGTCATACACGTGAAAATGTGATGTTGACCTGTCTTGAGTGTAACCGACGCAGAGGTGTTGCTGCAGTTATTTAAATGATTGAATCACTTCAGTGCGGATCACTTTAGTGATCGGGGTGGTAATTGTGTATCCTCGGGAATCACCTGAAGTTGCTCGCGTTTAAATCCGCGTTGAGGAGCAGTCGAATCTAATCTGTAGATTGCGTTTCTCCCAGTTGATCTGGTTATGCTGGATATCTTATGTGTAGTAACACTCCATGTGGGATCGGTTGCTCTTTTTTTCCCTCCTTCTAGTTCGCCTGGTTCGTATAAATACCTAACGGTGACATTACCCAGCAGTGGGGACGCTAGCGTCCCTGGCTGCGTTGAAACATTTTGTTGCTGTTGTCCGCGTTCACTGACGCGGGGTATATATTTTTTTGTGATTGCATTTACAGGTCTCATGTTTGTTGTTCTGGTAATTTCATTATTCAGTGCGGCTATCACGTTTGGCAGTCTTGCAACCCATTCACGAGATCTCGTATCGTAAATGAATTCCCTCGCGTACTGGTATCGGAATAATCTCTCAGCGAGTGTTCTATTAAATCGCTCAACAATTGCCTGATCCCGATGAATTTCAGTATGTCCTCGTCGTATGGTAACGTTATGCTGCTTTGTCAGTGATGACACCGCGCCCTGAAATTCCTTGCCAGGATCAACTTGTAATAATCGTGGCCAGTTTAGAGGTCCTCGTTGATAAATTCGTTTAAACGCAGAGGCGACTTCGGACGCTGTTTTAGTCGCTAACGGTTCTGCTTCTTTGTATCTACTGGCAACATCAACTACTGTTAGCGCGTATTTGTATATTTTTCTACGGACAGTATCATGAGGCAGGAATAGTATGTCAGCCTGATGAACTTCATTGGGCACACTAACATCAAAATGTGCAAAGTTGATTTGTCGAGGTGGTGGTAAGTAGATTTGCCATATTGCTTGTTTTGATAGCCAATTTTTGGCAACCTCGCGTGTTACTGATGCCGCGTTGGCGAGTTTATTAATTGCTGAGTTACCTCTCCAGTATCCGATTGGGGAATAATAAATCGCTTGCATTTTTATTTAATTATCCAGCGCCTAATACTAATTTAGATTTCATCGCTGATCTTACTAACCAATTAGCGAGTGACTCCTTAAATGATTTATTTTTTATGGCGCTTAGTGCATGAATTAATTTCACATCCGCGATATGCCTGTCTTGTAGATCTTTACTTCGATAAGCAACATCATGTATGTGACACGCTGCGTCGATAGCGTTTATCGGATACTCTCCCGGTTTTGGTTTAGATTGTTCATCAAGTCTGATATCTAGTCGGGTCCCTGGACCGCAGTAATTGTATCCTGGGAGATGTTTTTCTCCGGGATACTTTGCCCAGGGAGTTCCGGGGAGCTTTCCAAGTTTGGCTGCAATGTCACCTCCGCTAAATTCTCGCTTTTTTTTTGAAATCTAAATTTTTTTGTGCCACATCGCGTACACTTACCAGAAAGTGCTTGTCTGTTATTTTTTGTTGTAATGGTTGTTAGATCATTCGTAGGGGTTCGTGCCTTACACTTCACACAATATAGATCCATAATTATTATTCTTTATATACAAATGGAAATTACAGATTTTTCTGCGACAAAAAAGAAAGAGCCAGTTAAGCATAATTCAGTGCTACCAAACTCTATCCGCGCGATTATAATTGGGCCATCCGGTTCAGGTAAAACACAGCTGTTGCTGAACTTGATAATGAAGTGGATGAAATGGGATAAACTGTATTTGATAGCTCCATCTGTAGATGATCAACGATGCTATAACGTTATAAAAGATTTTAATGAGAGTGCAAGCGCGCTGAGTAAAGACGGTGAGGATGTTGTTGAATTTATCACTGATATCGAAGAAGCCCCCAGCGTCGAGGATCTTGATGAATCAATTAACAACCTAGTAGTGTATGATGATGTTATGTTGGACAAGCAAAAAAATCCCGCAAGAATATTTTCCCGGGGACGTCACAAAAACACTGATGTGATTTATGTTACTCAGCGTTATACACAAATTCCTAAAGTAATCAGGGATAATTGTAATCTTCTTGCGATATTCAATGGAGTTGATACACATACACTGAGAAATATTCATCAAACCTGGTGTGGTGGCGATATGGATTTAAATAAATTTAAAAATTTCTTCAGTCATGCTCAAAGAAAACCTCACGGATTTGTGACAATAAATTTACACGATCCCAGAACAAGATACCGTATTGGACTTGATACACTATTTGCAACATAAAAATGTTTTTCCTTGGAAACTCATTTCCCAGAGCAGCAGAGGGGATGGACCCGACCCATGGATTTTTCAATAACGACCCCGCCACGGAAACTGTTTCAGATTTATTGAAGTAACCCAAGTTGTCAGTGCAAACTCAACGAGTTTGTCCCTGGAAACTCTTCGAGTTTTCGGGGGACATTTTTTTTTGTCCTGTATTCTGAATAGAAGGGTTTATTTCGTCGAAATAAGCCCTCTATCGAGGAATAGTTTCCTGGAGGGGTTTATTGTGCAAAAAGTTTCGGTCTGTACAGCCCCTCTGCTGCTTCTTCTCTACGGTTTACATCTTCTGAAACAGTCATCTGCTGCCAAATGTCATGATGACCTACCCTTTTATAAACCTCACATATATTTTCTATTTACAGATTAAATGATACAACCAGGAAGTTTCAGTTAGTAACCGAACTTAACGTGTCGTCTTGATAGTGGTCTACAAAGATAAGAAAGCTGGGCTGACTACCCATAAAATCTAATTACGATTTTGAATCAATACAACAACCAATTCCTTTAGTAGAATCAACTGCTGGATCAAGATTTACAATTCACACACATAAACATATTCCAGTATCAGTCGCTCATAAAGTGACGTGTTTCGATCCATCGTTGTCATTGCCAGTTAAATTATATCGCCGCACAAATATCACTGAGGAAGATCCAGCAGTTTGGTTATTAAAAGATCTGTTCAATGAGGCAACTCAGATCTTAAACCGAAAACCAGTCCCATTGATCGCGTTAATAGAACAACAGCAACAGGAATTTTACACGGCAACGTGCTGTCATATTTGCATGGAAAAGTTCGCTGATGATAAAGTTTACGAGTACTGCCTTATAACAGGAAAATATCGCGGTGCTGCACATGGATCATGCGCTGAAAAGTTTAATAAACTAAAATTCATTCCTGTTATCGCCCACAATTTCCTGGGATATGATAGTCATTTTATTATAAATGCGCTCGCGGATCCAACAATTATTAATTTATGTGGCGATCACCGCATGGAGGGAATTCCTACTAATACTGAAAAATTCATTTCATTGACGTTGTTCGGAAAACTGAAGTTTATTGATAGCCTTCAGTTTATGCCATTAAGTCTTGATCAACTAGCAAAAAATTGTGTTAAATTTCCCTCGTTGTCTGAACATTTCTCTGACAAAGTAAACTCTATGAAGCACAAAGGAATCTTTCCATACGAGTACATAGATGACTTTGAGCGCCTCAATGAGACATCGTTACCAGATCATAGTAAATGTTACTCAGAACTTTCTGCTGCCAACGTTTCCAATGATGAGTTTGAGCACGCGCATAAAATTTGGAAGGAATTTAATTGTGGGACCATTGGCGAGTACATGGACTTACATTTGATACAAGATGTGTTATTACTCGATGATGTGTTTCAGTGTTTTCGCAGCACTAGCATAAACGATTATAAACTTGATCCCTGCTGGTATTTTTCATCACCGGAAATGCTTGGGATGCTATGTCAAAATTAACTAATTCTAGTGTAACGTTGATAACTGACCCTGACGTACTTGTTTATTGAAAAAGCAACACGAGGAGGAATCAACGTAGTAACTAAGAAACACGCGCACGCAAAAAACAAATACCTACCTGATTATGATGAATCTGCCAACGTCAATAGTATTGTTTATTTTCTGCAAATAATCTGTATGAATAGGCAATGTCAGATGGCAATGCCTGATAAATCTATTGGATGGGAAAACATAGATTCGTTTCTAGCGGATACAGACAATATGACGAAAGATCTCTCTGAGGAAAATTTCACATATTATGTTGAGGCTGACATTGAATACCCTAATAGCTTGCATGATTTGCACAATGATTATCCGTTTTTAGCAGAAAAAATGATAATACCAGATTCGCTATTATCAGCAAATCAGTTATTATTACGTAAATGTAAACCATGCACAATTTAAAAGTTAATACCAAATCTATTAAATAAACGCGGTTATATTTGTCACTATCGGTTATTACATCAAGCTATATATTACGGGTTAATAGTAACAAACGTCCACCGTGTGCTGAAGATTGGCCAAAGTCGATGGTTAGCTGATTATATTAAGTTTAATACCGACATGAGAGCTTAATCGACTACGAATTTTGATAAAGACTTCTATAAGTTAATGAACAATTCAGTATTTGGCAAAACCATGGAGAACAAACGTAATCGGTGTGATATTGAACTTGTCAACGATAACACAAAACGATTCAGTAAACTTGTTTCCTCGGAACGATACATCGGAAGAGTACCAATAAACGGCGGCCTTGTTAATGTGAAAAAACATAAAAATAATGTTGAACTTGATAAACCTGTCTATGTTGGTGCAGCTGTGTTAGATATTTCAAAGTGGCTCATGTATAATTTACACTATGGTTTTGCTGAAACAACAGTGGCCTGATGTAAAATTGTTGTTCACGGATACAGATTCGCTTGTTTATGAGATACCATCTCGTGATATATACGAAGATATTTATAATAACCGTGAGTTGTTTGATTTATCTGACGTGAAAGGAAAATTCAACGGTAACTCTAATAAAAAAGTGATAGGAAAGTTCAAAGATGAATCATGTTTCGATCCGATTGTTGATTGTGTTGGCCTTCGTTCTAAAAAGTACTCGGTGTTGTTGCTCAATGAATCTAAAAATATGATGAAGGCTAAAGGTGTTAAAAAGGCTGTCGTCAAGAAGACTTTTACACATGGTAATATTCGGCGAGGAAAAATATCACATCGCAGAAATGACCACGATAAGATCTATAAAACATCAGATTGAAACAAACAAACGTTATAAACAGGGATTGATTAATTTTGATGACAAGAGATATTGAGAAGATGGTATTAATACTCTCGCGTTAGGGCATTATAAAACCAGAGCTTGTTAGCTTATCCTTTACTCGCCAAGGTAGGTTATTAATCGTGTTATTTATGATATTAACTGGCTCAGAAGTTGCCCACGCGGATAATTTTTCATGATTTGTATCATAAATTATCCACGTGGTTTGATCGGGTAATATAATACAATCGCTTCATTTTTAGATGAATTAATTCTGGCTACACTAACTCCAAGACATTTAGCTGCAATAGATCTGGACCAGCGTTCAATTATACATCATTTTGTTATGTTTATGCAAGTTGTTCTGATACTTTTATCTGGATAATTATTTGTTAATTTTTTGTACATAAAGGCATAAAATAGGGTTACTTGCGCAGATGGAGCCCATTTCTCCATTCTACTTCTTTTACTTCTATGCAACATCGCTGAGATGCGCCCTTAAATTAATATTTTAACTTAGATATAAATGCGTGTGTCCTGTCGTTGTAAATTGATCACAGAGGGGCTATAATTACTAATATCTTGTTCACACATGAAATGGTATGGAGTTGTGCTCATAACCCCTTATATGGAGTTGTGCTCATAACCCCTCTATGGAGTTGTGCTCATGACCCCCCTCATGGAATTGGGCTCATAACCCCCTTTACACATACTACTAAAGATTAAGGATTGTATTTCGTTTTGGAGTTTTGAAAAGTGACGTATATTAGTAGTGAATAGGGACGATTTGGCGACAATGGGACTTTAATTGTAAAATAGGGGGTTTGCCCTTTGGCGACAATGGGAATTTATCATGGGGAAATTTAACTGGGATGGGACTGTAGAGCGAGAAAGGGAATTTTACACGGGGAAATTTAACAGGGATGGGACTGTAGAGCGAGAAGGGAAAGAGAGCGTCTGACGCCATGATAGGGGAGGTTGGTAACACTGTAGCAACTAGGGGCAGGTGACGTCACAGGACTGAGCAAAGAGCGGGGTGTACAGAGAGAATACAGACAAGACTTAAATTATACACAGACCACAATTAAAAGATAATTTTTTGTTTTGGAGTTAGGCAAGAAAGTCAATTTCTTTTCGAGACGTATGAATGGCCCTGAAAAGGGCCTTTGGGTTTATGTTAACCTTATTCCATGTTAACATAGAGGGCAATGCTTAGGTCGTCTTCTTTTTCTTAAACTTTGTCTCACTTCTGGACTGTAAATTAAAACCCTCTTTAAACAACCTTGACACTCCATGCAGATTCTTTTCTTCCAAAAGCTTGTATCTGTCATCTTGACAATAGCCCATTTGATGCAGACTTCGGTGAACTTCGTAATTTGCTCGGAATTTTGATCACATGGCGGATGGTTAGCTGACCTTAATAGCCACTCGATAGGTGGTGGGCAAAATATGGCTAACGCTTCAGCATCAACTTCTGTAACAACTTCAACATCGTTTATCGAGTTGACAAATGCATATTCAACAGAGATGCTGCCGCAGGTATTGACGAAATTTAATATTGGAACCATCCTGTCTTATTTTCTGGAAACTAGGGCGGATTTCAAACCCATACGAGAGAGTAGCGTTGAGCTATTTACATCTGGACATGCACATGTAAGTAAGGAAACGGTGTCGAAGTAAATTTAATCCTGACAATCAAAGAGCAAGTTGTTCAAACTATTTCTGTGCATTGGAAACGTTACTATAATTAAATGCGTTTCATATGAGTTTAACAGATTTGTTTTTGAAAGTCTGTGGATAATTTACATATCAATTTCAATCATTTAATTAATTTTATTGCTGAAATATTTCTAAACAACAATGGACGCCATTTTGTTACGTACATGTACCCACCAGGGTTTGACTGGCTGGAGTTTAAAGTAACTCGGGAGGTTATTCGCATAATTACAGAGCAACTCGGTTAAATTCGGTATAAAACTGGCTATGGTCCACGATGATAGGACATACATCGGTAAGTCCGACCGGAGCAGCATTGAAGATACTAGAGTAGAGGATTCCCCGTTGGTCAACATCTTGTTGACGAGAACAGGTGAAGGAATGCAGCGAAATGCGGTTATTTATAGGGAAAGGGAGGATAGAAACGGATTGAGTTAATTCACCAATCCAAACACGCGTTACAAAATTCATCACCCGACGTCCAATCCGAGGAGAGCAGTCTGTGACGTCGCATTTCTTATATAGAGGTGCTAGCGTCTGTGCGCAGTCAATCCATGCGACAGTTTTCAAACATGACGGAAACTCAGAAGACGGTGAATTTGGGTGCACCGGCCGTGGCAACGAAAAGCAATGGAATAGCATCGACTACCCAAGGGAACCCGGACTTCCAGAAGAGTTGAATTTAAATTGGGATTTTGTGGATTTTCTTACCTCGCAAGAATTTGTTCCGGAACCAGTACCTTCGTCACCTTCTTTACCACACGTGAGAATTTTAAACAGAGACAGAAAGAAGAATTGGAGAAATTAATGCAGCAGCAAAAGGAAGCAGAACAAGCTTTTCTCCTACAGAAGCAAGAAGAGGATGTAAGAAGGAAACAACAAGAAGAAGCAGCAGAGAAGAAACAAGGGTGTGAAAGTCAAACGGTCACTGTACTGTTAGAAATTTTAGCGGAGTTAAGAAGTCTGAAACAAATGTATCAGACTTCTTTATTACGATCGAGGAGAAAAAGACCTTCCCGGGCTGAACAACCCAACCCTGTGACTACGCTTGCCATACCACCCTTAGTGACTTCTACCAAATCATCATATACAGTACGCAGTCCAGAAGTAGGCTTTCGCCATGGCAAAGGCTTAAGACAGTTAAAGTTGTTTGAATCAACAAATACCCCAAAGGCCCTTTTCAGGGCCACCATTTCTCTCGAAGGAGATATTATTTAAATTGCTGACATCAATTAAAACTCAAAACTCCCTTTTCTACCCTTATGGTACGTGTGAATGTAGGAGTGGTTGAGTGTAGATTCTTATTCTAAAAATCAAAGTCAAGAGACACTTACGTTTAATGACTGGTCTATTCTGGTAAAACTTTTACAATCCAATTCACAGCACAACATAGCACTTTAAAAAGTTCATAGGCTTCTTGTTCTCTGTTTTTACTCTCTCTGTTTTTCATATTTCTTCACTTTCACAGCATTTTCCTCCTCTTCCTCCGTATTTTCCTCCCTTCTTCTTTTCTTCTTCTGCTTCTGTTTCTTGACATGACTAGATTCTTCCTCTTCTTCCTCTCCAGATTCCCTCTCTTCTTCGTGTTCCTCTTGTTTCTTAGGGCATTCTGAAGACGAATGTCCTTTTTCTTGACAGTGATAACAGGTATCTTGACTTTTGTCTCTTCTGTCCCTTGTTTTGCTTTTTTGACGGTCTGGACACTCTGAAGACCAGTGCCCTTTATTTTTACAGATATAGCAAGTATCTTGACTTTTATTTCGAAAGGAAGGAAAGTAGTCCGTCGGCTTGTCTGAACAAAATTTTCTAATTACCCCTCGCAAAGTTTTGCTCAGTTTCAGAGTGAAATGAATAGTGGAAGTACAAGACACACACTCTTTATATATACGCTGGTCTGCCATGCATATAAAGTAAACATGGTGTTTAACATGTAGTCATTTGACTTTTTTCAGTCAAGATGAAACGATCGAATCCATTCGAGAAGAAAGAAGAAAGTAAGAGGCAGACACGTGATCTATCACCTCTTACCATAGCTGAAGTCTTGACACAAATTCATGTCCGTGATTTTGAAGATGACATGAGTGAACCAGAATCCAGACCCAGAGAGTCTGTACCTAATCGAAGTTCACCACCCTTAGTCAATCCTGAAAATTACTATCAATTTCGAGAGACGGAAAAGCGCTTTTCTAGAAAATTTAGAGCCACGGCTTACACTTACAGGATGAAGTTTAAAGATTTCAAGTCCGACGTACCGTTGGAGAAAGCAGACTGGTTCATCACCGAGATGTGGGATTTTTTGTTAACCACACTAAAGCGACAATGTCAACGCAAAGAAGACGATCGCTTGAGACTTTCCATATAACATGACGGTTTGAAATCCCCTGTTTGGATCGAGTTTAGCAGTCCCGCAGAATTGACGCCTTCCAAAGTCATGGACAAGATTCAACACGTGCAACAATCCAATGACCAGTTGACATCACCGATGGAAAAGTCACACTATCAATGACCCTCGTCTCTGCTCCTCAAGGAACCGGACAACGCAAAAAGGTGTTATTGGTGAACGACCTTCGCATCACCAAAAAGAGCCTCGTCCAAATTAACAATCCTCAAGACCAGATGTGTTTAACCCGTGCCATCGTGGTGGGAAGAACTTATGCCAACAAGAACGACACGGCAGAATGGAAAAAAGCCTGGAAAACTATTCAAAATTCTGACTGAGCCAAACACCTTGAACGTGCACCCTCAAGAAGTGCGCGGTCCTCTGTTGTTTCGAGGCCAAGACTCTAAGGACGGAAAATACATTCATGTCTATCATCACGATGAACATGTCGATACCATTACCAGTATCACTGGATTCCTGGGATACGGTTATTATTGTGAGAAATGTGACTATGGCTATAACAATCGAGAGCGACACAAACATTGTGGATCGAACTGCTCAGGATGTTTGGACTCTCAACCCTGTCTGGACATTGGACAAGAAAGAGTGCATTGTCCTGCTTGTCTGCGCACGTTTGTCAGCCCTGCCTGGTACCAACAAGATCTAAAGACTTAAGGTTCATGGCAGAAATGTGCTTACCAAGTGCTGAGATTGTGCCCCTCCTGTGGACAAGGCATACGTGCCAATTGTGTTTAGATTTCGAATGCATGGAAGAGACTGGCATTCATATTCCTAATTTCTGCGTGGCTCATCGTGTGAAAAGTGCGTCCAAGAGCCTATCTTTAGTCATTGCCGTCACTGCAGCAAGATTCCTGGAGGACGTGAAAAAATCTTTCTATGACCGAACACACTAGCCGATTTTGCGCAATGGATCTTAGACCACATCGACGAAACATGGAGTCAAGAGGACATCAAACGATACGGAGATTGTCATCGCCATGCCATAGTTATGGCCCACAATTTCTCGGGATACGATGGAAAGTTTCTTTTCAGATACTATAGGGAAAAAGGTACCGAAGGTCCTAAAGTCACTTTGAACGGAGCCAAAATCATTTTCATGTAAGTGTGACAAGTACAGTTTAAAGATTCAATGAGTTACTTGGCCATGCCTTTGAGTCGAATGCCTGAAACGTTTGGAATGACAGAAATGGCTAAAGGGTACTTTCCTGGCTTTTTCAATACCGAAGCCAATCAACATGCTGTTCTACCCCATTTGCCTGAGGCTAAAGACTATGAACCCAACAACATGCGTACCGAACAACGAGAACCTTACTACGTTTGGTAACAGGCCCATGCCTTGGATCCTTTTGACTTTCAGGAAGAAATGTTAAAGTATTGTCTTTCCGACGTGGACATTTTACGGCGTTGCTGTGGAAAATTTCGAGAATTGTTCATGGAACACAGAGTGGTCGATCCTTTGAAAGAAGCTTGCACCATTGCCAAAGCGTTTTCCTTAGTGTACAGGCAACGATTCATGCCTGAAAATACCGTGGCTGTCATCAGTCCTCAAACGACCAACTTTGTCAAACGTCAATACTCGGTCAAAGCCCTACGTTGGATACATTAGTTCTGCGACAAGGAAGACAAATGGATTCAGCATGCCCGCAACGGAGGGGGTGAAAAGACCATCGGAGCACATTCGGTAGATGGCTGGGACTTAGAAAATCCCAAGATCATATCCGAGTTTAACGGTTGCTTATTTCTGCTACCCTGAACGTAACACTAAAAATCAGTTTTTACACCGAACCATGGAAGACTTGTTCCAGGACACTTGTCAGCGACGGTTGAAGTTAGAACAGCAAGGATACCAAGTGGTGGAAGGGTGGGAACACGAGTACGATCACCGTTTGAAAATCGATCCCGAGTTTAAATGTCTCGTAGAAAGTTAATAGTGGGTGGACCCCCTTAACCCGAAGGATAGTTTGTACGGAGGAAGGACCAATGCCACCTGTTTGCTGTACCAAGTCGACGAAGAGAAAGGAGAAGAAATCAAATACTTGGACGTATGTTCGCTGTATCCTTACGTGTGCAAATATTGTCACTTTCCTGCAGGGCACCTAAAATTGCTAACGGAACACATCGACATGAACCACATTCGACAATACGAAGGCTTGATCAAATGTAAAGTCTTGCCTCCCACCGACCTGTACCATCCTATGTTACCTCACCATTGTCAAGTCAAACTGATGTTTCCTTTGTGCCGTACTTGTGCTGAAACGTGCAACCAAGATCAGCCTTGTCAGCACACCCAGGAAGAACGTGCCTTGACGGGGACGTGGGTCAGTGTGGAATTGTTCAAAGCTCTGGACATGGGATACCAACTGTTAGAAGTGTACGAAATTTGCCACTTTCCCAAGACACAACAATACCACAAGGGTGACCCCAGTCAGAAAGGTATTTTCGCCGACTACGTGGATGCCTTTTTGAAGCTGAAACAAGAAGCTAGTGGCTATCCTTCCTGGTGTCACAGTCCCAAAGACCGAAATACATTCAAAGAGAAATACTGGGCACAAGAAGGTATCCCTTTGGAGCACATCGAGAAAAACGAAGGCAGGTGATCGTTTGCCAAAGTGATGTTAAATTGTTTGTGGGGCAAAATGGCACAACGCCGTGTTTACCCAGGACGGAATATTTGACAGAACCTTCCCGCTACTTCCAGATGATTCACGACAAAACCAAATACATGAAACACGTAGACGTCGTTCGTGAGGATTTGATTTTAGTCAATTACGAGGAAGATCTGGACTTTGTACAATCCGACCCATTTGGAAATGTCATCATTGCTGCTTACGTGACAGCCCATGGTCGCTTAAAATTGTACGAAGCTTTAGAACTGTTAGGAGATCGCGTCCTGTACTTTGACACGGACAGTTGCATCTACATCGATCGCCCGGGTCAACATCAACCTAACATCGAAGGAGACCGTTTAGGTGTCTGGACAGACGAGCACCCCGACGACAAGATTCTAAGTTTCGCGAGTGGCGGTCCTAAACATTACGGCTACCAATACCAAGACCAAGCGAACAAGATTAATACTTTCAGAGAAACACAAAATAAGTTCAGACAGGCACAATTCAAGTTTGGAGCCTCTGAAGTTGAATGTTATGCTGAGCCTTGCGATTTGAGCGATGCTGTGCGCTGTAACCTCAGTGATGCAGTAAAGCATCAGGGGAACTTTAGTGTCACTACCGCTATCACGGAAAGTGATGCTGTGCGTGTCAAACCTGATGGATGCGAAAGCGATGCCACTGGTTATTGTGGACACTTTACTGGGTTTCATGGTAAATGTTAATGTCAACCTTCACGTCTACCACCCTACGGATGCCGTACAGCCCTGAGCAACCTCTTATCGATGTCACCTTACCCTTATCGAAACGAACCTGGGAAAGACAAATATTCGTTCCCTGTGCGTTTGTCTGAATTCTGCAACTTTGAAAATCGTTTTCAATCAATGGCCTAAGTATCTAGGAGGACCAACACCCGAAGAATTAGCCAGAGTCGGATTTTTCTACTTGGGCGAAGGGGATAAAGTCAAGTGTTTCAGCTGCCGTGTGTCACGTCACCACTGGGAAGCACAAGATTCAGCCTACCTGGAACATGCTCGATGGTCTCCCAATTGTCACTATTTACCTTTAGTGGGACGATATCAGTAATCCCTGAATGGATACTTTACAAGAGAACATTCGTGGCTTGCCTGTGGAATTAAGAGACCGCATTTACCGAGAACTGGTCAAAATAGAAGCCAAACGTAAAGAATAATTACATCCGTTAGGTCACCGGTATTTGAAGCACTGGTACCTGAATGCTATAAGAGGACTGATTCAGCTGAAAGTGTTTTACTGGACAGACCTTCTTCAATTATCCCGTCGTTCAAAGGATTGTTTTGTTACTGATGATTCTATTTGCTACCAGGTAGCCTTATTACAACAAATTTGAGAGGATGAAGAGTTAAAGGAATACCAATATATTTTACAGACTGTCACCTTCGTGAAAGAGGAAACTTCTAAAAACGAACTGTAATGTGTAAGTTATTGACTGAACGATTTAGATTTGCTACTGGAGTAAAACCATCTCTAACCAGACAGTACATTTAGTGTCTCCGACAAAAAATGTTTTTTAGTATAACCTGATCATGGATACTTTACAAGAGAACATTCGTGGCTTGCATGTAGAATTGAGAGAACGCATTTACAAAGAACTGGTCAAAATACAAGTCACACGTAACGAACATTTGCATCCGTTACCTCGTCGGTGTTTACACCACTAGTACTTGAATGGTATAAGAGGACCAATTCATTTGAAAATGTTCCAATGGACAGATATTGTTAAACTGGACTTGGACAGTAAGACTTTGGTGTCTACTCATCCTGCTACGTACATGTTAACCATTCTACAACGAGCATCTGAGGAAGAAGTAGTGAATTACCATAATCTTTTACCTGATCGAATTTTGTCTCTAGAGGAAAATTATCTGCAATGTATAGTGTGTGAACTAGAGATTAAAACATTTGGTTCAGCTACTGGAGTACAATCAAATTTGTACAGAAAATTCACTTATTACCTCCGACAAAAGAGGGTTTTATTATGACTTGATCATGCATACTTTACAAGAGAACATTCTTGGCTTGCCTGTGGAATTGAGAGAACGCATTTACCAAGAACTGGTCAAAATACAAGTCAAACGTAAAGAACAAGTGCATCCGTTACGTCACCGGTGATTGAACCACTCTTACCTGAATGCTATAAGAAGACTGATTCATGAGAAAGTGTTTCAGTGGTCAGACCTTGTTAAACACTTTGAGTTCAAGAAGGATAAACATGTTTATGATTTTGGTTACTTCGAGATTCACCTACTGCAACGAATTCACAAAGAATGGTTGAAGGATTACAAAAATCATTTTTGCAACATCTGTCTAGTGGAAGAGGAAACTTCTGAACGAACCCTGGAATGTAGATTAGTGTCTGGTAGATTTAAATATCCTACTGGAGAACGAAGATCTCTGGGTAGAAAGTATATTTATTGCTTCCGAAAACAAGAGGGTATGAAAACATGCTTCCATGTCAAGGCTTTTATCAAAAGTGATTCAACAGATTCCGTGGAAGGAACTCAGTGATAACATTCAAACCGTGGATGATTTCCATCACTTATTACAAGAACTGTTTCCGTTGAATTTGGGCCGACAAGTGGTGTGCGTCTTAGTGACTTGTTTTCTGGGATTTCGTTTACCAGTCGATTCTTTGTGGACTCTTTACGATCAGTACTTACCACCTCAATGGCCTTAAATGGTCACGAAAAACTCCTTTTGCTCAAAGCCTTGCGTTTTCATCTGGATACTTCTCGACCTCTACGGGACAAAATGATTCGTCAACCTTTAGCTACCGAAGACGTATATGACGATGTGTGTGTGTAGCTTGTGACTTTCACCCCCATGGGACAGATGTACGTACCTGGAAAAAATGAGGTTTTGAGGCTTGAACCCAAGAAGTGGCCCAGCATGCACGAGAGTTGTGAATCTTCCTTTAACGTCCAAAGAAAAAAGTCACTTTTCAACCTGTGTTAGTGACAGTACCAGAAGAACCCGTCAACGAGGACAGGACTGTCATGGACATTCCTGAAAGGCCCTTTCGGGAGGACACTTGTGTGACTTTACCCCCTGTTGAACTGGTCAGAACATTACCCAAAACATATTGTACAGACACTTGTTTCTGTTCCACTTTGATCGTTTTCATGTGAATTTTATCGTTGTACTTAAGCCTTTGGCTTTTATGTATTTTTGTCTTTCGTGTTCATTTTTACAACATCAATAAATGTGTTCCGAAAAAGAATAAAAACTCTTGTCTTGTCTGTTTTCGTGTCACAAGTGACATTCCTGACACTATGGCTACCTCTGCTGTCTCTGCTCCCTCTTCCTCCACTTCCAAAGTCATCGACGAACACTCAAATCGTGCCAGATGGGAGGCTTTGTATCTTCGCCATCCCTTTAACATGCTCATTGCTGGACCTAGCGGTTCAGGCAAAACCGAATTTTTCAAACGTTTGATCGAACAAAAATATCATTTGATCGATCGTCCACCTCAGCGAATCGTGTGGTGTCACAAAGTGTGGCAATCGGCGTACAGTCCCTTTCAAGAAAGTCAAGGCGACTCCATCGTGTTTCTGGAAGATATTCCTAACGAAGACGACGGAATCGTGTCTGACTCCCGTCAAACCCATTTGGTCATTTTCGATGACATGTTAGGAGAAGACGAAGAAGAAATTAAACTTTGGTTTACGCGCAAAGGGTATAATCGTAATGTCAGTGTCCTCTAGATCACTCAAAATTTGTTTCAACATAGTAATGCCCATCGCACCATCAGTCTCATTGCTCATTACGTGGTCTTTAAAAGTCCTCGAGATAAATCGCAAGTGCAAGTCTTAGCCAAACAGTTATGAACGCCTTGGCTCACTGAGGCCACTCAAACTCCACACGCCTATTTGCTCGTTGATTTGAAACCTACTACCCCTGATTATTTACGATTTCGTACCCATTTGTTTCACCACTGGTGTCAAGACGGAGGGCCTGTCCTGTACACGTCTCCGTCCTCGACTTAACCCCAAAAGATCTATAAAAACCTCAGGCACTTTTCGTCTGTCTCACACAGTGTCAACATGATATCCCTTCAGTCTCATTTTCCCGTCATATTGATTCGTGCCTTGTATGGCATCAGTCGCGAAACAAAATCCACAAATACGTGCTAGTGTCTTAGATGCCAGTCTCAGAGAAGTCTTACGATGGCTCACGGTGACAGCACGCCAATTACTGCAATACATCATTCAGATTCCTCATCAAAACAAATGCTTTTTTGATCGAAACAAAGTAGCTTTGACCCAACTGGTCGATCCCCGCATCGACACTCAAACCAAAAACCAAATCATTTTGAAACCTAGAGGGAGCGGTAATCTAGGAGGTGTCATCATTCGCTCCTTCTTAAGATGGTATCATAATGCTCCCAAAGTTCTCCCCAAGGAAAAAGCCAAACGAAGCCCCAAGAAGAAATAAAGCAACGGTGTCAAGACCAGGTCACAACCCAGGAAAAAAGTCCCCAGAAAAAGAAACAGATGTCCTCCGAAAAAGTAAAGTCCACATAAAACCAGTCGCAAGGGAGGCACTTGGGCCAGGACGCAACCTTGCATTCGCAAACCACGACCTGCAACGACGGTGACTGCGTCTCCGGTAGCCTCAGGTTCGTCTACTTGTTCGTTGATGACACCATGGAAGCCATGTCTCCAAGAACTTCTCCAGTGGCGCGACCCTCCTATTTAGTGGTAGTGGTATCTACTCACAAAATACCTGCTCCCAAAATCAAAGTCCAAGAGAGATAGGGCATGTCACAGAGTTTACTGAATTTGTCCAAGCAATAACTGGCTCGATTTAGTCCATTGCGTACCACTGCACGACGTGTGATGCCTGTCCTCAAGTTGATACGACGTAAAGACAATCAGTGGCGACGCGTTCCAGTATAAAAAAGGGCTGCGACAAAATAAGGGTATCAGTGTTTTGTTTTTTTGTGCTCCTGAACTCCCGAAAAGGTGTCACCTCAAAGAAGTACACACAGTCACTATCGACATAAAAGAAAGAAACAAAAGCAGGCTCGTCATCCGACAAAGCGCTTAACCAAGCAGCGACATTACCCTAAGAAAAGATACAGTCGTTCAAAGAAAAAGAGGAGTCAAGAAAGGGGAGGATTCCTTGGCGATTTTGGAAAACTCATTGTCACCTTTATGACAAAGCGATAGTCCAAAGAAAGATAAAAGGGCGTGTACTTAGACATCAACGTTAGTTTATTTTGGGTGAATGTCCCGGAACCAACAAGCAAAGATGTCACCCACTGAAAACATCCCTCTTCTAAACCCGAGGGATAAGAAGAAGGCACCACTATTCTTGGTTAGCTTATACAAGACAAGTCGTGACGCACAGCATATTATAAGATGACGTCACGTTTGAAAAGGATTTTGTATGGTCTTCTACAATATATTTCACCTTACCTTTACCTGTGGTTTCTTTTTTCATCAAAGCACGTTATTTATCGAGATTATTCACTGTCTTATCTGTCAAATATACCTCTAGAAAAGATGAAAATAATTTAGTATATGCCATCCGTGCATAAATACCCATCAACAAAACTACGTGTGTGGCCTGAAAATCACAAAACTCTTGAGAATGAGTTTGTTTCAGGCTATCACGTCTGACGTTAGGTCTTTTTATTCCTTAATCCGTCCTTGTTGTACCATTAAGGACTACAAACCATTTAACATTGTCAGTATAATGTTTTGTTAATTGATTAATCGGTGATTAATTGCACATCATCACATTAGTTGTTATGCAATGCTAGCAAAGTGGCCGCCCAGAGATTTTTACAATGCTTACCTGTTCAAGACAGAATTTAATTAGAACTTAAAATATCACGAAGAAACTGTTATCCGTCAAACAATCGTATTCCTTCAATCATTTGTCCCAGAATCAAGTGAGTTCTTGCAATTTACAGGGCAATATATAAATGACATTTTGAAGGATACTGTAGAAATCATGCAATTATATAGAATCCCATTTTATTTTTTCAGGTGACAGCAACCTTGAATTCAGAAGTTTAAAAAAAGGAATGAATAGTCACCTTTCTATGCTTAAGAACAATATGTACATGTGATTTCTTAAAGTATAGTTACAAGAACAAAATCTGTCACAGCTAGTCTCAAAAGTATGTTCTGAAGATGAAGTAAGGATACTTGACAACAGCGGATGGTGAGAGACCAATGGCAGAAGTAAAGGAACAACTGTGTGTATATTGATTAATCTTCGCACTGTCGACAGTGTTAGCTGACACATAATATATATAGTCTTTTTATCAATCAGAGGCACATCAGCTCTGTAACAAATAAACTTGTCACGCGCATTTAAGCAGAATTTAAACACTTCTGCTGTATCAATGGCACATGACGAAGTAAGCACATTGCAGCTTAAGGCATGTGCCAAGTGGTTGAGTGCTCCAAAGCGCTCACCGTTACAGATAACTGCCGTCTCAACTCTGTCGTAGTTAGATTCTCGGACTCAGCCAATGGGGGTAAGTGAGAAAGCTTGCCATTATTTTCTCCTGGGTCAGTGTTTTTTCCCCCGGGTGTTTGACGGGTTCTTCCTCCACCAATTATGAATAGCCTATCTTGCGCTGAAAAATGCCGTTAAATCCTACAACAACATATACAGCAACCTATTTATGACATACTCATTTTCTTATTATACCTAAGGCTTAATTATATAAACAAAAACACACTAAAGAAAAAAGTAATTGCTGTTTTTCAAAAGACATGCACAAAGCAGATTTATTAGTACACAACAACATTATTAATGTGCATATAACTCCGCCCATCAAAATTTGAGCTTAGTCGCGCGCGCGACATAACTTTCAGAAAGAAGTATCGCTTTTGCTTCTATTTAAATTTCAAATGTTTAGTCATATTGTGAACAAATGCTTATTGGAACATTTTTTTTCATTTGGTCTGGAATGAATGGATTTTATTTTTGTTGTTGTAGATTCTACTCAATTTCGCTGAATTTATTAGTTGTTTCAATGCCACACAAAATATACATGTCTGTGATTTGATCAGGGAGCATGAGACACGTTTTGACTCAAGTCATGATGTGGGAAAATATGAATTCTTCCAATTGTAATTATCAGAAAGACGTTGAATTTCACGTTCATTTCATTTTGAGTACAGTCAGTAGAACTCACTTGGAACGAAGTTGCAATTACAGTGCCATTTCGAAAAATGTGTCACAATTCCATTAACTAAAATTTAGGAACATTTCTTCTAAATAACTGTTTAAAAGATCAGAATGGTATTTTTAATACTGCGTTTCTCACATGTGTTGTGGACTTTGTGAAATATCACGTTCGTTAGTTCGTTTCTTTTAGAATTGCATTTGTGACTAAGTAAACTTGACTACAGCAATTCATCATCTTTACTTTCAAAACACGAAATATGTTTTAGTTCAACTACAAACGGATGTAATAAACTGAAATCTAAAGTTTAATACATGAGAGTATATGGTTTATTTACAAAGTAATTCTTTAGGCACACGTACCCTATATATGCGAGCAATATGGCAAAATACTGCACGATTCTGATAATGTAAAGTTAACGCAGACAAAAGGCAGTATATAATAAATGACGATACGAGCTTAAAGTCTCCTTTGTCCTCTTCCTAACATTGCTTTCAAAACTGCATAGTTTCCTGTCAATGACTAAGCATATGCTACGGACTTTAATATACAATATGAACAGTAATATTTTATGTTAGCCATGTTGAAAACATGTATACATGTCACTATTGTGAATAATTTGATTTTCTGCAAAAAAACAGCTAAAAGTAAATGTCGTCGAATTGTATATGAAGATGAAAACTTCTCTTCCGGTTAATTCGATTTGCCTGTTGTTATTATTTATGTAACTGATAATTAAAAAATAACCTAAAAGAAACACAACGAAGCTTACAATAGCTGTCTTTTGCAACCAATAATCCTTGTCATTGGTGCCAGAGTTTACTCAAAATTAGTATGTAAGCTAATCAAAGGTTGAATATGATCTGCTTAGAAGAGTTTGACTCTCATATGTTAGGTTTTCTGGCTGCGAGATAAGAAATAATTCTTATATCCAGAATAAGACTCAACTCAAAATTCTGAGATCTGGTAGGTTAATGACAGACATAAGCCAATCGCACATAAAATCATTTTACTAAGTTTGATCCCAGTCTGAGAATTGTTTTGAGTCTTTAATCGTGGTGTTGTTTTATTTCTTCGAGCGAATATAATCTTAAATGACAGTACAAAAGGAATATTTTCTTACATGACAGTACAAAACAAATATTATCTTACATGACAGTACAACACGAATATTATCTTACATGACAATACAAAACGAATATTATCTTACATGACAGTACAAAACGAATATTATCTTACATGACAATACAAAACGAATATTCTCTTACATGACAGTACAAAATGAATATTCGCTTAAATGCCAGTACAACACGAATATTCTCTTACCTGACAGTACACAAGGAATATTCTCTTATATGACAGTACAAAACAAATATTCTCTTACATTACAGTACAAAACAAATGACGAAGATTCCCTAGCGCATATTAAAATATTGCATGTACATTTGCCGTCTCGTGAGAATAATAAGAGACCATTCTTTAAAAGGGATATTCATCTGAAAAAATCACGAAAAGAGAATAATGCTATTGCTTAAAATTTTATGATGTCACGTATTTAGGCTCGAATAAACAGTAACACAAGAAAGAGTGAAAACAGCAAGCTTAATAAAAAAAAAGAATTTATTTCCTTTCAACAAATTTTAAAAATGAAAAAATATGAACCTACGGTTTTAAGAAGCAGTTCCAAATATAATCCAATAATAATCCAAGAATACAATTTTAGTAGTCCTAATAATAAAATGTTCTAATAATTTCAAGTTCGAGTCCCGACGAAGAATCAAAGGTGGAAGACAATGACATATCCTGTGATATTTAGTGTTCAAATATACAGCTCCTTGTAGAAGCAATAATTATCACTTCGGTTTTGGAAATCCAAAATACATTTATTTTTATAAAAACTATCCTTTTTCAACAATTTCACATGAGCACGCGTATTTTCCAAGTAAAATAATTATTCTTATTGAATCCAATTAATTTGAAATAACTCCAAACAACACAACATACAATTTCCAGTGTAAGTTAAAGCCCAGTATCTACTGAGAATAACTCTCCGAAACAAAGGTGATATGTCTAATAAAGTGATAAAGTGGGTCACGTGATCATGTTCCAGAAGCTCGTGGAAATTAGGTACTTGTTAAAGATCAAGTACAGCCAGTGTGTCCATTACGAAAATCAATCAATTTGCTCTAAGAAATAAAAAAGAAATAAATTATTTACATCTTAAACACGTAGTCCCTTTATGACCTCGACAACAACCAATCATTTTAAAATAAAAATAGAGCTTATTTAAAGGGTTGCTTCTAATTTTAAATCAAGGCCAGCATCTAGGTCAACACCTGGTTGTGTACAAAAGAAACAGTCAAGGTCATACTAATTTCTGAAAAAAGTATCATCTCTAGTGAATAAATTTACATTACAATAGTATGTGATGAAAAATAAAAAATAAATAAAACTGACAAACAAACAATTAAATTAAAATAAATATGTATTAAATCAAATTTAAGTAAATCAAAGATACATAAAAATTTGAAATTGCATCCTTAAATCTAGTATATATATATATATATATATATATATATATATATATATATATATATATATATATATATATATAGATAGATAGATAGATAGATAGATAGATAGATAGATATATTGTTTATCAACAATTCAGATTCGGTGCACCATATAAAGATGCAGTGAGATAATTTCACAGTATATCGTTTAGTACAATGTATTCAATTTAATTTGGGAAAAATATTTTAAGGTATATAAATACGTAATCATTTTATTTGTATAGAATCCCATTTTCAGCAAACCGCTGCTCTGTACCCAACAATGGCTATCCATTCAATCCAGAATCAAACATAAAATAATGAATAAAAGCATCTGATAATGCCGCATATTTTCACGGTTCTTGCTTTTAGCAAAGATCTCACATGCTTTCCTTATTAGATTTTTATATAGTTTTGTATCATTGTCAACTAAATTTTACTTGTGATTATCAAACATATTTTCTATACCACTTTCTATTTCATATTTATATTATTTAATTTTAATTTCATGTTGCCTCTACTTTTATCTTCTGTGTAAGAAAGCTCTTTCTTTTCTTAGTCGTTGTTTATTTATTTAATTAGCCTGAAAGTTGTAGAAGGAATATAAGCTTGAAATACACACATATCATACTAAAAATGATTTAGAATGCAGTGAGAGAGTGAAAAACAATGAAGCCTATTTAACTGAATCTAACCTAGAAAATATAGTGCAACTACTCAAAGAACTCCTCAAGAAGCTAGACGTCCAGAATTTTATTACGAATTGAATGTTGAATTTATCAAGGATTATTGACACGACACAATATATATTATGTGTGAAACAACACAAACTATATTATATGTGAATCAATGCCTGGACTATCAATATAGTTATTACTTTGAGAATTACTCAACAAATTTAAGAACAGCATGGAGGTTTTGAGTTTTGTAACGACAAATAAGAATCTGTTATATGTTTCTAAAACATGCTGGTCAGAGACGATATATGTACCCTAACCTATGATAGTAAAGTGACATATACCCTTCTTTAATATGCAACAGCATATACTATGCAAGTCACAAAATAAACCCAAATAAACATCCGCTACTAAAAAGGTTAAAGTAAGACAATACATACAATATTCCGAGGGAATATATAAACAATCAACACAAATAAATCATTTGAATCACAAGAAAGAAGATCTAAAATTCTAATAGCTGATTGCATAAAAAAGGTTTTGAAAGCTTCCACCTGCAGAGTGCAGATTATTTACATGACAAGATGAAAGGAAATCAATCAGGTATAAAGATAACCGGTGATAGAACATAAACATACGGCCTTTTGACGTTGAACAGTACCACAAGCAGACAGAACAAACAAATCAGCAAAGAGACAAGCATAATTAAAAACATTAAGTGTTAAGTTACTTGAATAGATGAAAAGTATTGAACGTAAATGAACACATATATTTGAATATTTAACAGCCGTGTCGACATTGTTTGGAGGCAAGGTCAATATCATAAATTGAAACGTTAGTAGAAAAACTAAAAGGGATGCTTCCAACGAACAGTGTAATAATTGCAATAATTATTACAGGTGTGTGTATGAATATAAATGTTGCTTCTGATATCTCTACATTAGTCTAAAGGCATAAAATGATGTGAAGGAAAAATATGTGTACAGACACGGTAAAACAAATGAGAATATTGCCATAATTTTAAGCTCTTCAATAAGGCAGAGACAGCATAGTGCAGTATTACTGACAGCGTAATAAACAGGAACGTTTTAAAATA
This sequence comes from Sinohyriopsis cumingii, assembly GCA_028554795.2. Lineage (NCBI taxonomy): Eukaryota > Metazoa > Mollusca > Bivalvia > Unionida > Unionidae > Sinohyriopsis > Sinohyriopsis cumingii. The sequence goes on along the minus strand of CM068824.1, from coordinate 186,124,042 downwards.
CAAAGGTAGGATAGATTATTTCTTTCTCAGCTAATTATGTCATACTGCTTATTCTAGCATTAATGGAACAAATGTATGCTTAGATACGGCAAAGAAAGGGAATACAGATTCATCAGCTAATTTCGAAAGTAAAATAAGCCAGCTCGTGCATCCATAATGATGATGATAAATGGTTGCATGTTTGAAGCTTTCTCTTTACAATCATGTTGAGTTGCAAATACAATAATGTCACCAGTTTCTCTCCTTTTGTTTACATATTTCATAGTTCAAGTCCCGTTTATTAAGTTATCTTTCATTTTATTATTTGCAATTCCATGTATATCAGTCGCTAGAATCATACATTTACAAGGTCGGTGTTTAACAGTGTTCAGTTATAGTTTGACGCTATCGGATGAATTGTTCACATTTCTAGTGTAATTGAATTATTACTTGATAACAAAAACTATAACAGCATGGACAAGTCTAATGTTTAAAGCTGAAATATACTTTTTTCAATACAATTTGGAAATAATACTACGATTGTTTTCATTTGAATCCCAACCTTGATCACCTTAAATTAATTTCTCACATAATATGTTTGCTGTGTCTAGTTTCTTAGATGCGTTACTGATATTATTGCTAATATAATCATTTGGTTGTCTCATTCTCAAGTCGTAAGCAGCACAATTCAATATCATACTTTCAGTTTACTAAATCTCATCTGTAGCATAGCTAAGCATTTATAGGCGCAAAATAAACCACATCATCTTATGATATAATGGAATGTTTTCTCATAATGCATTAATTATTTATTTGATCGTATGCTAAAATTATTACAATTTAGCATTTAAAATATGTGTTGCTGATGTTCACCAGGTAAATGAATGTTACAGACAACAGCTTTCGTACCTTAAAGGAATAATAAAACCTAATCTAATTTACTAACTCTGGCACTCATCGATCTATTAAATACAGCATGAATTGTTACCGTCTTTACTGTCCATTTTTATCCTGCCCAAATCTCATGTTATACTGAAATGAGTATCAATTGACAGAGTCATCACTCTCACATTTTAAAGCTTATTCACCAAAAGGTTTACATGTTTGTCAGTGAAACGGTTGACTTTAACATAAGAGATTGTCTTCTCTTGAAAAATGTATTCATCGTCTCGGTTAACCGGATGGTTAAACTGAATTTTGGAAAATGACTAAAAAAACTGCTTGTTAATATAGCAATCTGTCCATTGTGAATTATATAGTATACATTTATCATCATTGTACAAAAATAGGACTCAAAAATGTCACGTAAGTAATTAAACAAAATTCATTTTAGACGTTCTCTTCTTTCTTTCTATTTAAAGTATAACATCACAGTCCTAGCTGAGGAATTTATATTATGATTGATGACATAAAGATCAGAATAAATCATTATATTATAATCCAACTGACTTTCTGACACAGAGAAGTTCATGTATTGACATGATTTTGTTTGATTGATTAGATACAAGCCGCGCAGACCCAATATCCTTCTTATATATCTGCCTAAATGACTCTAACGTGCATGCTGGCGACGTATTTACCTAGTATGCACTGAAATTATGAAATTGAAAAATTGACATGAAATATTTTGTTTAAACAAATAAAACTAATATGCATACATTGTGAAATATACAATTATTTAATCTAAACCATCATTTCTAGTTTTAAGTGTTTTAATATTATTTTTCAGTCGCTATATTGCTTATCTTTATGTACCATTTTCCCATCCGCAACTTGGAAATTATATACATTTCATTCTTCTAGAATGATCCCATAAATGTTTAAGTGCAATCTTGTACTGTCCGGTGCATACCGTTGACCAATGATAAACTGATATACTGATATAGATGAGGCTGCATATGGATATTCTGTTCAGCTATAATCCGCACGATCTACTGGCTTGATAAAAACAATTCAACATAGTGACAGCTAAGTCAACAATAGTTCCTGATATCAAAAATTCCAATAGAAGCTAGTTTCGTTGCTTTTTTTCTCCAGTGCAAGCATTGCCATTCAAACATCTTACCAGTGTAATTAGAAAATAGCGTGTTAACATCCCTATGGAAACAGCGAATGATTTTTCAGTAGCACGGACAGTGTATATCCCTGGCACAAGTCTTGATTCAAATTTAAGGACACTGATATTGCTCTCTAAAGAAATAGTTCATGAAGTATCTGTCATAGTGAAATATATCTAAACCTTAACCGTCATCAAGTACAAAGAGATTAAAACACAATATTAAAAGATATATATAGACAAAGACAACAAAGTGAAATGGAAATACATCTTAGAGAAATAGGAAACAAGATAAACTTGATGTATTGGAAACCTAAGCCTGACTATGCTAATTTTTGCGTAATGCTGAGCATTATCATCTGAGGCGAGGGTTCCCATAACAACAAGGGTTATTACGAAGCAAGAGTAACATATTACAATCAACGGCCTCACTTAAGTCTATATCAGTATTCCAAGTGAAAACACAAATCAACCAGAACTGAATGAATCTGTGACAAATGTTAATTTCCTTTATTCTTACAAGAGTTTGTAAAAAGGAACAAAACGTATTGACTATGGTTATGAAGTAATTACATATTAACTGTTGTTTTTCAGAAATTGCAAAATATATTTATTTTAGAACAGATGTTTTAAGTTTGTTCAACATAGCTAAACGTAACTATAATGATTGCACCTGGTAAATATTCAGCACATTTGATGTGAAGGCAAAAGGGGATGCCATCAATAAATGGTAGCATTTTACAGTGGAATGTTTTGTCAGAGACATTACCATTTCCTACAGAAGCGATGTTGTTTAACTTTACCTTATTAAATGATCAGACTATTTTCACGACATACAAATACTTGTAGTTACAAGCAACAGTTACAAAAAGCAAACATGGTAAACAAAAGTATCATAGGGAAACAAGAGCGACAATACAATTATTCTCAAGGCATTTAATCCACGATATACCAATAAAGCTACATAGACTGCGGAATGTAAAAAAGCGTTTGTTATACGCTGCGCTCCAAATACTAACAGATCATTGCCATCTGTATCATGAACTCTTCAAGCTGATTTCAGATTAAACAAGTGTGAAATTCTCTAACGCAGAAGCTGGGGTAATCAGGACCACGAGCTGGAAAACACGTACATTTCAATACTATTTCATCGAATTGGTTAACAGTCGGCGAAAGATTAATACAGAAATTTAGAATTTCTGCCGTTTACGACCAAGATAAGAGAGAGGATTAAAAGTGCAACAACCAATTTATTTAATGGAGAAAGCAACCCCAAAATGTTTTTCAGTTGAACAACTCCAAAAATGTCAGTGACTACAAACTGTCTGCCACAATAGGTGTATTGCCAGGGTTTTTAATTTCAACAATACTTGATTTAAGTTATCTAACGTGCAACAAGCACTCACCTTCAAATCATCAGAAAATACAATGTACCAACAAAATGTATATTATTTTGTGTCTGTTGGTCAGGTTAAAATTCCAAGCAATGTTATGAGGTTTTCCTTAGACATCAATAAATATCATAGCATGTTTTCCGTTCTCAAAACATCTCGTAGAAATCGACTCTTGAAGCATAATAAATGCACATTGAGGAACTCTGTGATGAAAATTATATAGTGACCAAACTGTTGAAATATTTCACCAGCATTAAACCCGATGAGAAATGAATGCAATTACCTTACAATTGCACCGTTCGCATTATTCTTTTCATCTGCCCAACGTTTCTGTGTAACAAGACTCCAACGACAATATGTTTACTCAAAGATAAAAGAGTGATCGTGATAAGTCCAGTATATGTATATATATATATATATATATATATATATATATATATATATATATATATATATATATATATATATATATATATATATATATATATTAGCTAAATGATTCGTCAATATCTATCAAAGTAAAAAATAATTTGCTCTGATTGAGAGCTGTTGGTTTCGAGACTACGTAACAATACATTATTTAACCTAGCTTGGAGATCTTTTAGTTTTACTTACTGGAAAGCTATATGTGGGTGATGGTATAATTTTTCAATGTCAAGCGAGATTATAGAGAAAATACATGATTTGTTTTCCTCTTCAATAGCATCGACAAAGGAAGCAACAGTAAAATGTATTGAAATGTAACTATGTTGTTCCAGATGACATGAAATGAGAAATTGTATATAATTTTAAAAGGGACAAAATCAACTTTGATGATAACATAACAGAATGATTGTTATCCGTAAGACGATGTATCTAGGTTTTCAGTCAACAGACGCTTAGTATCGTAAAAGAATGATGGTTCTGGATTTTTATGTTGTTTGTTGGTCTCTTTGCTGTATGTTTATTTATTTTTTATGAATTTATCGTTCTACAGTTTTCTCACCGATCAAAAGATAATTAGTATAAATGTCATATTTCACATTAGGTTTGATCAAGAATTTGTTTAATACCTTACAAATTTTCTTGTTAACTTTACCAACACTAAATTAATAAAGTTCTTATTGCAATCCACACAATGATATTTTGGAATTTCACATAGGTAATATACACTATACAATTTGTTTCATATCATCATATTTGCTATCAAATTGTGAACTAAGAGGCAATCAAATTTGAATACCTATATTTCAAGTGTGTTTTTATGAACTGCCTTTCTTAATTTGTGTGATAAACGATGCTGATCTCCATGTCTAACTTTGTCTTTCGCATATTTCTCTATCATAGATATAAGTGTTTCGCTGTATTCAATTCCGTCACATATTCCTCTGTGAATGCAATATGTTATGCATTCTGTGTCGTAATTCTTATTCTGTCATGCAATCTTACCATAACAGTTGTAAAATATCTAGATGAAATCAGTATCTCTGTAATCAGTCGATGTTTAACAGCTATGAATTTATTTGGAATGGAATATGTTCAGCTATTTACAAGTACTAGTTCATTTACAAGTTTGGTAATCTTCTCCGCTCTTTTCTTATCAGTAAGAGTCGGTCAAAAACAATACCGAGAGAAGGTGGCCCCACACCAAGAGTGTCAACTGATGTAATGATACACTTCACATTATGACAGACTATTTAGGTAAAGTACTAGCATCTTAAGTATCACGTAATTACGATTTAGTTATCACGTAAGTACGAGATAATAAGTAGTAATTACAAGATAACAAAAATTCATTTGAACGTGGCACTGACAGGCTTCAACAAAAGAGAAAAAAGACAGAACATAAATTAAATTTAATTTGACCTGCAAAGTCTACAAGAACTATCTCGTTGTTCATATATAATTAAAATTGATTTGAACTCAGTATTAAAATGCATAAGAAATTAAATTATATACAAGACAATTTACTCCAAAAAATGTATCTCCAACACACAATGGTTTAACACAATATTACCTAAAGATTTGCATTAAAATTATAATATTTTGCAAATTTGCTCTTTTTTGTTTTCATTTTGCAACTTAGACGAACATGTCAAGGTAACCATCTTGGAATAATATGTTATTTCTTCTTTCATATTTTCATTTGCATTCTTACTTTCAGACAGCCATTTCCTTGAGTAAACCACCTTTATGATACACACAAATAACACTAGTACCTATGCGCTCGACCCCCTGTCCAGGCTAACTTACTGATATCACGGCATAAGTTAAATACTAGACGAAATATTCCTACCATTTCATATATTATTACAGACTAGATCACTACACTGACTGAATCCTCTGCTTACCCCACTATTGTTATTCACAGAGAAATGATGTGCAGTTTCAACGCTTATCAAGAGACTATGTAACGTGAAAGTATCAGTAGTATAAATGCAATTTTAATTTAATATTGACTAATCTGCAATTAAATATGTTCATTCGTTTGTCAATATTATGCATGACAAAATTACAATATTTTTTTCCCATTGCTTCGATGAGTAATAGACAAAACGTTCTGAAGCTGTTTTTCCTCATTTCATTCTATTGTTGGCTAGAGCCTGTTCAATGTACCTAGCAACATGATTATTTCTTAGAAATGGAACTTTGCTGATGGTATTGTTTTCATTGTCATTGCCAGAATTGTCGTTTTCATTATTATCTTGTCCAATATTCGGGATCCAATTCCTGGAGCATATCCATGATATCAACGATATTCTTAGCAGCTTTCTCGATTTTTACATTTTTACTGGATGAATCATGCTTCCACATGGCAAGCGATAACGCAGAAAAAAGTCAAACAAAAGTAAATGACTGAAAGAAATATGGGGTACTGTTTTTGTCTTTGAAAGGACAAATATTTTAACCAAAATTCCAGTTTCAACACAGAGCTGGACACAATCTTCCCCAATGTCTCGTGTCAACTTTCCAATCTCTATTGCCATTTGAGATTGCTTATTCTTTTTCGGCAACAACAAGTTCTTTCTCGCCACAGCACTGGTGAGCATCAAAATATAGCCATATGTTCCTGAATATATATTGTCCTTGATTTTTATCTTAAAATATTTGTTTTTCAAGAATTTGTCAATGTTATCGCTAAACCATCTTCTTTTCATTGCACGGTACACGTAACATTGCATTACAAGAAAGAGGAAATCTGTTCTATTATCTAAGAATGCTTGTTTATTGATCCAAGAAAGTACCAAGGACGAGCAAAGGAGTGGAACGTGGTAAAAACTTTGTACTTGGTAATATGTGATGATTTCCCAAAATTGCTCTGCATTGAGGTCATCGCCATTATTCTTGCAATAAATCCCTACAACATTTGTGGCACATTCTTTGGCTTCTTCAAGTTCTAATCCATGCATTTGAAACAAACGCAATGTTATTTTCTCTTTCTTTTGCAAGCATTCGAATCCATCTGGTCTGGATGTAAGAACAGTGGTACAAGGGAAAGTTTTTTGTGATTTTAACAAGTTTCGAATAGGTTCCAGATTATCGGTGACTGCATCCATGCCATCAATTATAATGAGAACAGATTCGCCGTGGTTTGAGATATAATTCATGGTGTTCTTAAACAGGAAAAAATGATTGCAAAATAATTCCTGTCTTAAAAAGTCAGCAAAGGAATGTCCTTTTAACCTATTTTGCAATGGCACAAAAAGAAGAATTTCAAATCGGGCAACTTCTGGTATATACCGGCCTGTAACGTTCGATTCCATATTAACATTATAGCTACACCAATCGTTAACAATATGCTGGCACCAAGTAGATTTCCCAATTCCACATTGGCCCATAATTACAGCTGGAATCGGTTGGTTATACTCTGCTTTATTTTCGCTACTTTTGCCGATAGAAAATATATCCTGCAGAGATGCTGCATACACATTTCCTCTATCTTCAAAGTTTTCCACTCTTAAAATCGTGATTTCTGAGTCAAAGTACACTTGTGATAGTTTTGGAAGGTTCAGGATCCCAGAGCTCTTTATAGTTTTGTATTGATGAACAAGATGCCGCTTGATGCGTTCCAGATCTGTAAATATTGAAAGATATATTTGTATCTCTAACCGTGCAAAACAGTATGTTTATCACTTGTTCTCAGTGTTGTAAGTTATTCTTATTTGACTTACTCAGTGAGATGTTTGAAAATGTTTGGAAGATGCCTTCTGAAGGCATATATTGATAAAGCAAGAATATGTTATATCTGTATAGAAGCTAATTACCATTAATGAACAATGCTGTCCGTTTGTAGGAAAGTTTGTCCATAGTAAATGGAATATGGACAAAGTAGAAGTATAGATGAAAATCACTCCCAATCAACGGATGAAAAGTAATCCATAGTACATAAATACGTAGAGTAAAACGTTTGCTTCATACCTATGTTATTGATATACAGGATGCAGGACATACTTAATGCAGCTTATCAGAAAAGTGTCCAGCTGGGAAAATATACAACTTAATGAAACAAAACAATACATCACGCAAAGCGAAGTACAAAATAACATCTACAGTTTGAAACTGCGTGCAACTTATCATGTATATTATCTCAAAACTTGTTGAGGAATGGCGGCTGCGCTTGGATGTTTCATCTGATTGAAAGACAATCCTTTGTATTCCATCAAAAAACATAATCAAAATAGGAATTGTTATATATCTTGGGCGTTTTCTGGACCTTGTAATATCATGCAAGGTGAATTAAGGTATGACAGAAAATGTCTGATGAATCTGATACCGTTTGTGGCTTTGTAAAACTTAACAATTTAAACATTTTGTAGATCCGATAAATAACATTAAAATAATTTTAATGGCTATTATTCCTCATTCATAAAGTGGGTACCTATTAAAACGATTTTCACGCCAAGATGAATAAATGCAGGTAATTATTAATAAGATCTATAAATATAGTAAATATTATTACTCAAGGTTAAAATGGAAAACTTGTAAAGTTTCATAGAATAGTTGTTTATAAATATATACAATGTTTCATGATGATACGTTAAAAATCTTTATACAAGGATGGAACAAGAAGGAATCCCAATCAATTTTAGAAAGCGATTGATGAGGATATAAGAACTGCGATACATGATTACGCAATATTTTGATGATAATAAGAAAAGGAGTTGAGATATTTGAGACTTGTCAAAACATAAATTTACTAACTTATGTGCTACTTATTATGTGTTGGAAAAGGGCAGAAATGTCCCCTACTTTTCCATTTTATTTTCTCAGAAATAGTAGATATAGCCTTTACTTGCACAAGAAAACCAATTTATTCAAGAGATGTTACCAAAGGCGGAGGTCTCAACTGCGATTAAAGCTTGACTTTCGCAGGCAACATCAGTCATTTATACCTTGTCTGACCCTGCACCAGCTGAAAGTTGAAAAGTCATTTTAGATTCTTCAGACAAATATACAGAGGCTGCTCTTATTTAATTACTATTTCTTGCACGACTTTTGTCTCAGATTTTATCGATTCGGTAGCCTAAGTGGTTAGAGCGTCAGCCTCGAATGCTAAAGGTCGCGGGTTCGAACCCCGGCCGAGTCATCCCAGAGACTTACAAAAAATATACTAACGGCTGCTTTTATATGCGCTCAGCATTAATAGGTTAGTGCCAGGACTAGTAGGCCTGCTTTCAGGATAATCTGGCTGGGTGGGATATCAAGCTATATGTCTTCGGCATGATGCCCCAGTGCTAGACATCACAATAAATTGCAATATTGCAGACATGGTAGAGTCATGACTGAAAAATTGTTAAAGTTAGTTAAAAATACAAATCTTAGAAATAAAACTTCTGCATTTTCTATCATATTTCATGTCATTAAGAATAGTGTCTCGCAACACGACTTACAAAATTAAAAGAAATATAATGATAAAGATGTTGCACCAATGCATAGCACACATCTGGTTTCATTATTCCGATCACATATGTCTCAACTATCGACTTCCATATATGCTTATCTTTGCAAAGTGGTCCATTTACATAAAATGTTGCGAAGTTTAATTTCTGGATTCAGCACATCACGTAGAAATAATTCTTATTCAAAACGTCATCATTCTCATTTTTTATTTAATAATTTAGTCTTGTATTTTTTACAAGCCAATATCATCTATTTAATCAAAACATATATATTCATTTCTAAGTCACCTGACGTATCTGAATACTTTCATTGAGAGTGATGCCAACTCTATGTGACTGAATAATACATTGAGGCGACTGTCTTAATAATTTCCGCAACTGAAGGTTTCATCTCATATGGATCCGATACCAACATATCTAGTAGGCAGTGAAACTTTGCACTTAATAATAGTGATAGACGAAATAAAATAAATATTTAAAAAATGTTGCATCACGTGATTGATCAACACTATATTTATATAGCCAACAAATGTTGTTTACAATACACTTCCTTTTCTTCAAAACCCACACAAATAGTATTCGCAACACTACTGGTAGATCTTTCAACACTGTCCATGTTAAACGAGACAATGAAATTATATAACTCTACATCTGTCTAACCTCAACCTTACCTCTCTATCTGCGTGGGTTAGAGTCTCGGATTCGGCTAATGTGGGTATGTGAGAAAGCTTGCCAGTAGCCTCCCTTGGGTCGGTGGTTCTTTCCGGGGTTTTCCTAGGTTCTTCCTCCACCATTAATACTGGCCGCCATGTATAGCCGGTTTCTTCTCAAATAAAATTAAAATAATATTTCCGCCAATCATTTTGAGACATAAAATAACATTTACAAATGATTGAATGCTTCCCTTTTTGTTGGTCTGAATCTCTTTCATTGCTGTTAATGGTAATTTTTCAGCGAGCAGCAATGTTGCACCATGCAAATGAAATCTATCCTTTCTCAAGCATTGGATGTTAATCCTAAACTATAGTTTCAAAGTTTGAAACGACGATTGCGCCATTTTTATATTCTCTTTACACAGATTAATAAACGAAGACTTAGGTGAAAAACTAGATTGAAACTTTTATCTTTTTTGGAGATATCAGGACATGCTTTTGGGTAAGACAAACAATAAAGTTTGCAAAGACCTAAGTCATGTATTTGCCACCAATATGTATTCTCGACATTACTCCTTATGAAAGCATGTATCGAAAATCCTGGTAGGAACAATTTGCAAAGATAATAAAAGCAGAAAATCTAATTACACAGCAAAAAAGTTATCACCAGTTTAAGTGGACATAGTGTTAGTTGCGAAATTTGTTTATTAAATGGGTTGGTAATTGTAAAAAGAATAATGAAATTCAACAACACATTAGAATGTCCTTACACACAAATATATTGAAAAAAATGTTTTCCAAATATCTTGCAAATTTGTAACAGAGAAAAATCATGTCTTTAAATAGTCATACTTGCAGTAACAATGCGAACAAATACTTCGAAACGGTTAACCTGATTGCATTCAAGAAAAATCTTAATTGCTTTTACCTACCTAGTCTCAAGCAAATGCCTAAAATATTCGATGAGTCACAACTTACAAGAATCAATTGTCTGATAAGAAATTCGTATATATTCCCATGGGCACTTTTCTTTTTGGATTACTTTAAGTAAAAAAATAAGCAACATAATTAAGAAATAGCAATTCCAAATTCTCATGCTTCCAACTCATGTTCATGTATTGGAAACAATACATAAGTGGGGTCATACACACCACAGTCGGCGTTTAGTATGGATAATTATAAACCATGCACTTTGAAGGGTTCTATATGACTTATTGTTGATTCTATCCATTATATTCATTTAAAATATTAACGAACACAAAAGCTTCTCAGTCTTTTACTATCAGGTGTCGGACAAGTCTTCTTATTCTGCAAATGTTCTCGTTTAGAGGGAAGGGTGTGGTTTTATTCCCATTCGTCTCCATAATGTAAATTGGTCATCAGACTTAATTTCTGGACCAGTTAATGTCGGCGCTGTGAATTTTGCGCCCATTGAGGTTGTTCATTTATTGCTAGGCAATGACTTAACTAGAGATACGTTTGTGGTTAAACCATATGTAACTGACAAGCTTTGCTTGGATCAAAAGGATGAGCCTTTTGAAATTGAAATCCTTGATTTATTCCCCGCTTATGCATATCTTAGAACTATGTAAAAAAATAACTCTTGAGAATGAACTTGATCAGGACATTATTCCTTTGTTAACACTTGCATCGGTGAGTCTTTTAAGAAGGCCAGGTTTAATTCTGTTGCTGACAAAAAGGTATTAATCATGGTGATCCACTTGTAACTACTCATTCTCCTGTTTCTAATCAGGGTGACAAGAAAAAAGTTCCCGAGATATTTTGTTTGTTCAGAGGGCTATTGACGATGATGTTTCTGCTGGGATACCAACCTGCTATTTCTTGAAAAATGGAATATTTCTGAGAAAATGGACGCCATCTGAGGAATCCTATGGTGACGAGTGGTCAGTAAGATCTCAGATAATTTTTCCGAAGTCATATACAAAGGATATTCTTAGTATAGCCTATATAACACATTTGGCTATTCATTTGGGAGTCCATAAGAATCATCACAAAATCTTCTAGTACTTGTATCAATCGGAAGTTAAAAGTGATGTTTTCAAATATTGCATATGTTGTTTTGTTTCACAATAGGCCAGTTTTAATTCTTTTGAACTATCGCTTGGACATTTTAGCCATGAAGCTTTTTAACCTGGTGATAATGTTCTGTGCCTCTTGCCAATAATTAAAAATCGTCTTCAGGTAAGATAGAATGATCTTGTGAAGTTAAAAATGTGATTTAAATTATATTGTCAATTGGTCTGCCCGCGATTACATAATTCAAGAACAAAGTAATTGGTTAGAAGCCATGTATATATCTTATACCCCACGGCTATAGTGGTCATGTATATATTTGTTACGAAAGCCAAGCTTTTTGATTGTCAAAAATCCACATGTGGACGTTGAAAGCTTTGTTCAAGTGCAAAGTACAATTATTGTCGTCGTAAATCTCACCACTTTGACAGACGGCCGGAGCATTGTCTGCTATGTAAAATAAAACAGGGTAGAATCGATATCCAATCAGAATTGTGAGAGGGTGTGGACACCATTTCAACCCGAGTTTTACTGAGTACTATAGCCTAGAAACCCCAGTCATTCTGAAACATTGTGCTGAGAATTTGTAGCAATAACTCCCGGAAACCGCTCGTGAATTGGCGGGATAACTTAGGAAATTGTAAGGAAAGACAAAACTTCGTAAAGGTCAGTGAGTTATTCGCTCGATTGTTGCAGAATGTTCTTCACTGTAATTATAATTATGTGCAGTATGTATACTTCATTACTAGAATCGTTAGTGCGTAGAATTACCTTTGTAGTGTTTAATTTACACGTGTATTTGACAAATGACCTATGATTATGTAAATAATTATTTAGATTGCTAGCTCATAGTTAGAATTAATCATGTGATATCCTAGATTAGGCAACTGTTGAATTGAATTGTAACTTTGGAAAATGGTTGCAGTGTGTAAAATTAGTTAATATGGACATTTAAATACTTTTTTACACTTGTGGGAATGTAATGTACTGAGATGCGTCTGATTGTTGTGCTATTGTTCAGTATAATTAGATTAAGAATATATATATATATATATATATATATATATATATATATATATATATATATATATATATATATATATATATATATATATATATATATATATATATACGGATGTGACGCAATTTATTGATGTCTGTACGAGAAGTAGTTGATACCGTGCTTTTATTACGGCATTGTTTACCGTACAAGAGCGTATGGGGTTTTCGATGTGCACGAATGCATGTCCGAGAAATGTAATAGCCTTTATCTGATGATTGATTGTAAGTTTAGTGTGAGATGAGATGGCTAAGGAAGTATGCTAACATCCTTGTGTTTTCACAGGAAGCTTTTAGGGGACAGACTTCCGGTGTGGTTTAGTCCCGAGTCTATAGGAGAGAGACAGAATAGAGACTAGTGGAAAAGTCGATTGTTCGAGAGGAAGAATAGTGATTGGGAAATTATCATTTGAATATTGAATTGTATTAATTTGTTATTCCACTGAATTTCATCTTTGTGTTCTTAATAATTTTACTGTCGGCATTGCTGGCCGGGGGCTCAGAGCTTTACCTCTCTATATCACTAAGTTCACTTCCTACAGAATCGAGCCTGGGCGGGACTTCCATAGTAATTTAAATAATATGTTGGGACCAACCCACTCCAACCCTTTCAAACACCACATATATCAACACTACTGGGAGAGGGAAACATAAAAAACTGCGTCTATAGTCATCTACATATGTTTAAGGAATATGCTGATCGAGATAGCTTTGCAAATAATACAATAAATTTAGTTGTTCATATCCCACACAGTGGCGACTGAAATGATGACGTTCAATCGGATAGCAGGGACTTTGGTTCAACCAATGTTCAACATTTTGAAATATTGAAGACTATAGACAATTAACTTTCACATCCACAGCCACAAAGAAAGAAAATGAGTTAAAACTGGTAATGTATGAATATGAGCACTTCTTCCCAGATGTTCTATCCCGAACAGACAAAACTAACCGTGATGTTGAAATTGAAGATTCCGTAACAGCTTACTATTAAACTGTACAATTACAGGATGAATTCTCTCAAGCAGGAATGTTTGAAAATTTAATATTTGTTACAAAATTACTTTATTGAACCAAGCAAAAGTAGCTTGCGATCGCCGTGTATTCTTGTGCCGAAACCAGATGTTCTTTCCGTATGAGCAAAGACCACAGAAAAGTGAACAGTGTAAACAAAAAAGACACATTTCTAATACCAAGAATTGATGACTGCATTGACAAAATTGGAAATGCGAAAAATGTCACCAATGTTCACCTGTGTTAAAGGGTTATGGCAGATTCATCTTACGGCTAGAGCAATACAAAGTTTGGCCTTTGCAACTCCTGATATAGTCTGCTAATACAGTGTGATGCCATTTGGAATAAAACGTTCTCATTCTCCTTTAATATTCCAACGCTTAATGAATATGAAGAAACATGAAAACTATCATGAAGGTCTTCATTCGCTTGAATGTGGCAAATTTTAGAATTCTTTCTAGTAAAAGTGAGCTTTGTCGAGTTTGTTTCACATTTTTAGGACATATTGTGGGACATAGTCAAGTGAAGACTATAGAAGCTAAGGCTAAAGCTGTCTCCAAATACGTCGTTCTCCATAATTGCTGAGCCCTTGATCAATGTATTAAGTGAAAAGACCATGTTGTATTGGTCTTACAATTGCAATGAGGTGTTCGCTAAATTAAATGCCAAACATAAAAGTGCACCAGTCGATTTATCTTCAGATTTGAATCAATCATTTAATATGTATGTTGATGCAAGTGACGAAAGAATTGGTAGCGTATTAATTCTGGGAGATAAAAATGGCTTGCATCTTCCAGTATGCAATTTCTCCAAGAGAGGTTTGATTAAGCACCAGAGAAATAATTCCACTATTGGGAATAATATGTTTGCTTTAATCTTCGCTTTACAACACTTTGAAGTAAATGTTGATTCTGCTCCTTCTCGCAAACCATTTACTTTCATCAGCAAAATAAAACGAAAATCAGAGATAATTGAGATATAGTTTGATGTTGCAAGAATACAACCTAGATATTCGGCACATCAAGCTTACAGAAAACGTAATCTAAGATGCACTTTCAAGTGTATTGGAGTTTTATACTGCTTTCATTTAAATACATTTTTGTACATTCACTTTACATGTTACTATGTAGATTCATTATTGTTATCATGTGTGGTTTGATTAATATGGAAAATTACATATTTCTTTTGAATGAATCTTTATTTTCCTTATGAAGGCAGTCTTAGGCATATCTATACTTTTACAACTAAAGAATTGCGTGAATAAGACCTAAATAGTGGAAGAAAATGTAGGAAAAGCAAGTGTAGGTCAAATATTAAACAATTGTTTACATATTAATATCAAGCGTCTCACAACGTTATGTAAGTCAGAAAATTATGCTACGACTGGAATATATGAAAATAGACTTAAATGCGTATAAATACATGCAAACTTTGATGAAAATAATTTAAAGATATTGCGACAAGAATGGAAAATGAAGATATCAAAACAACTTCTAGGAATAGATTGATTCTGCAAGAAGGACTGAGATACAGTGGTATTTATAACTATATTGCGTTTCTAATTGTTGTCCGTGACTGCACATTGTAAGAGTCATTTTGTAAATAACATATTAAGTAATCTACTTTTGTCCATGATTGTAGACTAAACCTGAAGATTATTTTCCTAAACATGTTTATTTGTAATTGGGTTCAGGACATTGGTTTTCCCTTTTGTAAATTTCTTGTTCACCTGAAACCTTTCGGGTTTATTCTGTAAAATTTCAATAAGTGGATCAGACATTATTTTACAGTTTGGAGTTATTTTTCGTTTAAGTGATGAAATTTTTTTTCAGAAAAAATATTTCGATAGAGGTCAGGTTGGATGCATTAAACTTGGTTTGCATCAGACTTATTCGTTTCTTTTTTAACAACTGTGGAATTATAATCAATATTTTAGTTCTGTTTAGTTTCAACTTAAGAGGCTTTATTTGCTTAATCTATTCATTAGAATTATAAAGTGCGAGTTGACTTTTTGGACTATATCACTATTTTGAGATTAATGTTAATTCGTTCAAATACATTATGGATCGTATTAACGTGATACATCAAGACTGTTAGCATTTCGACACATTTAAGTCTACTAGCACATCAACACATTCAGTACTGGAATCTATTAAGAACACTCGATACGTTAGGGTTAATGATATAACCAGTTTGATTATTTGGGATTTAATTCACAACACGGTTTGTTTGTTTTTTTTTGTTTTAAATTTACAATTTGTTTTGAGCGGAAAAAATTATTGTTGAATTTTACTAAACTTAATGATATTCTTTTTCCCTGTTACATAGCATAAGACCTAAAGTAGTATCAACATGATTTACAGAAACAATGTTAGTTCAAAGTCATCAATGCTATTTTATTAATATTGCAATTTAGCCTTGCCATTTTTTACAACACAATGGCACCGATTTAGTCACCGATTTAGTCAAATAAACAAAATATTCGTGTCTGCTTCACATGACTAACATATTAAATCTCTTTTATCTAGAAAGATAATAGCTTGCAAAATGACAGAAGAAAAATATTAGACAATTGACATAAAGATTGCCGCAACTATCTGGTTTGCGATGTTATGCCGTTCAGTTAATAATGCATATAGCAGGCAGTTTAAAATGTAGGGTAAATTATCAACTGGAGATAGCTAAAATTCTGGCTGCAAATAAATATTGTAAAAAGTAAAAGTTTCTTCAAACGACTTTATGAGCATTATTTGTATGTTTCTATTAAACGCGTTTCCAATGCATCTCCATTTCCCCAAAGGTATGCAAAATGAACCCTCAAAACCACTATCAGACATTTCAGCAATGTCTATGTTGAATGAGAAACAATTGCATGTTATTCAATAATAACCGTCTTACATGAATTCTAGCTACTGCAGTTTCTTCTTAAATTAAATAAAATCAAAATTAAGAATTCAATTAATGTACACTTTAACACATATAAAACGTTTAGAAACTATTAAACGTCTACTTTATTCAATAGCCTCAAGCTCTTTATGTTTTGGTAAAAGTAGTTTGTCACCGGACAACGATTTGTTGCTATATAAGTTATATATACCTTTCTTCTCAAGCATTTTATGTTAATCCTGCACTCAAATCATAATTAGCTGAGACTTTCAGATTATTTAATGTTGATTACTCATTGATTACTAATTGATCTTCTCGTTATATAGATAATCAAACACTTAGGCGAATAACCGGATTGAAAATGAAATGCAAAAGGGTAAAGGTTTATAATATATATGATAACGAATTAAACTTGTTACACTTCTTACTTAAACACAATATATTGGTACAATTAGAAATACTACAATGCGGTAAACGCATATAAAGTGTTAGATAAACAACATCGTCCTATTCGATATACGACCTATACCAAAAAGAGTTTCAGATTACATATTATCAATTGCAAACAGAACGTATTGCAATCTATAAAAGGACAATGTAATCAGCATTTGAGGGACATTTTGACACAAACAGCGTAGGATAGTAAATACCGCATTTCTTACCAGGTGATTCCTTCCTTCTTGATTTCCTTCTGAAATAGTATGCCAATATAACGCCCACTACTATTAAAATGAGGACGCTCAGAAGTGGTAATATTACCGTTATGACTAACATGTGTCCATTTTCGTTTTTAAGATCAGGTTCTGAAATGAATATGATTGAAATTGCGTTACCAAATAAAATTTATACATGTATATCAACTAGTGAGAAAAAATATAAAAAAAGATAAACTGCGTTCGATAAATGCTGATAAATATAAGGCATGATTAGAAATTGCAACCATTTGGATTTATCCTTCTAATCTTGAAAACAACTGAGGTAAGTAATGATCATCCAGGTTGGACCAAGTCCAATACCAGAAAACGTGTTATACTTCACAACAGTCAATATAGGAATATATACCATCGAGTTCTTCAGTGTATTGATATCAAAATATCTATTCACATATTTTGCTAAAATCAATAAATACTTTTGTTTTGTAAAGTTGCATCGATGAATCATCATATTTCTGTAAACCATATTTGAAGCACCTCTTCAGAGCATTCTACATATATGTTCATTAACCGAGTTTGAAAAATAATAATGTATACCATGTTAGATCACCTTAATCTCAAGCTCTTACAGGTAAAACCCTGATTCACATCCTTTGACCTTGAAATTAATTTCACATAATGTTATCAAATTATCCGAAATTTGCTGAATGAAACAATTTGAAGTATGTTTATTGCACAGGTAATGAGTTCGTATAACATGATGACACTTTTGATTAGCATATACTCCTATTTGTAAAGGTTCTGAATACCAACGTAACATTCTTAATTGGAAATTCCATATCAATATGACAATCCATTCATAAGGAGTACAAATTAATAATCATTAAATTATTTGCAGTGGCAGTAAGGTAGAATATTATATTACGAGCATATACGTCGATGCTAAACTATTTATGAACTTAACAGTAATATGATTTTGCGAGATGACTGCATTAGTGGTGTTGTTGAAGGTAATATCTTTTCCATGTTCGTTAGGAAACAATCTTAATTTGTGCAAAATCATCCAATGATAACTCAGTGATTATTAAATACGAGGAAACATGCACTATTTGTAAATGGATGGCATTATTGTGACTTTGTAGTGTGTATCTTCATGATAGAAACGATATATTTATTCCTCCATTAAAATTTGAATTTCGGTTCATGGGTTACGGGGCCCATGATTTTGCTTGAATGTACCTGCCGCTATATTTTCTTCACTAAGAACACATCCCCATAAAAGGATGCAGTAGAGTTGGATACAGGCATTCGTGCAGAGCTAATACATTTATATAGGAACACAATTGATGTCTTATCTTAGGTTATTAAGTACACAAAAATTCTGGATTATTTTGAAACCAATCAAGACATCTAGAGTTTAGTATATCAAAAATTACAAATGTACACAAGAAAGAGTAAAACCCCTCATCACTTTATTCTCGCAGAGAAAATGAGTGTCATAATCTGTAAAACCTAGTCTGAATCTCTGTGGTGGAAGGATTTAAGAGTTTCTAACTAGAGTGGTAATATTTGTTCTCCATACATAATTTCACTTGCATATAACTATATGCACATATGTTCTACAGAATGGTCACATGAAGAGAGCAATGTTATACTATATATTATTTGAAGCTAATGAGACCTTTATCAATGCAGTCACGGAGTTAGACCATGGTCTCAAAATTTTCTGAAAATAAACTTTTTCTAAACTTAAATATAACTGCTCTGAGGACACTTGCCTAATCAAACTAATAATACTTACCCATTTAATTAATTAATAATCCAGTATCGAGGTCGAATCTAAATTAAAGATTTTTGTGGAACATACAAACGTGTATACCGGTACAGGATGTGGGTGCTATAAATCACATCTTTTGGAGTTCCGTTAATGTAGCATATATGTTTTGAAACCCATCCCTTTTCCTCTTGTTCAGTTTTCCAGGTAGCAAACTAGCACTAGCGTCTTTTCCCACTACTTTGCGGGAAGGTAGCGGATCGGCCTTTCTAAAATATTTATGTAAAGAAAAGATTTGTTTCTAACAGTACAAAAATTATTTATGACGAATACATTACTTGACCATATTTACATTAAGTTAGGATATATGGGGAAAAAGCAATAATAGAAAATGAATTAATCTAAGCACGAAAAATAAATATCATTTGCGATTTATTATAAATTTGAAATTATTTTCATTTCAAGGCATCCCTTTACCAAGTTACATAACCCTTTCATTAATAATATCATTGCTGAAAACTAATCATAGTCAGTGAAGCATGAATAAAGGTAACAGTAATTTAATATCCTGTTCAGAAGGTGTATTCCACTAATTAATATCATGTCTTACAAGGAATCGCGCCTCAAAATTAACTTTGATGAAAAAGTCGATAAAAGTCAAGAAAGAGCAAAATACGGGTCTTTTTAACCTTCTTTTGAATAAATCGTATGCTACTGATATGATTATATACAGTTTTATAACTGTGCTATATACAACCAGGGTTAACCTAGTCTTTGCTTTTAGGGTGAAGTGACGTTTCCGTTTCGATAAAATAAGAGCAAGTGAGAGCAGGATAGAGAGAGGTGGCAGCAAAATAAGAAACGATATAAATAGTACCGATTTTGCATTATTGTTACTACAAATAGGCAAAATAGATTTTCAAATGCCAGTTAAAAAATTTGATTTTGTTAGTTTTGAACACTTCGCTAAAAAAGGGAGGTCGAAAATAGTTATAACCTAGTTTAAAACAACCCCTATAATATGCACATGTGCAGGCGTCTCACAACATAGTGTTCATCCATTCAATATACACTGGTCAGTAATGAGAAACCTCATCGTTATAACTGGATGTTGACGGAGATGGTTCGAAACTAAATGGGAATAATTTAGACTGTCTTTTTAAGGGCGAATGTTTTGACAATTATAAAATTAAATTAAATTTTCTACTGGCAGTTGAATAATAGTTGATATTTATTTGTAATTTTAAACTTGTACTGTATCATTTTAGGTATGCATCGACGATGCTCTAAAGCAGTAGATAATACAAATCTACACACAGACAAGTACATGGTATGGACATATGCATCTAGTTATGAAAAGGAATTTCTTAATATCAACAATCACTTTCCAGGTTTGATACAACAATCCTTTGATAGGAATGCGAATTGATGGTTTTAATATTTGTCTGCGCACTCTTGATAACACTGTGTATTGGATGGATATTATTCGAGACATCCGATTAAGTGGTACTTCCAAGGGAGTGCCATGTCCGCAATTATTACTCAATGGCAGGTTCACTTAGGGGTTTCAAAATGATTTACAAATCACGATATGCAAATATGTTACTTAAAATCTTCCAAATATTTCTTTAAAAAGTGATTTCACTGATTGTATCCGTAAAATACAAATTGTTATTTGAAATATAGCTGTTTTTGTTTCGAAACAAAAAGAGGTACTTTTTAGTCAAAAATGAAAACAATGCGGAACTCGGGGAAAATAGTTATTGGTCTATCTACTATTCATACATAAGCCATATAATGTACGAAATGTGTTTGTGACGGCGCTGCTAAAGCAATATATTTTGCCTAGGACTAAAACAATACTATCTAGCTGACTGTTCTTAGAAAACATCTCAAGTCCCTTAAACTCCCGTCACACTGTACATTTCCAACAAACATTGCTGGGTAAAATTGGTTTGACTTTCCTAACAGAAAAAGGCGATGTTTTGTTCGGCGACTCATTCGTTCAATATATATGGTACCGCAACCTTTGCTAAACGCTTGAACAACTCAATAGAACACTCTATTTCTTGACAAAACTGGTCACAAATTGTTTAAACCAAATGCTTTGGAAAAATATGTCATGTTATAGAATTATAATATGTGCTCTTCATTCGGCCCTGCTAATAATAATGCCAACAATCTGGTGCATTTAAAAAACAAACTACCCAAAAGCTTTAACAGTGAAATGATGGGATGTCCGCTTAAATTTGTTATAGTCTGTGAATAGCAAAACAAATAGAAAGCACAACCAAACACATACAACAACAGAGTTTTCAGTGCCATTCATCCACTTTGGCTTCAACGTTGGGATTCCGCAGTCATCTTCAGGAAGTTCTGCCCGTAACGTAGCTCCTTCCCGAGTTATATTTGGTATGCAATGTTTTGTTGGTGGGACTGAAACAAATGGAAGTAAAACTCTGAGAAATTGTTTGTCTTGCTTCCGGTACTGTCTAAAATTGATTAGCACTTATTTGCTAGTGCCCTGACCTTGAGTGTCGGTCGGGGTTAATGACGGGGTTAATATGGATATCAAAAAGCTGTACTTAATAATCCTGCAGACAGTCCACATATGATAGCTCTCCTTATCTGGTTTTGAATTATGTGACCATGCAAACAACATTGAAAATAGACCAAACGCTATGACACACCCTAGATCTTTCCAGATATTTAAAATAAGAGAAGGTTGTTCTAAGCTCAGAGCTGACTGGATAGCCTTGCTAACACCTTACATTTGCATAACTCGTCTCAATCACTCGTCTAACTATGGAATCCGGTTTGATGTGTCAGGGACGTGCGTTTCTTTGGTATATTCTCCATTCGTTTTAGTGATAAATTAACTCGTCTTCATCAGCCATATGTTAGCATGTCCTAAATACATAGACTGCTACTTTGTCATCTCCAATTCTTAGCCGAAGTCTTGAAATCATCGTTTGACATTGAAGATGTGTTATTTCCTAATGGATGACTTACCGTTTTAAGCTCTTTCCCAATACGCACAGCCGCACGATACTGAGTTATGTACATTGAAAGCATTATAATGCATTGTAGAGGATCAGGGTTAATTTGCCTCTGATGACGTACGGAATTGGTTACAGGTGTTTTAAGTGTGAAATAAACTTTACTTTATAATAACGTCTATCATGTTCCGAAGCTCATGGAGACAAGTAAATTGGATATGCAACACACAGCGTTACGTTGGCAAATTAAATGTTCAGTAGACAGGAGGCGATCATCATTGTTCAGACAATACTAAACTCACCTACAGTACTTAAATACAATGTAACATCCATTAGTAGTTACAATGATGCCAACAAATATTAACAGTATGAACCAAAATGAACTTGTGCGACATTTTTGACATCAACAAGAGTATTAATTTTCAGATCATTAGGCTAGCTTATGACTTTGCCCTTTCTAATATGAATTACTTTCAGAATGTCGACTTAAACATTGATTGTTGCAATCATTTTGTTTTTTAAACAGATCAGTATCATACATATAAAGATATAGTTTAATGGCTATTTTGAGGTATATATGTAAAATTTAAATTTATGTCAACAAATTCATAAATATATATGTACCTATGACTTGAAGATTAATTGATGCTTCTGATATGTCAGTTGGAGGACTGTTGTAGATTAACTTGTAGGTTCCACTGTCCGATTGCTTTGCTTTAATTATCCTGACGCCACTTTCTCCTATCTGCATCAACCTTCCTTCATAAGAAGGGCCTTCACTGAATCCACGTTCTTGTGACCATGCCACAATAAGAGTGTCTCCCTTGTACACTGCTTTGTTCTTCACATTAGTTGGTATATTAGGCCACATTAGAAACGCATCGTCATATTCGCAAATAGCTTGTTGAACGCTTACAAATGAACCTTATACAATATAAGAAGAAATCAAGTAAATGAAAGTATACGTAGGATTGAAGTGATGTTATCAGTAAGTTGAATATGCGTAGCTGAAAATAATTCATATAATGACCTAATAGAAATTTGTTTACTTGGTGTTTCATGAAAAAGGTTATATCGTAGCATGGAACATAAAATTATTGTGTCTTAACAAGAAACAAATCTATGTATATGATTTGAACAGATCTGATATCAGTGTTTGAAATTTATCTTTCTGGATGTGACTCATGTACCAAATCACTATGAAAATCAACCCTGTAGAACATATGTGCATGGCATACTCTCATATTTTACTTTGTACGATGCATATATTTGGCAAAACACTGACTTTTTAACGATGCTTCTACTGGATCAATTATTTACTTTAAAAATGACAAACTGGTGAAAGTTAATAGACATGTCTACAATAAAGTTCAATGTTTGCATTCTCTCCCTTTTAACAAAAGTATTATAGTTGTCCTTGTTCATCTCATGTTTTTTATCTTCTTCATATAGAAACAAATTAGCGCCTTTCTAGATTTAGAATGTAATGCTTCTGTACAGTTGGATGTGAAATACTTTACACTTACCTATCCCAAGAGCTACCCTCAATGAAAGGTAAAGGAATGCCAACATAAAATACATCACGCAATGTATCAGCGATGACTTCTTCAAGGTCTTGAAAAGATAATTATCGTTAAGTGAGCTACTTAAGTAATCATGTATCTATATTGAAATTCTTTTCATGTATAGTCATTTGTTCAATGCTATGTGGTCCATGTGCTGAATCATTTCTATTTTGTATTTCGACAGTTACACATAATCTGTACACTTGATAGACACATACAATGGTGTTCGCTGTCCAACAGACACATGAACAATTCTAGATTGCTGCGATCGATATATATATATATATATATATATATATATATATATATATATATATATATATATATATATATATAATGTTTTAGTCTACAGGCTGATTAGCCTCAAACAAAACAATATTTTGACACTGTATTTATTTTCATGCCTTCAAGGTAACCAATAATAAAAGGTAAACTTACGATATATTGCAAGCAATTACAAGCATACATAATACGTCAGCACGTCTATATATGGTGGAAGATGAACATGTCAAGTAATATTTTTTCTTGATAAAGGCTATGAGAAGAAAGGTTGATAAGTGAGACCTGTTATTCAAGGCGTTTTTCTTCTCATATTTAATGCAAGTTATAGCATATACTAACTTTCTCGACAGACAGTTGCATGATAAAGTGAGGATCTAGATAAAATTTAAAAGCAATATATTAAATGATTAGAGAGTGGTTCAAATATCATTAAACTATGTTCAGTAATTTATAAGTTATCCCCCAGAAAAAATAAAAAATAAAAAATATATTTCTCTTGCTTTGCATTGAATATTACTTAGTGTAAGGGTTGGGTAAGGCGGTAGGGACTGTAAGCCATGTGGACAAAGGTTCTTCATACTGTATGCATGAATAGAATTTCATGAAACCTTTTGAGTTGTCCCAAAGTTATTGGATAGACAAGCAAACGTTAAAAGAAGGATAGATGCATATAGCGTTAGCATAATGTTTCCCAGTTTAAGATTGGTGCAAAAATGTATCAGTAGTCATATCCTAATTTAAACTGACACTATAAGCGTACTTGCATTGCAATTGACCTTGAGAAATAACATTCATCACTGAGCACAGTACGTACCAGTGCACATCCATTATTCCTAATATAATTAATAGCTTCAGAGCTACCCATGGAAAACATAAACTTAAAGCCTTAATATTTAAATAATATTAAGAAAGTGGCATATGAAATACTGACATATTATCATACATATTAGCATACTCAGATTCATCTGTCTAAATATGGGTTATTAGTTTAAGACTTAGCCAGAATTATATGCATACTGGCATGTGACGACAACTTATTGGCTACAATATGAAAGTCACAATATGTAAAGATGTCTAATTGTACAATTTTGGAAATTGCTACATGTAATGGCTTAAATTTACTGCCATTATGTCACAATTAAAAAGCTATGAAATGAACGTGTCCTTAACTTTGCAGATAGGACACCATCCAAAATATTTTCATCACTTGAACAGCTTCTGAGCTACAGCCCAATCATGCAAAATGACAATGACCTTTAAAATTGGAACATAAAGGGTGTTATGTGACATGCCTTACGTAATGATTCACGAATAAACAGTTTAGCTCACTATCCTTGATAATTCGAGACCTAGAGATAGAGCGTTGACAAAAACTGATAAATGATCAAAAGATTGTTGAAATTATTAAGAAACGTTAATGACATATTCAGATGGCATGAGTTAAATATAAGTTAATCAAACTATCTTAAATGACTTTTGAACTGTAGGCGGGATTGTTCCGGATATATTCACATACAGCAAAGTTACACATTTAAATGGACAGGAAAAATTAGACCAACAAATCATTCTTCATTATAAACACAGATATGGGGCTCTAATTTATCATGCTGATTGGACCATGTTGTCGACACACATGATAGGTACAAATGACAAACCCTCGAGCTATGGTTTTGCAGTAGGAAACATTTCATTATAGCATCTTGAATAACAGCTTCGGGGTGGCAGTTTAGCCACAAAATTAAATTGATCAGATACCCGAGATCGGGCGTAAGACGACATACGTTCATAAAAGTGCCAAGTGATAATATATACTGCTATACCAAGTTTTATGTCTATTACTGCAACAATAATCAAAACTTTGCAAGTTACAGCTACAAACAAATATAGTACTGTCATAGTCTGGTCTTCTAGTAAGAACCGTGACACATATGTCTGAGTTATGTGTACATGTTTACCGGTGTTCTTATCACTACTGCCTTAGATCCATAGCTACAAACAGTACACATAAAATAATTGTAACCTGAAAATGTGATATTGACCTTCAAGAAAGAATAACAACATACTATTAGTCCTAACATCATTTACAAAACATTATCTATAGTCTGAATATATCTACCAGTTTGATTGTACCCCCTACTGATTTAAAATACGAAAAAACAAATGAGATACAAAATGCACATAACTTAATTAGTTCATTTATTGACTTATAATTTCAAACCTGATTATGCCCGGGGGGGGGGGTGTTTAACACTGTTATCGTCTATTCGTTTCACTCAAAAAGGAACATGTTCGCCAGTCATTTCTAATTCTTGTAAAAGTCCATTTTCAGTGAAGACAAGTGCGTGCACGTGTGCAAACCGGTCACAAGAGCTACATGTACCATGTTTTTAACTCTACTATGCATCCCTTCTTGAATCACAGAACAGTGGTAGATGCAAAAGTAAGTTTTTACTTACCATTAACTCGATTCAACTTTAGGAATCCTGTTCCATGCAAGAATTGGACATTGTCTTCTTCACTGCACAGACATCGTATACATGCGACTCCATTTTCAAAATAGTTCAACTATGCGGCATACACGTCAACGCCGAAATGTGATTGGCTTAAAATATTATACTTATTATCACATGAGCTCGGGCTTGTCTCAAAGTAAAAATTCGCGAAAATCGCACGTTTCGGAGCCCGTAACTTCAGTTTGATACAACGCAGAAAAGTCAATAATGACTTAATGAATAGCAACAAAAAAACCAGGAGTAAAACAAGTCATATAGTATGGTCTTGTGCTATTAAAAACGGAAATAGCAGAAGGAAATCGAGGGACATGGGTGGAACGAAATATTTGGAAGTTCCGTACCTTCTGTCTTATATATTATGATAGAGAGGGTCCTATGACAGAACAGGTCATGGGGGTAATCTAAGGTATGTTTGTCACTCTGTATGAATTTTTCCTTTGGATTATTTTTTTTTTTCTCAACGTCAAGCTCATGTCGAGTATCTGTGATCAAAAGTGCTGGCGTCTGCGTCCATTGTTTGTTTGCAATAGAAAGTAGTTCTTTTATGCACTTGAATGCTATATGTGTGTTGGTGCGAGGGTTCGGTATCGGGTAATACTGCACGATTCTGATAATGTAACGTTAACGGGGAAAAATGAGCATATAATAATATACATTTATGTACATAGAAATAAAATACTAAGTCGTCTGCCTTCGATATTTACAATGGTGAATCAAGCAAAGAAAAATAACCATAACTATGAATTTACTCATGTGTGCAAAGAGGTATACCTCTAAACTCTCAACATTATGTAATTTACGAAATTATGTGGCAGTTTTCGCTGGAAAAAAGAGACTGGTCTATAGTGTGTACATTATGGCGCCGCTTTAGCATGGAAAGTCCGTTAAGAATGAAAGGTCGGTCTGGTCGCAGCCTTGTTAGAAATTGTAAATAAATGAATGATTCGATTAAGTTCTGAAATATTTATATCACATTAAAGATGTTCTTTATTGAATCCGGTAGAGGGTTACAAACAATCGGGCAGGTATAGTCAGACATGAGTCAATAGACTAGTTTCAGTAAACATTCCAAGCAGAATAATATTAGAAGATTTTGTATAAAGATTTCAAAAGTATTCATGCATACTGATTACATGTTTTCTCTATGAAGTATGTGGGCAATGTCACTTGTGCGGTTTTCGGACTGGATAAAGGCTTGGGTAACCATCAAATTCAGTGTAGTCCAGATCGACATAGCGCAATATATATATATATATATATATATATATATATATATATATATATATATATATATATATATATATATATATATATATATATATATATATAAGGTAATGGACACGGCATAGCATATAAGAACACTTGAAATCGATATGACTAGGTATAAGGTCCGATCGGGTGGTAAATGTTTCAATATGGTAAATATGTATTTCTTTTTTCATATCCAGTCTATATGGCCATATGGCGGGAATATTGACTGATTCCCAGTTATGAGCCATGGGCAAGTTCACACGTCCGGGAATATGACCCAAAACAGATGTCCGATATACAACTGTACAATTTCATATAGTCCCTTCTGCCCACTAAGTGCTTTAATGTTCTTAAAAATAAATTATTTAAGTTGAAGAAGAAAAAAATCAGTTTCCAACAACATATGCAGAATGTGCTATAGTACTCTCACTCTGATAAAAGCGAAACACCGGTAAAGAAGATATTGGTGACCTATTCTTGTGTCATAGGAATTTTAACTATCCAAATCCTTTAAGTATTAATTACATTTTGTTTGTGCAGGAAATTATAGTGACAATGACCCACGATACAATTATCTTCGTGCCCAAATGAAAAGCTTTAAATCTGTGTCATGTGACATCAAAACCGTGCCCAGTTGTACATTAATAAAACTCGTCTGAGCACGTTCAAATTTTACATTTAATATATTTTAATAGGTCTTCATTAATAAAACTCGTCTGAGCAAGTTCAAATTTTACATTTGATATATTTTAATAGGTCTTCATTAATAAAAGTCGTCTGAGCACGTTCAGATTTTAATATGATGAGTTATCCTTTACATTCTTATATCATGGGTACTTACTTTCCTTCCCATTTCTAACCTTAAATTGTATGTACTGACAAGGATTTTAACCAGTGAACGCTGAAAGTTTGTGCGAATGATGAAGTACCAAGATACAGGATTAAACATAATTATTAAAAAATTAGTATCATTGATAGATTTATAGAGAATTTGTATCATTAATTAGGCGAGGATTTTATATTGAGCAACGAGAGTCCGAAACCGATCACGTAGTAGTATGTTTTTCTTGCGATCTAAACAGGAAGTGGCCACACAAGAGAGGCAGATGTTAAATATCATCTTAAGCTGCTGGATTTATTTTTATCTATTCACGTAGTTTAACAACTGCAGGCAGACGTGGATGATGCTAGGGACATCGATGCACTAAATTCGAAATTGAACGTACGTGAAAACAGAAAAGAACTACTCTCTCATATGTGAAAACAAAATCAATAACAACCTCTTAAATCCCTAATGACACTTTTTTTTTAAAGAAATGTTACCATTCTTCCAATCTAACTAAAGTTTGGAAAGAGGAAATGATTTGTTTAACTGCCTTACATTAAACGGTCTTTGAAAGAGTCAAACTGTTATGTTTAAGCGACGTTCAAATATTCAGTTTAGAATTATGAGGTGAAACCTCTTAATTTAGCAGCCTAGGTCGCTCTTAATATTTTGACACCATACATTCCACAAATTCCACTAGTGACCGGTCTAATAACAAACAACATAAACACATTGAGGATAAATTATTCATTAGAAAGAGAAGGAAGAGAAGTGGTTACGTATTTGAAATCAAACCTGAGAAGATAAGACCTACAGAAAAGCTTGCATTAAATATAAATAATAACTTTGTAAAAACTAGTAATCAGCTGGGGCGCGAGAAAACGTTAAATACTGACATGGGGCGACGATAAACCCAGTTATTGTGGATTTTCTTGTAAAATGGTAGGCTACGACATTGACTTGTAAAGAGATAATGTACCTTAGTCATGCCGACCTACTGTTTTCATTTCGTTTATAATTTATTTATGTTTGGAACAAAAACAAATACGAATCACCTAAGTATATGACATAGTGATATGCTGGTTTCGTTTCTTTATAACGATGGCCTCATCATGTCTTGTGTTCCAGATTTCGAATGAAATCGGTTGAACCATTGATGTCTCCTATCAATATCGGGTTAATTCGTATGCATGTGAAAAATAACTGCGTTTCTCAATTCGGTATAGACATTGTTTGGCTCACAATGTCGTGAAACGTCGATATTACTTAGTTTTAAATGCACCCAAAGATATTTATGACCAATATCGTTCAATATCCAGTATTATTTTTGTGATTTGGTTTATTCAACATTCTGCACGTAACTGTGGCATTGGGCTTTAAAATATCCATATGATAACAAAAGCAAAATTGTTAGATTGGTCAACAAAAGAAAGCGATGATGAGGACAATGACACTGACATCAAATATTATTAAGACTATTTTTTTCATATTAACGACAATTAATCCAAAATCAAAATCTGTGTTCACGTTATAATAGTTTGCTCTCATTTCATGAAAATTCTCACATATCATTTCCTATGGTATTTAATATTGACATAACTAATTCGAAAAGTATAATTATATTTCCATATATTCTCCGATCCTCACTGTCTGTATCTGCCTGGGTTTCAGTTGCAAATTTTCACGCTATATTTTCTCGTCATACTAATTCAGGGAAGCGTGCCGTAAAGAAAAGATGACTTGCCAAACATCATGGCGCCCGGTACAAGTTTACTGTCAGTCTCGTTTTCACTTAAACTTTGCATCAAATCGTACAAATACGCATCTAAGGTACTACCTCGTCTAGCCAGCGGAGAACTGAACACAATTTAATATCCACTTGCAATGAATATAATAGAACCAAACTTAGCAATGTTTTACTAGGAAGAAGGCAGATAACAAGTATCACTCTAAAGGAACATGTTCGCTAATTTCATAATATTAGTGGGTAGATCTGCTATTAAGCAGATATTTGAGAACATATGCTTGAGTCATGTGAAAACTAGTTAGAAGGAAGCATCTTTTTAAAGTAGGCAAGTTCTTTTACCTTATGTTTTCTGACAAGGCAAATTTTCTTATGTACCTTTACTTTTTGCAGTACTTGTAATGCAATTTCAATGCAATTTGTCAACATTGTTAGTCTACATTGACGCCAAAACGTGGAAGGAATACGAGAAAGTTGTAATCTAGGTATAAATTGTATTGTGCAACTCACTGTGCCAAATTTCAAAATGGAGTTCTAATACATGAATTCTTTAAAACTGATTGTTGTCAGTAGTTAAGGGGGATCTTATAGCGTCAATGGGAATTAGCATTACAGACCCCCTTGGGAACATATAGCGTCAAGGGAAATTTAACATGGAGAAAAATCGTGGGAACATATAGCGTCAAGGGAAATTAACATGGAGAAAAATCGTGGGACTGTTGAGCGTCAAGGGGATTTGAACATGGGAATAGGGGACTGTATAGCGTCAAAGGAATTTAAACAGGGTGGGACTGTATAGCGTCAAGGGAAATGGAACATGGGATTTTTTTTTAAAAAAAATAAAAAAGGGGTAGGCAATTCAAAGACTATCTCTTTTCGAGAAATATGGCTGGCCCTGAAAAGGGCCTTTGGGTTTTCTTCTTCTTCTTCTTCTTCTAATTTCTTCTTTTCCTCCACCAAGTTCTTATTTTATCTCCTACACTCTTCTTCTCTTTCTTTTTTTTCTTCTCCTCTTCTTTCTTCTCTTCCTCCTCTTCTTTCTTCCTCTTTTCATTTTCTTCTTCTTTTTCAATTTTTTCATTCCATTCTCTCATCCTTATCCTTTCCTCTTCATCCTCCTTTTCCTCCTTTATTTCTTTTAACAGATCACTGATGATTACCTTCATTTTTCGTAAATTGTTTATCTCCATCTTCACTCTATGGGGACTATATGAGTAGTGATCCTCGTTTAGGTTAACCAACATTTGCTCAAACATTCCTAAATTGTCCATGACGTTTTGCAATTTTTCCATTTTGTTAAGGTGGTTTGAAGCCATCTTCTTTTTTATTCTTTGCAGAATGGTTTGAACCACGAATACTGTGGGTTCTTATACAAAAAGCGCGGACGTGATGGAAAACATCCCCTAAAACATAAAATGGATCTTACCTAGATCATAACCTAACAACGTGCGGACGTGAAGGAAAACATCCCCACTTTTCTCATTTCATATAATCAAACCCAAACTATACTCTCCACATACTCTAAGAAACAATAAAGAAACCCATAATCTACTATTCACACCAACCTACTTCATCATTTACAAACACAAACTCACAAACACATACACTTCCACTATTAATAAAGAGTTAGTGTTTATTTTCACACTACTCTACCTACACACATTGGCAAATCGATAGTTATTTCTTTTCTAGAGTATTGGGTAGCCCTGAAAAGGGCTGTTTTGTTTGGAACTTCATGGGCACCTGGTTAATGGTGGCACCTTCCAGGCCTGGCGCCACATACACATCTTATCCCCCAGTTACTTTTTACCTTTTTGGGGGAGAGAGCAGAGGCAGGATATGTCGCTTCAGAATCCCAATTTTCACTCTCTGGGATTTTGAAATTTCTTCTCTCCTTTTCCTCCTCCTCTTCTTTGTTTCTTCTTTCCTCTTTATATCTTCTTTCTTCTTCTTCTTTGTTTCTTCTTTCCTCCTCTCTTATCCTTCCCTCCTCGACAATGGCTTCCGCGGCCAGTTCATTTAATATGCGCCTGGCATATTCCAGATGCACATGAAGCTCCAACAGTTTCTCAAGTCTCGTGTTCATTTTTGGTGTTGATCAATCAACAAGGGTAGCTGGACTGCCGAACGAGTTTCAATTTATACTGAAAGCGCGGACGTGAACTAAAACATCCCCTAAAAACATAAAATCCATCTTACCTAGATCATGACCAAGAAACAACAACAACGCGCGGACCTAAAAGAAACACTTGCTCACTTTTTTATGCTACCCATCACTTCAATAGACTATCCACATACTCAAAGCAATCCAATCTAACCCCAAATATACACCTCAAGCACCCCAAAAAAAAAACAAACAAACATCATTTTAATCTACTATCCACACCAACCTACTTTATCACTTACAAACACAAACACACCAACACATACCCTCAAAATTTTTAAGAAAGAGTTAGTGTTTATTTTCACACTACTCTACCTACACACATTGGCAAATGGATCATTACTTCTTTTCTAGAGTATTGGGGTAGCCCTGAAAAGGGCTGTTTTTTGTTTTGCTATGGCATTCTTTTTTAGTTTCTAAGAATGCGATGTCCTCTGAGGATAGACTTTCTGGCAATAGGTCTGCTTCTTCGGAAAGAGAAGAAGAACTCTTTGGTGTCGATACGGCAATCTACAAAGCCTCTGTCAGGTTCAGGTTGCTGCTGCTGCTGCTGCTGCTGCTGCTGTTCTTGTTGTTGCTGTTGCTGCTGTTTTTGAAGTCTGTACTTCTCTGTCCATTCTTCTTTTTCCCTGTTCACTTCTTCTCTGAAGAGCTCTTCTATTAGGTCTTCAGTGATTTTTAACATTCTCACATTCTCTATTTCTTCTGGCTTCGGTATCAGACTGTGTCTGACCCTATGCAAATTCACGTAGGCTTCGTTGAGCTTAGCTAGTTTGGAGCACATCTTCTTAGGAGGATGAGTCGACAATGGATGGTTAGACTGGAAACAACCCCGGTTATTATAGTGAAAGCGCGGACGTGAAGGAAAACATCCCCACACGGTTTTTTCGAGCCGCAACGTTCATGAGAGGGATAGTAAGAAATGAAAGAGCATCAATTCAACATTCTTATAGCTAAACAAAAGACAAAGGCATTTTTTCAAAACACAACATTTTTTATTCAAAAATCACTTAACACTAAACAACAACTCTAACATTTTTTAACAATAATATAACACTATAACATCCAACATTTTTTTCTCAATTAACAATCTACTTAGAACAGGGCTGACAACGTTGTGAATGAAATTGTGATTTCCACTGTTGGAAATCATTAGGCCATTGATGGACACTACGTTTCCTAGCTTGAGACAAAAGATAAGCATAATGGTCACAAAACCATCGATCTACTTTCACATCGTTTCTAGCAGAAGAACGAGGATCGAAATGAGTCACTAAATGTTCTAAGGAATAGCCCAGGCTGCGATGATGCAGAAAATACACACAATATTGTCCACACACCAAGGAATCTGTGCCTTGTAATTTCACATTATTGAATCGGGTGGTTTGAGCATTTCTTCTCATAAAGTCAATGATATCGTCTTCCAAAGGGGGCAATCCGTACGAATCGAAATATTCCACACATCCTTCTTGAGGAAAGTAGACGGCTACCCAGTGGGTTCCTGGGAGATGACTGTCGTCCGTGTTGATCACGTAAGCTTGATGGTCTTTAGGTTTGCGATGAGGGAGTTCATCTTTAGCACAGACGACAGGATTCCAAGAAGCTGTATACGAACTGTGGTTCAAAAGGTAATAAAGTTCCCAGGTATCCATTGATTTCTGTGTTGTTTTTTTCTTCTTCTTCACAGGTAATAATAAGTCGTCAATTCGATTCTGACTTTTTGCTTGAAAATGTCTGACGAATAAACGGTTATTCGTTCTGTTTCCTCACTCTGATTCAGGAGAGCTTTGATACGATGGATCTCTTGAGTGGTTAATGGTGGACAAGAATGTTCACGCAAGTCTTTATACCACTGGTGCAACACGTCTTTGTTCGAGATGAGACTCCAAGCTTCGTCCAGATACTCGTCCAATTTTTCTTCTTGACTCAACATCAGGCATTTATCGTGTTGAATTTGACTGGGATGATCGTTTTGACATCCATAACAATTTTTCTTGATCAATTCCGTCATTTTGTCGACCAAGTGTTTGGCAAAACAGGAGACTAAATGGGCTTCTTGTTCTGGCCATCTTGACTTCATCATGATCACTTCTTCCACAGTCTCCTCACATTTCATGTCCAAAGTTTCTCCACTAGGTAAAGAGGGATAACAGTCTTCCATGGTTTCTAGTAATCTAGAATGACTTCTCTCAAACTGTTGATTTCTATGGTATTGTCGAATTCTGCATACAGAATGACGTTCACCGTTTCATCAGGGATTCGGTCTTTAAACTGAATTTCCACACGAATCTGGCCAGATTTTATAGGGTGGAAATGTCCCTCGTCGCTGCCTTGGTCAGGAGTGAAATCGAAAGCCCACAAAGCATAGCCTCCTACGTAATCCTCGTACGTAATACCGTGACTGGTGTTGGTTCCTAACTGGCCGGTGGCTTCGTACAGGGACAAGTACGATCTCAAGTAATTCTTCTTCTCAAAGTCAGGTTCGAAAGGTCGGGTACACAAGGTCTTGCCATCGCGACTGACTTCGATCTTGGACACGCCAAAGTGTTGAAAGTTGAAAGGATTTTTACCCAAATCTCCGTTGAAGGCTGTATTTTCGACGATACCAATGATCAAACGTTTGGGTAGCTGTCCTTGAAACAGATGATCTTCGATCATGGATCGTTGTCCCTTGGGAATGGTGAAGGTTTTCACTTCCACGCGTCGGATCGGATACTTAGCGGTCGTTCTGCTCAACGTCTGACTGATGTCGTTACCCACTTTAGGTAACACTTCCACACGGCGTACGTAGAGCCTGGCTTCCTCGATGACAGTTTTGCAAACAGTAGTACCTATCAAATGGAAAGCGGCACTGCTACGATTCAGTCTCAGGCGAACATTCACCCCGTTTAGCAAATATTTCTCTTGCAACCACATGTCCAGATGTAAACGATCCATCAGTTCTAAACTTTGTCCGTTTTTGATTTTGTCTCTTCGTTCTACAAATCCGTCATTGTTTGGTGTTTTGCTTGCATCAGTTTCGAATCTTTCAAACTGGCCTGCTTCGTCAGCTTCCCATAGCACACAGGCATTGAGATGAGTGTTCTTGGCATCTATTCCGTACGTCAAGAGATTTTCCAGGTACGCTCGATAAGGGTAAGTATCCATGCTGCTGCTGACCAGTTTGTTGTTCAAGTACAAGTCCACTCCGCTAAACAAGGAATGCATGAAATTGTTGACGGGAGCTATTACCTCATCGCCATCTAGGGTCGAATTGTCCTCATCGACAACTTTGACTTTCAAGTACAAGTAACTGCTATTCAGATCGATGTAATCTTCGGGCTGTCCTTTGATTTCAAACTCGATGGGAGCTGAGGCTGTCAATGAGGAGACGGGGTGAAATTCCACCCACTGGGATTCTTGCATGGTCATCATGGTGGGGGGCATGGCAAACAGATCCAGTTCCGTCTTGGAACAGGCGCAAGACTCTCGGTGCATCATTTTTTCTATGTTTCAATAATCGAAAACGTCTAAGTCTCGAACGGTTCTTCTTTTCTTGGCCTTTCTAGCTTGAAGTCTGGTGAAAGGGTGTTTTCTGCGTCGTCTCTTTCTGCCTTGTCCTTGCTGAATGCCTGACTCGGTAGCGTGCAGGGCATTTATAGGTGTGTCTCGTCGACCCAAAATGTCTTTACCCGTTTGCAGCAAGACATTTTTGCCTGCCCTCATGAAGGCTTCTTTAGGGTTTTGTTTGTCGATGATGACATTTTGGAGAAATTCTTTGCCTTGCGTCAGTGCCGCATCTTTCAAAGCGTGCAATCCGCGTGTCACCATCTGTTTCAACACTGGGGCCACCGAACGAAAGGCCGATTTTAACATGTCTCCTAAACCGTGTCCTCGCTGTCGAGCAACCCCTCGGTACACTGGATACATGACTTACTTACGAGTCGTGAGAAAACCGTTTTCGAAAATGGAGTTTCACCGTGACTTTTCCTTTGGTGAATGGAATATTTTGTCCCAAATCTCCTTTTATAGTAATGTTGACCGTGTCCAAATACGACTTGCTGACAGGTAAATAGTGAGGATGGACAAATTCGCGGTGGACGTGGTAAGTGTTTCCACCTTCCTCGTCAGCGTTTGCGGCAGAATCCACTTTGAAAGGAATGACACACAGTAACGGTACGGAGGTGTGTCCCACCACGTTGTACTCCACCACATCGGAGTACACGAACATCAAATTCAGTCCTTGGTTCAGTTCTACCGGGGTACGAAAATACTTGGCAAAAGAATCGTTGTCAGAAATGACTGGTAATTCACCTTTTTCTTGTTCTACTTTCTTCCTTAGCTCCATGTCACCGCCCAACATGTCAAACAATTCATGACAAAATAAGAAAGACATGATTTTGGGCCCCTCAGGAAATTTCATCAGGAAGCGACGAGCTGTTTTGTGGTACTCCAGGGTGACACTTTTTTTGACACTTTCCAAAGCTTTCAGAAACACACTATTAAACCTGGTGGCTATGGTGTTGACCAAATGTTGACCACTAAAATAATAGCCTGGGGGAATGAACAAGTGATAGGTGGTCCACTTTGAATTTGGTGTACGGGTTTTCTTGTCATATTTGCTATGGGTATCCATCCACTGTTGCATTTGCTCGTCATGAACTTCCACATCAAATTTATTTTGATTGGAAAGGACATTGAGGACTTGGGTTGGGTGAATCATTTCCACTAAAGCCACTTCCCAATGGGCTTCGTGATCTAAGGGGATGGCTTGAGGTAATTTGGCCGTGTAACAGCACAACGTGTTGTTGGGAAACACCTCCATGGAACTGTCACTGGGTAAAGTTAAGTAAAATTGGTTTTGGTGACTCATAATTCCAGAGTTCTGTGGCTCTCCGAGGGGATATTACTGGACGTCAGAGGCGTGTCTCCGCCCAAAATGGGGTTCTGATTGTGGTTGGACTGGTGACTGGCACTGGCACTGGCACTGGACACAACGTTCCCGTTCGAGGAGAATTTCAGGGAGGGATTGGGAAGCAGGTAACCGATGCAACTGCTCAATAAAATGGTCCACAATTGTTTGTCTCCTTGTTGCAAACTCAAATTGGCGATGGCTGCCCCGATGACACAATACACCACGAAGATTTGGCAGAAAAAGACGATTTGTGTTTTAGGCACACGTTCTCCACACCACACCCACAAGGGTTGTTTTTGTAAATCTTGCACAGAAGAACTAGGGGAAGAAGGAGTGGTCGACGTAGCTGCGTCTGCTGCTGTGTGAAAGGGCATGATGGTCACTTCTTCTTTTTATAGTCGATGACTTGCGAAGCGTCGATCCAAGAATCGAAACTGGGTGGATATCCTTTCCAACGTACTTTGACTTCTTTGACACGTCGTTTGCCCACTTTACGGGTTCTGCGTTCGAGAATGCTTTCGATGTCGTACACGTCGTCTTCTTTTTTGGTGACACGTTGTAACTCGGGCAAATAAAACGTTCCTTTGAGTACTTCTCCGTTCATGTCTTCCAATTTATAGACGGCAGGATGACGGCCATGCACTCGTCCAGTGACGCGAAACAATTCGGTCGTCCAGTTAGGTAAGTAACCTTTGTCGAAAGTGCGTTTGGTTTTGCCAATGCGCACCCAATCTCCTACGGTCAACTCTCCACTTTTCTTGGGGACAGCCCTCGTCGGGGACGTACCGAACAGGCGCTCGAACACCAGCACTTCGTTGTCGGGAGTCACGTCTTGCGGGGCACGTCCGATGCTTCGATGGTAAGATTGGTTGTACGCTTGCACCAGGTGCGGTAAGATGTCGATGTACTTCAGAGTGTGGTGATGCGTAAAATATTTCCACATGCGTTCTTTCAAAGTGCGTTGAAAACGTTCCACGATGCTGGCTTTGGTTTCGGGATTCTCGGTGGTAAAAAAATGAATGTCACGTTTCTTTAATTCTTTTTGGAAAGCTTGGTTCAGAAATTCGGTGCCTTTGTCCGTTTGCCATCGAAGAGGGCGACGACCGCTTTGTTTCAACACCCGTTGCAGGGCTCGCACTAACTCGCTGCTGGATTTGGAAGTCAAGGGCACGACCCAGGCAAATTTGGAAAAGACGTCGATGACACAAAACAAATATTTGTAGCCACGATTGTAGCTGACCAAATGAGAGACATCGGCTAAATCGGCTTGCCATTGATGATCGATGCCTTCCACTCGGGTGCGACTTCTGGCAAACTTGCGTCGAATGGGTTTGTGTAAAGTGTAGGTAGCTTGTTCTTGTAACCATCGTTGCACTTGAGGTAAACGGAGACTTTTCAGTCGCGTTTTGGCAGCACGATACAATTTTTGAACTCCTGCGTAACCTGCAGGATGCGAGGGATCGTAGTAAATGCTGGCTAAGACTTTTTCCATTTTTTTATTTTGTGTTGGTGTGTTAATAAGTCACCCACTCTTCGGTGATGCTACTTTGGGTGGGACGAAAGGGTGGTTTGGAAACAGATTTACGTGTCCGATGGGCTACGGGAGTAGAAGTAGAAGGTAGTGGTGGTGGTGGTGGTGGCAATGGAATGGCTTTGGTCTTCTTTTCTTTTCTCGCTTCTGGTTTCCCTTCTTTCTTTTTCACTTCTGTCGAAGGAGGCGTGGACATCATCTTTTTAACCCAAGCTTTCATTTCTTCTCGTTGGGGTGTGGGGGACGGGGTCAATAAGGATGCTGCAATCTTACTCGAAATGGGAGCTGCTGACGGTGTTTGAAACACTTCGCGCATCTCTTCTTCCTCAGGTCTTTGTGGGGTAGCATCTCTGGTGACCGTTGGGGATGGTAGTGGTGGTAATGATGATGATGGTGCTGGACTTTTCATCAAGGTCTTAAAATCTTTTAGAGTGGGTAAAGCTGTTTCGTCTAAAGCTTTCTGGTGAAAGAGTTGCAGTCGTTGCAAGAGTTGACCGTACTTTTGCGATTTTTCTGTTTCGGACAAATCTTGGCGATCCATCAAGGACTGCAATTCGTGTTGTAACTGGGACATCTCGCTCAAATGGGGATTGGGAGGTAAATGCGGGGTGCGTTGTTCTTGCCACCGATGGTATTCCATCCATCGTTTGTAAGGCACTAAAGCTAGTTTTCGTCCTTCCATGGGGTTGTCAGGGGTCGATTCTGAGATCTTGGGACTTTCGAAGGCCTTTTTATCTTGCTCCCATTAGTCCTCCCAACATGGTTCCCAAGACTCCTTTCAGTATGGGGCCTAACAAGAGAGGCAAAATGCCTCCACGTTGAACCAACATCTTCTTTTTTTGACGAATGGGAATTTTCTTTTGAACCATTTGGCGAAGAACGTGACGATGTTTGCCTAAGCATTGTTTCTGGTGTTTGGACAAAGGGATCGTGCCTTTCAAAACGTTCAAACAACATTCGCACACGGTATCGATGACCTCTTTGGAGGCCGTTTGAATGAGTTTTTTTCGTAGGGGTGAAGAAGCTTTGGACAGGACAGATAACAGGTCCCCATGTTTGGCTAAACGTGGTGGCAGTCCTTTCCTTTTCTTTCCTTGGGGTTTTCTGGAGGGTGACATCTTTGAGTCTTTAGGAGCACCAAAAGAACACTGATACCCTACTTGGTCACAGGCCTTTTTTATACTGGAACGCGTCGCCACTGATTGTCTTTACGTTTTATCAGTTTGAGGACAGACATGACACGTCGTGCAGGGGTACGCAACGGACTAAATCGAGCCAGTTCTTGCTTGGACAAATCCAGTAAACTTTGTAACATGCCCGATCTTTCTTGGACTTTGATTTTGGGAGAAGGTACTTTGTGAGCAGCAGCCACTGCCACTAAATTGGAGGGTCCTGCCACTGGGGAAGTTCTTTTGGGGGTCATCAACGGAGATGTTCTTGGTGTGATCAACGTCTCCAAGTACTCTTCAGTTCTGGGTGTCATCAACGGAGAAGTGGATGAACGTGAGGATGCCGGAGACGCAGTCACTGCTGTGGCAGGTCGTGGTTTGCGAGTGTAAGGTTGCGTCCTGGCCGAAGTGCCTCTCTTGCGACTAGTTTTCTTCTGTGGACTTTTCTTTTTCTGGGGACTTTTTCTCTGTTTCTTTTTCTGGGGGCTTCTTTTCTTTTTTCGGGGTGGTGTCTGGTAAGAGGAGGGTCCCGCCACTGGAGAAGTTATTCTTCTTGGGGACCTGGTCTTTTTCTTTTTCTTCTTGGGGCTTCGTTGGACTTTTGTCTTGGGGATAACTTTGGGGGCATTAGGATCCCATCTTAAGAGTGAGCGAATGATGACCCCTCCTAGAGTACCGCTCCCTCCAGGTTTCAAAATGATTTGTTTTTTGGTTTGAGTGTCGATGCGGGGATCGGCCAGTTGGACCAAAGCGACTTTGTTTCGATCGAAAAAGCGTTGGGTTTGATGAGGAATCTGAATGATTCCTTGGAGTAATTGACGTGCCGTCACCGTGAACCATCGTAAGACTTCTTTGAGACTAGCTTCTAAGACACGAGCTCGTGTTTGTGGATCTTTTTCTCGACTGATGCCATACAAGGCACGAATCAATTTGACGGGAAGATGCGACTGAAGGGACGTCATGTTCGCACTGAGAGTGAGACAGACGAAAAAGGGTCTGAGGTTTTTATAGATTTTTTGATGGGGAGTGAAATGAAGTCGAGGACGGAGACGTGTACAGGACAGGCCCTCCGTCTTGGCACCAGTGGTGAAACAAGTGGGTACGAAATCGCAAATCCTCAGGAGTCGTAGGTTTCAAATCGACGAGTAAATAGGCGTGTGGCGTTTGAGTGGCATCGTCGTACGCCTGAGTCAGCCAAGGTGTTCCTAACTGTTTGGCTAAGACTTGCACTTGCGATTTATCTCGAGGGCTTTTAAACAAGACCACGTAATGCGCATTGAGACTGATGGTGCGATGGGCTTTACTTTGTTGAAACAAATTTTGGGTGATGTAAACGACACTGGCATTACGGTGATGCCCTTTGCGCGTGAACCACAATTTAATTTCTTCTTCGTCTTCTCCTAACATGTCGTCGAAAATGACCAAATGGGTTAGACGGGAGTCAGAGACGATGCCGTCGTCTTCTTTAGGAATGCCTTCCACAAACACGATGGAATCGCCTTGACTTTCTCGCAAAAGGCTGTACGCCGATTGCCACTCTTTGTAACACCAGACGATCCGTTGAGGGGGCCGATCGATCAAATGATGTTTATGCTCGATCAAACGTTTGACGAATTCGGTTTTGCCTGAACCGCTAGGTCCAGCAATGAGCATGTTAAAGGGATGGCGAAGATACAAAGCCTCCCAACTGGCACGATCTAAGTGTTCGTCGATGACTTTGACAGTAGAGGAAGAGGGAGCAGAGACAGTAGAGGTAGCCATGGTGTCAGAAATGTCACTTGTGACACGAAAACAAACAAGACAAGAGTTTATATACTTTTTCAGAACACGTTTATTGAATGTTTTTTATCAAACATGAATACGAAAGACAAAAATACATAAAAGCCAAAGGCTTAAGTACAAGAATAAGAGGCACATGATAACGATGAACGTGGAATAAACACAAGTGTCTGTACAACAATCACATGTTTTGGGTAATGTTCTAACTAGTTCAACAGGGGGTAAAGTCACACAAGTGTCCTCCCGAAAGGGTCTTTCAGGTCTGTCCACGACAGTCCTGTCCTGGGTGACGGGTTCTTCTGGCACCGTCACTAACACGGGTTGAAAAGTAACTTTTTTCCTTGAACAACTCTCGTGCATACTGGGCCACTTCTTGGGTCCAAGCCTCAAAATCCCATTCTTTCCAGGCACGGACATCTGTCCAATGGGGATGTAAGTCACAAGCTACACACACATCGTCATACACGTCTTGGGTAGCTAAAAGTTGACGAATCTTTTTTTCCTGTTGAGGTCGAGAAGTATCCAGATGAAAACGCAAGGCTTTGAGCAAAAGGAGTTTTTCGTGACCATTTAAGGCCATGGAGGTGGTAAGTACTGATCGTAAAGAGTCCACAAAGAATCGGCTGGTAAACGAAATCCCAAAAAACAAGTCACTAAGACACACACCACTTGTCGTCCCAATTGAATGGATAAAGTTCTTGTAATAATCGATGGTAATGATCCACGGTTTGAATATGGTCATTGAGTTCCTTCCACGGAATCTGTTGGATGACATGTGACATAAACCGTGGCATGGCAGCCTGTTTTTATATTCTCTTTTTTTTTGATGCAATACACGTACTTTCTAGCCAGAGATCTTCGTTCTCCAGTAGGGAATCTAAATCTTGCATACTGTAACCGAAACGTCAGAGTTCGTTTAGGTGTTTCCTCTTCCGCTAAGCAGATTCCACGTAAAATATGTTTGTAATCCTTTACCTCGTCTTCCTCAATGCGTTGCACTAGGTGAA
This sequence comes from Sinohyriopsis cumingii, assembly GCA_028554795.2. NCBI lineage: Eukaryota > Metazoa > Mollusca > Bivalvia > Unionida > Unionidae > Sinohyriopsis > Sinohyriopsis cumingii. Next base: position 186,080,937 of record CM068824.1, on the reverse strand, counting down.
TCTCGAAGTAACCATAATCATGAACATGTCGATCATTAGCGACCTCAAAGTTTTGAACAATGTCTGACCATTGAAAGAATTTCTGACGAAGCAGTTCTCTTATACCATTCAGGTACCAGTGGTTAAAGATCTGGTGACGTATCGGATGCAATTGTTCTTTACGTTTGACTTGTATTTTGACCAGCTCTCGGTAAATGCGTTCTCTCAACTCCACAGGCAAAGCACGAATGTTCTCTTGTAAAGTATCCATGAACAGATTATTATGGTAAGAAGTTACTTCAATGTCTCGGTCCCACTAAGGGTAAGTAATGACAATTCGGTGACCATCGAGCATGTTCTACGTAGGCCGAATCTTGCGGTTCCCAGTGGTGAAGTGACACACCGCAACTGAAGCACTTGACTTTATCTCCTTCGCCCAAGTAGAAAAATCCGGCTCTGGCTAATTCTTCGGGGGTCGGTCCTCCCAGATACTTAGGCCATTTTCCTTTGAACGATTGAAGACGATTTTCAAAGTCGCAGTATTCCGACAAACGCACAGGGAACGAATATTCGTCTTTCACAGGTTCGTTTCGATGAGGGTTGAGTGACATGGGTAGGAGTTTGCTCAGGGCTGGATGACATCCGTAGGGGGGTAGACGTGAAGGTGAACATTCCCCTTTAAAACGAAACCCAGTAAAATGTCCAAGAGGACGAGCGGCATCACTTTCGCATCCCACAGGTTTGACACGCACAGCATCACTTTCCATGATAGGGGTAGGGGCACTAAAGTTCCCATGATGCTTTACGGAATCGCTCAGGTCACAAGGTACAGCATCGTACCCATCGCAAGGCTCACAATCGCATTCCACTTCAGAAGCCTCACACTTGAATTGTGCCCTTCTAAACAACTTGTTCTGTGTTTCTCTGAAAGTATTCATCTTGTTCGCTCGGTCTTGGTAGTCACAATGAACTATCGATTTTGCCTAGGGTTCCTTTTTATATACAGACCAATACCGACGTGACCGTACGGTAAGGTGAAATGATTGGCAAGTCGAACTCGCTTCTGGTATATAATTTGATAGATTTTTTCCAAGGGTCGACTGACGATGTGGTGAGTGGGTAAACGTACAATCTTGTTCGGTTGATAGGTGGTCACTTTAAAGTTTCCATCCTCTTCCGATTGCAAGGCTTCTTTCAATACCCCAAAGTTGACCACTCGACTGGTACGATGATTCAGAGTCAGTCCTTTCACTTTGCACGTCGTGTGCACTTCTCCTTGTTTGTCCCGGTATTCGTAGCCGTAATTTTTGGGACCGCCACTGACGAAACTTAGAATCTTGTCGTCGGGATGCTCGTCTGTCCAGGCTCCTAAACGGTCTCCTTCGATGTCAGAGTGCTGTTGAATCGGGTGATGGATGTAAATGCAACTGTCCGTGTCAAAGTACAGGACGCGTTCTTCTAACAGTTCTAAAGCTTCGTACAATTTTAAGCGAGCATGGGCTGTCACGTAAGCCGCAATGATGACATTTCCAAAGGGGTCGTCTTGTACAAAGTCCAGATCTTCTTCGTAATTGACTAAGATCAAATCCTCGCGAACGACGTCCACGTGTTTCATGAATTTGGTTTTGTCGTGAATCATCTGGAAGTAGCGGGAAGGTTCTGTCAAATATTCCGTCTTGGGTAAACACGGTCGTTGTGCCATTTTACCCCACAAGCAATTTAACATCACTTTGGCAAACGATCGCCTGCCTTCGTTTTTCTCGATGTGGTCTAAAGTGATGCCTTCTTGTTCGTAGTATTTCTCTTTGAATTGTATTTGGTCTTCGGGAGTGTGACACCAGGAAGGATAGCCACTGGCTTCTTGCTTCAGTTTCAAAAAGGCATCCACGTAGTCTGCGAAAATGCCTTTCTGAGTAGGGTCACCCTTGTGGTATTGTTGTGTCTTGGGAAAGTGGCAAAGTTCGTACACTTCTAACAGCTGGTATCCCATGTCCAGAGCTTTGAACAATTCTACGCTGACCCAGGTTCCCGTCAAGGCCCGTTCTTCCTGGCTGTGATGGCAAGGTTGGTCTTGGTTGCACGTTTCGGCACAAGTACGGCACAAGGGAAACATCAATTTGCCTTGACAATGGTGAGGTAAGACGGGATGGTATAGGTTCGTGGGAGGCAAAACTTTACACTTGATCAAGCCTTCGTATTGTCGAATGTTTTTCAGGTCGATGTGTTCCGTCAGCAATTGCGGGTGCCCTACAGGAAAGCGACAATATTTGCACACGTAGGGATACAGCGAACACACGTCCAAGTATTTGATTTCTTCTCCTTTCTCTTCGTCGGCTTGGTACAGCAAACAGGTGGCATTGGTCCTTCCTCCGTACAAACTATCCCTCGGGTTCAGCGGGACCATGAACTGGTAACTTTCCACGAGGCGTTTAAACTCGGGATCGGTTTTCAAACGGTGATCGTACTCGTGTTCCCACATTTCCACCACTTGGTATCCTTGCTGTTCTAACTTTAGGCGTCGCTGACAAGTGTCCTGGTACAAGTCTTCCATGGTTCGTTGTAAAAACTGATTTTTAGTGCCACGGTCAGGGTAACAAACGGGACATCCGTGAAATAAGCAACCGTTAAACTCGTACACGATCTTGGGGTTTTCTAAGTCCCAGCCATCGACCGAATACGTTCCGATGGTCTTTTCACCCCCTCCGTTGCGAGCATGCTGAATCCACTTGTCTTCCTTGTCGCACAAGTAATGTAACCAGCGTAGGGCTTTGACCGAGTATTGACGTTTGACAAAGTGGGTCGTTTGAGGACTGATGACAGCCACGGTGTTTTCAGGCATGAATCGTTGTCGATACACTAAGGAACACGCTTTGGCAATGGTGCAAGCTTCTTTCAAAGGATCGACCCCTCCGTGTTCCATGAACAGTTCTCGAAATTTTCCACAGCAACGCCGTAAAATGTCCACGTCGGAACGACAATACTTTAGCATTTCTTCCTGAAAGTCGAAAGGGTCCGAGGCGTGAGCCTGGTACCAAGCGTAGAAAGCTTCTCGTTGTTCGGTACGCATGTTGTCGGGGTCGTAATAGTGAGCCTCGGGCAAATGGGGTAGAACGGCGTGTTGATTGGCTTCCGTATTGAAAAAGTGTGGAAAGTACCCTTTAGCCATTTCTGTCATTCCAAACGTTTTAGGCATTCGACTCAAAGGCATGGCCAAATAGCTCATCGAATCTTTAAACTGTACTTGTCCCACTTGCATGAAAATGATTTTGGCTCCGTTCAAAGTCACTTTAGGACGTTCGGTGCCTTGTTCCGCATAGTACCTCAAAAGAAACTGTCCATCGTATCCGGAGAAATTGTGAGCCATCACCGTGGCATGGCGATGACAATCTCCGTAAAGTTCGATGTCCTCTTGGCTCCACGTCTTGTCGACGGGGTCTAAGACCCATTGGGCAAAATCGGCTAACGTGTTTGGTCCCCGAAATATTTTTTCACGCCCTCCAGGAATCTTGCTGCAGTGAGGGCAATGACTGAAGATAGGTTCTTGAATGCACTTCTCGCACGCTCGATGAGCCACGCAGAAATTAGGAATGTGAATGCCAGTCTCTTGCATGCATTCGAAATCGAAAAAGATGAAATTGCCTTTCTTCTTGTGACCGTCCTCTTTCTCTGGTGGGGGTTGGTATTTTTGCACGTAACATTCGTGTTCCAAGTCCACGATGTGGTGACAAATGTGACATTTTTTCTTTCCTGAACATACGTGTGCCTTGGTATTATTGGTACGTATGACTTGTTCACACGTAGGGCACAATCTCAGGAGTTGACAAGCACATTTCTTCTGTGAACCTTGCGTTTTCAGATGTTGTTGGTAACAGGTAGGGCTGACAAACGTACGCAGACAAGTTGAACAAGGCACTGGTTCTTCGCTCAGACAGGGTTGAGCGGCCAAACATCCTGAGCATTTCCATCCACAATGCTTGTGTTGCTCTCGATTATTATAACCATGGTCACATTTCTCACAGTAATAACCGTATCCCAGGAATCCAGTGATACTGGTAATGGTATCGAAATGGTCATCGTGATGATAAACATGAATGTATTTTCCGTCCTTAAAATCTTGCCCTCGAAACAACATAGGCCCTCGCACTTCTTGAGGGTGCACTTTCAAGGTGTATCGTGGAGCTAGGGCATCTTGCAATTTTTGCATCTCAGGAATGCCACAGGGTGTGTCTTTGGACAGGCCAGCTTGTTGCAACAGGAGTTCTGCTTCGTTTCGTTGTTTGGCTCGGTCGGATTGTTGAATAGTTTTCCAGGTTCTTTTCCATTCTACCGTGTCGTTCTTGTTGGCATAGGTTCGTCCCACCACGATGGCACGGGCTAAACACATCTGGTCATGAGGGTTGTGAATTTGGACAAGGCTACGCTTAATGCTGCGAAGGTCGTTCACCAATAACATCTTTTTGCGTCCGGTCCCTTGAGGAGGAGAGACGTGGGTCATGTCCAATGTGGCTTTTCCATCGGTGATGTCAAACTGGTCATTAGATTGTTGCACGTGTTGAATCTTGTCCATGACTTTGGAAGCGGTCAATTCTGCAGGGGTGCTAAACTCGATCCAAACAGGGGATTTCAAACCGTCGTGTTGTATGGAAAGTCTCAAGCGATCGTCTTCTTTGGGTTGACATTGTTGCTTGAGTGAAGTGAGCAAAGAATCCCACACTCCGGTGATAAACACTTCTGCTTTCTCTAACGGCACTTCAGCCTTGAAATCTTTAAACTTCACTGTGTATTTGTAAGCCGTAGTTCTAAATTTTCTAGAGGAGCGCTTTTCCGTCTCTCGAATGGAATAGTACTTTTCAGGGTTAACTAAGGGTGGTGAACTTGGTTTAGAGGGTTCTGATTCTGGTTCACTCATGTCCTCTTCAAAATCACTGGCATGAATTTGTGCCAAGATTTCAGCCCTGGTACGAGGCGATAGATCACGTTTCTGCCTCTTACTTTCTTCTTCTTCTTCTTTCTTCTCGAATGAATGGGATCGTTTCATCTTGAAAGCAAAAAGTCAAATGACTCAAGTTCAAACACCATAAACTACTTTATAGTCATAGCAGACCAGCTTATATAAAAGGGTGTGTGTCTTGTCCTTTCACTATTCATTTCACTCTCAAGCCGAGCACAACGATGGAAGAGACTAACCAGATGGAACGTTTCGTCAGAGCTTTGCGAGGGGTCATTAGAAAATTCTCTTCAGACCAGCCTACGGACTACTCTCCTTCCTTTAGAGATAAAAGTCAAGATACTTGCTATATCTGTCAGAAGAAAGGGCATTGGTCTTCAGAGTGTCCAGACCGTCAAAAAAGAACAAAAACAGGGACTAAAAAAGACAAAAGTCAAGATACCTGTTATTATTGTAAAGAAAAAGGACATTGGTCTCCAGATTGCCCAAAAAAGAAACAAGAGGAGTCAGAAGAAAAGAAGGATTCTTCAGAAGAAGAGAGGGATTCTTCAGAAGAAGAGAGGAATTCTTCAGAGGAAGAAAGCAGACAGGTGAAGAAAAAGAAACAGGAGAAGAAAAGAAGAAGGGAAGAAAGTGAGGAGGAAGAAGAGGAAAAGAGTGTGACAGTGAAGAAATTCAAAAAACAGAGAGACTAAACAAGGAAAAAGAAGAAGTCAATGAACTTTAAATTAAAGTGTTATGATGTGAATTGTGAATTGGATTGTAAAAAATGGAGAAAAGAATAAATGAATGATATAAGGTAAGAGTCTTTGAGTTTTGATTTTAAAATAAGAAGCTACACTCACGCACTCATACAAAGACACGTACAATAGGGTAAAATGGGTGGGTTATTTTTTTTTTTTGAGTTATTGGCAAATTGAAATTGTATTTCTTTTCGAGATATGTGGGTGGCCCTGAAAAGGGCCTTTTTTCTTTATGATGTAGGGGTGAGTTTAAGCAATCAACTTTAACTGCCTTATGCCTTTGCCACGGCCAAGGCCTACTTCTGGACTGCGTAATGTTGATGATGATGATAATGATTGGGTTGAAATCACTAAGGGTGGTACGGTAGGCTTAGTCACAGGGTTGACGTGTTTAGCTCGGGAAGGTCGTATTCTCTTCGGTCGTGATAAAGAAGTCTGATACATTTGTTTCAGACTTCTTAACTCCGCTAAAATGTCCAACAGTACCGTGACCGTTTGATTTTCACCCTCTTGTTTCTTTGCTGCTACTTCTTCTTGCTGTTGTTTTTTTCTTACCTCTTCTTCTTGTTGCTGTTGCTGTAGGAGAAAAGCCTGTTCCGCTTCCTTTTGTCGTTGTATAAATTTCTCCAATTCTTCTTTCTGTCTCTGTCTAAAATTCTCCACTTGCGGTAATGAAGAAGGTAACGAAGGTTCCGGAACAAATTCTTGCGAGGAGAGAAAATCGACAAAATCCCAATTCACCTCTTCTGAAAGTAAGTCCGGGTTCCCTTGGGCGGTCTCCCCTGCTGGTGCACCCCATTGGATCGTTTTCGGAGTTTCCGTCATGTTGAATCACTATCGCATAGATTGACTGCACACAAGCGCTAGCGAATCTATATAGACTACGTGACGTCACAGACTGCTCTCTTCGGATTGGATGCGGGCTGACTGAATTCTGTAACGCGTGTTAGGATTGGTGAATGAACTCAATCCGTTTCAATCCTTTCTGTCCCTATAAATAAGCGCAGTTCACTGCATTGATTCACCTATTGTCGGAGCCTCAACATGTGGACAGACGTTGAATCTTCAACCCTTGTGTCAACAATGATGTTCAGGACGGACATGCTCATGTATGTCCGATCCAAGTGGACCGTTGTCCACAGGACCAGCAGCAGCCTGTGGATAAGAAGAGTCTATATAGAGAGACAAGGTTGCCTCAAGAGGACTCTGATGTATGGCCCTGCTGTAAGACGAAGTTTGAGGACAAGAAGATGTCGCAAATGCCCTTTATGTTAAGGGCATATTAACATAAACCAAAGGCCCTTTTCAGGGCCAGCCATATTTCTCGAAAAGAGATAGTCTTTTGAATTGCCTACCCCTTTTTTATTTTTTAAAAAAAAAAATCCCATGTTCCATTTCCCTTGACGCTATACAGTCCCACCCTGTTTAAATTCCTTTGACGCTATACAGTCCCCTATTCCCATGTTCAAATCCCCTTGACGCTCAACAGTCCCACGATTTTTCTCCATGTTAATTTCCCTTGACGCTATATGTTCCCACGATTTTTCTCCATGTTAAATTTCCCTTGACGCTATATGTTCCCAAGGGGGTCTGTAATGCTAATTCCCATTGACGCTATAAGATCCCCCTTAACTACTGTTGTCGTTTTCCGAAAATTACACAACACAGCAGTTAGCAGTTAATAACACATTTATAAAGCATTTTCCTGCTTATCTTGTTTCAATATGCATCAATATATTAAACATTTTATCGTGCAAAGTCAGTTATAGTAAGTGTGTCCTACCCAGAGAAAAACCACGTTAGGTGACCCTGCCTGGTCTAGGTATGATTCCAACTCTCACCTTCTGGTTGCAAATCAGGAACGCTAACCACTGAACCACCGTGGCTCCGTGTGTGAAATTTTATATGATCAGTCTAAATAGTTTGTGTTAACATCCTCCGTAGCCGTGTAATATAAGTAGGTCCCAAATGTGAACTTTTTAATGACTTGGCTTATAAAATATTGTCTATTGGCTCTCTTTTCTTGGAATAATACATGTAATTTATAGCTGACTAATTTTTTCTAGAGTTAAGTGTCGAACTAGATAGTTATGGAAGGGGGCTTTAAGCCAAATTTTATGGCTGCGTGCATACGCACAATTTCAGATAAAAGCCATTATTACATAATCTTTTGATTGGATGACCTGACTTCACGTGATATGATATATATATATATATATATATATATATATATATATATATATATATATATATATATATATATATATATATATATATATATATATATATGCGGTATTGATGGGAAGTTATCGATTGTACTTGACGTCAGCTCATCATTGTCATTCAAAGATGAAGGTAAAATTCTTACATTTTTGTGTTGAGAAAAGTAAAGTTCAACTCTTTTGATTTAAATGATGCAATAGAAAACGTAAGGTGATTTTTTAAACAGAGGATCTATAATATAGATCTTCGATGTGCGTCACCAATAATATATGAATGATTTGTAACGTTAGTTAAATTATCAAATATTTTGATATGTTTGTCATGGGCTGTTACACTGTTTATTAATGTAGTTACGGAGTAAATTATATCTGAAAATGATTTGAAAGGTCTTACAGATCTGGCACTGTTAAAGTTTTCATACACTTATCTTTTTAGTACTCTTTTCTCTTCCATGTTCTGTAACTAATGTTTTCAGTAATTCTTTTCCTGGTCATATCCTTGTATTTCTTATTTTACCTTCTTATGGTCAATTAGTGTTTGAACAAATCAGTTTCAAGTTACATAATAATGTACATCTATTTTTGTCTTCGCTGAGTCTAATGTTTTAAAAAAAATTTTAATCATAAATTAAAACGAGTAACTGAGGATCCTGTACATCTTCCTATGGTTTTGAAGATGGAAATATCACATGTATTGATACTGCAGAATAAATTTAAATGAAGTCATAAATGTGGTAAGTCAGCTTATGCATTGCAAAAATAAAATATGAGAAAGATATGCTTAGAGATAGTAGCTGTAAATATTACCTACTTTCACTGATACATAAACGAATTGATTTGATTTAAAGGTAATTCAAAATCATGCCGAGACACTTAAATTACCATTTTCATTAGAACGAAGACCGGGAGGATAAAGATTTATTAGATAATTAAATATTAATTTTTACATAAAATCTATAAATTTACTAATAAGTGAATTTAAATATTGATGATTGGATATTCCATAATAAATGTAAACGTAATTCCATAAAACATGGATGTTTGGCTAGATTAAAAGAGCTTAAACCATTTTCTGAGCGTTGGACAATTCTAACTGATGGGTTCTGACTGTACTTCTGTAAGAAAATACGAATTCAAGAGGATTTCACTCATATAAAATCGCAATACCTTGGAAAAGTCAATTATTTAGCAGCAATGAAAAAGAATGTATACTATTATATAAATGATACTCGCGGAAGCATAGATGCACACAGTAGACACAAACTAATTTTGACCGTCAAATGATTTGTGCAAAGAATATAATAAATCAATACCATAAAAAAGACTGAACTACATCAGAAGAGTTAAGCTTCTTTATTACAGACGAGACGGGAATGAGGGAAATGTTAAAATGATGTCGCCTTTATCAAATCAAACGTAGAGTGCATGAAACATGCTGATGAAACGTATAAAAAAGAGATTCAGTAATCGGACACTTCCGTTAGCAATGAAAAAGATTATATCACAACAATATATGGAAAGGGTTACAATCATAATAACACAAGAGGTAGATCAGCAAACACATTTGGAGACAAGGTTCTGAGAAAACGTTGCAAGATCAATTAAAAAGAGGGGAAAATTGTGATTAGGTGAAAGGATAAAACAACGTTACAAGGACAAGCAACAGCAGTTATTGTTACAGTGATTGCCATGACATTGACGAATGTGCTACTTGTTCTACTCCATAAAGAACTTTTATCCCAACGCGACATATTTCAAGCTAATCATGATTTGTTTCGTTTATCTGTAAAACGCGTCAGCAGATGTATAATCTGGAATTACTAGCAGTAATCAGTTTTGCTAATATGAAAAAATTATCATTGCTTTTAGGAATGCTCTACAAATTGTTTAGCTATTTTGTGAAAACGTTATGTTACTGGTCGTGCCATTAGTTTAGTTGTTTGCTGAGAGAAGCAAACTAACCTACATTATTAGTTAAAAGGTTGTAAACTATTTCAATCAGTAAACAATAACAGCTGCCATACCCATAACTATCAAAATAATTATTGTTTGAGTTCGTCATGGTAGATGTTTTATGAATTATCACGTGTCTTTAGAAAGTCAGATAATGTCAACGCATTTGCAGTTCTGGCGTTGTCGCTAAACACCAAAACTTGCTCTGGATGTGTAAAAACGTTATCTCTCTGATTTAAGACTCACCCAGTGGGACAATGGCAGAAAGATTATCATCATCATTGGCCTGCTTTTCTTCATAGATGTTACTCACTTTCATGTTTATCCTCTACATAGTTTTCTAATGATATGGTATGTAAGAAAGCTTTGAGGATATCCTTTTTGTTACCTCAGAATTGATGGTAGGAATCAACACTCCACTTTAAATGAGACACTGGATTTCTGCCAATTGTTGTATCTAACACTAAAACCCATTTGTATTATCATAAAATATGGTAACACATATATACAATCATTGCCAAACCACATATACAATTCAATTTTTGAATTTGCTATGTAAAACTGGCTGCTCATTGTCTTTCATTAGATTCATTTTGTTTATTTTTTCAGTTTATTTCTTTATCTAGTATTGACGAGTACTAACCCCATAGTTATATTTACTTTTATAATAAATGATGTTTGTTCCCCAAGACAATGATGTACAGGTTAGTGTTCTACTATTACACATTCGAGGATTTATTTTTATATTACCTGGATACGTCCGTCATTCTGTGGTGGAGCTATAACATATAAAATTAAATTGTTTTAGATCTTTGTTGCTTATATTTGATTTTAACTCATGATCATAAGGCAGATATATCTAATATTTATACAGAAATCTTCGCATCTAGAAATAAATCTTGTATTGTGATTTCCCTAACACCAGTGTGATTTTACGTATCAACTGCCAGTACGAAATACCGCAAAAAATTGTTAGCATTCATGCTGCCCAGCTTAGTAGATTCTGCAAAAATGTTATATAATTATAATGTGATATGAATCGCTTCGTTGATTTATCACTGTCAAATATTTAATCATAGTTTTTAAAAATACTTGGCGCTCGATATGCTCCAAAAATGGGTTTACGTGAAGAAAATGTGGGGTCGTTAAAAAATTTCGAAATATCCTTGCTCACTGAAGAGCAAAATTTCTTTTCCGAGACAAGTATAAGATGCAGTATTGGTCATTTGAATGTGATTTGAAGTCGCTTAATTAATATAAATTTTTTATAGAATTAGATTAACATTGATCCTATATTTTGCAACTTTTCCCTCAGTTACGTGTAATTATCTGTTGAATTTGATCTTTACTTGTTTCATTTCCTCCACCACAATACCATATTAATCTCGTTTGTGTAACTCGATCTATTCATCTATGGTTAACAGCATTTCGTTTCTTCATTGCACCACCAGGTTTTCTTTCTGTGATATATTGCATCTAACAACTGTAACTACTTCTAGTTCTACTATTTATTTCATTCGCTAGTATATCAATCAACACTGGACGACTGTGAAAATTGTACCTTCAGGACCAATAATATCCACATAATGTTTACTGGTTTCGATTCAATGGTAAGCAAATATTAAATCACTGCAGCTAATTTTGTGGCAATTATTTGCAACTGTGCATTTAATAGATGAGCAAAATTATACACGGTAAATACTTAACCTTGATTCGATGTTTGAATCTCAACCGCACCTTCTTTCAATGAAACTTGAGAGAGTTGTAAAAGTTACATGCATGTTCTCTAATAATATCTCTTTTCATTTCTTATGTTTCTTTTGTATTGCTTCAACAAAACACTGCTTACGTTATAGCCGCATTATTACGTTCTGCAGAGATGCTGTTTTAGTTATAACTGATGCTTTTGAGTGTAGTATATTGTTCCCTGCTAAATATGCAAGGTTCGCATGTTTTAACGCACTCATTTTCCCAGTTCACTCTTTTGTTTACATCCATAACATTCTAATGACACGTTGCCTTTCAAAACCTCACATGTGTGGTACTTCGTGATACTTCGTTCTATGTAGTATCAGCTGTTAAACGAATTATCATACCCTTTCTAGTTCACGAGTTCATGCCTCTCACCTTTCATTCCCTGATCTTCTAATTGTTGTCAAACGTTTCTTGTGATATTGTTTGTCATGTTGTGATAGCTCTTCTTCGTAAAGCATGTTCTTTGTATCCTCCAAATTAAAGTCTTCATGTTTGTAAACCATTCATGTCACCTAGTGATAATCGTCTGATTGTGCGCATTCCTTAGTAACATCGTAAACATAGCCTTTTCATAACCTTGTTTGTATTTTTGAATTTCTTACTGTTTAACCAGTCTTGAATTTAAACGCTCTGTATATATCGGCTGTCGAATACTCAGATATAATTATCCATATATGTGACCTTTTCTTCCCTCTCTCGCTACAACTTTAGTGTTAAGTGTTGTTATGGCCTTGAAGAATAACTTTGGCACAACGCAACCCATTTTCGGATTTCCTTTTGAGTGAATTGTTTTCACATTTATGCTTTGAGTGTTCTGTTATACTGTTCACTATTAATATATTCTTGTCTGTGTAAGCTGAGAACTATTCAATAATATGACTTGTGAATCCAATCCTAGACTGGTTATAAAACACAATGACGATATAAAACTGTATAATTTTAGGCTTTCATTGCTTGCTGATGTCTGAGAAATTGGCGCGTACTCCATCTCCTTCTTTACGTTGTATTCTTTCCTCCTGGGGTAGTAAAAAAATATAAATACAAGTAAAACACATCTCACTGATTTTAATATATGTTTGTATCCATTGTTATCTGTTTCATATGGTTGCATTTCAATATTGCTTATTTCGCACTGATCATGCCCGTGAGTAACATTAGACGCTTATGTCGGGAATTTCTTTCTCTTGATTGTGCAACTTGAAGGTAGATTGATCGGCGAACCCATTTTCGATTCAAGTATTTTAGTAAATTCTACTATTTTTAATTTGATACCACAGTTGATTGTTATATGCGTAAGGAATAGCACATTCAGTATCAAGATATGGGTGTTATAATTATTGTTCATTGTTAGTCATTTAAGTAATATACAAGTCTCTGAGGATTGCTTTACTCTTTGATAAGTTGTCATTTGGAGTGATCTGCAAGCCACCATAAGGTTAATCGTCAAATGGTACTTTTAACTTCAAAGCTTGCAGCTTTTGTTCAGTCCTATTAAACTTACGAATGATTTAAAATCGATGTCAGCTTTTGTCATTCCAATTGTTGATCGAAAACAGCTACTTCATGCAAAATCGCTAAATGCATTGTTTTGCTCTAATTTGCCACAAATTCTCTTAGAATTTTATGAACTATTGGAAAATGACTTTTAAAGTAAATTAGATTTTGTAGCCAAATAAAATCTGTACAATTTTCTACATCAAACATTAAATTTAATCATTCCTAGTACTAAAATGTTTATCATCCTGATGTCGGGCAAGATAATGGTTATCTCGACGTTTTCATGATGTGATGTAATGCAATGCAACATTATAAATTATCACATTTCCCCAAACATTGAATGACATGCATTAATCTTTGAAATAGGCATACATGTACTATCTCGAATGTTGTTTTTGTACCATAACCAGCTTTGACCAGACGTTAATCACATCGAAACTTGTAGTCAAACATACGTCATATTTTGATCCTGAAATTTTTGCTTTCATTATGAACTGACGAATATATCTTTTACATCTATGGACACTGTTAAGTTGACCAAAATGTAGCTTCGCTCTGTCGATTATCTTTATCCTAATGAAGGAAATGAAGAACATTACCACGAATTAGTAATATTTGTAATATCAAAACTTTTGCTTTGAAATAGTTATGAAAATATATTATCAGTATTTTATTATCATGTATCTTAAATCGTGCACTGGAAGTTTGAAATAAGAAAGGGGCGATATATCACGCATGTCAGGATGGACGAATGTTCATCAGTCTCTTGTAAAATTCCACACCACCTTTAAAGATTTCCTTGGACACGAAGGTGCTTCATTAGAAGTACTGAGAGAACTCGGAAATTCCTTTTAAACTGCGACCCAAATCCTTTAGAGTGATTTTTCGTCGAACTGTAAAGAAGGTAAACGGGGTAGAGTGGTTTGCACGGTGCCTTGAATAACAAATAATCCAACTATCATATGACACTGTTTGTTTAGACTCTGGTTTGATTTATGTGCATTTGTCACGTTTTGTTATTGGCAAGTTACCAACAACTGAGCATTGCTGTAGCCTACATAGTGTTTATTGATATCAAAGGTTTCTAGCGCACAATAGGCAGACTTCAGTGTAAGCAGGAAAACTCTTGTCTCAGCAAAGTGACGCTTAAATCGTCCGATCGTTAGCATGATTAATCATAGCGGAAGAGAGAGACAGAGAGACAGAGATAGAGAGAGAGAGAGAGAGAGAGAGACAGACAGACAGACATACAGAGACAGACAGACAGACCGACAGAGTCAGACACACATAGACAGAGACAGGTGGGTGTACATTGAGAGAATACTTGGTTTATATTAATTAAACCATTAGTTGAAATGTGATTTAAGAGAATTGCTTGTTTATGTTATGTAGTCATTGAAAGTTTTCATACCCGTATTTACATCGCGTCAAACAATGTATACTCTATTTGTATGAGAATGATATATACTTAAATTATAAAGCCCATTTGTCGCTGTTTTCCCCTTCCCCAGCACCAGAGAGGGTAAACAGACATTTGGCTGAATCGTCATTTTGAAACCAAAACTATGGTCAAATAACGCTAAACCAATCAAAGAAACTTTCGGTTTTTAGATATTCCGCGGTATGGAGGTTAAACAGACCTTTTGCTGAAACGTCATTTTTGAAAAATAAAGCTTCCTACGAAAATAAAATATATAAGCGTAATAACGCCAAACTGAAGCCTCTCTCTTTACCGAGAGTTTCTCTAATTTGGTTAGGTATTTTGTCGTTTGTGTTTTTGCATTGTATACGCGTTTTATTTATCCACCGTACGTTTCATTGAGGTCGCACCCTCTCTGCTGATATAATTAAATCATTATTATATCAATAATGGCGCCAGCTATCGAATCTCATACAGGTAGATTAGCTCGGGAAAAATTAGAAGCAATTAGTAGATTTCTTCCTGTTCGTGATACTCTTATACAAAAACTTCAAGTACGTCAGAAAGCGCAGGTTGATATTGCAGAAGATAGAGAACAATTATTTAAACCTATTTCAAAGGTTTCTGAAAAACTAACTGCAGCAGCTACTGAAAAAATAGCAAGAAGAACTAAACAAACATAAAAGCTTTTACAAGATCTTCTAGCTGAAATAGCTGTTGCTCAGGCTAGACCTCCTCAACTTGAAGAAGAACTTGAAGGTGATGTTGGTGGACAATCACAAAAGACAAATAAAGATAAACGACCTGATACACTTACTGCAGACGTTGTTGGTATAGAAAAATGAAAACAGCAACAGATTTAGCTGAATTTGTTGTTACGAGTTTTAGCAATAGAAATAAATATGTGAAACCTGTCTATGCTGATAAACGGCTTTCAAGGGATACTTGGTTAAGTTGGATATTTCGATTACACAAGGTACGTAAGCACGCTAGAGCAGGTAATTTGATTTTATTACATATAAAATAAAATATATAAATTATTGGCTCTTGAAAAACAATTAAAACAACATCCTAAACATGGACCTGTAGGTAGTCATTAAGATAAATTTACGAAAACAGGTA
This sequence comes from Sinohyriopsis cumingii, assembly GCA_028554795.2. Lineage (NCBI taxonomy): Eukaryota > Metazoa > Mollusca > Bivalvia > Unionida > Unionidae > Sinohyriopsis > Sinohyriopsis cumingii. Next base: position 186,065,298 of record CM068824.1, on the reverse strand, counting down.
TTAAAACTACCGTAAATGCAAACCCAGAATAAGTTTATAATACTGATTAAAAATATGAAAATAGGTGTAAATATGTGAAAATGAAATATATTGATTCTTTGACAAAAGATGATTGGGTTAAAGATGTGCATCTCATGTCTACTAATCAAAGTTCTTCCAAGGATGATGATCCTTGCTTTTAAAAATTTAACAGAGAATCAGAGAAAATGGAACGATCACAACAAATTGTAACCGAAGAACAACCACAATCTCCTCATCGACGACAACCATGATCTGCTTCACTACCAGTACCTTCTACACTTCAAAGACAACAACAACAAAAAGAACCAGGTCTTCGTAGTGCTGAAATTGAAGCTGAAAGTAGATTTACAACTTAAAGTTTAAACGCTCTGGAGGCTACGGATCTTTCCGGGATATTATATATTGCTGCATGATATGATGATAAAGATAAATATTTAAAACCTAAGATTATTTTTGTCAGAAGATGATTGAATTCGTGGTATAATGTTAATTAGACTTGGTCTTCATGGTGTAGCTAATGAATATCTTCAGCAAACATTTCTCCAATGTATGATAGAAAGAAAACAATAACTGCAAGAAGAAGAAACTATGCTTGCCGAATTGTCAGAAAAACACACGAAAAGCACTGAACCGAAAATCGGACGTGGCCTTATTACTTGTCCTAAAACATAATTTCCGACGTAGATAGATTATCAATTCTGATTGGTGGAATACGCGTAGGAAATAATTCTCCAGAAATCATCAACGAAATATTTGATATTTGTCTAAGATTATATACCGGCGGTGTTATGGATGGCAACATTTATCATTCTCTTATTAATGAAATCGCTGATGATTATTAAAGAGAATTAAAAAAATTAATTGATCATCATGTAATCAAAAAATCATTATACACACTGCTCAACATGGCCTGAATTAGGTAGGGTAGTAAACTCACGATTGCCAACGTACAAAGGGATTAACGGAGATGGACTCGGTGATGTTGTTCAAGGTTTATTTAAAAGGATAGCCCTAAAAGCGATACAGATTGCAAAACAACTAGGAATGAAACTTATTGATTTTGTTTGTGAAAGAATTCGTAGCGCAGTTGGTAATGATGCCAGTAAAGCATTCTCGGCAATCAAGGACACGATTAATTCTTCGAAAACCACAGTCACTAAAATTACCTGGTACTGAAATTATGCTTGCAAATATCAGTACAATAATAAATCAAACTGCAAATGAAAAACAATCAGAGTTGGCCAATATATCCCAGTCAGCAAAAGAACATAAATATAACGGAGAGTTTAATAGCAGAAAGTGGTACTCGTGTTAGACGATAACAATTATAATAAAATGTTCAAACGTGTATCCAATCCGGCGTTCGATATGTCGCGCCAATTCTTAAAGATGAATCTATATGCGATTATCAGTATTATTCTTATGACGCACGTGTACCATATCAACGTGGTCGAATATAATTACAAGTTCAAGATACATGTTGATATTTCTTACCCGCCGAAGCATTTAGTGAAGTAGAATGTAGACTTTTGAAAGCAGATGATACAGTGTACGGAATTGGTGATCGAGTTGGTTTTGTTAATAACGGTGTCATGGCATTATGTAACAGTGCTATATATATTTTTGACGGAAAACCTTTTGAATCATGTCGAACATGTTGATATTGCTACGACGATATTGGGTCTGCCAAGATATCGCGATGATTACTCGAGGTCAGCTGGTCCGTCAGTGATATTTGCAAAGGATACCATTGATCAACCTGAGAGTAGCAACGTCAGACTAAATGCAACTGGAATTGAAGTTGCATCCATAAACAAAACTTTCAACCTAGGATTTGCAGCATGCAGATTAATGTTAAATGAAAAACAAAACTTTGTAAGTGTGATTCCACTATCGCATATCTTTGGATTTTGTAGACATGTTAGAAATTTTATATTTGGTGTTTAATACACGGTGGTACTTGTGAGAAAAACCACTTAAAATGATGCAATCTGGCGACCTAGTTGATGCTGGTAACGTAATACTAGCAAAACTGTCACAGTGGATGCCAGTAATGACTCCATCACTTGCTGAAGAAGAAAAACTGCTTGCATTTATGAATACAGGTTGGAAATCATTGTTATCCTGGTTGACAATAACTACAGATATCGTTCAAAGTAATGGGAATGGGTTATTCACATGGCAAATAGCATAACAGCAAAGAGTTTCTGTACCACGACATATATTCATAGCGTTTCAGGCAAATGCTAGAATATATTCACATGAACGAAATCCAATGGTATTTGACACACTTCGAGTTTCTGAAGTTGCTTTAAAGATAAACTGTCATCAAGAAACATGTAAAGAAATTTTGTTGAATTTTGATCAAAATCACGTTGCACGTGATTATCATCGGTTGATGACATTTATGGGGCGTGATCAAAATGTTGACACTGGTTAAATAATATCTGCGGGATTTCACAATATTATATCCAATTTATTACTTTTCGTTGGGACATATAGATTCATTGAGGCCATATGCCGTAGATATTCATGTTCTAGCCCATGTACCTCGAATGACAGCTGGTGTTACAGAGCAATCGCTGTTATACTCTAAGGAAAAGCAATTCTACGTGAAGGTGATGGTGTTCGAATGAGAGTTATTGACGCTCCAGTGGAAAATATGTAATATTTTCTAAACTTGTAATTAAATCAATTATCATATTATACAAATGCCATATAGTCACGTTAATGTCTCTCTGACTTACTGTCAGGAGAAAAAATTACAATCAAAACTTGCAAACAAATGCAGAACAAAAATAACACTAAAAAAATCAAATTTCTAGTGGCGGTCCTAACAAATTATCATTAACCAAGACTCAACTCAAACATTTTAATAAGGATTTAAATTCGAAAACCGGAGTTCAACTTCATATGTCTCAGAGTTCCATTAAAGACAATTAAAACAGGCGGTATATTTCTACTTCTTGCGGCTATACCAGAGTCAATACCCGCTGAAGCTTCAGCTCTAGCAAACACAGCTGCACCTGGTGCTGTTGGAACCATCTCTGGAGTTGCTTTTAAGAAAGCAACAGGACATGCATTTGCAAAAAGGGAAAGGCCTAAGATAACCAGGTACCCCTTATCGGTACGGAAAAGTTATCAGACTTCCAGGAACACTTCTTTAATTCTTCCAATGTCAAATTTTTATTTACTTGATTCTGCTAAAAAAAATTGAATAACAATGTTTTAGAAATGTTTTTATGCGTGATCATACCTTTCACACCAAACAATGTTGAAACAGGTATTATTAATATCGGTAATTGTTCTGGTCCAGGAACACATTGGGTGGCATAAGCAATTGATCCACGTGGAGTTGTTTATTCGATTCGCATGGGTTGGCTCCACCAAAAGAATTAATAAATTATGTAAACATAATAAAAGCTCCAATTTGGTATTCAACATTACCAACACAAACAATAACTGACCCACCAATATGTGGCCTTGAAGTTATGAATGTATTGAACGATTATACAAGTAGCCGTTAATCGTTTTAAACATATCTTAAAGTATAATGTCTGTTATTTACGGAATATAGTATTCCTGTGCTATCATTGGAGGCAAGAAAGAAAAAAAATGATGATATTGATTTGTCAAATTACGCGACTAAGATGAACTTGCCGATATTATGAACCTCTATGGAGTTGACCGATATGAAGTTTTTATTTTTCAGGATAAACACCGTATTTTAAAGACGGGTAACATCAAATGAAATGACATATTTCGTAAAGTGTTTGGTGCTACGACGGATAGTATTCCAGTGTTAGAAATGAAATTGCAAAAAGCGTTGCTAGTCGTTTGCGATCTACCGGTGATATAATGACAGGTGAACGCAGCATGAATGGAAATCAAATAGTTGTTTTAAGAGATCCAACGAAGATGCCGCAAAAAAATAATATGTAGACACATTAAATGCTAAATTATCCACACTGCGAGCTGAGTCTGACGTTCACTAAATGCGTTTACTAATTTTCGTAGAAATGTTAGAAAAATTAATGAAATCGCAGATGAATTCTTTGCATGCCCGTTGACCGTTGACGTAAAACTCGTTGATATTAACACAAAACCCGGCGATATTAAACCAGCTATGTCAGATATTGAAACGATTAATAAACGATTGGGTGTTATCAGAGATCGTAAATCATTTTCAGAGTTAATCACGATAGTGCAGAGTAATATCGATGCTATTAGAAAAGGATTAGAAAATTTTATAAGTGGAATTCCTGATATCGTTAAATAACTAAATCTGATTAAGCAGATTATACACCTGATATATACAGGTCACCACTCAATAAAACCATTAAACATCGCGCTGAGGTTACCTTTATATACAGGCTCTCAGTACTTGGCGTTGTAAGATTTATAATATCTACCACTATTTCATGGCGTTATCCACAGACTCCGTTAGGTGGATCTCCTGGATTTATGTTAGTGATGTTAGATCTATACGGCGAGGAAATATTTACTGTAGAACCCGAAGAAAACAAACTCGGCTTGATTTATTATTGGTGTCTTGAATAAGTAGCTAAATTCCTCCTTAATTAAAATATGAATATTCCGAATAACGTTCAACATGATGTGGCAGCCAATATTGTAAGTACAATCAGGCACGTGAATGGCAAACAAAACTAAACAATAACCTTGACGGATATACAGCAAAAGTAAAAAAATATATCACAGACCCGTAGTTATCGTTGACATAATCTTTTATTCAGCGTCGGCTGTTATTGCTGGAAACGGCGTATTATTATCAACAATAACACCATCACTAGTAATGGCAGGAGTAGTTGTAACAATTTCTGTTTCAGCTGCGACAACGATTGTCGATATTTTTAATATCATTTTAAAACAAAAACGCACTTGTACGAACACAAAATTGCATGATTATACAATATAATTACACAAAGCGGTGTTATCATACTCGAAATTATCCTCGTTATTATCAGCAAGCCTTAGTAATGGAAAAATATCAGATAGAGAGTTTACTGAGATGATCAAAATTTATGAAGAAGCAATGACTGTAATTGATTTAGAAAATGAGGATTTAAGTAAGAATGTCAATTCCACTGACGTCGTCAGACGAGCTACTTCAACAAATTAAGAACAAAGCCCCAACAAAGACATCAATCAAATCAGTGAGTTCAAGTATTTCCGGAATTTAGTGTTAACTTTCTAACTCCAATTCCAGTGGAAGAAAGCGCACTAGCACAATTACGAGTATACCATAGTTGTCAAAAATTTGAGATCAAAATCATTAGGAGGATTACAGGCGAATCATTCGCTTGTATTTGCAAATAAGAATAAAGATGATGGAATACCAGACTTGAATGTTGTCTCTATTCCTACAGGTAATTATCAATTCGAGCAAATCAATGATGAATTGCAACGCAGAATAATATCTATAACTGAAAAAGAATCCAAAAAAATATAACAGGTCACGAACCGACATTATCAACTGCGACAGAAATATATTATCCAGATTGCGTTTTAGATATATATCAGTCATCAATCCGAAGAGTTTTAGGTTAGCCTGAAATTTCACCAGCATATGAAAGACCGTCAGAACCTCAACAATATGATTTTTCCACTAATGAAATTTTATTAATAACAAATCCAGAATATCGAAACACGTGGCCATGGCGCCATTATGCAGATAATCACATTAAACTTCCTGATGATAGTATATTTCCTGAAACATAGTTTTCGTTAACTGAGTTTGGTAGAATAATTATGTTAATGGAAACACTTACACACTGAAATTGTATATTAAAAAAATTCGCATCAATGGCCGCTGAAATTAAATCTGAACATATAACTATATCCAGTACATTAATCCAATTTTTAAAAATTACATACTGAAGTATCCTAATAACGATCGAAAGAAGAAAATCATTGAAACATTACAACATTTAAATCAAATTATGTCAGACCTTAAATATGCTTATCAAGCTATTATACAAATAATACAGTACTTATGATGTAATAGGAGAAGGAAAAAAATAGCAAGTATCAGCCAACTATATATTAATCATTATAAAATAGCTGAGTCAGATTTACTAAATTTTATATTACCATGATTTAGCGCCGACGAACCAAAACTATCACTCAATAATATTATCAATGACAATTACCTAAAATTGCTGAGTCATGGAGAAAAATAGCACCACTCGCAGGTATTCTCAAACATAAAAATGATCCATAAGGTGACGGTCGTAATATTTCCCCAGAAATTGTAAATATACCCTCCGTGATTGCAGTTAATCTTGTATGTGATGCAGTTGGTGGCAGTTATCAAATAGTTGTTGAAAAATCAAATCACGCTCAACGAGGATATATTTTATATACTTTTACACCGCAAATTCCTCCTGGATATTTGATTGTACAAGAACCGGTCAATCTGGTGTATCTAAGATGTCATAATAGTTTATTGTCAAGAATACATATGAAACTTACAGACAAATCCGGACACTTAATTGGCTTAAGAAATGAAAATTTGAATATTAGCCTCATAGATCGTAAAGATTTTTGATGATTTTCAACCTCAACGTGAATTCAGATTTATTTTATTCTGATGACAAAATTATTTTCTTGTATCTATTTTGATAAAATTGTCAAAGAAAATCTGTTAGATTCTTGAGTGTGAAACCCCAGCGATTATCTTTGTTTTCTTTTTCACGCGTTTTTTGTCACTTGTTTGACTGATTTTTGAGTAAAAAATGAGAATTTATCGAATAAAGGTCAAAACCATTCTTCACCATCAAGAATTACGAAATCTCAGAAAAAACAATGAATTTTGACTAAATTTCATGAAAAATAACAAAATTCAGAAAAATTAAAATATTTCAGAAAAAATAAGATCAAACATGTAGAATAAAAGTCGGAGGATAATTAACCACGAAATTGCCAAAACATTCATTTTCATCAGTGACGTCGTCAATACTTTCAAAATCCTCTTTACTATGTTGACTGGCGATGATAGAGAGACCTCAGATTAAGAAGATAACAAAATAATTAAATTAATTCAATAGTATTATAACATTAGGAACAACACTACTTAATTTCTCTACCGGAGATAGCTTAGCTTTACAGTTATCTCTCTTAACAGTAATTGAAAATGACTTTTTATTGATATTTTTTGGAAACGCTGATGTGATTATATTATTTGCGACATATTGTACTGAAGGTATACAAATATCACAATATTTACCGGCTGCATTGATTTGGTTGAAATATCATTTCTTCGCCAGTCTCTGTATTTACAGACTTAATCACCCTCTTTGCAATTGTTGTATATTTACAAGTGTAACCAGCTTGTCTCTGTGTAATAGCTCGCAAATTACATAAAGAGTTTTTGAGCTTTTCTCCATCAATATGATCGATCACAAGACCGTCTTCGATTACCCTCGGATACATACGAATACAAATTTATGGAATAAATATCTTTTGTGCCCAGCAGTAAATCTTAGATAGCCAAAATTATTAACCTACTAAAGGATTTTTAGTCGACAGTGTCTAATGATACCATCACGATATGCCTCATAATTCTTGATGTTCCATTTGTATAATAATATCATTTGTTTAAAAAATAATTTGTCTAAATAATTATTTAAAATCTAGCTAGATAATCTTTCACATTTCTTATAACTTTATCATTATTGTGGTTGTTATTTTAATTATCAGAAAATATTTGGAGTTCTCTGTATTTTTTTCCACCACATATCACACACAACTGCGTTTCTCTTTTAACCCTAACATCACAATTCAAACACGGTTTTGGTCCTAGACTTCCGTGACGTACGGTTTTTGAATCGTAACCGCATAATTCCTTTACACAAGCTTTGTTACAAGGACATGTAGAGCCTATCATTAGCCATTTTCATTTGTTCTTTGCTTGAATAAGTATTTAAATATTTCAGTTTAAATATTTGTCTTAATTATAATATGAAATAATTTGAGAGATTATTAAGATTAAGCATTCCAAATTTAACCTAGACAGAATATCATGCGACTTATCGATGAGAGCTCTGATTGATCCGACGAATACAAGTTTGATTAATACTATTCATAACGCCAAGGAAGAATTCAGAAAAGATGATGCATCTCATGTGTGGTCGTCGTTCAAAATCATGACAAAGTCATCGCCGATGCTACAATGAACGACAAACGATTGGCAACGATTATTTTTTATCTCGGCAATCGAAGATATGTTTTTAGAGTAAAGTTTATTGTATTACCGGAAACAAACAATAATACTTGGTTTATCAGTGAAAAACGTGACCCTGTCCTTCATAATGAAACGAATTGCCGTATTAAGTAAAAATTCCAAACCAGGAATGGTGACTGGTGTTGTCAAGCCGTATTATGAAAGAGCATATCCTGTAACCATGGTTATTTATGGAATTTATCCGAGAAATGGTAAACCAAGTGTTAATAATCTGAAACCGATAAAATTCTCAAGGCTTAATTGTGTAGCCGAATGAGTAATGGAACATTTTACAAATGCGATACTGAGACGGTTTAACCGACAAAAGACGTAAAATAATAAACGTGTGTGGAGAAATAGTTAAAGATACCAGAGACGCCCATGACCGAGGAAAAAACTTAGATTCGCAATAGGAGCAAAAACGATAACCGCAGAGATTTTATACAAATCAAACTATAAATCAAGACGAACGTCGATCGAAAGTATTTATCATAATGCACATGCCTGGACTAATGCAGAAACAATATTTCCACGAAATAATCGGTAAATTCACCCAAGGAGGATCATATGATCATAAACGACATTTTGCAAGATTGATTATAGATGATGCTGAACTTGATTTTATAATTGCTGATGCAACGAACGAAATACGTTTATAAGTAGAAGTAATATTAAGTTAGCATACGGAACTAAATTAGGTACAATTGTGAATTATATTGATGGTGAGCCACCGCAGTTTACTCATTTAAGATCTTTAATGCTCGCGCACGTTTCGATAAATTTATTATCAATGATAAACTTATTTCCTGATACGGATTCATGTTATATCAACAAGAATGCAGGATTGCTAGAACAAGTACATATTGGCACTTATGCATATTGCGGTGAATTGAAAATAAAACAAGAAAGTACACGCAATTATTCTGAATCCGCCGACGTTGAAATTAAGGATATTTATTATTTTTAAAAAATCAGATATCAAAATTGTCATTGGCACCATCTGTATTAGATCCTGTTGATATACATAAAATAATGTATCTCAATGGACCTGGAAGTTGTGGTAAAACAATTCTTGTGATCGAATTATTCTTGATCAGCTGTTCTGAAATAGTTGTATTAACAGTATTAACACCTACACGCAGAAGAGCAAGAGAAACGAGAAAACGAAATATTAAATCATGCACTTATCATAAATTCTTTAGATGGAAGGGAGATAAATGGACTCCTGAACGAAAAGGAAAGAAATACATTACAATGATTATCGTTTGGGATGAAATATATACTGTTTCACTCGAAACGTTAAAAATATTTCTTGATTGGTTATTGACAAAAATACTGCTATAATAATCTGTGGCGATCATGGTCAACCACCACCATTTGTTGGATTACCTCCACATAAATTGCTGAGGAATTTTGATGATTATTATGAAGAAATAACTGATGCTCATAGAGCACTTGATACAAAATTAATGGAAGTTAAGAAATTAATCAGAATACAACCGAATAAAATTCAGTGTGAAATAAGGCGAGAAATAATTTCAGAAACTTCTATAAACATTTTGTTGTAATTTATGAGACCAGCTGATTTGATAGCTGCAAGTAGAAAGTTAGTTCGTGATACACTTCAACAACAATCATTTATGTTACATAAAGACACATTTTCAAATCTACTCGTGCCATTGTGTTATCATCCAGTTGATACTCGACGACAGAATAATGACGTTGATATACCAGGATCGTTAGAAAAACAATATCTTGTATTAAATGATATTGTCTTTGTGCCTGTATATGTTATTGAAAGCGCATTAACCATGGAAAACCCTCCATGGACGTTACGATACGCAATGACAATTCATTAATCACAAGGATTAACCATCTCTGATACAAATGTTTGGATCGTCGATGATTGTATCGAATGTTCAAATTTAGTTTATCTCGCAGTGTCTTGAGTTAGAAGAATATCTCAACTGCGCAGAATAGTCATAGACTTCACAGAAACCACTGGTAATAGAGATGTTATTGACAATGATACAGTAAGAAAAAAGTTAGTCATAAACAGTGTGACAACAAATAAGCGCGACTTTGATCTCCTTGATGAATTAATCATGACATTGAAACAAAAATAATCATTGTGCGAGCTGCATCACAGTAATGTTATGAAACAATATTCTTAATAATCCAAGACAATTTACTGTGGACAGAATTAATAGTAAGTTTTGTCATACAAGCGAAAATGTGATGCTGCCTTGTTTTGAATGTAATGGACGTTTACGAAAGTGAATGCGGTGGTAAATGTATATCTTCAGGAATTGTTCACGTACAAATCCACGTTGAGGAGCAGTTGAATCTAGTCTGTAGATTGCAAGTCTTCCCTTGAATCTTACCAAGCTAGAAAATGTATGTGTCGAAATACTCCAAATATGATCAGTCGCTCTTTCGTTGCCACCTTCAAGTTTACCGAGTTCATATACATATCTTCCAGTAACATTACCTAATACAGGTTGTTTTGAAAATTCATATCGTTGTATTAGTATATGTCGTTTTTTGTAATTGCATTAAAAGCTTTCACAGAAGTTGTTCGAGTAATTTTATTTTTTACAGCATTTATCACACTTGGTAATCTTGCAACCATTCGCGGGATCTCGTATCTTTCTATGTCCTCGTCTAATTGTGACATTATGTTGCTTCATCAATGACGATCCTGCACATAGAAATGCCTTGCCAGGATCAACCTGTAATAATTGTGGCCATCGCAAGGGCCCTCGTTGATAAATTCGTTCAAAAAATATAGAACTTCAGAGGCTGTTTTAGTTGATAGCGGCTCTGCTTCCTTATATCTACTTGCAACGGCAACGACAGTTAACGCATATTTTGATCGACGTCTTCCCATTTTAATAGTAGCATGTGGTAAAAAATAAAATATCTGTTTGATGAACTTCATTAGGAGTGCTGACATCAAAATGTGCATGCTGAATTCTTTTAGGTGGTGGTAAATGCATTTGCCATATTGCCTGTCGTGCTAACCATTTTTCAGTAGGAGAACGTGTAGCATTTTCTACATCCGCGAGTTTACTAATCGCTGCTCTACCCTCCAATATCCTCTTGTACTATAATAAATCGATTCCATTATTTCAATAATTAATTACCGGCTCCGAATAATAATTTACTTTTTATTGCGGATCTTACCAGCCAATTAGCTAACGATTCTCTGAAAGATCTATATTTTTTAGAATTGAATACATGAATTAATATTTCACATCTGCAATATGTTCTTGTTACATATCTTTACTTTTATAAGCTACATCATGAGCGTTACATGCTCGATCAATAACATTTATAGGATACTCTCCAGGTCTTGGCTGATCTTGGTTATCAAGTCGAATATCAAGTCTGGTTCCAGGGCCACAATAATTCAATCCAGGAAGATGTTTTTCTCCTGGGCCTTTAGCCCATGGAGTTGCTGATACTTTTCCTAATGAAGTAGCGATATCACCACTAATTTTATTATTAGAAATACATTTATATTTATTTGTACCACATTTTATACATTTACCTGTAAGTGCACGCATTTTATTTTTGTTATTATTGTTGTTAATCTACTTGTGGGAGTGGATGCCCTAAATCGAATATAATATAGATTCATACTATTTATTATATTTCTAAAACATGGATGTCATTGATTTCTCAGCGACACGAAAACAATACATATTTCAGCATTACCGAATTCTATCCGAATGATAATAATAGGTCCTTCTGGGTCTAGTAAAACGCAATTATTACTTAATGTGATAATGAGATGGCTCAAATGTGATAAGTTGTATTCAGTAGCACTGTCAGTTGATGATCAGTGGTGTTATCATGTACTTAAAGATTTTAATGAAAATGCAAAATTGTTAGATGAAGATGGCGATGATATTATTAATTTTATAACTGGTAGTGATGAAGCACCGTCCGTAGATGAATTAGATGGATTTATTAATATTCTCGTATTTTACAACACGTAATGCTTGACAAATAAACAGATCCAGCAAGAATATGTTTCGAGGTAGGCATAAAAATGCTGGTGTTATTTACGTTACTCAGCGATATACACAAATACCTAAAGTGATTAGAGATAACTGTATTATTTTAGTTGTGTTTAATGGAGTTGATGCACATACTTTGAGAAATATTCATCAGACTTGGTGTAGTGGAGATATGGAGATGATTAAGTTCAAAAATTTATTTTCCAAAGCAAAATCTGCTTCACACAGATTTATAACAATAAATTTACACGATCCCATCATAAGTTATAGTGTTGGTCTTGATAAAATATTTGGTTGATATAATAATGATTTAATTATAGCAGCAGAGAGGGTGCAACCTCAATCAAACGTCCGGTGGGTAAATTAAACGCGTATACAATAAAAAGCACTAACGACAAAAAGTTAACCCAATTAGAGAAAACTCTCGGTAAAGTTAGAGGCTTCAGTTTGGCGTTATTACGCTTATATCTTTTATTTTTGTAGGAAGCTTTATTTTTCAAAAATGATGTTTTAGCTTAAGGTCTGTTCAACCTCCATACCGCGGAATATCTAAAAACCGAGAGTTATCGAAATATGCCAGAATAAATTGGTGAATCGATATAAGAGATTCGTTTATATCACAACTTCATTTGCGTCACATACCGGCTAGCGGGTTAGGATAGATATTGTCACCTCACAATAACATATACCAATATAAAGTATAGGGGTGTTTTCAATACATGAAGTATATAATTTATTCTGCTATTTATAACATGAAAATACAAATAGGACACCCACAATTATTATTTTTAAATTAAGAGTTTTCAGTTTCATTGTGGACTTTGCCGACAATCTTACAGAAAAATCACAAAAGTAAAATCCACTAAAAAGTAAATACAAGAGGAAATAAATAAGAAAGGAAAACAGAACGAATGTCCCCATTTCGTGTCCAATAGCCCAATTAGGATTCAATTCCTTCCAACAGATAATTTTACAATACGTTACTGGCTTTAACTATACTTTGTTGCTATCAATATTTAATAAAGACACTATCAGTATCCATGTTTAATAAATAAAGAAATCTGCGTATATGTGATCATTAGACGAGATGGCGAGTACACTACCACCATCCCACCCATATACCCAGCTTCCACCCAACGCCGGCTGCATATGAATGCAAGATTCAAAATGAGTCAACTGAGTCGGAAAAGATTATCTGGCTGACGATCAGACTGACCCGAGACAAAGAGCTTTCCCCGGGGTTTTGGTGTTGTTGATTTTGTGGGGTTTAACGCCATTCTTCAGCACACGATAGGCTATACATGGCGGCCAGTATTAATAGTGGAGGAAGAACCCGGGAAAACCCCAGAAAAAACCACCGACCCACGAGAAGTTACTGGCAGGCGTTCTCACATACCAACATTGGCCGAATCCAAGACTCGAACCCGTGCAGACAGAGGTGAGACGGCAATGATCCGTAACGGAGAGCGCTTTAGATCACTCGGTCCCTTGGGGCCCCTCACCGAGGTTTTGATATAGACCGCAGAAATTCTAGCAACTGTCAAATACAATGGACGTCCTTGATCGAGGAAACAGCTTAATCAATAATCTTAAGACAACGTTTATGCCTCTCATAAAATAGCTCACGAATCACTACAACAATCATTTCGATTATGCGTTTAGTCTCTCCTTAAACAAAGCACATGCCCCACAGGTTAAGAAGTACAGGTTAATGACAAGATATTAACTAAAATAATGTACATGCACTAATCTACTTCACAACACTCACAAAAATATAACGCTAATGTTGGTCACACGAGTGTATAAATATTAATAACGTAATGAACATCAGGATTCTCGTGTCACTAATACCGATAAGGGGGCATTTAGTACGTACGCATGGGTGGAGGATGGGGTTAACCGAAATGCATACGCTTGCGTATAGGAGGGGGGTATACTGATAATGTAAGTACGCATAGGAAACGGGAGACGGGGAGGTAAAACCTCTGTAATAATTTGTCTCATAAGTAACCTGTTCGGCGTTTGAATTTTAGCAGACACTAGACAAACGTTTTAAAATTACGCAGCTTATTTTTGATGCAGCCAGACATTCAACGTTGGTGGACTGTTTTATTAGATATGTTAATATTATTCTATCCTTGATCGGATTAATATATAGACCGTTCTATAGAATTGGGGTGGGGGCGTCAAACGTACTTACGCAGATAGGTGTGTAAAAAGGTACCCGTGTGTACAGGGAGGGGGTATGGGTCAAGCTTTGCCAGAACTTTGCGTACGTACGAAATGGATGGACCCTAATTGCTATGTAAAATACTGTCCTAAATAGATGAAGTGTTCTTTCTACTGGTAGTTTAAATGGAATTGCATACCACACGTCTATATAGATTCCGATTGCATACAAAACAACAATACAACAACAGATTTAAATACATGAAGACTGCGTTTATCAAATGAGGTCAACTTTAGATCTTATCTTGTGTGGACCAGTAAATCATACGTGTGTATTTAACGTGGTGGAAAATATTATGTTACATACCTGATATTTTGAAGGCGGAAGATTTAGTAAAAGGGGCACACAGAAGGGCGAAGAGGATGGGGGAGTCAATTATTTCCTGAAGTTATTGATCCTTGTTTCTGTATTTTCCTAAATAAAATATGATTCTTCTCAAGATGCTTCCAGAAACTTTCATCTTATGTAGTTGTTGCTAAATATAATTTATTTTAGCTTTTTCTTCTTGCAAGATAACGTCCATGTTACTTGTTCACTCCTATTTCCACAAATGCATGATAGGGGATTAGTTTTTTTCTGAGATGTAAGCCGTTGCAGCTGAGAATAGAGTGATATTTCAGTAACCCATACTAAGTAATTAAAGGTAGTTGAATTTGGAATGAATTTTTTTAAAAAATGCATTTTTTTTAAAAAATGTGAAAATTGAAGTTCATATCGTGACTATATGGATGCATATGAGGAATTGTAAATTTACTAGAGAATTGAACTGAAAGGATGGATGACAAAGCGTGTACAAGTGTAAACTATGCAGGATGGTGATAAAAAATACCGCTCCGGTGGCCTAGTGATTCGAGCGTCCGCCTCGGATACGGGAGGTCGTGGGTTCGATCCCCGACCGAGTCATACCATATACTTACAAAAATGGTACTATCAGCTGCCTCGCTTGGCGTTCAGCATTAACAGGTTAGTGTTAGGACTGCTAGGCCTGGTGTCAGGATAATGTGACTGGGTGGGACACTGTCACTACATGTCTGCGGCATGATGCCCCAGTGCTAGACATCACTATAAACTGCAGATTGCAGACATCGTAGCGATATGACTGAAATATTGTTAAAGCTACGTAAAATAAAAAATCAAAAAGAAAATCAAAGATAACAAATATTTGAAATAGAAATAAAATCTTACATTATTTGGGAAATTTACGGCCAATCAGAAATACAAGATCGATCATTTTCATTTACACCGTTTTCAAACTATGGATAGCAGGTCGAGAGTTATTTAAAGTGATTAAACGTAAATAAATGCTGTTTATCACTTGCAGAAGGGATGACGCTCGTTTTAGTTTAAATTTAAAAGATGTTGTTGAGCCCAAGCCAAATACAAGTGCATCTTATCCCATCTAGTCAAAGATATGCTAACTTTTTCAAACATCATGTGGTTTTCGTCATATACACGTATATATATATATATATATATATATATATATATATATATATATATATATATATATATATGTATATTATTTCTAAAATAATCGATATGGTTATTTGCAGGACTGACAATTAAATATTTTAAAAGCAATCTTAAGAGGATGAACTATTATACCGTCCTGATTGTGAAGGATTTTTTTTGAAACAATAAGCAATACATTTTACAGTATAAACGTCATCAATATTATTCCAACAGCAATGTATTCCCGTATTGTAACTCTCGTTGTACATGTACTACAGAATGTGTAGTTTGCGTAATGTTTTTCTTCTTGTTGTTTTGTTGTTTAACACCATTTTTCATATATATATATATATATATATATATATATATATATATATATATATATATATGTGTGTGTGTGTGTGTGTGTGTGTGTGTGTGTAAAAACCATTGTCCCAAAGGAAGCTAGGGGCATGTTTTTCACCGATCCACATTGGCCGAGTTCGATGTGGATCCCGTACGTTGCATATCTATCGAAAATAAATTAATGAAAAAGTTTGATTATCGACTTACACTTCACAATCCACTATCGATAATGCAAAGTGACATTGTTAGAAAACAATCAAAATGATAATTTGTGCAATATCCACGTTAAGATAAATTCTTATAATCTAATGTACCCATTTATGCTGTATATGCCTTGGTGTGTACATCAAAGTTTTTAATTTAAACTATTTAGTTTGCTCATGTTACTATTTTAGTTGTCTGTTTGTCAGAAAACTGAGTTTTATTACTGTCCCAAAAATGGCAGAATGTGCCTATTCAATGAGTAGTCAACGACGTAATTGGCATGTTGTAGACGAAAAATAAGTCTTGTAAAAAGTGGTCCACAGGCAACATTTAGGCTCGTCACGATCTAATCAACCGGAATGCATTGCATTTTATTTTAAATCTTCTACGATATAAGAATAAGCAAGACAAAATTTTCTTCTACTTTATTGATTAACATTTCAGATACTTAATATATACACACTTATCCTCGGGCTGATAAATGCATTTTGAACTTCCAGTGGTGGGTTAACATGACTTGCATATAACACATTGACAATTTAAAATTGTCACACTGAGTCACACCAAAATCAATGTTTTTATGTAGCTGTACCATGTCTACAATGTAACACAACAACGGGTTGCTGGTTAAAAAGTTTTTCATGTATAAAAAAGATGCTACACAAATAGGAAGTTCATTTACGACAACCAAGGAGCTCCCTTGTCAAAAAGTTGCATTACGGTCATTGGTATGTCAATAATATTAAAGTCTGGACAATATTTCGGTAGCACTTATAAGATCTGCCATATCAGTCAAATTTCTTTGGCATTACCCCTTTTATATCATCATCATCATCATCATCATCAGTCTCATGACCTAGAGGGGTCGTTGAGGCACAGTGCTGCTGAACATCTCACCATTTCCCTCCACTTGTCTCGATCACGTGCCAATGCCTATGTCTCTGCAAAACTTTTCCTGGTCCATTCTATGATGTTGTCAGTCCACTTTTTTCTCTGTCTACCTCTCCTTCTGCCACCGTGGACACTGCCCTGCAGGACTGTTGTGGATAGACTGTTGCCTCTAGTGACATGGCCATACCATTTCAGCTTTCTCTTTTTGATGGTGGTGAGGAGGTCCTCATATTGGCCTACTTTGCGCCTGATGGTGTTATGCACTTCTTCATTTGTGATGTGGTCCATGTAAGAGATGCCAAGGATGGTTCTGTAGCATCTCATTTCAAGTGACTGGATTCTTCGTTGTAATTCTGCTGTCAGGATACATGCATCACATGAGTACAAAAAGACTGAGATGACTAGAGCTCGCAATAGTCTGATTTTAGTTTTCAGACAGATATTCTTGTCTCTCCAGATGGGTCTTCGCATTGACATAGCTGCCATTGTTTGTGCTGCTCTTGACAAAATTTCTGCTCTTGATCCCTCTTCAGTGATTATGGAACCAAGATATTTGAACTGGATCACTGTTTCCAGTTCATGTCCTCTGACTTTAAACTTGGCTGAGATTTGATTACCACTATTTGTCATCAATTTTGTCTTTACAGCGCTTATCTCTATGTCATATCATATCTGGAAGATGTTTCATCCAAGTTCTTCACTAAGGTGGCTAGCTCGTCTTCACTGCCTGCCAACCCATCAATGTTGTATGCAAAGCGGAGGTTGGTGATGTTACGCCCTCCAATGCTGACTGTCCCACAGTGGTTTTCCAGGGCTTCGCTCATGATGCGCTCTAAGTAGATGTTGAAAAGCGTGGGTGACAGGAGACAGCCTTGACGCACTTCCACTGTTGTCTAGAACCAGTAGTAGTGAAGTGGGTCACTATAGCCTCAATGGGAATTAGCATTACAGAGACCCCTGGGTCACTATAGCCTCAATGGAAATTTAACATGGAGAAAAATCTTGGGTCACTATAGCCTCAAGGGGAATTTAACATGGGAAATAGTCTTGGGTCACTCTAGCCTCAAGGGGAATTGAACATGGAGAAAAAGTCTTGGGTCACTTTAGCCTCAAGAGGAATTGAACATGGGGGGAATAAAGTGTGGGTCTATTTAGGGACAAGGAGGGAATTGAACATGGGATTTTTTTTTTCTTAAAATTTTTTTAAAAAAAGGGGTAGGCAATTGAAAGTCATTCTCTTTTCGAGAAATATGGGTGGCCCTGAAAAGGGCCTTTGGGTTTATGTTAATATACCCTTAACATAAGGGGCATCTGCGGCATCTTCTTGTCCTCAAGCTGCGTCTTACTCGAGGGCCATAAATCAGTGTCCTATTGAGGCAACCTTGTCTTTCTACGTACACTCTTCGTATCCACAGACTGGTGTCTGACTTGTCGAAAACGGTCAACTTGGACCGGACATACATGAGCATGTCCGTCCTAAACATCATGGAAGACACAAGGGTGGATGATTCGACTGTGGTCCACATCTTGAAGCGACGAGAACAGGTGAATCAATGCAGTGAACTGCGCTTATTTATAGGTAGAGGAAGGATTGAAACGGATTGAGTTCATTCACCAATCCGAACACGCGTTACAAAATTCAGTCAGCCCGCATCAAATCCGAAGAGAGCAGTTTGTGACGTCACGTGGTCTATATAGATTCGCTAGCGCTTGTGTACAGTCAATCTATGCGACAGTGATTCAACATGACGGAAACTCAGAAAACGATCCATTGGGGTGCACCAACAGGGGAGACTGCCCAAGGGAACCCGGACTTACTTTCAGAAGAGGTAAATTGGGATTTTGTGGATTTTCTTACCTCGCAAGAATTTGTTCCGGAACCTTCGTTATCTTCTTCATTACCGCAAGTGGAGAATTTTAGACAGAGACAGAAAGAAGAATTGGAGAAATTTATACAACGACAAAAGGAAGCGGAACAAGCTTTTCTCCTACAGCAGCAGCAAGAAGAAGAGGTAAGAAAAAAACAACAGCAACAACAGCAAGAAGAAGTAGCAGCAAAGAAACAAGAGGGTGAAAATCAAACGGTCACGGTACTGTTGGACATTTTAGCGGAGTTAAGAAGTCTGAAACAAATGTATCAGACTTCTTTATTACGACCGAAGAGAATACGACCTTCCCGAGCTAAACACGTCAACCCTGTGACTAAGCCTACCGTACCACCCTTAGTGATTTCAACCCAATCATCATCATCAACATTACGCAGTCCAGAAGTAGGCCTTGGCCGTGGCAAAGGCTTAAGGCAGTTAAAGTTGATTGCTTGAACTCACCCCTACACCAAAATAAAAAGGCCCTTTTCAGGGCCACCCACATTTCTCGAAAAGAAATACAATTTCAATTTGCCAATAACTCAAAACCCCCCCACCAAAAAAAACAAACAGCCCATTTTACCCCCATAGTACGTGTCTTTGTATGAGTGCGTGAGTGTAGCTTCTTATTTTAAAATCAAAACTCAAAGACACTTACCTTATATCATTAATTTATTCTTTTATCCATTGTTACAATCCAATTCACAATTCACAACAGAACACTTTAATAAAAAGTTCATTGACTTCTTCTGTCTCCTTGTTTAGTCTCTCTGTTTTTTAAATTTCTTCACCGTCACACTCTTTTCCTCTTCTTCCTCCTCACTTTCTTCCCTTCTTCCTTTCTTCTCCTGTTTCTTTTTCTTCACCTGTCTGCTTTCTTCCTCTGAAAAATCCCTCTCTTCTTCCGAAGAATCCCTCTCTTCTTCTGAAGAATTCCTCTTTTCTTCTGACTCCTCTTGTTTCTTTCTTGGGCAATCTGGAGACCAATGTCCTTTTTCTTGACAATAATAACAGGTATCTTGACTTTTGTCTTTTTTAGCCCCTGTTTTTTTTCTTTTTTGACGGTCTGGACACTCTGAAGACCAATGCCCTTTCTTTTGACAGATATAGCAAGTATCTTGACTTTTATCTCGAAAGGAAGGAGAGTAGTCCGTCGGCTGGTCTGAAGAGAATTTTCTAATGACCCCTCCCAAAGCTCTTACGAAACGTTCGATTTGGCTAGTCTCTTCCATCGTTGTGCTCGGCTTGAGAGTGAAATGAATAGTGAAAGGACAAGACACACACCCTTTTATATACGCTGGTCTGCCATGACTATAAATTAGTCTATGGTGTTTACACTTGAGTCATTTGACGTTTTGCACTCAAGATGAAACGATCCTATTCATTCGAGAAGAAAGAAGAAAGTAAGAGGCAGAAACGTGATCTATCGCCTCGTACCAGAGCTGAAATCTTGGCACAAATTCATGCCAGTGATTTTGAAGAGGACATGAGTGAACCAGAATTTGAAACCTGTAAACCAAGTTCACCACCCTTAGTCAACCCTGAAAAATATTATTCCATTCGAGAGACGGAAAAGCGTTCCTCTAGAAAATTTAGAACCACGGCTTACACCTACACGGTGAAGTTTAAAGATTTCAAGGCTGAAGTACCGTTAGAGAAAGCAGAAGTGTTCATCACTGGGGTGTGGGATTCTTTGCTCACCGCACTCAAGCGACAATGTCAACCCAAAGAAGACGATCGCTTGAGACTTTCCATACAACACGACGGTTTGAAATCCCCTGTTTGGATCGAGTTTAGCACCCCTGCAGAATTGACCGCTTCCAAAGTCATCGACAAGATTCAACACGTACAACAATCTAATGACCAGTTTGACATCACCGATGGAAAAGCCACACTGGACATGACCCACGTCTCTCCTCCTCAAGGGACAGGACGCAATAAGGTCTTATTGGTGAACGACCTTCGCAGCATTAAGCGTAGCCTTGTCCAAATTCACAACCTTCAAGACCAGATGTGTTTAGCCCGAGCCATCGTGGTGGGACGAACCTATGCCAACAAGAACGAGACGGTAGAATGCAAAAGAGCCTGGAAAACTATTCGACAATCGGACCGAGCCAAACAACGAAACGAAGCAGAACTCCTGTTACAACAAGCTGGCCTGTCCAAAGACACACCCTGTGGCATTCCTGAGATGCAAAAATTGCAAGATGCCCTAGCTCCACTATACACCTTGAAAGTGCACCCTCAAGAAGTGTGCGGGCCTCTGTTGTTTCGAGGCCAAGGCTTTAAGGACGGAAAATACATTCATGTCTATTATCACGATGACTATTTCGATACCATTACCACCATCCCCGGATTCCTGGGATATGTTTATTACTGTGAGAAATGTGATTATGGTTTTAACAATCGAGAGCAACACAAGCATTGTGGATGGAAATGCTCAGGATGTTTGGCCTCTCCACCCTGTCTGAGCGAAGAACCAGTGCCTTGTTCAACTTGTCTGCGCACGTTTGTCAGCCCTACCTGTTACCAACAACATTTGAAGACGCAAGGTTCACAGAAGAAATGTGCTTGTCAACTGCTGAGAATGTGCCCTACCTGTGGACAAGGCATACTTACCAATAATGCCAAGGCACACGTATGTCGAGGAAAGAAAAAATGTCACATTTGTCACCACATCGTGGACTTGGAACATCAATGCTACGTGCAAAAATACCAACCCACACCAGAGAAAGAGGACGGTCACAAGAAGAAAGGCAATTTCATCTTTTTCGATTTCGAATGCATGCAAGAGACCGGCATTCACATTCCTAATTTCTGCGTGGCTCATCGAGCGTGCGAGAAGTGCATTCAAGAACCTATTTTCAGTCATTGCCCTCACTGCAGCAAGATTCCTGGAGGGCGTGAAAAAATCTTTCGGGACCGAACACGTTAGCCGATTTTGCACAATGGGTCTTAGATCTCATCGACAAGACGTGGAGCCAAGAGGACATCGAACGTTACGGAGATTGTCATCGTCATGCCACGGTGATGGCTCACAATTTCTCCGGATACGATGGACAGTTTCTTTTGAGATACTATACGGAACAAGGCACCAAGCGTCCTAAAGTGACTTTGAACGGAGCCAAAATCATTTTCATGCAAGTGGGACAAGTACAGTTTAAAGATTCAATGAGCTACTTGGCCATGCCTTTGAGTCGAATACCTAAAACGTTTGGAATGACAGAAATGACTAAAGGGTACTTTCCACACTTTTTCAATACGGAAGCCAATCAACACGCCGTTCTACCCCATTTGCCCGAGGCTCACTATTACGACCCCGACAACATGCGTACCGAACAACGAGAAGCTTTCTACGCTTGGTACCAGGCTCACGCCTCCGACCCTTTCGACTTTCAGGAAGAAATGCTGAAGTATTGTCGTTCCGACGTGGACATTTTACGGCGTTGCTGTGGAAAATTTCGAGAACTGTTCATGGAACACGGAGGGGTCGATCCTTTGAAAGAAGCTTGCACCATTGCCAAAGCGTGTTCCTTAGTGTATCGACAATGATTCATGCCTGAAAACACCGTGGCTGTCATCAGCCCTCAAACGACCCACTATGTCAAACGTCAATACTCGGTCAAAGCCCTACGCTGGTTACATTACTTGTGCGACAAGGAAGACAAGTGGACTCAGCATGCCCGCAACGGAGGGGGTGAAAAGACCATCGGAACGCATTCGGTAGATGGCTGGGACTTAGAAAACCCCAAGATCGTGTACGAGTTTAACGGTTGCTTATTTCACGGATGTCCCGTCTGTTACCCTGATCATAGCACTAAAAATCAGTTTTTACAACGAACCACGGAAGACTTGTATCAGGACACTTGTCAGCGGCGCCTAAAGTTGGAACAGGAAGGATACCAAGTGGTGGAAATGTGGGAACACGAGTACGATCACCGTATGAAAACCGATCCCGAGTTTAAACGCCTCGTGGAAAGTTACCAGTTCATGGACCCGCTGAACCCGAGGGATAGTTTGTACGGAGGAAGGACCAATGCCACCTGTTTGCTGTACCAAGCCGACGAAGAGAAAGAAGAAGAAATCAAATACTTGGACGTGTGTTCGCTGTATCCCTACGTGTGCAAATATTGTCGCTTTCCTGTAGGGCACCCGCAATTGTTAACGGAACACATCGACCTGAAAAACATTCGACAATACGAAGGCTTGATCAAGTGTAAAGTTTTGCGGCCCACGGACTTGTACCATCCCGTGTTACCTCACCATTGTCAAGGCAAACTGATGTTTCCATTGTGCCGTACTTGTGCCGAAATGTGCAACCAAGACCAACCTTGTCAGCACACCCAGGAAGAACGTGCCTTGACGGGAACCTGGGTCAGCGTAGAATTGTTCAAAGCTCTGGACATGGGATACCAACTGTTAGAAGTGTACGAAATTTGCCACTTTCCCAAGACACAACAATACCACAAGGGTGATCCCAGTCAGAAAGGCATTTTCGCCGACTACGTGGATGCCTTTTTGAAACTGAAACAACAAGCCAGTGGCTATCCTTCCTGGTGTCACACTCCCGAAGACCAAATACAATTCAAAGAGAAATACTATGAACAAGAAGGCATCACTTTAGACCACATCGAGAGAAACGAAGGCAGGCGATCGTTTGCCAAAGTGATGTTAAATTGCTTGTGGGGTAAAATGGCACAACGACCGTGTTTACCCAAGACGGAATATTTGACAGTACCTTCCCGCTACTTCCAGATGATTCACGACAAAACCAAATACATGAAACACGTGGACGTCGTTCGTGAGGATTTGATCTTGGTCAATTACGAACAAGATCTGGACTTTGTACAAGACGACCCTTTTGGAAATGTCATCATTGCGGCTTACGTGACAGCTCATGCTCGCTTAAAATTGTACGAAGCTTTAGAACTGTTAGGGGAACGCGTCCTGTACTTTGACACGGACAGTTGCATTTACATCCATCACCCGAGTCAACAGCACCCTAACATCGAAGGAGACCGTTTAGGAGCCTGGACAGACGAGCATCCCGACGACAAGATTCTAAGTTTCGTCAGTGGCGGTCCCAAAAATTACGGCTACGAATACCGTGACAAACAAGGAGAACTGCACACGGAGTGCAAAGTGAAAGGACTGACTCTGAATTATCGTACCAGTCGTGTGGTGAACTTTGGGGTATTGAAAGAAGCCTTGCAATCGGGAGAGGATGAACACTTTAAAGTGACCACCTATCAACCGAACAAGATTGTACTTTTACCCACTCATCACATCGTCAGTCGGCCCTTGGAAAAAGTCTATCAAATCGTGTACCAGAAGCAAGTGCGACTTCCCAATCATTTCACCTTACCGTATGGACACGTCGGTATTGGTCTCTATATAAAAAGGAACCCTAGGCAAGATCGATAGTTCATTGGGACTACCAAGACCGAGCGAACAAGATGAATACTTTCAGAGAAACACAAAACAAGTTGTTTAGAAAGGCACAATTCAAGTGTGAGGCTTCTGAAGTGGAATGCGATTGTGAGCATTGCGATGGGTACGATGCTGTACGTTGTGACCTTAGCGATGGCGTAAAGCATCATGGGAACTTTAGTGTCACTACCCCTATCATGGTAAGGGATGCTGTGCGTGTCAAACCTGAGGGATGCGAAAGTGATGCCGCTCGTCGTCTTGGATATTTTACTGGGTTTCGTTTTAAAAGGGAATGTTCACCTTCACGTCTACCCCCCTACGGATGTCATCCAGCCCTGAGCAAACTCCTGTTCATGTCACCCAACCCTCATCGAAACGAACCTGTGAAAGACGAATATTCGTTTCCTGTGCGTTTGTCGGAATACTGCGACTTTGAAAATCGTCTTCAATCGTTCAAAGGAAAATGGCCTAAGTATCTGGGAGGACCGACCCCCGAAGAATTAGCCAGAGCCGGATTTTTCTACTGGGGCGAAGGAGATAAAGTCAAGTGCTTCAGTTGCGGTGTGTCACTTCATTACTGGGAACCACAAGATTCGGCCTACGTAGAACATGCTCGATGGTCACCGAATTGTCATTACTTACCCTTAGTGGGACCGAGACATTGAAGTAACTTACCATAACCTGTTCATGGATACTTTACAAGAGAACATTCGTGCTTTGCCTGTGGAGTTGAGAGAACGCATTTACCGAGAGCTGGTCAAAATACAAGTGAAACGTAAAGAACAATTGCATCCGTTACGTCACCGGTGTTTGAACCACTGGTACCTGAATGCTATACAAGGACTGATTGAGTTGAAAGTGTTCCATTGGACAGACATTGATCAACGACCCCCTGGTTTTAAAAAAGAATGGTTTGGTATTGACGATTCTATCTACTACATTGTAAACGTACTGCATCGAATTCCAGAGGAAGAGTTAACGAATTACCAACATCTTGAACACAATGTCAACTTGGTGAAAGAGGAAACTTCTGAACGAATTGTAACGTGTAAATTAGTAACTAAACGATTTAGATTCGACAATGAATTGAAACCATGTCTGTGCAAACAGTACATGTCTTGTGTCAGACCAAAGAGGATTTAGTATGACCTATTCATGGATACTTTGCTTGAGAACATTCGTGCTTTGCCTGTGGAGTTGAGAGAACGCATTTACCGAGAACTGATCAAAATACAAGTGAAACGCAAACGCAATGTTATTGAACCGTTTTTAAATTATGCTCTGTTCCAAAGTATAAGAAGACTGATTATGAGTGGATATTACATCAGGCACAAAGGTAAACGAGGCTATTGGCCACCACCCAAGGATTCCAAAAACAGTGTATATACTTATGGATACTTTACAAGAGAACATTTTGGGCTTGCCTAAGGAGTTGAGAGAAAGGATTTACCGAGAGCTGTATTGCTTCTGAAACAAAGAGACTATAAAATCAGGCTGCCATGCCACGGATTATGTCACAAGTGATTGAACAGATTCCGTGGAAGGAACTCAATGACCATATTCAAACCGTCGATCATTACCATCGATTATTGCAAGAGCTGTATCCATTCAATTGGGGTCGACAAGTGGTGTGTGTCTTAGTGACTTGTTTTCTGGGATTTCGTTTACCAGCCGATTCTTTGTGGACTCTTTGCGATCAGTACTTACCACCTCAATGGCCTTAAATGGTCACGAAAAACTCCTTTTGTTCAAAGCCTTGCGTTTTCATCTGGATACTTCTCGACCTCAACAGGAAAAAAAGATTCGTCAACTTTCAGCTACCCAAGACGTGTATGACGATGTGTGTGTAGCTTGTGATTTACACCCCCATTGGACAGATGTCCGTGCCTGGAAAGAATGGGATTTTGAGGCTTGGACCCAAGAAGTGGCCCAGTATGCACGAGAGTTGTTCAAGGAAAAAAGTTACTTTTCAACTCGTGTTAGTGACGGTGCCATAAGAACCCGTCACCCAGGACGGGACTGTCGTGGACAGGCCTGAAAGACCCTTTCGAGAGGACACTTGTGTGACCTTACCCCCTACTATAGAACTGGTTAGAACATTACCCAAAACATGTTGTTGTACAGACACTTGTTTTTATTCCACGTTAATGGTTATCATGTGCCTTTTATTCTTGTACTTAAGCCTTTGGCTTTAATGTATTTTTGTCTTTCGTATTCATGTTTGAAACATTCAATAAACGTGTTCTGAAAAAAAGTACATAAACTCTTGTCTTGTTTGTTTTCGTGTCACAAGTGACATTCCAGACACTATGGCTATCTCTGCTGTCTCTGCTCCCTCTTCCTCTACTGTCAAAGTCATCGACGAACACTTAGATCGTGCCAGTTGGGAGGCTTTGTATCTTCGCCATCCCTTTAACGTGCTCATTGCTGGACCTAGCGGTTCAGGCAAAACCGAATTCGTCAAACGTTTGATCGAACATAAACATCATTTGATCGATCGGCCCCCTCAGCGGATCGTGTGGTGTTACAAAGAGTGGCAATCGGCGTACAGCCTCTTGCGAGAAAGTCAAGGCGATTCCATCGTGTTTGTGGAAGGCATTCCTAAAGAAGACGACAGCATCGTCTCTGACTCCCGTCAAACCCATTTGGTCATTTTCGACGACATGTTAGGAGAAGACGAAGAAGAAATTAAACTGTGGTTCACGCGCAAAGGGCATCACCGTAATGCCAGTGTCGTTTACATCACCCAAAATTTGTTTCAACAAAGTAAAGCCTATCGCACCATCAGGCTCAATGCGCATTACGTGGTCTTGTTTAAAAGCCCTCGAGATGAATCGCAAGTGCAAGTCTTAGCCAAACAGTTAGGAACGCCTTGGCTGACTCAGGCGTACGACGATGCCACTCAAACGCCACACGCCTATTTACTCGTCGATTTGAAACCTACAACCCCCGAGGATTTGCGATTTCGTACATACTTGTTTCACCACTGGTGCCAAGACGGAGAGCCTGTCCTGTACACGTCTCCGTCCTCGAGTTAACTTCACTCCACATAAAAAAAATCTATAAAAACCTCAGACCCTTTTTGTCTGTCTAACACACAGTGTGAACATGACGTCCCTTCAGTCGCATCTTCCCGTCGAATTGATTCGTGCCTTGTATGGCATCAGTCGAGAAATAAATCCACAAATACGAGCTCGTGTCTTAGAAGCTAGTCTCAAAGAAGTCTTACGATGGTTCACGGTGACGGCACGTCAAATACTCCAAGGAATCATTCAGATTCCTCATCAAACCAAACGCTTTTTCGATCGAAACAAAGTTGCTTTGGTCCAACTGGCCGATCCCCGCATCGACACTCAAACCAAAAAACAAATCATTTTGAAACCTGGAGGGAACGGTACTCTAGGAGGGGTCATCATTCGCTCTCTCTTAAGATGGGATCCTAATGCCCCCCAAAGTTATCCCCAAGAAAAAGTCCAACGAAGCCCCAAGAAGAAAAAGAAAAAGACCAGGTCCCCAAGAAAAAGAAAAACCTCTCCAGTGGCGGGACCCTCCTCTGACCAGACACCACCACCCCGGAAAAAGAAACAGAGAAAAAGTCCCCAGAAAAAGAAAACTAGTCGCAAGGGAGGCACTTCTTCGGCCAGGACGCAACCTTACACTCGCAAACCACGACCTGCCACGGCAGTGACACGGTCACCGGCAGCCTCACGTTCATCCACTTCTCCATTAATGACACCAAGAACTGAAGAGTCCTTGGGGACGTTAATCACACCAAGAACTTCTCCGTTAATGACCCCAAAAAGAACTTCCTCAGTGGCAGGACCCTCCAATTTAGTGGCAGTGGCTGCTGCTCAGAATGTACCTTCTCCCAAAATCAAAGTCCAAGAAAGATCGGGCATGTTACAAAGTTTACTGGATTTGTCCAAGCAAGAACTGGCTCGATTTAGTCCGTTGCGTACCCCTCCACGACGTGTCATGCCTGTCCTCAAACTGATACGACGTAAAGACAATCAGTGGCGACGCGTTCCAGTATAAAAAAGCCTGTGACCAAGTCGGGGGTATCAGTGTTTTTTTTGGTGCTCCTGAAGACTCAAAGATGTCACCCTCCAGAAAACCCCAAGGAAAGAAAAGGAAAGGACTACCACCACGTTTAGTCAAACATGGGGACATGTTATCTGTCCTGTCCAAAGCTTCTCCACCTCTACGAAAAAAACTCATTCAATCGGCCTCCAAAGAGGTCATCGATACCGTGTGCGAATGTTGTTTGAACGTCTTGAAAGGCACGATCCCTTTGTCCAAACACCAGAAACAATGCTTAAGCAAACATCATCACGTTCTTCGCCAAATGGTTCAAAAGAAAATTCCCATTCGTCAAAAGAAGAAGATGTTGGTTCAACGTGGAGGCATTTTACCTCTCTTGTTAGGTCCCGAACTGAAAGGAGTCTTGGGAACCATGTTGGGAGGACTGGTCGGAGCAAGATAAAAAGGCCTTCGGAAGTCCCAAGATCTCAGAATCGACCACTGACAACCCCATGGAAGGACGAAAACTAGCTTTAGTGCCTTACAAACGATTGATGGAATACCATCGGTGGCAAGAACAACGTACCCGCATTTACCTCCCAATCCCAATTTGAGCGAGATGTCCCAGTTACAACACGAATTGCAGTCGTTGATGGATGGCCAAGATTTGTCCGAAACAGAAAAATCGCAAAAGTACGGTCAACTTTTGCAACGACTGCAACTCCTTCACCAGAAAGCTTTAGACGAAACAGATCTACCCACTCTGAAAGATTCTAAGACCTTGATGAAAAGTCCAGCACCAGTACCAGTACCAGTACCACCACTGCCAGTGACCAAGACAGAAAAAGGAGAAGAAGAAGAAGAAGGGTTTCAAACTCCACCAGAAAAAGTACGCAAGTTAACAACACCACCTACCTCCAGAATTGGATGGATTAAAAAGATGATGGCCACCCCTTCTTCATCACAAGAGAAAAAGAAAGTGAAGGCAGAAGTGAAGACAGAAGTGAAACAAGAACCGATATCCCCCGCTCAGACATCCTCCTCTTGAACACCTATTGCCGGTCGCACACGCAAAGCATTGCAATCCAAGAAAATATCCCAAGAGAAAAAGAGTAGCATGTTCCAAGAGTGGGTGCCTTATTAACACATCAACCAACCAACACAAAAAATAAAAAAATGGAAAAAGTCTTAGCCAGCATTTACTACGTTCCCTCGCATCCTGCAGGTTACGCAGGAGTCCGAAAACTGTACCGTGCTGCCAAAAGTCGATTGAAAAGTCTCCGTTTACCTCAAGTGCAACGATGGTTACAAGAACAAGATAAATACACTTTACACAAACCCATTCGACGCAAGTTTGCCAGAAGTCGCACCCGAGTGGAAGGCATCGATCATCAATGGCAAGCCGATTTAGCCGATGTCTCTCATTTGGCCAGGTACAATCGTGGCTACAAATATTTGTTTTGTGTCATCGACGTCTTTTCCAAATTTGCCTGGGTCGTACCCTTGACTTCCAAATCGAGCAGCGAGTTAGTGCGAGCCCTGCAACGAGTGTTGAAACAAAGTGGTCGTCACCCTCTTCGATGGCAAACGGACAAAGGCACCGAATTTCTGAACCAAGCTTTCCAAAAAGAATTAAAGAAACGTGACATTCATTTTTTTACCACCGAGAATCCCGAAATCAAAGCCAGCATCGTAGAACGTTTTCAATGCACTTTGAAAGAACGCATGTGGAAATATTTTACGCATCACCACACTCTGAAGTACATCGACATCTTACCGCACCTGGTGCAAGCGTACAACCAATCTTACCATCGAAGCATCGGACGTACCCCGCAAGACGTGACTCCCGACATCGAAGTGCTGGTGTTTGAGAGCCTGTTTGGTACGTCCCCGACGAGGGCTGTCCCCAAAAAAAGTGGAGAGTTGGCCGTAGGAGATTGGGTGCGCATTGGCAAAACCAAACGCACTTTCGACAAAGGTTACTTACCTAACTGGACGACCGAATTGTTTCGTGTCACTGGACGAGTGCATGGTCGTCATCCTGCCGTCTATAAATTGGAAGACATGAACGGAGAAGTGCTCAAAGGAACGTTTTATTTGCCCGAGTTACAACGTGTCACCAAACAAGAAGACGACGTGTACGACATCGAAAGCATTCTCGAACGCAGAACCCGTAAAGTGGGCAAACGACGTGTCAAAGAAGTCAAAGTACGTTGGAAAGGATATCCACCCAGTTTTGATTCTTGGATCGACGCTTCGCAAGTCATCGACTATAAAAAGAAGTGACCATCATGCCCTTTCACACAGACGCAGCTACGTCGACCACTCCTCCTTCACCTAGTTCTTCTGTGCAAGATTTACAAAAACAGCCCTTGTGGGTGTGGTGTGGGGAACGTGTGCCTAAAACGCAAATCGTCTTTTTCTGCCAAATCTTCGTGGTGTATTGTGTCATCGGGGCAGCCATTGCCAATTTGAGTTTGCAACAAGGAGACAAACAATTGTGGACCATTTTATTGAGCAGTTGCATCGGTTACCTGCTTCCCAATCCCTCCCTGAAATTCTCCTCGAACGGGAACCACGGGAACCTTGTGTCCAGTGCCAGTGTCAGTCACCACTCCAATGACAACAACCACAACCAGAACCCCATTTTGAGCGGAGACACGCCTCTGACGTCCAGTAACCCCTCAGACAGCCACAGAACTCTGGAATTATGAGTCACCAAAACCAATTTTACTTAACCTTACCCAGTGACAGTTCCATGGAGGTGTTTCCCCACAACACGTTGTGCTGTTACACGGCCAAATTACCTCAATCCATCCAGTTAGATCACGAAGCCCATTGGGAAGTGGCTTTAGTGGAAATGATTCACCCTACACAAATCCAACACATCACCGAAAAGCAAAACTTTTTTGAGGTCAAAATCCTGAACGAACAATTACAAAAGACCATGAATGACATCAACGAATTTTCAGGGATCACAAAACCATCCACCAACAATCCAGCCTTCAAAATCTACACCTTGAAAATTCCGGCAATATTTTATTTTAGTGGTGAACATTTGGTGGACACTATTGCGGACAGGTTCGAGTTAGCCTTTGGCAAAGCCCTGAACAGACAACCTAAACGTGTCACCCTGGAGTACCATAAAGTGGCTCGTCGCTTACTGATGAAATTTCAGGATACCCAAATGTTGTCCTTCAGGTTCAATGGTAGTTTGTTTGAAATTTTGGGTG
Source organism: Sinohyriopsis cumingii (assembly GCA_028554795.2). Lineage (NCBI taxonomy): Eukaryota > Metazoa > Mollusca > Bivalvia > Unionida > Unionidae > Sinohyriopsis > Sinohyriopsis cumingii. The sequence continues at coordinate 186,033,340 of CM068824.1, read as the reverse complement.
GATATCCAACAATGGTCGCACACAATATGAGCCCCAAGATCAGCAGTAATATGGATTTTTACAAAGCTTTTGGAAAACCGGTAGAACTGAACCAAGGACTGAATTTGGTGTTTGTGTACTCCGATGTGGTGGAGTACAACGTGGTGGGACACACCTCTTTGCCGTTACTGCGTGTCATTCCTTTCAAAGTGGATAGTACCTCAACCAGTGATCAGGAAGGTGGAAACACCTATCACGTCCACCGCGAATTTGTCCATCCTCACTATTTGCCTGTCAGCAAGTCGTATTTGGACACGGTCAACATTGCTATAAAAGGAGATTTGGGACAAAATATTTCATTCACCAAAGGAAAAGTCACGGTGAAACTCCATTTTCGAAAACGGTTCTCTCACGACTCGTAAGTCATGTATCCAGTGTACCGAGGGGTTGCACGACAGCGAGGACACGGTTTAGGAGATATGTTAAAATCGGCCTTTCGTTCGGTGGCCCCAGTGTTGAAACCGATGGTGACACGCGGATTGCACGCCTTGAAAGATGCGGCACTGACGCAAGGCAAAGAATTTCTCCAAAATGTCATCATTGACAAACTAAACCCTAAAGAAGCTTTCATGAGGGCTGGCAAAAATGTCTTGCTGCAAACGGGCAAAGACCTTTTGGGCCGACGAAACACACCTATAAATGCCCTGCACGCTACCGAATCAGGCATTCAGCAAGGACAAGGCAGAAAGAGACGACGACGAAGAAAACACCCTTTCACCAGACTTCAAGCGAGAAAGGCCAAGAAAAGAAGAACCGTTCGAGACTTAGACGTTTTCGATTATTGAGAAAGAACAAAAAATGATGCACCGAGAGTCTTGCGCCTGTTCCAAAACGGAACTGGATCTGTTTGCCATGCCCCCCACCATGATGACGATGCAAGAATCCCAATGGGTGGAATTTCACCCCGTCTCCTCATTGACCGATTCCGCTCCCATCGAGTTTGAAATCAAGGGACAGCCCGAAGATTACATCGATCTGAATAGCAGTTACTTATACTTGAAAGTCAAAGTTCTAGATAAGGATGGAGGTACTATAGTGGACAAGAAAGTAGCTCCCGTCAACAATTTCATGCATTCCTTGTTCAGCTCAGTGGACTTGTACTTGAATAACAAACTAGTCAGTAGCAACATGGATACTTACTGTTATCGTGCCTACCTGGAAAATCTATTGACGTACGGAATAGATGCCAAGAACACCCATCTCAATGTCTGCGTGCTATGGGAACCTGACGAAGCGGAGCAATTTAATAAAAAGATACTGGTGATGACCCCAAATCAAAAGCAAACATCAATGAGGGATTTGTAGAACGAAGAAAGAAAATACTGAATGGACAGAGTTTAGAACTGATGGATCGTTTGCATTTGGACATGTGGTTGCAAGAAAAGTATTTGCTGAACGGGGTGGATGTCCGCTTGAGACTGAATCGCAGCAGTGACGCTTTCCATTTGTTGGCTGATACTGCTACTGCTGGCAATCCCAAAACCAAAATCGAAGAAGCCAGACTCTACGTACGACGCGTGGAAGTGTTACCTAAAGTGGGAAACGACATCAGTCAAACGTTGAGCAGAACGACCGCCAAGTATCCCATACGACGCGTGGAAGTGAAAACCTTCACCATTCCTAGGGGACAGCAATCCATGATCGAAGATCATCTGTTCCAAGGACAGTTACCCAAACGTTTGATCCTTGGTATGGTCTCGAATTCAGCCTTCAACGGAAACTTCACTGAAAATCCTTACAAGTTTCATCACTTTAAGGTGAAGAAAATCGAAGTCAGTCGCGATGGCAAGACCTTGTGTTCCCGACCCTTTGAGCCTGACTTTGCCAACAAAAATTACTTGAGATCGTACTTGTCCCTGTACGAAGCCACCGGTCAGTTAGGAACCAACACCAGTCACGGGATTACGTACGAAGATTACGCAGGAGGCTACGCTTTGTGGGCTTTTGATTTCACTCCAGACCAAGGCAGCGACGAGGGACATTTCCACCCTATAAAATCTGGCCAGATTCGTGTGGAAATTCAGTTTGTAAACAGAAGCGATGATGATGATGTAACGTTGAACGTCATCCTCTGTGCAGAATTCGATAATACGATAGAAATCAACAGTTTGAGAGAAGTCATTCTAGATTATTAGAAGCGATGGAAAACTGTTATCCCTCTTTACCTAGTGGAGAAACTTTAAAGATGGAATGTGAGGAGACCGTGGAAAAAGAAGAATCCCAAGACAAAGACGAAGAAGATACCATGATGAAGTCAAGATGGCCAGAACAAGAAGCCCATTTAGTCTGCTGTTTTGCCAAACACTTGGTCGAAAAAATGACGGAATTGATCAAAAAAGAGTGTTATGGATGTCAAAACGATCATCCCAGTGAAATACAACACGATAAATGCCTGATGTTGAGTCAAGAAGAAAAATTGGACGAGTATCTGGACGAAGCTTGGAGTCTCATCTCGGACTTGCGTGAACATTCTTGTCCACCATTAACCACTCAAGAGATCCATCGTATCGAAGCTCTCCTGAATCAGAGTGAGGAGACGAAACGAAGAAACGGTTATTTGTCAGACATTTTCAAGCAAAAAGTCAGGATCGAATTGATGACATATTATTACCTGTGAAGAAAAAAAACATACAAATGGATACCTGGGAACTTTATTACCTTTTGAACCACAGTTCGTATACGGCTTCTTGGAATCCTGTCGTCTGTGCTAAAGATGAACTCCCTCATCGCAAACCTCAAGACCATCAAGCATACGTGATCAACAGGGACGACAGTCATCTCCCAGGAACCCACTGGGTAGCCGTTTATTTTCCTCAAGAAGGATGTGTGGAATATTTCGATTCGTACGGATTGCCCCCTTTGGAAGACGATATCATCGACTTTATGAGAAGAAATGCTCAAACCACCCGATTCAATAATGTGAAATTACAAGGCACAGATTCCTTGGTGTGTGGACAATATTGTGTGTATTTTCTGCATCATCGCAGCCTGGGCTATTCCTTAGAACATTTAGTAACTCATTTTGATCCTCGTTCTTCTTCTAGAAATGATGTGAAAGAAGATCGATGGTTTTGTGACCATTATGCTTATCTTTTGTCTCAAGCTAGGAAACGTAGTGTCCATCAATGGCCTAATGATTTCCAACAGTGGAAATCACAATTTCATTCACAACGTTGTCAGCCCTGTTTAAAGTAGACTGTATTTGAAGAAAAAAATGTTTGATGTTATAATGTTGGATTATTGTTTAAAATATGTTAGAGTTGTTGTTGGTTAGTGTTAAGTGATTTTTGAATAAAAAATGTTGTGTTTTGAAAAAAAATGCCTTTGTGGTTTGTTTAGCTATAAGAATGTTGGATTGATGCTCTTTCATTTCTTACTATCCCTCTCATGACACTCACTGAACGTTGCGACTCGAAAACCGTGTGGGGATGTTTTCCTTCACGTCCGCGCTTTGACTTTAAGAACCGGGGCAGTTTCCAGTCTAACCATCCATTGTCGACTCATCCTCCTACGATGATGTGCTCCAAACTAGCTAAGCTCAACGAAGCCTACGTGAATTTGCATAGGGTCAGACACAGTCTGATACCGAAGCCAGAAGAGATAGAGAATGTGAGAATGTTAAAAGTCACTGAAGACCTGATAGAAGAGCTCTTCAGAGAAGAAGTGAACAGGGAAAAAGAAGAATGGACAGAGAAGTACAGACTTCAGCGACATCAGCAACAGGAGCAACAGCAACAACAACAACAACAACAGCAGCAAGAACCTGAACCTGAGAGAGGCTTTGTCGATTGTCGTATCGACACCAAAGAGTTCTTCTTCTCTTTCCGAAGAAGCAGACCTATCGCCAGAAAGTCTATCCTCAGAGGACATCGCATTCTTAGAAACTAAAAGATTGCCATAGCAAACAAAAAAAAACAACAAAAAACAGCCCTTTTCAGGGCTACCCAATACTCTAGAAAAGAAATAACAATCCATTTGCCAATGTGTGTAGGTAGAGTAGTGTGAATATAAACACTAACTCTTTTTTCATAGTGTGAGTGTATGTGTTTTTGTATAAGAATGTGTATTTGTAAGTGCTCACGTACGTTGGTGTGGATAGTAGATTAAGATGATATTTGTTTTTTTGGCTGTTGGAGGTGTGGGGAGAGTAGATTTGGGGGTTTGATTTTATTGCTTTGCGTATGTGAATAGTATATTGGAGTGATTAATGAAAAAATTTTTTAGAATAGTGATGAGCAGTATAAAAAAGTGAATGAGTGTTTCTTTTAGGTCCGCGCGTTGTTTTTTTTTTGGTCATGATCTAGGTAAGATCAATTTTATGTTTTTCAGGGGGATGTTTTCCTTCACGTCCGCAGTTTTAGTATAAATTGAAACTCGTTCGGTAGTCCAGCTACCCTTGTTGATTGATCAACACCAGAATGAACACGAGACTGGCGAAACTGTTGGAACTTCATATGCATCTGGAATATGCAAGGCGCCTGTTGAAAGAACTGGCCGCGGAGGCCATTGTGGAAGAAGGAAGGATGAGAGAGGAGGAGGAAAGAAGAAATAAAGAAGAGGAGGAGAGAAGATACAAAGAAGAGGAGGAAAGAAGATACAAAGAAGAGGAGAGAAGATACAAAGAAGAGGAGGAGAGAAGATACAAAGAAGAGGAGGAGGAAAGGGAGAAAAGAAGAAGAAATTTCAGAATCCCAGAAACCGAAAATTGGGATTCTGAAGCTTCATATCCTGCCTCTGCTCTCTCCCCCAAAAAAGTAAAAAGCAACTGGGAAACAAGATGTGTATGTGGCGCCAGGCCTGGAAGGTGCCACCATTAACCAGGTGTCCATGAAGTTCCAAAAAAAACCAGCCCTTTTCAGGGCTACCCAATACTCTAGAAAAGAAATAACCATCCATTTGCCAATGTGTGTGTGTGTGTGTGTGTGTGTGTGTGTGTGTGTGTGTAGGTAGAGTAGTGTGAATATAAACACTAACTCTTTTTTCATAGTGCGAGTGTATGTGTTTGTGTGTTTGTGTTTGTAACTGCTCACGTAAGTTTGTGTGAATGGTAGATGATGGTTTCTTTATTGTTTCTTAGCGTATGTGGAGAGTATAGTTTGGGTTTTGTAACCGCTCACGTACGATTGTGTGGATAGTAGATTATGGATTTTGTTTATTGTTTCTTAGCGTATGTGGAGAGTATAGTTTGGGTTTTGTAACCGCTCACGTAGGATTGTGTGGATAGTAGATTATGGATTTTGTTTATTGTTTCTTAGCGTATGTGGAGAGTATAGTTTGGGTTTTGTAACAGCTCACGTACGATTGTGTGGCTAGTAGATTTGGGTTTGTTTTAATGATTTGCGTGTGTAAATAGTAGATTTGGGGTTAGTTTATTGTTGCTTCACTTATGTGGATAGTATATTACATGAAATGAGAAAAGTAGGGGATGTTTTCTTTCACGTCCGCACGATGTTAGGTCATGATCTAGGTAATATCAATTTTATGTTTTAGGGGGATGTTTTCCTTCACGTCCACGCTTTTCGTATAAGAACCCACAGTATTCGTCGTTCAAACCATTCTACAGAGAAGATGGCTTCGAACTACCTCGATAAATTTCAAACATTGCAAGACGTCCTTGACAATTTGGGCATGATAGAACAAATGCTAGTACGACTCAATGAAGACCACTATTATTATAGTCCGCATAGAGTAAAAATGGAGATTAACAACTTAAGAAAAGCAAAGGACATGATAAGTGGTGTGATGAAAGAGATAAAGGAGGAGAAGGAGGATGAAGAGGAAAGGATAAGAATACGAAAATGGAATTAAAAAATTGAAAAAGAAGAAGAAAATGAGAAGAGGAAGAAAGAAGAGGAGGAGAAAAAAAGAAGAAAAAGAGTGTAGGTGAGAAAATAAGAAGTTGGTGGAGAAAAAGAAGAAATTAGAAGCAGAAGAAGAAGAAACCAAAGGCCCTTTTCAGGGCCAGCCATATTTCTCGAAAAGAGATAGCCTTTCGATTGCCTACCCCTTTATAAAAAATTTAAAAAAAAAAGAAATCCCATGTTCAATTCCCCTTGTCCCTGAAGTAGTTTTTTTTTTCTAACATGTTCAATTCCCCTTTGTCCCTAGACAAACCCACACTTTATTCCCATGTTCAATTGCCCTTGTCCCTAGACAGACCCAAACTCTATTCCCCATGTTCAATTGCCTTTGTCCCTAGAATCGATAATTTTTTTTCCATTGTTCGAATGCCTTTGACGCTAATCTCAATATTTCCTTTTTTTTCCTTTCTCCAATGTTAAATTCCATTGACGCTAATCTTACCCAGGCTTTTTTGCCCATGTTAAATTTCCATTGTCGCTAATCTCGCCCAGGGTGGTTAATGTTAAATTTCCATTGACGCTAATCTCGCCCAGGGGGTGTTTTTAATGCTAATTCCCATTGACGCTAATCTCACCCCTTTCACTACTAACGTGGGTATCGTTTCCGGGAACAACGTTACTGAAGAGTGGTTTGTTTACCATCTTAAATTATTTCAAATTACTGAGTTCGGTTTACCCCATGCTGTAACTTAAATCTCTTTGTACAAATGTAATGTGGCTGAAGAAAGGAATATTTCTATTTCTTTAAAATCAACGAAGATATACCATAGAAGAAGTTCCAAGTGCCAAATTTTCAGGATCTGGAACGCTGCTAAAAATGTCAATTTAGTTGACCTCAGCTCTTAACTCCCCACCATCAGTATAACTACGAACTTATAAAGCTAAGGTAAACTCAGCCAGATCTCCCCTAAACCATTTGTCCTCGTAACGTTTGATATTTCACATTTTTCGATTGTACGTATATTAAACATCTTTTGCAATGCTTGTAAAACCACACTCAGAACTGTATTTTCATTCTTGTAATAATTAATAAATGACGAAATCGACATCGCTTCATAATTGTTTACCTTTCTATCCTTTGCAGTTATTTTTTTTTTTTAAATGTTAAATACTCATAATTTGGATGTATAATAACCCACATAATTATTATTATTTAGTCTGCATTAAAGTGACACATTTACCTTCTGACATCAATATGTCCCTTGCACAAGAAAAAAGTAATTACACTGTACTGAGAAGAAGAAGATGTGCATCTGTAATGAACTATCCTGGCACCTGTCACATCTTGTCACCACAAAGAGAAGACAACTAGGTAAACTGGAAATTAGAGTGGAACAATTCCCATCCAAGACTGCAGAAAACTAACAGTAAACTGTGCTCTTAAAATAAGTATCAGAAAAGAGTGAAGCAACAAGCTTTGTAAAATTTTAACAACTAATTTATTTACCTAGAATACAAAGTGAAAAATGAGAAACAAGAACTGATGGTTTTGCGAATGAAATCCAAAAACAATCCAAGACGTATAGATACAAGTCCTAGTAATAAAAAGTCCTGAATAAAATTCAGTTCAAGTCCCAAAGAGATTCAAAAGTGAAAGGGATGACGTGTCTCTTATAGCCTACGAAGTACCGATATGATACTTGCCTTGTACTTATTTTACTTGTTGAAGCACTTAATCCCATTCTCATGTGCAAGTTTCAAGTGTGTTGATAGGCAAAATTTCTCATGCCTATTTTTGTATTCCCACTCTACTCCCTGATTGCCTGATTCAGTGTCTCATCTTTATCCTGATGTGTTTCTTCTCATCTAGATAACTATAAATGACCACATCCACTCTTGCATCAGCAATTGTACATAGCTGTTCTTCATGTTTGCTTTGATTCATTTTGTCTATAGTTTTATCGGTTGAATTGTTGCCATCACCGTTTAGTAACACTGCCTCTCTGATAATCTGGCTTAGCAACTGTCTTTCCTTAGACAAAGATACTGCATATAGATCAAAGCTATTCTGATGTAAATCCCTTGTGAAGTATGACATCATCCTTTTATCGATATCTATCTTAATAGTTTTTTTTTTATTTTATTTCTATTTTGTGTTGTCTTTTCTCCATCAATACATGTTATGTTCATCGATATTATGTAGCTGACAATTATCAGTAATTCAGTTTAGGACGTTCCTGATTACTACAATGCTTGTTTTCTTTTTGTAAAGAACATATTACATAGCTAATATATATCTTTGATTTTAGATTATATATTAAGAGCATTACTAGGTGGAAGCATGCATGTTTAAAGATAGTGAGTTATTGTTAAGTTTTATTTGAAATGGGTGAATGTTCAGTAAACAAATTGTTTGCTAATTTAATGAGCAAATGACCCTCACCCTGGATCTGTTCTTTTGTCTTAGCTTTTATATAAACTTGAAATTGTAAGCAAAGTCTTAATTTCTAATCATAACATTAGTCTTTAGAGGAATCATGCTGTGTTCTTTTGAGAGAAGTACATTTATTTATTTAAATTATTCATTGTAATTATAAAGTGTTCATTGCTCATTTTCACAAATTATTCCAGAATACAAGCACATCAGCACATTCGATAACAAAAGTTCTTCGGAATTGCACTGGCATTTATTTGGATTAATACAAACGTGTAGACTTGTAATACAACGTTTAGGACTGTTTGGGAATGAACTCACAATACTGTAAGTTCCTTGTAATTATCACTTATATTCAAGGACAATACATTATTTGTTGAACTTGATGGTTGTCGCTCTTTTCTATTACATAGTTTAAAACCATAAAATTATGATAATGGATACATACCACTTTCTCCATAAGTCAGATTAAAGTCGACCGTTTAGATTTCCTCGTCTTTCTGTTATATTCATTTTGCCATAACGTCAAACCGTACACAATCACATTAATATTGATTTCACCACATTGTATAAAATTTCATCTTGTAGCTCTAAAACGTTTACATTTTCAAATTAATTAATTGGCAAGGTGTTTAGAAATTAAGTTTCTTGAACAATCAAGGAGGGAGGAAAATGGAGAGGAATTCTTTTTTTACGGTACTATTATTAACGTCTTCTATTGGGTTAAGTTAATTTAGTTTGGTTTAATGTTTATGGAACAGTAATATTACGGAGGATATTTTGAGGTCAGGCAATTTAGTGAAATATCTTGTCCAATAAGACACTTGAGCGGTTTTTGGCCGTATGCACTTTATTTATCTGGCACATTTTAATACGACAACTCTAGACACTACTAACAGCTTATTTGTTAGAGATACAACTTGCAATAAACTGCATCAAAAGTGTGACAGAGTCAGACCTTTTGAATACATATTATAGACATTTCTAAAAGATTAAACATTAAAATAAAATATACGGCAATAAATATAATAATTATCAATCACACAGATTCACGGAAATACATCACGGTGGTGGAGATGTGAACATTGTGTTTGGGTCTGAAATTTGTGCATTTTCCTATACAGGTGATTTCTGTACTACACTGCAGTCAGTAACGAGCATGGAAACATACCTCAAACTTTTAGTATAAGTGTGACATGAGTCTTAATCAATTTATCATTCGTTAATATATATAAGGATGGAAATGGTGGGGTGGATGCTATTGAGCGGATTTCCTTTATTCGTGTAACATAGAATTGTGGGCAGTCTTTGGTAGAAAACGAGATTTATCACTTGAAATTTTTGCAGATGATGCTAACTGGGTTAGTAGGAGTGTATTTGATAAGGAGAGACAACTTATGCCGTGACTTATTCAAGTACATAAAAAGAGTAATGTTTCTTGCTTCCTAAATCACAACTGCTTGACGTTTGGTGTGATTTCTAGAGGAAAATTATGATTGCCCGATGAAGACACAGAAGTTCGTCAGACTGAGACTTCTCGTCCTAGAAAGTGTGATATTTGAATGTAATACATAAATTCAAAGAACACACATGCATTTAAGAAATGAAATAGGTGTGATATTTGGAAAGAATTATTTTCATCCAAGTGTCCTCTTGATTTGTATCAAGCGTTGTATGTGAAGAGAAGTTACCTAAACATTAAATTGTGGATTCAGACGCTCTATAATCTCTTGTTGCTTGTTTACTAGTTTGCTGGCTACTAACTTTCCCGGGCCTTAAATTCAGTATCATTGGATTTTAGTTGGAAAACCTTTGAAAGATTAAAGACTGTTGGAAAAGTATTGGATATTGGAAAACTTGGAAAATTGTTGGAAAACCATAAGTAGTTTTTAGACTAGAAACATGTGTAAGAGGATAATTATTTACAACAAAGCAGATATATTGGTATTATTATATTCAGGGGAAGATTTATTGAAAATGTATCCAAATTCCATTGCTGAACCACAATTTGGTAACTCATAACGCCCTCCGTACGGGTGTTTTGTAATCGGATCTATCCCTTGAATGAGCAGTGAACTATAAATAGCAATAACAGCCACCTGCGAAGGCTACATATAGTCATATATCAAATGAATCCTAATATTTTCTATAAGAAGCGGTGACATCTATTAAATATCATCTCCATTAACCAAACATTATCTCCGCAATAGCCTCCAATTTAAACACCTTCTCCATATGATGTCAAACTTTTAAATCCGACCTTCGAAATCCTAAGTAGGTCACAAGTGCGTGTACAAATGATATGTTTAATCACCTGATAGTTTCTTCGTATCTGAAAAATGTACATGATGAAACAAAATCTTGTGCGTAGTGTAGTAATTGTGCTGATCATATTCGTCGTTGATTATAATGTTTGACGAGCTGTGATCTATTACTTTTCATTAATTAGGCCTCGTTCTAACGAAGCGTGACTCTTTAATAGTTCCAGAATATTTAAGCATTCCCGACTAGTGAGATACATAGCAATGGTTAATCCGAGTTTCCTCTGATAGTTCTAAAATGGGATGAAAAGAGTCAAAGTAAACTCAAATTAAATAAATAACAATCACCCTCTTGTATTTAACTTAAGGCATACATATTGTATATAAACAAAAAAGGAAAATACTAACAGTGACTATATTTCTCTTAAATCCCCCCCCCAACCGCTCCTGAACAAATCTACAATATTGTGGAATATGTACACAGTGAAGAAAGAACAATACATATGCAGATATTATATTATGCACTTGCTCTCACAGATCTAGTTCCGACTGCATTAACAATGCAACAGACAAGACCTTCTTATGAGTACAGGTAGAAATACCAAATGTTGTTACATGTTTTGTGCATGTTCTAAACGGAAATGTTAGTAGTAAAGGGGGTAGGATTAGCCTCAATGGGAATTAGCATTAAAAACACCCTTGGGTCCGATTAGCCTCAAGGGAAATTTAACATGGAGAAAAATCGTGGGTAGGATTAGCCTCAAGGGAAATTAACATGGAGAAAATTGTGGGTCAGATTAGCCTCAAGGGAAATTTAACATGAAGAAAAATTGTGGGTCAGATTAGCCTCAAGGGAAATTTAACATGGGAATAAATTGTGGGTTAATATACGTACAAGGGGAATTGAACATGGGATTTTTTTTTTTTTTTAAAAAAAGGGTAGGCAATGGAAAGGCTATCTCTTTTCGAGATATATGGCTGGCCCTGAAAAGGGCCTTTGGGTTTTCTTCTGCTTCTAATTTCTTCTTTTCCTCCACCAACTTCTTATTTTATCTCCAACACTCTTTCTCTTCTTTTTTTTCTCCTCCTCTTCTTCTCTTCCTCCTCTTCTTTCTTCCTCTTCTCATTTTCTTCTTCTTTTTCAATTTTTTCGTTCCATGTTCTTACTCTTATCTTTTCCTCTTCATCCTCCTTCTCCTCCTTTATTTCCTTCATCATACCACTAATCTTGTCCTTTGCTTTTCTTAAGTTGTTAATTTCCATCTTTACACGATGGGGACTATAGGAATAATGGTCTTCAACGAGTCTTATTAGCATCTGTTCCATTATTCCTAAGTTGTCTAAAACGTCTTGTAAGGTTTGTATTTTGTCCATTTGGTTTGACGCCATCTTCTTTTTATTCTTTGCAGAATGGTTTGAACAACTAACACTGTGGGTTCTTATAGTGAAAGCGCGAACGTGAAGGAAAACATCCCCTAAAAACATAAAATTGATCTTACCTAGATCATGACCCAACAACGCGCGGACGTGAAGGAAAACATCCCCCTACTTTCTCATTTCATATAATAAAACCCTAACTATACTCTTCACATACGCTAAGAAACCCATAATCTACTATTCACACAAACATACCTGAGCTCTTACAAACACTAACACACAAACACACAAACACATACCCTCACATTTTTTTAATAAAGAGTTAGTGTTTATTTTCACACTACTCTACCTACACACATTGGCAAATTGATCGTTATTTCTTTTCTAGAGTATTGGGTAGCCCTGAAAAGGGCTGTTTTTTGAACTCCTGATGCACCTATCTAATGGTTGCACCTTCCTGGCCTGGCGCCACACACGCATCTTCTTCCCCAGTCTTCTTTCACCTTTCTTCTGGGGAGCGCAGAGGGAGGATGATTCGCTTCAACACCCCAATCCTCTGTCTCGGGAATATTGAACGACATCCTCTCTTCTCTTTTCTTTTCCTCTTCTTCCCTCTCTCTTCTCTCCTCCTCTTCCTTCTTTACTCTTGCTTCTTCTACTATAGCCTCCGCTGATAGTTCGTTTACTATGCGCCTGGCATATTCCAGGTGCATCTGGAGTTCTAACAGTTTCACTATTCTGCTATTCATTCTTCTGGCTGTGTTGATCAATCAACAAGGGTAGCTAGACTGCCCAGCGAGTTTCAATTTATAGTGAAAGCGCGGACGTGATGGAAAACATCCCCTTAATAACATAAAATTGATCTTACCTAGACCATGACCAAAAAAAAAAACAACAACGCGCGGACCTAAAAGAAACACTCACTCACTTTTTTATGCTACCCATCACTATTGTAAAATTTTTTATAAATCACTTCAATAGACTATCCACATACGCAAAGCAATCCAATCTAACCCCAAATATACACCTCAAACAGCCCAAAAAAAACCAAACATCATTTTAATCTACTATCCACACCAACCTACTTTATCACTTACAAACACAAACACACAAACACACAAACACATACCCTCACATTTTTTTTAAGAAAGAGTTAGTGTTTATTTTCACACTACTCTACCTACACACATTGGCAAATCGATCGTTATTTCTTTTCTAGAGTATTGGGTAGCCCTGAAAAGGGCTGTTTTTTTTTGTTTTGCTATGGCATTCTCTTTTTAGTTTCTAAGAATGCGATGTCCTCTGAGGATAGACTTTCTGGCGATAGGTCTGCTTCTTCGGAAAGAGAAGAAGAACTCTTTGGTGTCGATACGACAATCGACAAAGCCTCTGTCAGGTTCAGGTTGCTGCTGCTGCTGCTGTTGCTGTTGTTGCTGCTGTTGCTGCTGTCTCTGAAGTCTGTACTTCTCTGTCCATTCTTCTTTTTCCCTGTTCATTTCTTCTCTGAAGAGCTCTTCTATCAGGTCTTCAGTGATTTTTAACATTCTCACATTCTCTATTTCTTCTGGCTTCGGTATCAGACTGTGTCTGACCCTATGCAAATTCACGTAGGCTTCGTTGAGCTTAGCTAGTTTGGAGCACATCTTCGTAGGAGGATGAGTCGACAATGGATGGTTAGACTGGAAACAACCCCGGTTCTTAAAGTCAAAGCGCGGACGTGAAGGAAAACATCCCCCCACACGGTTTTCGAGCCGCAACGTTCATGAGAGGGATAGTAAGAAATCAAAGAGCACAAATCCAACATTCTTCTAGCTAAACAAAAGACAAAGACATTTTTTCAAAACACAACATTTTTTATTCAAAAAATCACTTAACACTAAAGAACAACATTTCTAACATTTTTTAACAATAATCCAACACTATAACATCAAACATTTTTTTCAAAACACAAACCATTTTTTCTCAATGGACAATCTACTTTAAACAGGGCTGACAACGTTGTGAATGAAATTGTGATTTCCACTGTTGGAAATCATTAGGCCATTGATGGACACTACGTTTCCTAGCTTGAGACAAAAGATAAGCATAATGGTCACAAAACCATAGATCTACTTTCACATCGTTTCTAGCAGAAGAACGAGGATCAAAATGAGTCACTAAATGTTCTAAGGAATAGCCCAGGCTGCGATGATGCAGAAAATACACACAATATTGTCCACACACCAAGGAATCTGTGCCTTGTAATTTCACATTATTGAATCGGGTGGTTTGAGCATTTCTTCTCATAAAGTCGATGATATCGTCTTCCAAAGGGGGCAATCCGTACGAATCGAAATATTCCACACAGCCTTCTTGAGGAAAGTAGACGGCTACCCAGTGGGTTCCTGGGAGATGACTGTCGTCCGTGTTGATCACATAAGCTTGATGGTCTTTAGGTTTGCGATGAGGGAGTTCATCTTTAGCACAGACGACAGGATTCCAAGAAGACGTATACGAACTGTGGTTCAAAAGGTAATAAAGTTCCCAGGTATCCATTGTTTTGTGTTTTTTCTTCACAGGTAATAATAAGTCGTCAATTCGATCCTGACTTTTTGCTTGAAAATGTCTGACGAATAAACGGTTATTCGTTCTGTTTCCTCACTCTGATTCAGGAGAGCCTCGATACGATGGATCTCTTGAGTGGCTAATGGTGGACAAGAATGTTCACGCAAGTCTTTATACCACTGGTGCAACACGTCTTTGTCCGAGATGAGACTCCAAGCTTCGTCCAGATACTCGTCCAATTTTTCTTCTTGACTTAACATTAGGCATTTATCGTGTTGAATTTGACTGGGATGATCGTTTTGACATCCATAGCAATTTTTCTTGATCAATTCTGTTATTTTGTCGACCAAGTGTTTGGCAAAACAGGAGACTAAATGGGCTTCTTGTTCTGGCCATCTCGACTTCATCATGATCACTTCTTCTTTTTCCACGGTCTCCTCACATTCCATGTCCAAAGTTTCTCCACTAGGTAAAGAGGGATAACAGTCTTCCATGGTTTCTAGTAATCTAGAATGACTTCTCTCAAACTGTTGATTTCTATGGTATTATCGAATTCTGCATACAGGATGACGTTCACTGTTGCTGGTAGTTCTTTTGTAAACTGAAGTTCCACACGAATCTGGCCAGATTTTATAGGGTGGAAATGTCCCTCGTCGCTGCCTTGGTCTGGAGTGAAATCGAAAGACCACAAAGCATAGCCTCCTGCGTAATCCTCGTACGTAATGCCGTGACTGGTGTTGGTTCCTAACTGTCCGGTGGCTTCGTACAGGGACAAGTACGACCTCAAGTAATTGTTCTTCTCAAAGTTAGGTTCGAAAGGTCGGGTACACAAGGTCTTGCCATCGCGACTGACTTCGATCTTGGACACGCCAAAGTGTTGAAAGTTGAAAGGATTTTTAGCGAAGGCTCCGTTGAAGGCTTCATTTTCGACGATACCAACGATCAAACGTTTGGGTAGCTGTCCTTGGAACAGATGATCTTCGAGCATGGATCGCTGTCCCTTGGGAATGGTGAAGGTTTTCACTTCTACGCGTCGTATGGGATACTTAGCGGTCGTTCTGCTCAATGTTTGACTGATGTCGTTACCCACTTTAGGTAACACTTCCACGCGTCGTACGTAGAGCCTGGCTACCTCGATGTCAGTTTTGCAAGCGGTATTACCTATCAAATGGAAAGCGGCACTGCTACGATTCAGTCTCAGGCGAACATTCACCCCGTTCAGCAAATACTTCTCTTGCAACCACATGTCCAAATGCAAACGATCCATCAGTTCTAAACTTTTGTTGAGTCCGACGATTCTGTTTCTTCGTTCTATAAATCCATCATTGTTTGGTGTTTTTTTGTATCAATTTCGAATTCTTCAAACTGGCCTGCTTCGTCCGCTTCCCATAGCACACAGGCATTGAGATGAGTGTTCTTGGCGTCTATTCCATACGTCAAGAGATTTTCCAGGTACGCTCGATAAGGGTAAGTATCCATGCTGCTGCTGACCAGTTTGTTATTCAAGTACAAGTCCACTCCGCTAAACAAGGAATGCATGAAATTGTTGACGGGAGCTATTACCTCATCACCTTCTATGGCCGTATTGTCCTCATCGATAAGTTTGACTTTCAAGTACAAGTAACTGCTATTCAGATCGATGTAATCTTCGGGCTGTCCTTTGATTTCAAACTCGATGGGAGCTGAGGCTGTCAATGAGGAGACGGGGTGAAATTCCACCCATTGGGATTCTTGCATCGTCATCATGGTGGGAGGCATGGCAAACAAATCCAGTTCCGTCTTGGAACAGGCGCATGACTCTCGGTGCATCATTTTTTGTTGCTGTGTCTCAATAATCGAAAACGTCTAAGTCTCGAACGGTTCTTCTTTTCTTATCCTTTCTAGCTTGAAGTCTGGTGAAAGGGTGTTTTCTTCGTCGTGTCTTTCTGCCTTGTCCTTGCTGAATGCCTGACTCGGTAGCGTGCAGGGCATTTATAGGTGTGTCTCGTCGGCCTAAAATGTCTTTGCCCGTTTGCAGCAAGACATTTTTGCCTGCTCTCATGAAGGCTTCTTTAGGGTTTTGTTTGTCGATGATGACATTTTGGAGAAATTCTTTGCCTTGCGTCAGTGCCGCATCTTTCAAGGCGTGCAATCCGCGTGTCACCATCGGTTTCAGCACCGGGGCCACCGAACGAAAGGCCGATTTTAACATATCTCGTAAACCGTGTCCTCGCTGTCGAGCCACCCCTCGGTACACTGGATACATGACTTACTTACGAGTCGTGAGAGAACCGTTTTCGAAAATGGAGTTTCACCGTGACTTTTCCTTTGGTGAATGAAATATTCTGTCCCAAATCTCCTTTTATAGCAATGTTGACCGTGTCCAAATACGACTTGCTGACGGGTAAATAATGAGGATGTACAAATTCGCGGTGGACGTGATAGGTGTTTCCACCTTCCTGGTCACTGGTCGTGGTACTATCCACTTTGAAAGGAATGACACGCAGTAACGGTACAGAGGTGTGTCCCACCACGTTATACTCCACCACATCGGAGTACACAAAGATCAAATTAAGTCCTTGGTTCAGTTCTACAGGGAATCGAAAAAACTTGCAAAATTCCGTATTGCTGTTGATCTTCGGTTTAAAATTTGGAACCATTTTTGTGTCTCCACCTAAAATATCAAACAAGTCACGATTAAAACTGATGGACAATGTTTGGGTATCCTGAAATTTCATCAGTAAGCGACGAACCACTTTATGGTACTCCAGGGTGACACTTTTTTTGACTCTGTTCAGGGCTTTGCCAAAGGCGAACTCGAACCTGTCCGCAATGGTGTCCACCAAATGTTGGCCACTAAAATAAAACCCTGCTGGAATTTTCACGGTGTAGATTTTGAAGGCTGGATTGCTGGTGGATGTTGTTGTGATCCCTGAAAACCCGATGTCATTCATGGCTTCTTGTAATTGTTGGTTCAGGATTTCGACCTCAAAAGTGTTTTGATTTTCGGTGATGTTTTGGATTTGTGTAAGGTGAATCATTTCCACTAAAGCCACTTCCCAATGGGCTTCGTGATCTAAGGGGATGGCTTGAGGTAATTTAGCCGTGTAACAGCACAACGTGTTGTGGGGAAACACCTCCATGGAACTGTCACTGGGTAAGGTTAAGTAAAATTGGTTTTCGTGACTCATAATTCTAGAGTTCTGTGGCTGTCCGAGGGGTTAGTGGACGTCAGAGGTGTGTCTCCGCCCAAAATGGGGTTCTGGTTGTGGTTGTTGGAGTGGTGACTGGCACTGGCACTGGACACAAGGTTCCCGTTCGAGGAGAATTTCAGGGAGGGATTGGGAAGCAGGTAACCGATGCAACTGCTCAATAAAATGGTCCACAATTGTTTGTCTCCTTGTTGCAAACTCAAATTGGCAATGGCTGCCCCGATGACACAATACACCACGAAGATTTGGCAGAAAAAGACGATTTGCGTTTTAGGCACACGTTCTCCACACCACACCCACAAGGGTTGTTTTTGTAAATCTTGCACAGAAGAACTAGGGGAAGAAGGAGTGGTCGACGTAGCTGCGTCTGCTGTGTGAAAGGGCATGATGGTCACTTCTTCTTTTTATAGTCGATGACTTGCGAAGCGTCGATCCAAGAATCGAAACTGGGTGGATATCCTTTCCAACGTACTTTGACTTCTTTGACACGTCGTTTGCCCACTTTACGGATTCTGCGTTCGAGAATGCTTTCGATGTCGTACACGTCGTCTTCTTTTTTGGTGACACGTTGTAACTCGGGCAAATAAAACGTTCCTTTGAGAACTTCTCCGTTCATGTCTTCCAATTTATAGACGGTAGGATGACGACCATGCACTCGTCCAGTGACGCGAAACAATTCGGTCGTCCAGTTAGGTAAGTAACCTTTGTCGAAAGTGCGTTTGGTTTTGCCAATGCGCACCCAATCTCCTACGGCCAACTCTCCACTTTTCTTGGGGACAGCCCTCGTCGGGGACGTACCGAACAGGCGCTCGAACACCAGCACTTCGTTGTCGGGAGTCACGTCTTGCGGGGCACGTCCGATGCTTCGATGGTAAGATTGGTTGTACGCTTGCACCAGGTGCGGTAAGATGTACTTCAGAGTGTGGTGATGCGTAAAATATTTCCACATGCGTTCTTTCAAAGTGCGTTGAAAACGTTCCACGATGCTGGCTTTGGTTTCGGGATTCTCGGTGGTAAAAAAATGAATGTCACGTTTCTTTAATTCTTTTTGGAAAGCTTGGTTCAGAAATTCGGTGCCTTTGTCCGTTTGCCATCGAAGAGGGTGACGACCGCTTTGTTTCAACACCCGTTGCAGGGCTCGCACTAACTCGTTGCTCGATTTGGAAGTCAAGGGCACGACCCAGGCAAATTTGGAAAAGACGTCGATGACACAAAACAAATATTTGTAGCCACGATTGTAGCTGGCCAAATGAGAGACATCGGCTAAATCGGCTTGCCATTGATGATCGATGCCTTCCACTCGGGTGCGACTTCTGGCAAACTTGCGTCGAATGGGTTTGTGTAAAGTGTAGGTAGCTTGTTCTTGTAACCATCGTTGTACTTGAGGTAAACGGAGACTTTTCAGTCGCGTTTTGGCAGCACGATACAATTTTTGAACTCCTGCGTAACCTGGAGGATGCGAGGGATCGTAGTAAATGCTGGCTAAGACTTTTTCCATTTTTTTTGGTGTTGATTGGTGTGTTAATAAGGCACCCACTCTTGGAAGAGGCTAGTCTTTTTCTCTTGGGGTATTTTCTTCGATTGCAATGCTTTGCGTGTGCGACCGGCAATAGGTGTCGAAGAGGAGGAGGATGTCTGAGCAGGGGATATCGGTTCTTGTTTCACTTCTGTCTTCACTTCTGTCTTCACTTTCTTTTTCTCTTGTGAGGAAGAAGGGGTGGCCATCATCTTTTTAATCCATCCAATTCTGGAGGTAGGTGGTGTTGTTAACTTGCGTACTTTTTCTGGTGGAGTTTGAAACCCTTCTTCTTCTTTTCCTTTTTCTGTCTTGACCACTGGTACCGGTACTGGTACTGGTGATGGTGCTGGACTTTTCATCAAGGTCTTAAAATCTTTCAGAGGGGGTAGAGCTGTTTCGTCTAAAGCTTTCTGGTGAAAGAGTTGCAATCGTTGCAAGAGTTGACCGTACTTTTGCGATTTTTCTGTTTGGGACAAATCTTGGCGACCCATCAAGGACTGCAATTCGTGTTGTAACTGGGACATTTCGCTCAAATTGGGATTGGGAGGTAAATGCGGGGTGCGTTGTTCTTGCCACCGATGGTATTCCATCCATCGTTTGTAAGGCACTAAAGCTAGTTTTCGTCCTTCCATGGGGTTGTCAGGGGTCGATTCTGAGATCTTGGAACTTCCGAAGGCCTTTTTATCTTGCTCCCACCAGTCCTCCCAACATGGTTCCCAAGACTCCTTTCAGTATGGGGCCTAACAAGAGAGGTAAAATGCCTCCACGTTGGACCAACATCTTCTTTTTTTGACGAATGGGAATTTTCTTTTGAACCATTTTCCGAAGAACGTGACGATGTTTGCCTAAGCATTGTTTCTGGTGTTTGGACAAAGGGATCGTGCCTTTCAAAACGTTCAAACAACATTCGCACACGGTATCGATGACCTCTTTGGAGGCCGTTTGAATGAGTTTTTTTCGTAGGGGTGGAGAAGCTTTGGACAGGACAGATAACAGGTCCCCATGTTTGGCTAAACGTGGTGGCAGTCCTTTCCTTTTCTTTCCTTGGGGTTTTCTGGAGGGTGACATCTTTGAGTCTTTAGGAGCACCTAAAAACACTGATACCCTACTCGGTCACAGGCCTTTTTTATACTGGAACGCGTCGCCACTGATTGTCTTTACGACGTATCAGTTTGAGGACAGGCATGACACGTCGTGCAGGGGTACGCAACGGACTAAATCGAGCCAGTTCTTGCTTGGACAAATCCAGTAAACTTTGTAACATGCCCGATCTTTCATGGACTTTGATTTTGGGAGAAGGTACTTTGTGAGCAGCAGCCACTGCCGCTAAATTGGAAGGTCCTGCCACTGGGGAAGTTCTTTTGGGGGTCATCAACGGAGAAGTTCTTGGTGTGATCAACGTCTCCAAGTACTCTTCAGTTCCTGGTGACATCAACGGAGAAGTGGATAAACGTGAGGCTGCCGGAGACGCAGTCACCGCTGTGGCAGGTCGTGGTTTGCGAGTGTAAGGTTGCGTCCTAGCCGAAGTGCCTCTCTTGCGACTAGTTTTCTTCTGTGGACTTTTCTTTTTCTGGGGACTTTTTCTCTGTTTCTATTTCTGGGGGCTTCTTTTCTTTTTCCGGGGTGGTGTCTGGTAAGAGGAGGGTCCTGCCACTGGAGAAGTTATTCTTCTTGGGGACCTGGTCTTTTTCTTTTTCTTCTTGGGGTTTCGTTGGACTTTTGTCTTGGGGATAACTTTGGGGGCATTAGGATCCCATCTTAAGAGTGAGCGAATGATGACCCATCCTAGAGTACCGCTCCCTCCAGGTTTCAAAATGATTTGTTTTTTGGTTTGAGTGTCGATGCGGGGATCGGCCAGTTGGACCAAAGCGACTTTGTTTCGATCGAAAAAGCGTTTGGTTTGATGAGGAATCTGAATGATCCCTTGGAGTAATTGACGTGCCGTCACCGTGAACCATCGTAAGACTTCTTTGAGACTAGCTTCTAAGACACGAGCTCGTGTTTGTGGATCTTTTTCTCGACTGATGCCATACAAGGCACGAATCAATTTGACGGGAAGATGCGACTGAAGGGACGTCATGTTCACACTGTGAGTGAGACAGACGAAAAGGGTCTGAGGTTTTTATAGATTTTTTTTTTCATGGGGAGTGAAATGAAGTCGAGGACGGAGACGTGTACAGGACAGGCCCTCCGTCTTGGCACCAGTGGTGAAACAAGTGGGTACGAAATTGCAAATCGTCGGGAGTCGTAGGTTTCAAATCGACGAGTAAATAGGCGTGTGGCGTTTGAGTGGCATCGTCGTACGCCTGAGTCAGCCAAGGCGTTCCTAACTGTTTGGCTAAGACTTGCACTTGCGATTTATCTCGAGGGCTTTTAAACAAGACCACGTCATGCGCATTGAGACTGATGGTGCGATGGGCTTTACTTTGTTGAAACAAATTTTGGGTGATGTAAATGACACTGGCATTACGGTGATGCCCTTTGCGCGTGAACCACAATTTAATTTCTTCTTCGTCTTCTCCTAACATGTGGTCGAAAATGACCAAATGGGTTTGACGGGAGTCAGAGACGATGCCGTCGTCTTCTTTAGGAATGCCTTCCACAAACACGATGGAATCTCCTTGACTTTCTCGCAAGAGACTGTACGCCGATTGCCACTCTTTGTAACACCACACGATCCGTTGAGGGGGCCGATCGATCAAATGATGTTTATGTTCGATCAAACGTTTGACGAATTCGGTTTTGCCAGAACCGCTAGGTCCAGCAATGAGCATGTTAAAGGGATGGCGAAGATACAAAGCCTCCCAACTGGCACGATCTAAGTGTTCGTCGATGACTTTGACAGTAGAGGAAGAGGGAGTAGAGACAGTAGAGGTAGCCATGGTGTGAGAAATGTCACTTGTGACACGAAAACAAACAAGACAAGAGTTTATATACTTTTTCAGAACACGTTTATTGAATGTTTTTTTTTCAAACATGAATACGAAAGATAAAAATACATAAAAGCCAAAGGCTTAAGTACAACAATAAAAGGCACATGATAACTATGAACGTGGAATAAACACAAGTGTCTGTACAACAATCACATGTTTTGGGTAATGTTCTAAACAGTTCTATAGTAGGGGGTAAGGTCACACAAGTGTCCTCCCGAAAGGGTCTTTCAGGCCTGTCCACGACAGTCCCGTCCTGGGTGACGGGTTCTTCTGGCACCGTCACTAACACGGGTTGAAAAGTAACTTTTTTCCTTGAACAACTCTCGTGCATACTGGGCCACTTCTTGGGTCCAAGCCTCAAAACCCCATTCTTTCCAGGCACGGACATCTGTCCAATGGGGATGTAAGTCACAAGCTACACACACATCGTCATACATGTCTTGGGTAGCTAAAAGTTGACGAATCTTTTTTTCCTGTTGAGGTCGAGAAGTATCCAGATGAAAACGCAAGGCTTTGAGCAAAAGGAGTTTTTCGTGACCTTTTAAGGCCATTGAGGTGGTAAGTACTGATCGTAAAGAGTCCACAAAGAATCGGCTGGTAAACGAAATCCCAGAAAACAAGTCACTAAGACACACACCACTTGTCGTCCCAAATTGAATGGATACAGTTGTTGTAATAATTGATGGTAATGATCCACGGTTTGAATATGGTCATTGAGTTCCTTCCACGGAATCTGTTGGATGACATACGACATAAGTCGTGGCATAACAGCCTGTTTTTATAGTCTCTTTGTTTCGAAAAGAATATACGTACTTTCTAGCCAGAGATCTTCGTTCTCCAGTTGGGAATGTAAATCTTGCATACTGTAACCGAAACGTCAGAGTTCGATTAGAAGTTTCCTTTTCCGCTAAGTAGATTCCACGTAACAAATGTTGGTAATCCTTTACCTTGTCTTCCTCAATGGGTTGCTCTAGGTGAATCTCGAAGTAACCAAAATGATCAACACGTGAATCATCGGGGGCCTGGAAGTATTGAACAAGGTCTGACCACTGAAACAATTTCTGACGAATCAGTTCTCTTATACCATTCAGGTACCAGTGGTTAAAGATCTGGTGACGTAACGGATGCAGTTGTTCTTTACGTTTCAATTGTATTTTCACCAGCTCTGGGTAAATGCGTTCTCTCAACTCCACAGGCAAAGCACGAATGTTCTCTAGCAAAGTATCCATGAATAGGTCATACTAAATCCTCTTTGGTCTGACACAAGAAATGTACTCTTTGCACAAACATGGTTTCACTTCAGTGTCGAATTTAAATCGTTGAGTCACTAATCTACACATTACAATTCGTTCAGAAGTTTCCTCTTTCACTAAGTTGACATTGTGTTCAAGATGTTGGTAATTCGTTAACTCTTCCTCTGGAATTCGATGCAGTACGTTTACAATGATGTAACTACAATCGTCCATACCAAACCAATCCTTTTTAAAACTAGAGGATCGTTGATCAATGTCTGTCCGATGGAACACTTTCAATTGAATCAATCCTTGTATAGCCTTCAGGTACCAGTGGTTCAAACACCGGTGACGTAACGGATGCAATTGTTCTTTACGTTTCACTTGTATTTTGACCAGTTCTCGATAAATGCGTTCTCTCAACTCCACAGGCAAAGCACGAATGTTCTCTTGTAAAGTATCCATGAACAGATTATTATGGTAAGAAGTTACTTCAATGTCTCGGTCCCACTAAGGGTAAGTAATGACAATTCGGTGACCATCGAGCATGTTCTACGTAGGCCGAATCTTGCGGTTCCCAGTGGTGAAGTGACACACCGCAACTGAAGCACTTGACTTTATCTCCTTCGCCCAAGTAGAAAAATCCGGCTCTGGCTAATTCTTCGGGGGTCGGTCCTCCCAGATACTTTGGCCATTTTCCTTTGAACGATTGAAGACGATTTTCAAAGTCGCAGTATTCCGACAAACGCACAGGGAACGAATATTCGTCTTTCACAGGTTCGTTACGATGAGGGTTGAGTGACATGGGCAGGAGTTTGCTCAGGGCTGGATGACATCCGTAGGGGGGTAGACGTGAAGGTGAACATTCCCCTTTAAAACGAAACCCAGTAAAATGTCCAAGAGGACGAGCGGCATCACTTTCGCATCCCATAGGTTTGACACGCACAGCATCACTTTCCATGATAGGGGTAGGGACACTAAAGTTCCCATGATGCTTTACGGCATCGCTCAGGTCACAAGGTACAGCATCGTATCCATCGCAAGGCTCACAATCGCACTCATCTGCAAACTCCGTTACGCAATTACAATGGTAACCACATGGACAATCGCAGTTTCCTTCCGGACATTTTCCGTCGCAATGCATGGGTCTTATCCATCCAATATTAGTCACACTAGAGGAAGATACAACTTTTTTACAATCCCCAAACTGGAACGATGCCTCTTTCAAAGTATTCATCTTGTTCGCTCGGTCTTGGTAGTCACAATGAACTATCGATCTTGCCTAGGGTTCCTTTTTTTATATACAGACCAATACCGACGTGACCGTATGGCAACGTAAAGAGATTGGGAAGTCGCACTCGCTTCTGGTACACGATTTGATAGACTTTTTCCAAGGGCCGACTGACGATGTGGTGAGTGGGTAAACGTACAATTTTGTTCGGTTGATAGGTGGTCACTTTAAAGTTTCCATCCTCTCCCGATTGCAAGGCTTCTTTCAATACCCCAAAGTTGACCACTCGACTGGTACGATGATTCAGAGTCAGTCCTTTCACTTTGCACATCGTGTGCACTTCTCCTTGTTTGTCCCGGTATTCGTAGCCGTAATTTTTGGGACCACCACTGACGAAACTTAGAATCTTGTCGTCGGGATGCTCGTCTGTCCAGGCTCCTAAACGGTCTCCTTCGATGTCAGGGTGATGTTGAATCGGGTGATGGATGTAAATGCAACTGTCCGTGTCAAAGTACAGGACGCGTTCCCCTAACAGTTCTAAAGCTTCGTACAATTTTAAGCGAGCATGAGCTGTCACGTAAGCCGCAATGATGACATTTCCAAAAGGGTCGTCTTGTACAAAGTCCAGATCTTCTTCGTAATTGACCAAGATCAAATTCTCTCGAACGACGTCCACGTGTTTGATGTATTTGGTTTTGTCGTGAATCATCTGGAAGTAGCGGGAAGGTTCTGTCAAATATTCCATCTTGGGTAAACACGGTCGTTGTGCCATTTTACCCCACAAGCAATTTAACATCACTTTGGCAAACGATCGCCTGCCTTCGTTTTTCTCGATGTGGTCTAAAGTGATGCCTTCTTGTTCATAGTATTTTTCTTTGAATTGTATTTGGTCTTCGGGAGTGTGACACCAGGAAGGATAGCCGCTGAATTCTTGTTTCAGTTTCAAAAAGGCATCCACGTAGTCGGCGAAAATGCCTTTCTGAGTAGGGTCACCCTTGTGGTATTGTTGTGTCTTGGGAAAGTGACAAATTTCGTACACTTCTAACAGTTGGTATCCCATGTCCAGAGCTTTGAACAATTCTACGCTGACCCAGGTTCCCGTCAAGGCCCGTTCTTCCTGGCTGTGATGGCAAGGTTGGTTCTGGTTGCACGTTTCGGCACAAGTACGGCAAAAAGGGAAACATCAGTTTGCCTTGACAATGGTGAGGTAAGACGGGGTGGTATAGGTTCGTGGGAGGCAAAACTTTACACTTGATCAAGCCTTCGTATTGTCGAATGTTTGTCAGGTCGATGTGTTCCGTTAACAATTGCGGGTGCCCTACAGGAAAGCGACAATATTTGCACACGTAGGGATACAGCGAACACACGTCCAAGTATTTGATTTCTTCTCCTTTCTCTTCGTCGGCTTGGTACAGCAAACAGGTGGCATTGGTCCTTCCTCCGTACAAACTATCCCTCGGGTTTAGGGGGTCCATCAGCTTGTAACTTTCCACGGCACGTTTAAACTCGGGATCGGTTTTCAAACGGTGATCGTATTCGTGTTCCCACATTTCCACCACTTGGTATCCTTCCTGTTCTAACTTCAAGCGTCGTTGACAAGTGTCCTGGTACAAGTCTTCCATGGTCCGTTGTAAAAACTGATTTTTAGTGTCACGGTCAGGGTAACAGACGGGACATCCGTGAAATAAGCAACCGTTAAACTCGTACACGATCTTGGGGTTTTCTAAGTCCCAGCCATCAACCGAATACGTTCCAATGGTCTTTTCGCCCCCTCCGTTGCGGGCATGCTGAATCCACTTGTCTTCCTTGTCGCACAAGTAATGTAACCAACGTAGGGCTTTGACCGAGTATTGACGTTTGACATAGTGGGTCGTTTGAGGACTGATGACAGCCACGGTCTTTTCAGGCATGAATCGTTGGCGGTACACTAAGGAACACGCTTTGGCAATGGTGCAAGCTTCTTTCAAAGGATCGACCCCTCCGTGTTCCATGAACAGTTCTAGAAATTTTCCACAGCAACGCCGTAAAATGTCCACGTCGGAACGACAATACTTTAGCATTTCTTCATGAAAGTCGAAAGGGTCCGAGGCGTGAGCCTGGTACCAAGCGTAGAAAGCTTCTCGTTGTTCGGTACGCATGTTGTCGGGGTCGTAATAGTGAGCCTCTGGTAAATGGGGTAGAACGGCATGTTGGTTGGCTTCCGTATTGAAAAAGTGTGGAAAGTACCCTTTAGCCATTTCTGTCATTCCAAACGTTTTAGGCATTCGACTCAAAGGCATGGCCAAGTAACTCATCGAATCTTTAAACTGTACTTGTCCCACTTGCATGAAAATGATTTTGGCTCCGTTCAAAGTGACTTTAGGACGTTCGGTGCCTTGTTCCGTATAGTACCTCAAAAGAAACTGTCCATCGTATCCGGAGAAATTGTGAGCCATCACCGTGGCATGACGATGACAATCTCCGTAACGTTCGATGTCCTCTTGGCTCCACGTCTTGTCGACGGGGTCTAAGACCCATCGAGCGAAATCGGCTAGCGTGTTCGGTCCCCGAAAGATTTTTTCACGTCCTCCAGGAATCTTGCTGCAGTGAGGGCAATGCCTGAAGATAGGTTCTTGAATGCACTTCTCGCACGCTCGATGAGCCACGCAGAAATTAGGAATGTGAATGCCAGTCTCTTGCATGCATTCGAAATCGAAAAAGATGAAATTGCCTTTCTTCTTGTGACCGTCCTCTTTCTCTGGTGGGGGTTGGTATTTTTGCACGTAACATTGGTGTTCCAAGTCCACGATGTGGTGACAAATGTGACATTTTTTCTTTCCTGAACATACGTGTGCCTTGGTATTATTGGTACGTATGACTTGTTCACACGTAGGGCACAATCTCAGGAGTTGACAAGCACATTTCTTCTGTGAACCTTGCGTTTTCAGATGTTGTTGGTAACAGGTAGGGCTGACAAACGTGCGCAGACAAGTGGAACAAGGCACTGGTTCTTCGCTCAGACAGGGTGGAGAGGCTAAACATCCTCGGCATTTCGATCCACAATGTTTGTGTTGCTCTCGATTATTATAACCACGGTCACATTTCTCACAATAATAAACATATCCCAGGAATCCAGTGATACTGGTAATGGTATCGAAATGTTCATCGTGATGATAAAGGTGAATGTATTTTCCGTCCTTAAAGCCTTGGCCTCGAAACAACAGAGGTCCGCGCACTTCTTGAGGGTGCACTTTCAAGGTGTATCGTGGAGCTAGGACATCTTGCAATTTTTGCATTTCAGGAATGCCACAGGGTGTGTCTTTGGACAGTCCGACTTGTTGTAACAGGAGTTCTACTTCGTTTCGTTGTTTGGCTCGGTCCGATTGTCGAATAGTTTTCCAGGCTCTTTTCCATTCTACCGTGTCGTTGTTGTTGGCATAGGTTCGTCCCACCACGATGGCACGGGCTAAACACATCTGGTCTTGAGGGTTGTGAATTTGGACGAGGCTCTTTTTGGTACTGCGAAGTTCGTTCACCAATAACACCTTATTGCGTTGTCCAGTCCCTTGAGGAAGAGAGACGTGAGCCATTTTCAGTGTGGCTTTACCATCGGTGATGTCAAACTGGTCATTAGATTGTTGTACGTGTTGAATCTTGTCCATGATTTTGGAAGGGGTTAATTCTGCAGGTCTGCTAAACTCGATCCAAACAGGGGATTTCAAACCGTCGTGATCTATGGATAGTGTCAAGCGATCGTGTTCTTTGGGTTGACATTGTCGCTTGAGTGAAGTGAGCAAAGAATCCCACATCTCCAAGGGTACGTCGGCCTTGAAATCTTTAAACTTCACCGTGTAGGTGTAAGCCGTGGTTCTAAATTTTCTAGAGGAGCGCTTTTCCGTCTCTCGAATGGAATAGTATTTTTCAGGGTTGAGTAAGGGTGACGAACTTGGTTTAGAGGGTTCGGATTCTGGTTCACTCATGTCCTCTTCAAAATCATTGGCATGAATTTGTGCCAAGATTTCAGCCCTGGTACGAGGCGATAGATCACGTTTCTGCCTCTTACTTTCTTTTTCTTTCCTCTCAAATGAATGGGATCGTTTCATCTTGAGTGAAAAACGTCAAATGACTCAAGTTCAAACACCATAGACTAATTTATAGTCATGGCAGACTAGCGTATATAAAAGGGTGTGTGTCTTGTTCTTTCACTATTCATTTCACTCTCAAGCCGAGCACAACGATGGAAGAGACTAACCAAATCGAACGTTTCGTCAGAGCTTTGCGAGGGGTCATTAGAAAATTCTCTTCAGACCAGCCTACGGACTACTCTCCTTCCTTTCGAGATAAAAGTCAAGATACTTGCTATATCTGTCAGAAGAAAGGGCATTGGTCTTCAGAGTGTCCAGACCATCAAAAAAGAACAAAAACAGGGACTAAAAAAGACAAAAGTCAAGATACCTGTTATTATTGTAAAGAAAAAGGACATTGGTCTCCAGATTGCCCAAAAAAGAAACTAGAGGAGTCAGAAGAAAAGAAGGATTCTTCAGAAGAAGAGAGGGATTCTTCGGAAGAAGAGAGGTATTCTTCAGAGGAAGAAGAGGAAGAAAAAAGACAATTCTATTTACAAGAGGCAAAGAAACACGAGAAGAAAAGAAGAAGGGAAGAAAATGAGAAGAAAGAAGAGGGAATGACTTTGAAGAAATTCAAAAAACAGAGAGACTAAAAAGGGAGAAAGAAGAAGTCAATGAACTTTTTATTAAAGTGTTGTGTTGTGAATTGTGAATTGGATTGTAAAAAATGGATAAAAGAATAAATTAATGATATAAGGTAAGAGTCTTTCAGTTATGATTTTAAAATAAGAACGTACACTCACGCACTCATACACAGACACGTACCATAAGGGTAAAATGGGTGGGGTTTATTTTTGAGTTATTGGCAAATTGAAATTGTATATCTTTTAGAGAAATGTGGCTGGCCCTGAAAAGGGCCTTTTTTATTTCGGTGCAGGGGTGAGTTTAACCAATCAACTTTAACTGCCTTATGCCTTTGCCACGGCCAAGGCCTACTTCTGAACTGCGTAATGTTGATGATTGGGTTGAAATCACTAAGGGTGGTACGGTAGGCTTAGTCACAGGGTTAACGTGTTTAGCTCGGGAAGGTCGTATTCTCTTCGGTCGTGATAAAGAAGTCTGATACATTTGTTTCAGACTTCTTAACTCCGCTAAAATGTCCAACAGTACCGTGACCGTTTGATTTTCACCCTCTTGTTTCTTTGCTGCTACTTCTTCTTGCTGTTGCTGCTGTTGTTTTTTTCTTACCTCTTCTTCTTGCTGCTGTTGCTGTAGGAGAAAAACTTGTTCGGCTTCCTTTTGTCGTTGTATAAATTTCTCCAATTCTTCTTTCTGTCTCTGTCTAAAATTCTCCACTTGCGGTAATGAAGAAGGTAACACAGGTTCCGGAACAAATTCTTGCGAGGAGAGAAAATCCACAAAATCCCAATTCACCTCTTCTGAAAGTAAGTCCGGGTTCCCTTGGGCAGTCTCCCCTGCTGGTGCACCCCACTGGATCGTTTTCTGAGTTTCCGTCATGTTGAATCACTGTCGCATAGATTGACTGCACACAAGCGCTAGCGAATCTATATTGACTACGTGACGTCACAGACTGCTCTCTTCGGATTGGATGCGGGCTGACTGAATTCTGTAACGCGTGTTCGGATTGGTGAATGAACTCAATCCGTTTCAATCCTTTCTGTCCCTATAAATAAGCGCAGTTCACTGCATTGATTCACCTATTCTCGGAGCCTCAACATGTGGACCGACGTTGAATCTTCAACCCTTGTGTCAACAATGATGTTCAGGACGGACATGCTCATGTATGTCCGATCCAAGTGGACCGGTGTCCACAGGACCAGCAGCAGCCTGTGGATAAGAAGAGTCTATATAGAGAGACAAGGTTGCCTCAAGAGGACTCTGATGCATGGCCCTGCTGTAAGACGAAGTTTGAGGACAAGAAGATGTCGCAAATGCCCTTTATGTTAAGGGCATATTAACATGAACCAAAGGCCCTTTTCAGGGCCAGCCATATATCTCGAAAAGAGATAGCCTTTCCATTGCCTACCCTTTTTTTAAAAAAAAAAAAAAAAATCCCATGTTCAATTCCCCTTGTACGTATATTAACCCACAGTTTATTCCCATGTTAAATTTCCCTTGAGGCTAATCTGACCCACAATTTTTCTTCATGTTAAATTTCCCTTGAGGCTAATCTGACCCACAATTTTCTCCATGTTAATTTCCCTTGAGGCTAATCCTACCCACGATTTTTCTCCATGTTAAATTTCCCTTGAGGCTAATCGGACCCAAGGGTGTTTTTAATGCTAATTCCCATTGAGGCTAATCCTACCCCCTTTACTACTAATGTTACATGTTTTCCTGTCCCATGCAACGCCCTAGAATGACTTAACTCTTATCTCGAGTATGTGACGAAGTCTGCTGACAATTCGGTTGTGTTGAATTGATAAGAAATAATATGCTGCAATATGTTTTGAAAATTGCAAAATACTAAAGTCACAGCCATATGAATGTATATCTGGCATTTCCAGTTTACAGTGTTAAATTATAAAAAACACAGCTTACATATGTCAGCCGAAAATTATAGGTGTGCCTATAGGGAAACTGTAAATAAAATTGATTTTATGGAAGAAAATATTTAGAATTAGTGGTATTCCTCTGACCAGCGGTATATAGTCCTATTCAGCTTGAAACTGGCTGCAGAACGTGCAGAAATTCAGGCGAGATTCATTAACCATTCAATTCTACCGTTATATATCTATCTAAAGCTGGATCCCCCACGAAAAAGAAACCATGAAGGTGGCAAGGTATAGAAATGTTCTCTGTAGGTAGTAATACACAAAATAAATATGTCATGTCCTGACCAGAGCTATTATATTCTGCACATCCAGGAGAATTTGAATTAAAAGAATGTCATAAATTTTCATCTTATACTTAACAAACTATCAATGGGAAAACAGAAACACGCGCAGCTTGCGGTCAGAGTAAGTACTACCAGCCACATGTACATCATACGGAAATGACCTAGGTAATAACTCCTGTCCATTACCAGTAGAGAACTAGAGAGGCAGAATTTAGTTGGATCTCCAGAAAAGCAGCACATCTTCCCATCAAACCTTTCCCTATTTCAGACCAACTGGGAAAGGGGTCATTCACAATATGACATTCAAATTCAATTTAAAAATAAATATGTACTTACGAATGGCCGTGCTTGGAGTACGCTGCCAACAAATTCAAAGGTCACTGGGAGGAATAAAGGGCGCATGACTACTATTATTATTAATTTATTTTACTACGTTGTGCATTCACCTTCGAATTTAGCAGGAATTCAGCTCGTTTATTATTTTTATTGCAATAAATTTGTAACATACGTCATTTGTATATACCATACTTTTCTCTTTTAAGGATTTATTAGATGTTTGTTATTGCTTGTTTGATTATGGGAAGTCGGTGTAGGAGAAATAGTTTATTAGCCCGCATAGGTAGCAAGAAGCAAGCGTCACAATGTGCATTGTTAATGAGATTTCATGATGGCATGGTTTAATATCGTAGTGAGTTCAGGTCAGAGCCGCGGAAGTGTCCATGAAGACAAGTAACATCCCTATTGATATCTAATAGTGCTAATTGTGTGTCTCCATGTGAAGTATTTGCGATAGGAACTGATACAATATGCAATAAAATAACTGAGAAGGGCGTGTTCTATTATCTGAAGATGCCTTTTATTGTTGTATGACGGTAAATATTGTCTAGAGTTATAAAAATACACACACACACACACACACACACACACACACACACACTCGTTTATGAGTGTTCACAGATTAGTAGTATAAAGAGCAAATTAATAAACAACATCTCTTCAAGTCACAAAACGTATGATGCAACATATGCTTGTGGGATATGAGTTAACTGCCATATAAAATAATATTATATAAGACTATAACAAGTAATAATGTATGTACTACAATTCATGCATAGACTAATCTTAATTAAAGTTTTGCATATTGAAAATTTATATTAACCGTGTTACCATTAAATAACACTTTTTGAATATTTCTTTTGCGTTGATACCATACAACCGAGCAGCAGAGAGGGTGAACAGACCACTTAGGGGAATGGTCACCCTTGTGTTTTACCAAAAAAAAATAGTGACCACTCATAGAGGTCAATTACCACGTCCACGATTATTGTTTGTCCCAAACAGAACCGTAGACGCCCCTCTCTGCTGCTATCAATATTGGGAATCATCATCTGAATCATGGGAATCTTCATCTGTTTCATCTTCATCTGAATCTTCGGAATTTGTTCTATGTTTCAAGTAATATTCAAGTTCTGATGGTGGTTTTTCTATTTTGGGATTTATGTTTTTTCTGTGTTTATAATATATCATCAAACTTCTGTATTTCTCTTCTGCTGATATTAATTAAATTATTATGTTATAATAAAATGGTACATCCAGAATCTCATACTGCAAGAACAGCACGAGAACGATTAGAAACAATTAAAAAATTTCTTCCTGTCAGAGACTCATTTAGAAAAAATCTGCAAGCGCAGCAAGAATCAAAAGTTGAGTACGAAGAAGACACTAAAAAACTATTTAAACCCGTCACTGCAGCTACTAAGAAAGCTGCAGCGGCTGTTGAAAAAACTATATGGGGAGATATTGCGGAGGAAGATGAGAAGAGGAAAAAGGGTATTTTTCCGGTATTAGAAGAAACTGCAGTGCAGGCTGAAAAAACAGCAAGAAGAACCAAACAAACAAAAAAGATTTTACGAGACCTTCCAACTGACATAGCCGCAGCTCAGCCTCCACCTGTTGATGAGGAAATACTTGATGGTATTGGAGAACTTCGTGCTGAAGTCGCCGATGTGAGAAAAAAACTTGCATCTGAACCCAAAACAGCAGAAGAGAGCTTAAGATTAATTGCAAGATTTAACGAAGGAGTTGTTGAGGAAATTAGAAACACTGAAAGAGAGAAATTACCTGAGATGATATTAAAAAATATATCTAATAAATCTAATTTTTTAAAACCCTTTTATGAAAAAACAAGTGATGATGATTTCATTAAATGGATATATCGCGTATATTACAACAGAAAACAAGCTAGAGGTCAAGAATTTAAAAGACTTAAAGAAGAAGTAGAAAGACTTAGAGGTGGACGGGAACAACCAAAACAAGGAGAGTCCTTCCAGTATCAGCTTCCTCCACCTCTGCAACAAATAGAACAACAACAATCTTCTTCGCCACAGCAAAGGTTGATGTCGAAAATTAAAAAGGCTAAAAAGTCATTTAAATCACCCTTCTCGAAGAAAATTTCTGCACCGAAAATGACATTTACACCGACAGGTTCACCACATGGATTTCGAGAAGGTGACTCACCCCCGGACACCACTGAAGTACCTACTCCGGTAATGCAACCACCACCCCAAGATGAACCTAAAACAGGATCTGGTTTATGTCCTGATAATATCATCAATGACGTATCACGGTTAGAAGTTCTCATAGGAGGAAAACGAGCTGGAAATAATTCACCAGAAATAACCAATGAAGCAGCTGATATTTGTCGGCGACTATTTCAAGGTGGTATCATGGATATTGGCGTTTACCGAGAACTTATTGATGAGCTCGTTGATGACTAGTTGTTAGATAAATGGTAAATAAAATAAGATGATTGTGCATGATAATCATCGTAAACCCACACAGGTTAGAGCGGTAAACTCACGATTACCAATCTATAGTGTTATTTACGGAAATGGACTTGGTGATGTCATTCGGGGATTATTCACGAGGATAGCTCCAAAAGTAGCACCTGTTGCAAAACAATTATCGATGAAGGCTATTGATATTGTTCGTGATAAAGCTCCTGGTGCAATTGTCAATGTTGCTGGTAAGGCGTTCTCGGCGATCAAAGAAAGACTAGCACGATTATTGCGATGAAAACAACAACCACCGGTGAAACTGGCAAGTACTGAGGTGATGCCCGCAGATGTCAGTAAAATAATAAATCAGGCTGCAAATCAAAAACTAGCGGCGATATCTGAAGAAGCAGAAAAAAATATAACAGCAAATTTAATAGCAGGAAGTGGTCTTCGTCGACGATGATCATCATTTGGAAAAATGGTAACTATAATAAAAATGTTCAGGCGCGAATCAGACCCAGCATTTGATATGGAGGCACCTGTCCTTAAGTACGAGTCAGTACGTGATTATCAGTTTTATTCTTATGACGCAAGACAACCAAATCATCAGGGGAGAATCGAATTACAGGTTCATGATACAAGTAGATATTTCTTGCCCGCTGAAGCGTTTATTGAAGTAGAAGGCAGACTTGTAAAGGGGGATGATACGGCATATGGTGCCAATCTGCGTGTTGGTTTTGTCAACAACGGAATTATGGCACTGTTTGATAGCGCCACATACATGATTGATGGAAAAAATATTGAATCAGTTCAGAAGGATGTTGATGTTGCTACAACAATAATTGGTCTGGCGAGATATTCTGACGACTTTACAAGATCAGCTGGTCCAACAATGATGTTCGCTAAAGATATCACCGACAACGCTAACCATAATCAGTATATCAAGGTACTCACACCACGGGATACTTCTGTTGCTAATCAGGCAGAAGCTGCCAACCCAGACCGTGAAGGTAGACCAGCTGCTGAATTTGAAATCATAAAAGATATTGCCCCGACTTACAACCTGGGATTTGCAGCACGCCGGGCGGCGCTGTCGGGAGATAATAGAAATTTTTCGTGTGCAATTCCATTATCTCACATCTTTGGATTCTGCAGAAATGTTAGAAAAGTCATCTTTGGAGCTAAACACACAATTGTGCTCGTAAGAAAAGGTAATGATAATGATGCAATCTGGCGAGGTGCTGGTGTTGCTGATGCTGGTAAAGTAGATATAACAAAACTTTCATTGTGGATGCCAGTAATGACTACATCTATTACTGAGGAACAAAAATTACTATCTTTTATGGATCAAGGCGGTAAATCATTGCTATCATGGTTAACAGTAACCACAGATGCTGCTCAAAGCAATATTAATGGTTTATTTACATGGCATATAGCATCACAACAGGGTGTTTCTGCACCACGACATATTTTTATTGCACTACAAAATATTGACCGGATAAATGATCAACAACGTTCACATATGATATTTGATAACCTTGGAGTTAATGAAGTTTCCTTGCGAATAAATGGACATCAAGAACCAACAGAAAATATACAACTAAATTTTGTTCAAAATCATGTAGCGCGCGCATATCATCGTTTAATGTCATTCATGGGACGTGATCAAAATATAGATACCGGGTTGCAAATATCACAACTAGATTTTAGAGGTCTATATCCGATTTATTATTTTTCACTAGAACATCTTGATTTATCCAAACAATCTGTTGTTGATATACACTTTCGAGCTCATGTTACTGCCCCGCCAGGTGCTGGTGCCTTTTACAGAGCGATCGCGGTCATACTTAGCGACAAGGCCATGTTACTTGAAGGTGGTAGTGGTCGAATGAGGGTTGTTGATGCACCGGTGGAAAATCTTTAATCGTGCTATTTAGAAAAATACATTTTATATAAAAATGTCGTATAGTCATGTTAATGTTACTCTGACCCCGGGTCAGGTAAAAAAGCTTCAATCAAAAACCGCCAACAAATGCGGAACTAAAATATCACTAAAACGAGATCAGATTAGTGGTGGTCCAAACAAATTATCGTTGACAAATAATCAGATTAAACATTTCAATAAAGCCCTAGAATCAAAAACTGGAGTTCAATTCCATCTCTCCCCGAGCGCCATCAAAGACATGGTTAAAATGGGTGGTATATTCCCATTTCTTGCGGCCATTCCGGCATTACTAGCTGCGGCTGCTCCAGCCTTAGCAAAAGCGGCCGCGTTAGGTGTTGCTGGAGGTGTTGCTGGAGCGGCGGGTAAAAAAATTTTCGAAAAAGTTACTGGTGGACGATATAACAAAAAAAAGGGACGCGGTCTAAGATTACCGGGATCTCGTTGGGGGAGAGGCCTAAGGCTTCCAGGGTCATTTCGTTAGACGTTCCAGCATCAAATTTTGATTTACTTGATGCTGCTAAAAAATTAAAAATATCCGCCTTTAGAGGTGTTTTTATGCGAGATCAATTACCGAAACAACCAAGCAAACTAGAAACAGGTATTATTAATCTTGACAAACGTTCCGGACCCGGTACTCATTGGGTATCATACGCGATTGATCCGCGTGGAATTGTTTATTTTGATTCGTACGGGTTAGCTCCACCTGTTGAATTTATCAAGTATGTCGCACCACTCCACGCAACAACTAGCGGTTATAAAGTTTGGTATTCAACGCTACCCACACAAACAATGACAGATCCGCCAATATGCGGCCGTGAAGTAATTAATGTACTCGACGCTATATCAAAATCATCCAAGCCGCCACATAAAGTCGTGCACGATTATACAAGCAACCGATTTGTTGCGCGTAAAGCATTTTAAACAACGGATCTTATTATAATGGTTGATATTTACGGAAGATCTTCTACTAGTAAGAAAATAAAATCCGACGTTGATCTGTCAAAGTATGCGACTAAAGATGACCTTGCTGATATTATGAACCTTGCTGGAGTTGACCTAGATGAAGTTGTTATTTTTCAAGATCGATATGGTAAACTAAAAACCAGCAATATCAAATGGAATGATATAGTCCGGCGAGTACTTGGTGCAGTTACGGATAATATTCCCGTGTTTACTGACGGTGGTAGAATCAGAGATTCAAGTATGTCACTTAAAACCATCAGAGATGAAATTGCAAAAAGTGTTGCTAATCGCGTGAGAAACACCGGTGACACAATGACAGGTGAACTTAGCATGAACGGGAACAAAATAGTAGCTGTAACAGCTCCAAAATCTGACAACGACGTCGCAAACAAACTATACGTCGACGACGTGGATGGAAAACTATCCACGCTACGGGCCGAGTATGACGTTCACACGGGCGCGTTTACAAGGCTTCGAAGAAATTTTCAGAAAACCGATGATGCCATAAATAAGTTCTTTGGAACTCCTTCCGTCATCGATATAAAACTTTCTGATATCAAAAGTAACCTAGACACGATCAAACGAACACAACTAGACATCGTAGCGGGAATTCCTGAGATTATCAATAAAATCAATCTGATTAAAATTCCAGCTGAAATAACTCCCGGGCATATCACAAACATCGTATGCACGGTATCATCGGGATTTGCAACATGGTCAAAACAAAATAATACCATCAAATATACCGCAACAAGCACTGGCGTGTACAGGCTATCTGTGTTTAGTGCTGCAAAATTTGAAATATTTACAACGTTTCCATGGCGTCATTCCACCGACAGGTTTTCCGGGGTTGTATCTGTTATATTAAATATCGGAAGCGAGGAAATATTTATTCTGGAAGCAGCTGATAGGACATTAACCGCAACATCTTACTGGTGGTGTTTGGAATTTGTAGCTGAAGCACATCAATTGGTTACTGTATAAAAATATATATGGACGGTGCACAATACAGATACAATCAAGCGCGTGAATGGCAGGCGGCGCTAAAAGATCAAGTCGATCAATATACAGTAAAAGTAAAAAAATATCGACGACGATTGGTTATCGTTGATGTGATTGTTTATTCAGTATCCGCTGTTGTTGCTGGAACCGGTGTAATATTATCAGCGTTGACAACGATGGCACCAGTAGCTGTAACTATCTGTATTTCAGCAGCAACAACTATTGCAGGTGTGCTTGGTATCATCACAAAAAAAATATGTACTTGTACGAACGAAAAATTATCCGATTACACAATAAAATTACATACAGCGACGGTAGCATACTCGAAATTATCCTCGTTGTTATCAGCGAGTCTCAGTGATGGAATTATATCTGATTTCGAATTTTCAATGATAACCAAAATATACGACGAAGGTATCGGTATTAAAGATACAAGTATCAATAATGACAGAATTACTCCAGCAGATCGTGACCAACACAACTCCGCCAAAGATAACGATGATCTCGGTAAGTTCAATTAATCCTGAATTTAGTGTTAATTTTCCTACTGCAATTCCAGTAAAAGAAATAGCACTAGCACAATTACGGGTATATTACAGCTGGCCAAATATCAGATCAAAATCATTTAATGGTACACCAGCAAATAATTCGCTTGTATTTACTAACAAGAACAAATCCGATGGAACACCTGACTGGGTTGTTGTTGGAATACCAACCGGCAGTTACCAGATTGAAGAGATCAGTGAGGAATTTGCGCGTAGAATAAAATCAATAACGGGAAAGGAATCAAAAATATCAATTAATGTTCATGAGCCGACGTTGTCCTCGACGATTGAAATAAACTCGCCTGATTATGCCGTTGATATTTATCAATCTTCAATCAGATCAGTGCTAGGATGGCCTGAAATTCCCCCGGTGCATAAAGGACCACCAGAACCGAAAAAGTCTGATTATGTCACGGATAGACAATCATATCATGAAATTAATCCATCATACGGGGAAAAACTACGTATTTTTAAAAATAAATTAATATTTAGCCATTTTCTCTTTCACGAAGATATGGAGGCATGGACTTTTCTAAGTCGGGAGGGGGAAACAGGACATGTTTTGGGTTTTGATCGGAGTGATATTATTAAATATTTTCAGGAAATCAATCAAGAATGTAAAAAACAACTAGATCAACTGAATCAATATTTTAACGAACATATGTTTGACATATCAGCGTCATCGCGTGAAAAAATCATCACGCGTGTGGAAATATTAAATCAGCTTATATCAGATATGGAATATTTTAATAACCGAATAGTTCAAGCGATGGTTAGTTTAGGATCATTTAAAAAATTTGATGCATATAAATGGTTAGAAAAATATAAATTAACAGAAGCCGATGTACCGAATTATAAATTCCCCGGGTATAGTGTAACCGAGTTAAGAAAATCTGTCAGTGATGTCATTGATGAGTTTTTTCCTAAAATACTCGATGCATGGAGAAAACTAGCACCATATCCAACTGTTCTCAGATATGATAATGATCCACACGGCGGCGGAAGACACGTATCTCCGCGGATCGTTAATATAACACCGACGGTCGCGGTCAATCTGGTTTGTGACGTAATCGATGGCAGCTATCAAATAGATCTCGGAAGATCAAATCAGGCTCAACAAGGATACATCCTGTACACGTTCACACCACAAGTTCCCCCTGGAAATTTAATCGTGCAAGAACCAACTAATCCCGTGTATTTACGGTGTCACAATAATATGTTAACACGAATCAATTTTAAACTCACAGACCACCTTAATCGCTTAATTGACATACGTGAAGAAGAGCTTGTAATAAATCTGTATGTAAAGTCGTAAGACTTTTGTCGTAAAGACTTCCGTCTTAAGGATTTCTGTCCTAAGACTTCCGTCGTAAGGATTTCTGTCCTAAGACTTCCGTCGTAAGGATTTCTGTCTAAGGACTTTTGTCGTAGATCTTCATGTGGAGGAGGGTTTTACACGCGAGGATTTCTTAACAGTTAGAAGAACATTTGTAACAGAGATCAGACTCAAATTCGATCAACTTAAAAAAAATAATATTTATTAATTTTCCTGATTTTTACTGAAATTGTACAAATTACTTGATTTTGACTACCAACTACCCCCTCAGAAACATAAAAATGCACGAACTACTTGATTTTGACTACCAACTACCCCGTCAAAATCAAGAAAGTTCTAACCTTGTCAAATTGTTCCTAACAAATTTTATTTATTATAAATTAATTTTATTTATTAATAATATTATTTTTACTGAGATTTTTTTCTTTTTTACTAAAATACAACGAAATTGCTCAATTTTCCTGATTTTGACTACCAACTACCCCGTCAGAAATCAAGTAGTTCGTGCATTTTTCTTTGATTTTGACTACCAACTACCCCGTCAGAATCAAGTAGTTCGTGCATTTTTCTTGATTTTAGTAAAAAAAAAATAAATTAATTCAGTAAATAAATAAATTAATTCAGAAATAAATAATTTGTAAAATTAAGAAATTTGTACAATTTTATGTTTTTGATGGGGTAAATGGTAGTCAAAATTAAGAAATTTGTACAATTTTATGTTTTTGATGGGGTAAATGGTACTCAAATTAAGAAATTTGTACAATTTTATGCTTTTGATGGGGTAAATGGTAGTCAAAATTAAGAAATTTGTACAAATTTGTTAAATTTCAGTAAAAAAAAAACAAATTACAACCCATCAAATTCAGAAATAATATTTCTGATCAAAGATCTCAGTCATCTTCAAAATTACTACTTTGGATCGTTTCACCAGTAACGAAGTTACTCTCTGACATTATTTTTCTTAATAGTCTTATGCGAGTACTAATCGTTTTCTTTGCCTCATACTCGTGGGATAATAACGACTTAATTCTTTCTACGGCGGTAGAAAGAGGAACGAACTCCTTCACATGATCATCTTCTACGGTAGCTAGCGACTGAAACATTGCCGATTGAATCCGTTTCATGAGCCTGTATTCAGATGATAGTGTGTGTCCCCATGGTTTTACGTTCTTGTAAAATCTCAAAGTCAGAAACTATTTTTTCAGGATTAAGTTCATCAGATATATTAATTCCATCTTTTTTTAATTTTTTAATAGCGACAATTACATCATTGATATTTTCATGGTTCATTATATAATATATAAATCTTTAAAATATAAAAATATCCCTAGAACACCTATCGAGTGTTTAGCGAGTTCGTCGGGATGTTTCATGGACAGCACAACATATACAATGAATGAAGAGCTCCTATCGAGTGTATTAGCGAGCTCAGATTATGAATGAAGAGCCCCTATCGAGTGTATTAGCGAGCTCAGATTATGAATGAAGTACAAACATATAACTTAACTAAGGAAATGGATATATACAATGAAATGGTTATATACAATGAATGAAGAGCCCCTATCGAGTGTATTAGCGAGCTCAGATTATGAATGAAGTACAAACATATAAATTAACTAAGGAAATGGATATATACAATGAAATGGATATATACAATGAAATGGTTATATACAATGAATGAAGAGCCCCTATCGAGTGTATTAGCGAGCTCAGATTATGAATGAAGTACAAACATATAACTTAACTAAGGACAGTACAAACATATACGCTCAGCAAAATCACACCCACAATAATTAATCCAGTGGGTGATACGAAAATATGTATCAACCACAAGTCAATATTGTGGTTGTGAATTTGCTGAGCGGGGGGGGGGGGGGTTTGCGGTTCCCCCCACTATTATAAAAATCGCAATTATGCGCACCACCGACAAATTGTCAGCCATGGGGATTCGATCCTGGACCGCGAGCGCCACAGTCCAATACCATACTGATCGAGCTATCAAACATTGTTACGAACATATGTTTCGGAAGTTAATATATAGCTAGCTATATAGCTAAGGAACCAATATTTACAGTAAACAGCGGTTTCTGAATAATAACGGTTTCTGTATTTAACAGTTTCTGTATTTGTAGCGGTTTCTGGATAATAACAGTTTCTGTATTTATAACAGTTTCTGAATAATAACAGTTTCTGTATTTGTAGCTGGTTTCCTAAGCAGACCGAAAATCAATAATAACAGTGGCATTAATGCACCAGTCAAAGAACTTTCCAGAATGTAAGTTCAGTGAACACACAACTGCAGGTCAATTACAATGAGCAACGGTTTCTGTTTCACACACAGCTTCCTACGGATCAATAACATTATCATGTGTTGTATGATAGGAAAATATTTAAAAAACATAAATAATACTTCTACGAGTAATTAGTTACGATGTAATTAGTTACGATGTAATTAGTTAAACTGACTAATTACGATCATAAAAAACCAACCATCTACGAAGAAAACTATATATTACAAAGTAATCTCCCTTATGTAATCAAAAATTCAGTAGTGTATGGAGGACCTACTGTGACATAAATTAAAAAAATTAATTCAATGTGGTGATGATAGTTAATAATGTGGTGATGATAGTTAATAATGTGGTGATGATAGTTAATAATGTGGTGATGATAGTTATTGATACTGAAATGTAATTTTCTGTTTATATTTTTTCGAGAAAGTAGATCTGGTTATATTATCTGCGACGTATTTTACCACACGCGAGTCAATATCAAAATATGTCGCAGCCGCGTTCATAGACTGAAACATAATTTCTTTACCGGTTTCTATGTTTGTAGAAATTACCGCCCTCTTTCCGATTGTCTTACATCTTCCTGTATTACCACATGCAGAGTTCACGCTTCGAGTGACAACACGAAGGT
The DNA here is from genome assembly GCA_028554795.2 of Sinohyriopsis cumingii. Classification (NCBI taxonomy): domain Eukaryota; kingdom Metazoa; phylum Mollusca; class Bivalvia; order Unionida; family Unionidae; genus Sinohyriopsis; species Sinohyriopsis cumingii. The sequence continues at coordinate 185,990,382 of CM068824.1, read as the reverse complement.
TGTGTAGGGAGTTATTTTGAGTGTCCCCGTCAATATGATCAATAACAAGACCGTCTTTGATCAAACCCCTGTGACACTCGTATGTGAAACGATGACAATGATAATTTTTCTTTCCAACTACAAATCTAAGATAGCCAGTATTAGAAACATAACCAACTGGTCTCTTCAACTTGCAGTGTCTGATGATACCATTAATATTTGATTCATAGTTTGTTATGACAGGATGTGGGACAAATATATTTTGCTCCATTATAATAATATTATATGTTTAAATCATTGTTTGTCTGAAATCTTGATATATAATCCCTCACGGATTTTATAGCGTTTTCACCGCTATTATTTTTTTTGTCATAATATCTTTTAAGTTCTCTGAACCGTTTTCCGCCGCACTTCCCACATAATTCTGTCTTTCCTCGCACTCCAATTCCACACCGTAGACATGGTATTGGTCCTAGACTTCCTCGTCGTATGTTTTGTGAGTGCATCCAACAAAATTCCTTTCTACAGGATTTGTTGCATCGATTTACTGAGCCGATCATCAATCATCTACATTGGGACATTGTATATATATATAATTTTCTTTATTTAAATATTTGTTTTAATTATATGAACGAGTTTGAGAGATTATCCCAAACTAGGCCTGTTAAGTATAAATTCAACCTTGACAGATTATCTTCTGACTTGCCAGTGCGAGATCTGGTTGATCCGAAAAATAAAAGTTTGATCTCGAAAATTCACGACGCCAAGAAAGAATTTTACACGGATGGTGCATCTCATACATGGTCAACGTTCAAGATTATACGCAACACTGACTTTGTCACGGACGCTACAATGAATGACAAGCGAGCGGCAACTATCATTAACTACATCGCTGAATACGAGGGCAATCAAAAATATTTCTTCAGAGTAAAATTTATTGTATTAACAGAAACAGATAGTTGGATTATCCGTGACAAATATGATCCTGTCCTTGGTAATAATAAAACTATCATATTAAGTAAAAATTCCAGACCGGGTCTACTGACAGGTATTGATAAACCGTATTATGAACGAGCGTATCCTGTAACAGCGGTTATTTATGGAATCTATGAGATAAATAAAAAACCTAACGTTGATAAACTAGCGCCGATGAAATTTTCAAGGTTAAATTGTGTGGCTGAACGAGTAATAGAACACTTTACAAACGCGATGCGTGGAAATGGATTAACTGATTTAAGGCGTGAAAAAATAAACTCGTGGGCTGATTCAGTTAAGGACACCGGTGCTACAATAAAAGATGTTGCTGAGTTAGGAAAAATATTAAAATTTCCAATAGCCGTGGCGACAATAACGGGAGAAGTACTGTACCAGTCGAAATATAAATCGAAAGGAGCTCCAATAAATATTATCGATCATAACGCGCACGCATGGACTAACGCAGTAACAATATTTCCACGTGATCGAACTGTTAGATTTTATCACACAGATAGTATGTTTGATTTTATCAACGAAATAAGTAAAACCGATCCTGTATCGGTATGGTTATTTAAAAGTAATGAGGAGGGTGAATTTGATCAGTTTGTCAAACCGAACGGTGAAATATATCGCACAGAATCCCTCCATGACGAGATGAAAAATCTTGCGACGTTTTTACAGTGCAAGCACGCGGAAAATACTGACAAATTACTAACTAATTGTTTTACCGTTCCATCTGTTGCGGCTCATTTCGCCAGAGAACGAAATTCATGGAAACCAACACGATTTGATTTACTCGAGGACGTACGCGCAAGTTGCGTCGAATATGGACACGGTGGATTATGGAATACCAAATACAATTACAATGATGTTATTTCGGTTGATATGGTTGCATGTTATCCAGGAAGTTTTCTGGGATACGGAGATTGTTCTACGTACTTTGAAAGATTTGGTCACCCTACAAACGAGATGACGCGAGTGGCAATTAATGGACCATTACCTGATTTTGATCTGACTGGATTCGCCTGTATTGAGTCGTTCGAGTTTAACGAAAATCTTCACAAGATTTGTTATGTTTGGTTTGGTAGACATTTTTGTGAAAAACGTTGGGCACCTATAGTTTTGTTGCGATATATGCTAGATTGTATGATACTGACATCGTTGGTGGTCAGTGAGGCAATTATATCATATCATGCACAGACCAAAGTTTGGTTGCCCATGTCAGATTCTGAAGTTATTAGCGAGTTTAAGGATATTTCCGAAGATGATATTCCTAATAGACTCAAAACCGCAAAAGATCTCGGTAGAAAAATTATAGGTAAATTTACTCAAGGTGGTGCATATGATTATAAAAGACATCACGCACGATTAATTTTAGATGATGCCGAGTACGATTTTATAATCGCTGATACAACGGCGAAAAATACGTTTGTAAATCGAGAGAGTGTTTATTTATCCGACGGAACAAAATTAGGTACGATCGTTAGTTACATAAATGACGTATCCCCGCAATATACTCATCTAAGATCTTCCATGTTGGCTTATGTTTCTATAAATTTATTATCGATGATTAATAGATTTCCTGAGACCGCAGTCAGAGTCGCAACGGACTCGTTTTATATTTCAAGTAAATATTTAGAACCTGTTATGAAATTTACAAGTAATGATGAACGATGGGGTTCGTGGAGAATAAAAAAGGAACTATTACACAATTATGTAGAATCAGCAGATGTTCCAGTGAGAGATTTTTATCGTGAGGGTAATAAAATATCAGAAATGTCGAAAGCACCATCGTTGAGTGATCCAATAACCAGATATAAGACAGTATATCTCAATGGACCTGGTGGATGCGGCAAAACAACTCGAACGATTAATGTTTTTAGAAATTCAGATATAATCGTGCTGACACCCACACATAGACTTGCACGTGAGATGAAACAGCGGCAAGTACAATCGTGTACGTATCATAGTTTCTTTCGGTGGCGCGGAGATACATGGACTCCTGAGCGAATGGGAGAAAAATATATACCTAAAATAATTATTTGGGATGAGATATGCACGGTGTCATTGGATACATTAAAAATGTTTCTTGATTGGTTGTTGACGAAAAATACCGCCATAATAATGTGTGGCGATCATGGTCAACCTCCGCCTTTTGTTGGACCATCTCCACATGACTGGTTAAAAAATTTCGTTGATTATTACGAGGAAATAGATGATGATCATAGAGCTCTTGATGCAAATTTGAGGGAGTTTAAAAAATTAATCAGATTACAATCAAACAAAATTCAGTGTGAAATAATACGTGGAGTGATCTCAGAGACATCAATGAGTGATTTTTTGAACTCATGGAGACCCAACGATTTGATCGTAGCAAGTAGAAAGATAATCAGAGACGCTTTACAACAACAGTTATTTCAACTGCATAAAGAACAATATTCAGAACTACCCGTTCCGTTATGTTATAGACCATCAGATACACGAAAACAGAATATTAATGTTGATATTCCAGGACAGACTGAGAAGCAAAATCTCGTATTAAATGATATTGTCGCCGTTGATATCAGTGTGGTCGAAGATGCATTACGCGCTGACAAATCTCCATGGGTGTTGGGATACGCTATGACAATCCACTCGTCACAGGGATTAACTATTTCTGACACACGAGTCTGGATTGTAGACGATCGCATCGAGTGGTCAAATTTAGTTTATTTGGCGGTATCGAGGGTCAGAAATATATCTCAATTACGTAGAATCATAATTCCTGAAATTGTTGATAAATTTAACATCATCGATGATGATATAATAAGAAAAAAATTAATCGGATACAAACAATCTGATAAAAAAAATAAACGTGACTTTGATCTTGATGTTGAATTTATTATTGAGTTAAAACAGCAGCAGAATAATCATTGCACCAGTTGTAATTGTATAATGTTATGGCGGTATTCGAGTAATGATTCAAGACAATTTACCGTAGATAGAAAAGATAATAGTCGCGGTCATACACGAGAAAATACCATGTTAACCTGTCTTGAGTGTAATCGACGTAGAGGCGCTAGTTAAGTAATCGAAATCACCGAAGTGATCGCGGCGGTAGTTGTGTATCCTCGGGAATTATTTGTAGTTGTTCACGTGTAAATCCACGTTGAGGAGCAGCTGAATCTAATCTGTAGATTGCAGGTCTGGAAACGCCTACATTTCTTCCAGTGGATCTTGTCACGGTAGATATTTTGTGTGTGGTAACACTCCAAATAGGATCAGTTGCTCTCGCGCTACCACCTTCAAGTTCACCAGGCTCATATAAATATCTGACTGTAACATCACCTAATATTTTTTGTTTTCCAGCATCTTTCCGTTGTGTTGGTATATTTTTTTTTGTGACCGCGCTAATGGGTTTCATGTTGGTTGTTCGTGTGATCTCATTATTTAATGCAGCTATCACGTTTGGTAATCTTGCAACCCATTCGCGAGATCTTTTATCCTGAATAAATTCCCTCGCGTATTGATATCCAAATAACCGTTCAGCAAGTGTTCGATTAAATCGCTCAACAATTGCTTGATCACGGTGAATTGCAGTATGACCTCGTCGTATTTTGGTATTATGTTCTTTCATCAGCGATGATACTGGACCAATAAATTCCTTACCAGGATCAACCTGTAGTAGCTGTGGCCATCGCAGACCACCTCGTGGTCCGAGTCCTCGTTGATAAATTCGTTCAAACTCATCGGCTACTTCAGATGATGTTTTCGCTGATAGCGGCTCTGCTTCTTTATATCTACTTGCAACATCAACTACGGTTAGCGCGTACTTGTACGTTTTTCCACGTACAGTATCATGCGGTAAAAACAGAATATCAGCTTGATGAACTTCATTAGGAACACTGACATCGAAATACGCGTACTGAATTTGTTTAGGACGTGGTAGATAAATTTGCCATATTGCTTGTTTAGATAACCACGTTTTAGCAGTAGAATGTTTAACCGATGCTGCATCAGCGAGTTTACCAATTGCTGCTTTGCCTCTCCAGTATCCTCTCGGTGAATAATAAATTGATTCCATTATTAATTACCAGCCCCAATCGCTAATTTACCTTTCATCGAGGATCTTACTAACCAATTAGCTAATGATTCTCTAATATTTTTATTTTTTATAGAATTTAATGAATGAATTAATTTTACATCTGCAATATGCCTATCTTGTAGATTTTTACTTTTATAAGCTACATCATGAGCATGACAAGCTCGATCAATAGCATTTATTGGTTCCTCGCCTGGTTTTGGTTGATCTTGATTATCGAGCCTGATATCGAGTCGAGTACCAGGACAGCAATAATTATATCCTGGTAGATGTTTTTCTCCGCTGTATTTAGCCCATGGAGCACCTGGAAACTTTGACATCAAATTAGCAATATCACCACCGCGCTTATTAGGTAAAAACGAAAATTTCTTTCTACAGCACATAGAACATTTTCCACCGTACGCTATTTTTTTGTTTTTTGTTGTAACTGTAGCTAAATCAATAGTTGGAGTTTTAACTTTACAGCGTAAACAATATAAATTCATGTTATAACATATATGGATATAATTGATTTCTCAGCAACTCAGCAGCGAGAGCCAGTTAAGCATCATCCTGCGCTACCGAACTCCATCAGAATGATTATCATAGGACCATCTGGATCGGGTAAGACGCAATTATTACTTAATCTGATAATGAGATGGTTGAAATGGGATAAGTTGTATTTAGTAGCACCATCCGTTGATGATCAACGATGTTATGATGTACTTAAAGATTTCAATGAAAACGCACGATTACTGGATGAAGATAATGATGTTATAGAGTTTATAACCGATATTGATGAAGCACCATCCGTAGATTCCATAGACGGATTTATTAATAATTTAGTTGTATACGACGATGTGATGCTAGATAAACAATCAAATCCAGCCAGAATATTTTCCCGAGGGAGACACAAAAATACAGACGTGATCTATGTTACTCAACGATATACACAAATACCAAAAGTGATCAGAGACAACTGCAACATTTTAGTTGTGTTTAATGGCGTAGACACACACACGTTGCGAAATATTCATCAAACTTGGTGTGGTGGTGACATGGATATAATTAAATTCAAAAATTTCTTCTCACGAGCGCAAGCTACCCCGCATGGATTTATAACAATAAATTTACATGATCCAAGAACAAGATATCGTGTGGGTATTGATAAAATATTTGGGTAACAGGGGTGATGATAAAATTAAATTGAATTAAACAGATATCATTAATATAATGAACAACTGTGCGTGGCTGCGTCAAGGAACAACAGATAAATGCAACAAAAGGTGCCGTGGAGAATATTGCAAGAAACATAATTATCTTATAAAGAAAAATCCTCATGCTGGTCCACGAAGATGTGTTGGATGTAACAACGGCGTTAGAGGATTATATCAGATTTGCAAAAATTGCGGTGGAGATCGATATCGAAGTTTGATGAACTATTACAGAAAAAGAAAAAACATAAATCCCAAAATAGAAAAACCACCATCAGAACTTGAATATTACTTGAAACATAGAACAAATTCCGAAGATTCAGATGAAGATGAAACAGATGAAGATTCCCATGATTCAGATGATGATTCCCAATATTGATAGCAGCAGAGAGGGGCGTCTACGGTTCTGTTTGGGACAAACAATAATCGTAGACGTGGTAATTGACCTCTGAGTGGTCACTATTTTTTTTTGGTAAAATACAAGGGTGACCATTCCCCTAAGTGGTCTGTTCACCCTCTCTGCTGCTAACCGTGAGATCATAGACTTATCAAATGCCGCTGTAAAACGATAATAGTAATTTCTCTTTTGAGCAACACCTGTCATCTTAGAATCCCAAGAGCTTTTGTGGAATTTTTCACTGGAAATAAAAATGAATAATTGTTATCAATGCCTCGACAAGTTCATTACTGATGGAGTATGATATAAAAAAAGAAGAATTATAAAACTTTTGGGGGATATGTTTTTAAAGTTGTAACGTGGTAATAACATATACCGAACTAGTGCATTTTCAACGTCGTGTAATATATCTCAGACAGGATCGTTCATGCTTTTACATGCATAATGTATTTGATTACATACTGCTTAAAGTGATACCTACATTGAAGTCGATTGCAGGATCTACCTATGGGTCAATATGTGATATCACACAATATCTTATCAATTAAATTGTTTTAACCACACTCCAGTGCTATCTGATATTACAGGTAAATCGTATTGCAAACAAACTCACTTCATTTTATCTTGTTAATCAATATAGTTAACCATTTAACTCTCAAAGTAGCTTAAGATGTGGCCAACATCTACGTTATGCCGTTTGAAGCCTAAGGTAGACCAAAACCTCCATTTCAAGGTTTTTTCCATATTAGCATCCATTTCCTGGCATTTACAAATAACTAGCATCCAGGCTTACAGTCAGCATTTCTACTTCTTTCAATATAAAGTCCAACCGACAAGGAAGACTTTCATTAACTTAATCTCTAGTGCTCCTCCCAACAGCTAGGATGTTTCGGGGAGCGGTGTCAGCTTCCCGGCAGGGCCATGGGCTGATCCCTGGCCGCCAATGATTTGCTGTAATTTAATGCAATTTGGTGGCTTTTCCTGGCATTTAAATTATATCATTCACACAAGACAATCAAGCACCATTTCATGCAAGTCTGTCATTTCTGCATTATGACCATTAATTTCACCTCAAACATATTACTTTTCAGTATGTTCAGAAATAATAAATAATTACAAAATCGATTTATTCATGGACTGTTAGTTTACAAAAATATATAAATGTCTACACAGCAACTTAAAGACGATGAGTTTTCCTATCTTTTACACGTTACAAAGGAGGCGTTTAATTAATAGTTTAAATATAAATATTAAAACTTACTTTTGTATCAAAACAGCGCTCGCTAATTTCGCTTGCCTAAATCCAGAATAAAATGTAAAGGATGTTGTTCTATAGCAGTAATAGTACAAAGAAGTGACAAAATTTAATTAAGCAACCTTTCACAGTGCATCGCAGAGTCGTTTTTCTTTTTATTAATAAAAGACAACGCAAATAAAGTTCACTCGAGAAACATAATTTTTCAGTAATGATCGCAGTGACATTTTGAATGTTGAAGTCGTTGATCATTACCGAACTCATTTCACAGCTGGCAATACACACGCAATTCTAATTAAAGCACAGCTGAAACAAATCAAAATGTCGATATTAAATAAATCAGTATTATTTGATATTAAGGACATAAATATAACTACTGGTGGTTGCTGGACAGATTTAAAGATGGACTTCTATTTAAACTGGTTTGTGCCCAGGCGATAGTATTGATCGCTATCAGACACCCTCTCGCTCATTCTGATGCAAACAAGAATTAGCAGGGTGTTTGAGGGGAAGGAGGCAGAGTAGCAGTTTATTCATGGAGCACACGCTGGCAGCGGAAATAAGTTTGCAAGTTATCGTTATACGGGTGCAATTTGTAATTGGCTGAGATCCCGATTAAAGAATAACAATATAACCAACACACGATTTTGGTTATTTTCGAAAAACATTTTTATTGGCTGTTTTGGCTTCCCAAGACCTCTGGAGTCCGGGGCAATCGCCCCGTTAGTACACTATTGCCTTACTATAGCATTCATAAACAGAACCATGACTTTTGTTGACATTACCGATACACATAGCCATGTGTTTCACTGAGATAACCATATTACCCATACAACAAAGACATCATTGAATGTCCTACCCATATCATCCATAAATACAGATATGTAATTAATAGACTTAACCACGTCATCCATGAACACAACCATGTCATCCTATAATACAATCATTTAATATCTTGAGCTTACTATGCCATCTATTAATACAGACATGTAATTCATTTACCAAGCCATTTATACCATGAAGACAGCACATATTCACTGAGCTAACTGATGAATGCAGATGTTTCATTCCCCGATATAACTATGTCATCCATGGATACAGTCATGTCATTTACTTAAATATGTCAGCCATAAACACAACCATATTATTCCTTGACCTAACCATGTCATTCCCACATGGCTACGGGCTATTAGCTAAAAGAACCATATCAGCCATGAATACAAATCTGTCATTCACTGACCTAACCATGCCATCCATGAAAACAACCATGTCAGTCAATCTCTGACCTAACCATGTCAACCATGAGTAGTTAAGTGGGATACTATACGTACAATGGGAATTAGCATTACGGAGACCCCTGGGACAATATACGTACAATGGAAATTTAACATGGCGAAAAATCGTGGGTCAATATACGTACAAGGGGATTTAACATGGAGAAAAATCGTGGGACAATATACGTACAATGGAAATTTAACATGGAGAAAAACGCTGGGCCACTTTAGGGACAATGGGAATTTAACATAGAGTTTGGGTCTGTCTAGGGACAAGGGAAATTAACATGGGGAATAGAGTTTGGGCTTTTGGGATTTTTTTTTTTTTTTTTTTTAAAGTTTTTTTAAATTTAAATTTAAATTTAAATTTAAAAAAAAGGGGTAGGCAATGGAAAGGCTATCTCTTTTCGAGAAATATGGCTGACCCTGAAAAGGGCCTTTGGGTTTTCTTCTGCTTCTAGTTTCTTCTTTTTCTCCACCAAGTTCTTATTTTATCTCCAACACTCTTTCTCTTCTTTTCTTTCTTTTTTTTCTCCTGCTCTTCTTTCTTCTTCTCTTCCTCCTCTTCTTTCTTCCTCTTCTCATTTTCTTCTTCTTTTTCAATCTTTTCGTTCCATTTGCTTATTCTTATTCTTTCCTCTTCATCCTCCTTCTCCTCCTTTATCTCTTTCATGACACCACTAATCTTGTCCTTTACCTTTTTTAAGTTATTAATTTCCATCTTTACACGATATGGACTATAGGAATAATGGTCTTCAACCAGTCTTATCAACATCTGCTCCATCGTTCCTAAGTTGTCTAAAACGTCTTGTAATGTTTGTATTTTGTCCATTTGGTTAGAAGCCATCTTCTTTTTTATTCTTTGCAGAATGGTTTGAACGACGAATACTGTGGGTTCTTATACTTAAAGCGCGTACGTGAAGGAAAACATCCCCCTAAAACGTAAAATTGATCTTACCTAGATCATGACCAAACAACGCGCGGACGTGAAGGAAAACATCCCCTACTTTTTCATTTCATATAATAAAACCCAAACTATACTCTCCACATACGCTAAGAAACAATAAACAAATCCATAATCTACTATCCACACAATCGTACGTGAGCGGGTACAAACACAAACACACAAACACAAACACACAAACACATACGCTAAGAAACAATAAACAAAATCCATAATCTACTATCCTCACAATCGTACGTGAGCGCTTACAAAACCCAAACTATACTCTCCACATACGCTAAGAAACAATAAACAAATCCATAATCTACTATCCACACAATCGTACGTGAGCGGGTACAAACACAAACACACAAACACAAACACACAAACACATACGCTAAGAAACAATAAACAAAATCCATAATCTACTATCCTCACAATCGTACGTGAGCGCTTACAAAACCCAAACTATACTCTTCACATACGCTAAGAAACAATAAACAAATCCATAATCTACTATCCACACAATCGTACGTGAGCGGGTACAAACACAAACACACAAACACAAACACACAAACACATACGCTAAGAAACAATAAACAAATCCATAATCTACTATCCACACAATCGTACGTGAGCGGTTACAAAACCCAAACTATACTCTCCACATACGCTAAGAAACAATAAAGAAACCCATAATCTACTATTCACACAAACATACCTTAGCTCTTACAAGCACCAACACACAAACACATACCCTCACACTATCTTAGAAAAGAGTTAGTGTTTATATTCACACTACTCTACCTACACATTGGCAAATTGATGGTTAGTTCTTTCCTAGAGTATTGGGTAGCCCTGAAAAGGGCTGTTTTTTTGGAACTTCATGGACACCTGGTTAATGGTGGCACCTTCCAGGCCTGGCGCCACATACACATCTTATCCCCCAGTTACTTTTTACTTTTTTGGGGGAGAGAGCAGAGGCAGGATATGTCGCTTCAGAATCCCAATTTTCGCTCTCTGGGATTCTGAAATTTATTCTTCTTCTCTTCTTTTCCTTCTCCTCCTCCTCCTCTTCTTTGTTTCTTCTCTCCTCCTCTTTGTATCTTCTTTCCTCTTCTTCTTCTTCTTTATATCTTCTCTCCTCCTCTTCTTTTTATCTTCTTTCCTCCTCCTCTCTTATCCTTCCCTCCTCCACAATGGCTTCCGCGGCCAGTTCATTCAACAGGCGCCTGGCATATTCCAGATGCACATGAAGTTCCAACAGTTTAGACAGTCTCGTATTCATTTTTTGGTGTTGATCAATCAACAAGGGTAGCTAGACTGCCCAGCGAGTTTCAATTTATAGTGAAAGCGCGGACGTGAAGGAAAACTTCCCCCTAAAAAACATAAAATTGATGTTACCTACATCATGACCAAAAACAACAACGCGCGGACCTAAAAGAAACACTCATTCACTTTTTTATGCTACCCATCACTATTTTAAATTTTTTTATAAATCACTTCATTAGACTATCCACATACGCAAAGCAATCCAATCTAACTCCAAATATACACCTCAAACACCAAAAAAAACCCATGATTTTAATCTACTATTCATACCAACTTACTTAAGCACTTACTAACACACAAACACATACCCTCACATTTTTTAAAAAAGAGTTAGTGTTTATTTTCACACTACTCTACCTACACACATTGGCAAATCGATCGTTATTTCTTTTCTAGAGTATTGGGGTAGCCCTGAAAAGGGCTGTTTTTTGTTTGCTATGGCATTCTTTTTTTAGTTTCTAAGAATGCGATGTCCTCTGAGGATAGACTTTCTGGCGATAGGTCTACTTCTTCGGAAAGAAAAGAAGAACTCTTTGGTGTCGATACGGCAATCGACAAAGCCTCTGTCAGGTTCAGGTTGCTGCTGCTGCTGCTCTTGTTGTTGTTGTTGCTGCTGTCTCTGAAGTCTGTACTTCTCTGTCCATTCTTCTTTTTCCCCGTTCATTTCTTCTCTGAAGAGCTCTTCTATCAGGTCTTCAGTGATTTTAACATTCTCACATTCTCTATTTCTTCTGGCTTCGGTATCAGACTGTGTCTGACCCTATGCAAATTCACGTAGGCTTCGTTGAGTTTAGCTAGTTTGGAGCACATCTTCTTAGGAGGATGAGTCGACAATGGATGGTTAGACTGGAAACAACCTGGTTCTTAAAGTTAAAGCGCGGACGTGAAGGAAAACATCCCCCACACGGTTTTTGAGTCGCAACGTTTAGTGAGTGTCATGAGAGGGATAGTAAGAAATGAAAGAGCATCAATCCAACATTCTTATAGCTAAACAAAAGACAAAGGCATTTTTTTTCAAAACACAACATTTCTTATTCAAAAATCACTTAACACTAAACAACATCTCTAACATTTTTAACAATAATCCAACAATATAACATCAAACAATTTTTTTCAAAACACAACATTTTTTATTCAAAAATCACTTAACAATGAACAACAAGAACTCTAACATTTTTTAACAATAATCCAACACTAAAAGTTTCTCCACTAGGTAAAGAGGGATAACAGTCTTCCATGGTTTCTAGTAATCTAGGATGACTTCTCTCAAACTGTTGATTTCTATGGTATTATCGAATTCTGCATACAGGATGACGTTCACCGTTTCATCAGGGTCTCGGTCTTTAAACTGAATTTCCACACGAATCTGGCCGGATTTTATAGGGTGGAAATGTCCCTCGTCGCTGCCTTGGTCTGGAGTGAAATCGAAAGACCACAAAGCGTAGCCTCCTGCATAATCCTCGTACGTAATACCGTGACTGGTATTGGTTCCTAACTGTCCGGTGGCTTCGTACAGGGACAAGTACGATCTCAAGTAATTCTTCTTGGTAAAGTCAGGTTCGAAAGGTCGGGTACACAAGGTCTTGCCATCGCGACTGACTTCGATTTTGGACACGCCAAAGTGTTGAAAGTAGAAAGGATTTTTTTCGGCAGCTCCGTTGAAGGCTGTATTCTCGACGATACCAACGATCAAACGTTTGGGTAACTGTCCTTGGAACAGATGATCTTCGATCATGGATCGCTGTCCCTTGGGAATGGTGAAGGTTTTCACTTCCACGCGTCGTATGGGATACTTGGCGGTCGTTCTACTCAACGTCTGACTGATGTCGTTTCCCACTTTAGGTAACACTTCCACACGGCGTACGTAGAGTCTGGCTTCTAGGATTTTGGTTTTGTAACCGTCACTATCAGCCATCAAATGGAAAGCGGCACTGCTACGATTCAGTCTCAGGCGGACATCCACCCCGTTCAGGAAATACTTTTCTTGCAACCACATGTCCAAATGCAAACGATCCATCAGTTCTAAACTTGTGTCGGCTCCCGTGATTCTCTTTCTTCGTTCTACAAATCCATCATTGTTGTCTTTCTTTTCATCAGTTTCCAATATTTCAAACTTGGTAGGTTCGTCAGCTTCCCATACCACACAGGCATTGAGATGAGTGTTCTTGGCATCTATTCCGTACGTCAAGAGATTTTCCAGGTAGGCACGATAAGGGTAAGTATCCATGCTGCTACTGACCAGTTTGTTATTCAAGTACAAGTCCACTCCACTGAACAAGGAATGCATGAAATTGTTGACGGGAGCTACTGCTTCATCGTCTATAGCACCTCCAGTCTTATCTAGAATTTTGACTTTCAGGTACAAGTAACTGCTATTCAGATCGACGTAATCTTCGGGCTGTCCTTTGATTTCAAACTCGATGGGAGCGGAATCGGTCAGTGAGGAGACGGGGTGAAATTCCACCCACTGGGATTCTTGCATGGTCATCATGGTAGGGGGCATGGCAAACAGATCCAGTTCCGTCTTGGAACAAGCGCAAGATTCTCGGTGCATCATTTTTTTGTCTCTTTTCTCAATAATCGAAAACGTCTAAGTCTCGAACGGTTCTTCTTTTCTTGGCCTTTCTCGCTTGAAGTCTGGTGAAAGGGTGTTTTCTTCGTCGTCTCTTTCTGCCTTGTCGTTGCTGAATGCCTGACTCGGTAGCATGCAGGGCATTTATAGGTGTTTCTCGTTGGCCTAAAATGTCTTTGCCCGTTTGCAGCAAGACATTTTTGCCTGCCCTCATGAAGGCTTCTTTAGGGTTTTGTTTGTCGATGATGACATTTTGGAGAAATTCTTTGCCTTGCGTCAGTGCCGCATCTTTCAAGGCGTGTAATCCGCGTGTCACCATCGGTTTCAACACCGGGGCCACCGAACGAAAGGCCGATTTTAACATGTCTCCTAAACCGTGTCCTCGCTGTCGAGCAACCCCTCGGTACACTGGATACATGACTTACTTACGAGTCGTGAGAGAACCGTTTTCGAAAATGGAGTTTCACCGTGACTTTTCCTTTGGTGAATGGAATATTTTGTCCCAGATCTCCTTTTATAGCAATGTTGACCGTGTCCAAATACGACTTACTGACAGGCAAATAGTGAGGATGGACAAATTCGCGGTGGACGTGGTAAGTGTTTCCACCTTCCTCGTCAGCGTTCGTGGCAGAATCCACTTTGAAAGGAATGATACGCAGTAACGGTACGGAGGTGTATCCCACCACGTTGTACTCCACCACATCGGAATACACGAACATCAAATTCAGTCCTTGGTTCAGTTCTACCGGGGCACGAAATAACTTGCTAAAAGACTCGTTGTCGTAAACGATGGGTAATTCGTTTTTCTTGAGCATGGCCTTTCTCATGTCCATGTCTCCGCCCAACATGTCAAACAATTCAGGACAAAATAAAATGGACACGATTTTACTTCGTTCAAATTTCATCAAGAAGCGACGAGCTGCTTTGTGGTACTCCATGGTGACATTTTTGTTGACATGCTCCAAAGCTTTCAGAAACACGACATTAAACCTGGAGTTTATGGTGCTGACCAAATGTTGACCACTAAAATAATAGCCTGGGGGAATGAACAAGTGATAGGTGGTGTACTTTTGTGTACGGGTTTTCTTGTCATATTTGACATTGCTATCCATCCACTGTTGCATTTGCTCGTCATGAACTTCCACATCAAAAAAATTTTGATTGGGAAGGACATTGAGGACTTGGGTCGGGTGAATCATTTCTACTAAAGCCACTTCCCAATGGGCTTCGTGATCTAACTGGATGGCCTGAGGTAATTTGGCCGTGTAACAGCACAACGTGTTCTTGGGAAACACCTCCATGGAACTGTCAGTGGGTAAAGTTAAGTAAAATTGGTTTTGGTGACTCATAATGCCAGAGTTCTGTGGCTATCCGAGGGGTTACTGGACGTCAGAGGCGTGTCTCCGTCTAAAATGGGGATCTGGTTGTGATTGAAGTGGTGACTGGCACTGGCACTGGACACAAGGTTCCCGGGGTTCCCGTTTGAGGTGAATTTCAGGGAGGGATTGGGAAGCAGGTAACCGATGCAACTGCAGAAGAACTAGGTGAAGGAGGAGTGGTCGACGTAGCTGCGTCTGCTGTGTGAAAAGGCATGATGGTCACTTCTTTTTATAGTCGATGACTTGCGAAGCGTCGATCCAAGAATCAAAACTGGGTGGATATCCTTTCCAACGTACTTTGACTTCTTTGACACGTCGTTCGCCCACTTTACGGGTTCTGCGTTCGAGAATGCTTTCGATGTCGTACACGTCGTCTTCTTTTTTGGTGACACGTTGTAACTCGGGCAAATAAAACGTTCCTTTGAGTACTTCTCCGTTCATGTCTTCTAATTTATAGATGGCAGGATGACGGCCATGCACTCGTCCAGTGACGCGAAACAGTTCGGTCGTCCAGTTAGGTAAGTAACCTTTGTCGAAAGTGCGTTTGGTTTTGCCAATGCGCACCCAATCTCCTACGGCCAACTCTCCACTTTTCTTGGGGACAGCCCTCGTCGGGGACGTACCAAACAGGCGCTCAAACACCAACACTTCGTTTTCGGGAGTCACGTCTTGCGGGGCACGTCCGATGCTTCGATGGTAAGATTGGTTGTACGCTTGCAGAAGGTGCGGTAAGATGTCGATGTACTTCAGAGTGTGGTGATGCGTAAAATATTTCCACATGCGTTCTTTCAAAGTGCGTTGAAAACGTTCCACGATGCTGGCTTTGGTTTCGGGATTCTCGGTGGTAAAAAAATGAATGTCACGTTTCTTTAATTCTTTTTGGAAAGCTTGGTTCAGAAATTCGGTACCTTTGTCCGTTTGCCATCGAAGAGGGTGACGACCGCTTTGTTTCAACACTCGTTGTAGGGCTCGCACTAACTCGCTGCTCGATTTGGAAGTCAAGGGCACGACCCAGGCAAATTTGGAAAAGACGTCGATGACACAAAACAAATATTTGTAGCCACGATTGTAGCTGGCCAAATGAGAGACATCGGCTAAATCGGCTTGCCATTGATGATCGATGCCTTCCACTCGGGTGCGACTTCTGGCAAACTTGCGTCGAATGGGTTTGTGTAAAGTGTAGGTAGCTTGTTCTTGTAACCATCGTTGCACTTGAGGTAAACGGAGACTTTTCAGTCGAGTTTTGGCAGCACGATACAATTTTTGAACTCCTGCGTAACCTGCAGGATGGGAGGGATCGTAGTAAATGCTGGCTAAGACTTTTTCCATTTTTTTTGTGCTGGTTGGTGTGTTAATAAGACACCCACTCTTGGATGATGCTACTCTTTTTCTCTTGGGGTATTTTCTTGGATTGCAATGCTTTGCGTGTGCGGCCAGCAATAGGCGTCGAAGAGGAGAAGGATGTCTGAGCGGGGGATATCGGTTCTTGTTTCACTTTTGTCTTCACTTCTGTCTTCGCTTTCTTTTTCTCTTGTGAGGAAGAAGGGGTGGCCATCATCTTTTTAATCCATCCAATTCTGGAGGTAGGTGGTGTTGTTAACTTGCGTACTTTTTCTGGTGGAGTTTGAAACCCTTCCTCTTCTTCTCCTTTTTCTGTCTTGGTCACGGGTACTGGTGGTACTGGTACTGGCACTGGTGATGGTGCTGGACTTTTCATCAAGGTCTTAAAATCTTTCAGAGTGGGTAGAGCTGTTTCGTCTAAAGCTTTCTGGTGAAAGAGTTGCAGTCGTTGCAAGAGTTGACCGTACTTTTGCGATTTTTCTGTTTCGGACAAATCTTGGCGATCCATCAAGGACTGCAATTCGTGTTGTAACTGGGACATCTCGCTCAAATGGGGATTGGGAGGTAAATGCGGGGTGCGTTGTTCTTGCCACCGATGGTATTCCATCCATCGTTTGTAAGGCACTAAAGCTAGTTTTCGTCCTTCCATGGGGTTGTCAGGGGTCGATTCTGAGATCTTGGGACTTCCGAAGGCCTTTTTATCTTGCTCCCACCAGTCCTCCCAACATGGTTCCCAAGACTCCTTTCAGTATGGGGCCTAACAAGAGAGGTAAAATACCTCCACGTTGCACTAACATCTTCTTTTTTTGACGAATGGGAATTTTCTTTCGAACCATTTGGCGAAGAACGTGACGATGTTTGCTTAAGCATTGTTTTAGGTGTTTGGACAAAGGTATCGTGCCTTTCAAAACGTTCAAACAACATTCGCACACGGTATCGATGACCTCTTTGGAGGCCGTTTGAATGAGTTTTTTTCGTAGGGGTGGAGAAGCTTTGGACAGGACAGATAACATATCCCCATGTTTGGCTAAACGTGGTGGCAGTCCTTTCCTTTTCTTTCCTTGGGGTTTTCTGGAGGGTGACATCTTTGAGTCTTCAGGAGCACCGAAAAAACACTGATACCCTACTTGGTCACAGGCCTTTTTTATACTGGAACGCGTCGCCACTGATTGTCTTTACGTCGTATCAGTTTGAGGACAGGCATGACACGTCGTGCAGGGGTACGCAACGGACTAAATCGAGCCAGTTCTTGCTTGGACAAATCCAGTAAACTTTGTAACATGCCCGATCTTTCTTGAACTTTGATTTTGGGAGAAGGTACTTTGTGAGCAGCAGCCACTGCCACTAAATTGGAAGGTCCTGCCACTGGGGAAGTTCTTTTGGGGGTCATCAACGGAGAAGTTCTTGGTGTGATCAACGTCTCCAAGTACTCTTCAGTTCTGGGTGTCATTAACGGAGAAGTGGACAAACGTGAAGCTGCCGGAGACGCAGTCACCGCTGTGGCAGGTCGTGGTTTGAGAGTGTAAGGTTGCGTCCTGGCCGAAGTGCCTCTCTTGCGACTAGTTTTCTGTGGACTTTTCTTTTTCTGGGGGCTTCTTTTCTTTTTACGGGGTGGTGTCTGGTCGGAGGAGGGTCCTGCCACTGGAGAAGTTCTCCTTGGGGACCTGGTCTTTTTCTTCTTGGGGCTTCGTTGGACTTTTGTCTTGGGTATAACTTTGGGGGCATTAGGATCCCATCTTAAGAGTGAGCGAATGATGACCCCTCCTAGAGTACCGCTCCCTCCAGGTTTCAAAATGATTTGTTTTTTGGTTTGAGTGTCGATGCGGAGATCGACCAGTTGGACCAAAGCGACTTTGTTTCGATCGAAAAAGCGTTTGGTTTGATGAGGAATCTGAATGATTCCTTGGAGTAATTGACGTGCCGTCACCGTGAACCATCGTAAGACTTCTTTGAGACTAGCTTCTAAGACACGAGCTCGTGTTTGTGGATCTTTTTCTCGACTGATGCCATACAAGGCACGAATCAATTTGACGGGAAGATGCGACTGAAGAGACGTCATGTTCGCACTGAGAGTGAGACAGACGAAAAAGGGTCTGAGGTTTTTATAGATTTTTTTATGGGGAATGAAATGAACTCGAGGACGGAGACGTGTACAGGACAGGCCCTCCGTCTTGGCACCAGTGGTGAAACAAGTGGGTACGAAATCGCAAATCCTCGGGAGTCGTAGGTTTCAAATCGACGAGTAAATAGGCGTGTGGAGTTTGAGTGGCATCGTCGTACGCCTGAGTCAGCCAAGGCGTTCCTAACTGTTTGGCTAAGACTTGCACTTGCGATTTATCTCGAGGGCTTTTAAACAAGACCACGTAATGCGCATTGAGACTGATGGTGCGATGGGCTTTACTTTGTTGAAACAAATTTTGGGTGATGTAAACGACACTGGCATTACGGTGATGCCCTTTGCGCGTGAACCACAGTTTAATTTCTTCTTCGTCTTCTCCTAACATGTCGTCGAAAATGACCAAATGGGTTAGACGGGAGTCAGAGACGATGCCGTCGTCTTCTTTAGGAATGCCTTCCACAAACACGATGGAATCGCCTTGACTTTCTCGCAAGAGGCTGTACGCCGATTGCCACTCTTTGTAACATCACACGATTCGTTCAGGGGGTCGATCGATCAAATGATGTTTATGTTCGATCAAACGTTTGACGAATTCGGTTTTGCCTGAACCGCTAGGTCCAGCAATGAGCATGTTAAAGGGATGGCGAAGATACAAAGCCTCCCAACTGGCACGATCTAAGTGTTCGTCGATGACTTTGACAGTAGAGGAAGAGGGAGCAGAGACAGCAGAGGTAGCCATGGTATGAGAAATGTCACTTGTGACACGAAAAACAAACAAGACAAGAGTTTATATACTTTTTCAGAACACGTTTATTGAATGTTTCAAACATGAATACGAAAGACAAAAATGCATAAAAAGCCAAAGGCTTAAGTACAAGAATAAAAGGCACATGATAACCATGAACGTGGAATAAACACAAGTGTCTGTACAACATGTTTTGGGTAAAGTTCTAACCAGTTCTATAGTAGGGGTAAGGTCACACAAGTGTCCTCCCGAAAGGGTCTTTCAGGCCTGTCCACGACAGTCCTGTCCTGAGTGACGGGCTCTTCAGGCACCGTCACTAACACAGGTTGAAAAGTAACTTTTTTCCTTGAATAACTCTCGTGCATACTGGGCCACCTCTTGTGTCCAAGCCTCAAAACCCTGGTCTCGGTGATGTCCAACATTTGACTCCTAACCAATCTGGTTTCTTCTTCGTCAATGACATGGTAAGTTACTTCAATGAACAATGAACTATCGATCTTGCCTAGGGTTCCTTTTCATATACAGACCAATACCGACGTGACCGTACGGTAAGGTGAAATGATTGGGAAGTTTAACTCGCTTCTGGTACACCATTTGATAGATTTTTTCCAAGGGCCGACTGACGATGTGATGAGTGGGTAAACGTACAATCTTGTTCGGTTGATAGGTGGTCACTTTAAAGTTTCCATCCTCTCCCGATTGCAAGGCTTCTTTCAATACCCCAAAATTGACCACTCGACTGGTACGATAATTCAGAGTCAGTCCTTTCACTTTGCACGTCGTGTGCACTTCTCCTTGTTTGTCCCGGTATTCGTAGCCGTAATTTTTGGGACCACCACTGACGAAACTTAGAATCTTGTCGTCGGGATGCTCGTCTGTCCAGGCTCCTAAACGGTCTCCTTCGATGTCAGGGTGCTGTTGAATCGGGTGATGGATGTAAATGCAACTGTCCGTGTCAAAGTACAGAACGCGTTCTTCTAACAGTTCTAAAGCTTCGTACAATTTTAAGCGAGCATGAGCTGTCACGTAAGCCGCAATGATGACATTTCCAAAAGGGTCGTCTTGTACAAAGTCCAGATCTTCTTCGTAATTGACCAAGATCAAATCCTCTCGAACGACGTCCACGTGTTTCATGTATTTGTTTTTGTCGTGAATCATCTGAAAGTAGCGGGAAGGTTGTGTCAAATATTCCGTCTTGGGTAAACACGGTCGTTGTGCCATTTTACCCCACAAGCAATTTAACATCACTTTGGCAAACGATCGCCTGCCTTCGTTTTTTTCGATGTGGTCTAAAGAGATGCCTTCTTGTGCGTAGTATTTCTCTTTGAATTGTATTTGGTCTTCGGGAGTGTGACACCAGGAAGGATAGCCGCTGGCTTCTTGTTTCAGTTTCAAAAAGGCAACCACGTAGTCGGCGAAAATACCTTTCTGAGTAGGGTCACCCTTGTGGTACTGTTGTGTCTTGGGAAAGTGGCAAATTTCGTACACTTCTAACAGTTGGTATCCCATGTCCAGAGCTTTGAACAATTCCACGCTGACCCAGGTTCCCGTCAAGGCACGTTCTTCCTGGCTGTGATGGCAAGGTTGGTCCTGGTTGCACGTTTCGGCACAAGTACGGCACAATGGAAACATCAGTTTGCCTTGACAATGGTGAGGTAAGACGGGATGGTATAGGTTCGTGGGAGGCAAAACTTTACACTTGATCAAGCCTTGGTATTGTCGAATGTTTTTCAGGTCGATGTGTTCCGTGAACAATTGCGGGTGCCCTACAGGAAAGCGACAATATTTGCACACGTAGGGATACAGCGAACACACGTCCAAGTATTTGATTTCTTCTCCTTTCTCTTCGTCGGCTTGGTACAGCAAACAGGTGGCATTGGTCCTTCCTCCGTACAAACTATCCCTCGGGTTCAGCGGGTCCATGAACTGGTAACTTTCCACGAGGCGTTTAAACTCGGGATCGGTTTTCAAACGGTGATCGTACTCGTGTTCCCACATTTCCACCACTTGGTATCCTTGCTGTTCTAACTTTAGGCGTCGCTGACAAGTGTCCTGGTACAAGTCTTCCATGGTTCGTTGCAAAAACTGATTTTTAGTGTCACGGTCAGGGTAACAGACGGGACATCCGTGAAATAAGCAACCGTTAAACTCGTACACGATCTTGGGGTTTTCTAAGTCCCAGCCATCTACCGAATACGTTCCGATGGTCTTTTCGCCTCCTCCGTTGCGGGCATGCTGAATCTATTTGTCTTCCTTGTCGCACAAGTAATGTAACCAACGTAGGGCTTTGACCGAGTATTGACGCTTGACATAGTGGGTCGTTTGAGGACTGATGACAGCCACGGTGTTTTCAGGCATGAATCGTTGGCGGTACACTAAGGAACACGCTTTGGCATTGGTGCAAGCTTCTTTCAAAGGATCGACCCCTCCGTGTTCCATGAACAGTTCTCGAAATTTTCCACAGCAACGTCGTAAAATGTCCACGTCGGAACGACAATACTTTAACATTTCTTCCTGAAAGTCGAAAGGGTCCGAGGCGTGAGCTTGGTGCCAAGCGTAGAAAGCTTCTCGTTGTTCGGTACGCATGTTGTCGGGGTCGTAATAATGAGACTCAGGCAAATGGGGTGGAACAGCATGTTGATTGGCTTCCGTATTGAAAAAGTGTGGAAAGTACCCTTTAGCCATTTCCGCCATTCCAAACGTTTTAGGCATTCGGCTCAAAGGCATGGCCAAGTAACTCATCGAATCTTTAAACTGTACTTGTCCCACTTGCATGAAAATGATTTTGGCTCCGTTCAAAATCACTTTAGGACGTTCGGTGCCATGTTCCGTATAGTACCTCAAAAGAAACTGTCCATCGTATCCTGAGAAATTGTGAGCCATCACCGTGGCATGACGATGACAATCTCCGTAACGTTCGATGTCCTCTTGGCTCCACGTCTTGTCGATGGGGTCTAAGACCCATTGGGCAAAATCGGCTAACGTGTTTGGTCCCCGAAAGATTTTTTCACGTCCTCCAAGAATCTTGCTGCAGTGAGGGCAATGACTGAAGATAGGTTCTTGAATGCACTTCTCGCACGCTCGATGAGCCATGCAGAAATTAGGGATGTGAATGCCAGTCTCTTGCATGCATTCGAAATCGAAAAAGATGAAATTGCCTTTCTTCTTGTGACCGTCCTCTTTCTCTGGTGGGGGTTGGTATTTTTGCACGTAACATTCGTGTTCCAAGTCCACGATGTGGTGACAAATGTGACATTTTTTCTTTCCTCGACATACGTGTGCCTTGGCATTGTTGGTAAGTATGCCTTGTCCACACGTAGGGCACAATCTCAGGAGTTGACAAGCACATTTCTTCTGTGAACCTTGTGTTTTCAAATGTTGCTGGTAACAGGCAGGGCTGACAAACGTGCGCCGACAAGTCGAACAAGGCACTGGTTCTTCGCTCAGACAGGGTGGAGAGGCCAAACATCCTGGGCATTTCAATCCACAATGCTTGTGTTGCTCTCGATTGTTATAACCATAATCACATTTCTCACAATAATAACCGTATCCCAGGAATCCGGTGATACTGGTAATGGTATTGAAATGGTCATCGTGATGATAAACATGAATGTATTTTCCGTCCTTAAAATCCTGGCCTCGAAACAACAGAGATCCGCGCATTTCTTGAGGGTGCACTTTCAAGGTGTAGCGTGGAGCTAGGGCATCTTGCAATTTTTGCATCTCAGGAATGCCACAGGGTGTGTCTTTGGACAGGCCAGCTTGTTGCAACAGGAGTTCTGCTTCGTTTCGTTGTTTGGCTCAATCGGATCGTTGAATAGTGTTCCAGGTTCTTTTCCATTCTGCCGTGTCGTTCTTGTTGGCATAGGTTCGTCCCACCACGATGGCGCGGGCTAAACACATCTGGTCTTGAGGATTGTGAATTTGGACAAGACTACGCTTAATGCTGCGAAGCTCGTTCACCAATAACATCTTTTTGCGTCCTGTCCCTTGAGGAAGAGAGACGTGGGCCATTTTCAGTGTGGCTTTACCATCGGTGATGTCAAACTGGTCATTAGATTGTTGTACGTGTTGAATCTTGTCCATGATTTTGGAAGGGGTTAGTTCTGCAGGTCTGCTAAACTCGATCCAAACAGGGGATTTCAAACCGTTGTGATCTATGGATAGTGTCAAGCGATCGTGTTCTTTGGGTTGACATTGTCGCTTGAGTGCGGTGAGCAAAGAATCCCACATCTCGGTGATGAACCCTTCTGCTTTCTCCAAGGGTACGTCGGCCTTGAAATCTTTAAACTTCACCGTGTAGGTGTAAGCCGTGGTTCTAAATTTTCTAGAGGAGCGCTTTTCCGTCTCTCGAATGGAATAGTATTTTTCAGGGTTGACTAAGGGTGACGAACTTGGTTTAGAGGTTTCAAATTCTGGTTCACTCATGTCCTCTTCAAAATCACTGGCATGAATCTGTGCCAAGATTTCAGCCCTGGTACGAGGCGATAGATCACGTTTCTGCCTCTTACTTTCTTCTTCTTCTTTCTTCTCGAATGAATGGGATCGTTTCATCTTGAGTGCAAAACGTCAAATGACTCAAGTTTAAACACCATAGACTAATTTATAGTCTTGGCAAACCAGTGTATATAAAAAGGGTGTGTGTCTTGTCCTTTCACTATTCATTTCACTCTCAAGCTGAGCACAACGATGGAAGAGACTACCCAGATGGAACGTTTCGTCAGAGCTTTGCGAGGGGTCATTAGAAAATTCTCTTCAGACCAGCCGACAGACTACTCTCCTTCCTTTCGAGATAAAAGTCAAGATACTTGCTATATCTGTCAGAAGAAAGGGCATTGGTCTTCAGAGTGTCCAGACCGTCAAAAAAGAACAAAAACAGGGGCTAAAAAAGACAAAAGTCAAGATACCTGTTATTATTGTAAAGAAAAAGGACATTGGTCTCCAGATTGCCCAAAAAAGAAACAAGAGGAGTCAAAAGAAAAGAAGGATTCTTCAAAAGAAGAGAGGGATTCTTCGGAAGAAGAGAGGGATTCTTCGGAAGAAGAGAGGGATTCTTCAGAGGAAGAAGAGGAAGAAAGAAGACAATTCTATTTAAAAGAGGCAAAGAAACAGGAGAAGAAAAGAAGAAGGGAAGAAAATGAGGGAAAAACGGTGAAGAAATTAAAAAAACAGAGAGACTAAATAATGAAAAAGATGAAGTGTACGAACTTTTTAAAGTGTTCTGTGGTGAATTGTGAATTGGATTGTAAAAAAATGGATAAAAGAATACATGAATGATATAAGGTAAGTGTCTTTGAGTTTTGATTTTAAAATAAGAAGCTAACCTCACGCACTCATACACAGACACATACTATAAGGGTAAAATGGGTGGGTTTATTTTTGAGTTATTGGGAAATTGAAATTGTATTTCTTTTCGAGAAATGTGGGTGGCCCTGAAAAGGGCCTTTTTTCTTTATGGTGTAGGAGTGAGTTTAACCAATCAACTTTAACTGCCTTAAGCCTTTGCCACGGCCAAGGCCTACTTCTGATGATTGGGTTGAAATCACTAAGGGTGGTACGACAGGCTTAGTCACAGGGTTGGCGTGTTTAGCTCGGGAAGGTCGTATTCTCTTCGGTCGTGATAAAGAAGTCTGATACATTTGTTTCAGTCTTCTTAACTCCGCTAAAATGTCCAACAGTACCGTAGCCGTTTGATTTTCACCCTCTTGTTTCTTTGCTGCTACTTCTTCTTGCTGTTGTTGCTGTTGTTTTTTTCTTACCTCTTCTTGTTGCTGTTGCTGTTGCTGTAGGAGAAAAGCTTGTTCCGCTTCCTTTTGTCGTTGCATAAATTTCTCCAATTCTTCTTTCTGTCTCTGTCTAAAATTCTCCACTTGCGGTAATGAAGAATGAGACGAAGGTTCCGGAACAAATTCTTGCGAGGTAAGAAAATCCACAAAATCCCAATGTACCTCTTCTGAAAGTAAGTCCGGGTTCCCTTGGGCAGTCTCCCCTGCTGGTGCACCCCAATGGATCGTTTTCTGAGTTTCCGTCATGTTGAATCACTGTCGCATAGATTGACTGCACACAAGCGCTAGCGAATCTAGATAGACCAACTGACGTCACAAACTACTCTCTTCGGATTGGATGCGGGCTGACTGAATTTTGCAACGCGTGTTTGGATTGGTGAATGAACTCAATCCGTTTCAGTCCTGCCTCTACCTATAAATAAGCGCAGTTCAGTGCATTTATTCACCTGTTCTCGTCGCTTCAAGATGTGGACCGATGTGCAATCTTCTACGCTTGTGTCTTCCATGATGTTCCGGACGGTCATACCCATGTATGTCCGATCCAAGTGGGCCGTTGTCCACAGGACAAACACCAGCCTGTGGATACGTAGGATCTACGTAGAAAGACAAGGATGCCTGAAAAGAGTGCTGATTTACGGACCAACAGTGAGACGTAGCCTAAGGACAAGAAGAAGACCAATGCGGTACCATTTATGTTAATGAATACATTAACATAAACCCAAAGGCCCTTTTCAGGGCCAGCCATATTTCTCGAAAAGAGATAGCCTTTCCATTGCCTACCCCTTTTTTTTAAATTTAAATTTAAATTTAAATTTAAAAAAACTTTTAAAAAAAAAAAAAAAATCCCAAAAGCCCAAACTCTATTCCCCATGTTAATTTCCTTTGTCCCTAGACAGACCCAAACTCTATGTTAAATTCCCATTGTCCCTAAAGTGGCCCAGCGTTTTTCTCCATGTTAAATTTCCATTGTACGTATATTGTCCCATGATTTTTCTCCATGTTAAATCCCCTTGTACGTATATTGACCCACGATTTTTCGCCATGTTAAATTTCCATTGTACGTATATTGTCCCAGGGGTCTCCGTAATGCTAATTCCCATTGTACGTATAGTATCCCACTTAACTACTACCATGACATAACCAACCCAACGAACATAACCATGTCATGCACTGAGATAAGGCATGAATACTTCAGTTTCATTCAGTCACCAGCCATATCTTCGTTGAATTCAGCCATGCCATTCTCTGACCTAACCATGTAATGGCAGCGAAAGAGTTTGTTTCCGGGGCTTATGTTTTTTTAGACTCTCATTAGTTTAGGATCCAAGGCGTGATGTTCTTAATGGCACCCCTACCTTATTACAGAGAACACTTTTTATATTAGTTGAATAACATCCTTCTTATCATCCACCCCTCCAAAGTATAAGCTTTGGGAATAATTCCCTTGGTTGCACCAAGCTTGTATGTTTACAGTAAATATGAAACCGGACCTACTCAGTGCTTGCTGGATGTAGACGCTATGGAAACTCACTCTGGATAGCGGCTGATGACGATTAGAGCACAACTTAACAGATGATCATTGCTGGATAACCTGTAATCACTGCAATCAGGGACATTTAAAACTGCCAAGCACACCCGTCATGACTTGCTGTAACTGTTACATTAATCTACAATAGGTATAAACCACAACGTCCTAATCTATGGTATCAAATCGTATAACTAAGAGTTTACATGATTAATACATTCAAATGAAAAATTTATAATGTTCACATAGGAAGAAGATTTTAATTTAACAAATACAAATGGCTCACATGAGGGAGAAATATCTGAATCCAAAGTCAAAGATTGTAAAGCACACATACAATAAGCGACAATAATCAAATACCAGATAATTATACAGGTCAATCATACAGTTTGAATCACATATATATAATATTAATTATTCAGTACTTGTGTGGCTGTAACAGGAAGGCATTGTTTGGAAATCATCAGGGAAAGAGTAATAATTATAACAGAAAAAAGATAAATATATTTCATTCAACCAGTTTGTCATAGTTAATAGCTTCGGGAGGCAGGAGAAGTAATAACCGTTTCAAGGACAATGAAATTTGTAGCTAGTTTTAGATTCATGGACAGTCAAACAGCTGGATACATATTTTAGTAATGAAATATTGACAGAAACACTGAAACAGTTTACCAAACATGCAGTCATAGTTAGTTAAACACTATTACCAACATTAATACACAGCCTGCCTTGAAACGTTTAACAAAATAAGCATGCCAGTGGTAGAAAATATATGTATCACTTAATGACTGGAACATGTATCATGGAGATTATCACTGTGCCTATAATGTTATAAACATTTATACCTTGAAATAATTTTAGAGCTACATAATTATGTCATCCATGTAATAGAATTTGCAAAGAAAACCCTGATCATGTATTATAGTGGATCACTAATATTTCGTGATGAAATTTTAAAGACATCAAAATATTAATTTAGAACTGTACACATATTGTGACGTGACGTGGAGGAATTAGGAAACTCGAATCTTCCAAGCATGTTTTCTAGTTTTTTTAAGTAGCAAATTAGTATCTTGCATAATTAATAATGTGTAATAGGTTTTCATCTTATTTAAAATTTTGAACTAAATCAGTGATTATATCCTATGTTTCATTTTTCAGTTTTATTCATATAATGTCTTTCCTCCAAGTTCCAAAAATATTTATTTCATTTTGCCCCTTTTTCTGTCTATGTACTTTGAATCTTACAATCATCCCTTTTGTTTCTCTTTCATGCTTCTTTCGGCCGAATTTTCAACTTTTCACGCTTGCCCGAGGCTAATGTATTTTTAATACATTTTCTAAATGTCCAGTTTACTTCAACAATTGTTTCGTCCAATATCTTTCCCTTTTTCCATGTGAAGAATGTTCTAATATGAATCCGCTAATTCCTAATAAAAGGATGTCCTAGAATAATTGATCAGCCGTATTATTATTATTATCATTATTATAGTTGTAGTTGTAGTACAAAGTAAATGTATTTCTTATAAAGTTTGTATTGCTTTTTCTACATAAACGTCGTATTTTAACAACGAGTTATTAAATTATAAGAACCTCTTTCTTTTAAAATTGTGTAAATTGAAAGGCGAAAAGCGGCCAGGTATGGTCAGACTTCTATTTGAGACGTATGTATACATTCTTACAATCAATAAAACGTAAACCTACTTCATTTATCAAGAAAAGGATTTTTCTGAATCCAATTATACTCTTTGATCTCAAAATTATTTCTTTACGGATCGCAGAGATGCAATTGGTTTTGCAGTTCCAGTATTCAGTCCTTTACTTGCCGGTTATTTATTGTTATGTAGTTAAACTTTCACAATCTTGATCTAAATTCCAGTTTGTACAGATATATATATATATATATATATATATATATATATATATATATATATATATATATATATATATATATATATATATAATCCATTTAAATATGTATGTTTGAAAACGAAAACATAGTTCACCTGCCAATGCCGATAAATAATTAAAGTTTGATAAATAAACCAAGGGTTTACAAATGAACCAAGACTAAACAAAATATATTCGTTTATGAAGATGAATTTGTTTATTAGCATGACAACTTAGCACACGCCTAGAACCAAGAATTAAATTTTGAACTTTTCAACAAATACTCAAAAACTATTCAGAAATTGTCTATCGCTTCACTTCCATTATACACTACTAGTATCTCATCAAAGAAATTTTTGATAGTACTACACGAGCAAGTCAGTTTGCATGATGGGTAAATAACCACGATGAATATGTCAAGTTGCTGTATTGTGAACAGTTTAATCAAATCTCCTTATTCCCGTTAACAAAGCCATCCCGGTCGACTAACCTTTAGTACTAAATTTCTCAAACAGGAACTGTGTTTTCAACAATAAATTTTACTGAGTTTAAATCTCACAGTCTCAGCCGCACTTTGGCCGACAAGGGGAACTAATATTTCTCCCACTTGATGTATGCTGTTTTATCAGATCATTCTCAATTCGTTGCAAGGAGCTCGGCTAGCCAATTATGGTAGGGTACTATGGTACTGCCGGGGAGAGATTCCTTTTACGTCTGCTAAATATGATTTACTTTATTTCTTCTCACTTCTCCCTCTGACTCTCGGGGCAGCTGTGGTAGCACAGATTGCAGAGTTTTTATCTGAAACAAAATCATGGACTTAGACTCTTGCTGGGTGCATTTAGAACGCACTCTTTAGAAAGTCTACATCTTGAGGCAAATGAATTATTACTTATTTCAGAGGAACGCAACCTTCTATATAGCATGCTACCAAACTATCATCGAACCCATTTTGATCCCGCATATGGTGCAGCCTTTGGGTCCAGATATCATACTTTATACGTTCAGAAACAGAAACTTCATTCCCCTTTTCGGAATACAGATTCTTCCTCAACTTAAAACAGCAGCAATCATACAATTTAGGAAAAGTATTCTGAACTGTTGGTTTCCTGTTCACAATGGAATAAAGGGTAATGAGAATGCAGATAAAGCATCCAAAGACATATACTGAATTCAGATATTGTACAAATCAGCATTAAAGTCATGACAAAATAAATGGAATATCAATTCAGCAAGCAAATTTCAGAATGCTAAACCCACTATTGGGGAGTGACGTTCCGGTACAGAATAAAATGGAAGGATGTGATCGTAATGTGCCACTCACGCATCGAATCCACATACTTGACTTATGCATACTTAAAGAAGGGTTGTCTTTTGCTGGAATGAAATTCATGCTTTTGTCATCTGACATTAGATCACATTCTGGTTGCGAGTGTCGACTTATATCCTGTGATACAGGACGATTACAACATGACATGCATGAATAATAAAAACCAGAGGAATCTTGGACATATCAAAGGAATGCAGTTTATACAAATAAATTATGTTTATGGACTTTACATCCGATCCCTTTATATGCCTCTTTTCTGGGGAGGTGTCTTGAAGCAATGCTTACATACATACATACTGCAGATTTGCATAATTGCAGGTATTGAGATATTTCGTTTTGTCAATACAGTAGCTGACACAGTATTACTATTGTATTTTTGTCAATTTTCTGTTCTATTTTATGATCTTGTATTATTATAAATTTGTTTAATCTGATGTAATCTCTTTTTAAGAGGAAATAAAATCAGTCAGTCAGTCAGTCAGTCAGTCATACATACATATATACATACATGCATACATACTGTGCTACACCTGCCTCAATATATTGGATGGGTGTTGTTCCTCGAAATAAATCATACATTGTTAACTTCCGAGTATCTGCTTTAAAGACACATTTTTGTACTAAATGATCATTTAATCTTACTCTAGTCTTTACATGCTTAAAGGAATCTTAGTGTAATATGTGTTTGTTTCTTCAGCTAAGATTACTGCACTGTTTTGAAATACATTTGAAGGACTCGTACAGTACATGCTTTATTTAGTATCCTAATGCTACCGGGATATAATTTCTTTTCTAATTATTTGCAGATGATATCCATTTCTCTCCGCGCATGGTCTCCATCATTTGCTCTTAGCCTAGAATTAAGTGAAAACATTTGATTCTCTGTGTGATATTTACGATAATTACATCTATGAGCTTTGTAATACATCTTTGCTAGGTTGACAATAGCACCAATTATATATTTAATTTACCCGCTTTAAGGCAGTTTTGGGAATAATTTGTTCTTTCTTTCTTCTAATGTGTACCTCTTGTATGTAGATTTCCTCTACATTCAAACATGAAGGAATCAATAAGTTACCGTGGCTCTTTTCGTTAGTGAGTTTTTCCTGTTGTTTTTATAAATGTATAAGTTGTTTCTTCGCCCGATAAAGAAAACGTTTAGCTCCAGAGCAGGAAAACTGTTTTACATTTGCTCCGTTGTCAATTCATTTACCACACCATGTTTTTTTATAGTTATCCAGCTCCTAGAGTAAGCGTTTCCTGCAGAACAGGTTATATATGTATATATAGTCAGTTCATCATTGAAATTGCCTAAGTTTTTTTAAGAATGCATTAAACCAGTTTACTGAGGTGAAATTGCCTATTATATAGCCCTTCGATAAAGGAATCATACCTTACACTCGTGATTACATAGACAGTTCCTTTATAGATATTGCTAGTTGTCTCAGTGAACCGTGGCACATGTTGTTAGATAGCTATATTCTTGACGAAATCTAGAATACTTCTCTCAGACATTCAATTAGTGACGAGAGAGAAATATTAGATGGGGAAATAAAGTTCTGGGAAGATCAAATAATGGTAGGGAAGAAAAAAGAATATGACGATACCAGTGAATGGGAGGACATAAAGAGATGAACGGATGAGCAGAGAAAAGCAATGAGAAATAAAGAAAATGAGGAAGATAACAGAAGACATAACTGTAGTGATGAGTGAAAGGGAAGAATACAGGAAGGAGTTGAGACTAATAGGAAAAAGGAAAAATCTGTGACGGTAGTAATCTTCAGATCGCTGTGTGAAATAGCATTGTATCTTTTCAAAACACTGTTGTATAATACTAAGGATTAATTGGATAATTGTTGGCATTTCACACGAATTGACTATTGGATGAGAAAAGGGAGACTGGAACATATGTCCAATGAGCTGCTTTGAGTTGCTCACGTTGGTGTACTTTGGAGCCAAATTGACTGCAACAACTATCGACATAAACTTAGTGCTACAATCGAATAAAACAAAAAGACATCTATGAGAACGAATGCTCGGGACATCTGATTAATAATATAAGGGGTATTTATTTCGTTCGATGACTTACCGCACACCGTATAATTAAAATAAGTCTGATTCTGTGGTAAGATTTAGACACCGCGGCTTATGTAGTAAAGGATGAAATTGCTGCGTAATGGAGGCATTTACATGAAGTATGGAAGCATACTTCAGTTCTTCTGCGTTACTTAATGATAATTAATTGATCGGATAATAGTTCAGGTGATGCACAAAAGTAAGACTTACTGAGAAGTTTACATCTCACCTGTTTCTCCTGGACATATTCCAAATACACAGCAAGTTTACAACAGAACAATAAGTCACTGTTACCAGATCTTAAAAAAGTAAATATTAGGCAGCAAATAAATACCCGTGTCAGATTTTATGAGTTTACATTGAAAAGTATACTGAAAATAGAGCAATGGGCAAACCTATATTAAATGTAGCGTAAAATGTAGAGAGTTTCTATTTCAAAGACTTGACGTAATAGCTGAATCGTGAAAGAATATCATTTATTTTGCTTTGGCTCATGGTCAATACACTCATCAAGTTTCTTGAGTGCACATGTAATAGTGGCAGAGAAACCACGGTATCATCAAATTATTTATGTCGATGATAACACCAACTTCTTGCAGCAAAAGCGGTCATGGATAAACACTTGTCCCTCGGATTTACATTCAAAGTCAGACCTAAACTGGCATGAAAATAAAACAATAGCTTCTATAATATTTTTTCGAATTCGCTGAATACAGATTGACGTACACTGTATATATTTGATGCCCACTACATCAAACAGATATGTAAAACTAATATTGTCACAAAATGTTGTCAATATCTTTAATTCGGTTATTTCTTACTCGCACACATGCCCATACAAGTGACCTATGATCCTCACATAGCAAACGTTCACTTTGTTCCCTTGATCAAAACTTATTCTTCAATTGGGTTTGTATCATGAAAAACATGGAACAAATAAATATGTTTTGATACCTATTTTAAGTAACTGTAAGTATGAAACGATGTGTCCAAAAGGTTGCAAACCTTATTTATAGGGACTATGTACACGCATTGATTGATAGAAATAATCAAGTTATCTTGTGTCCCTTTTTAATATCACAGAGTGGTTCAAGTGTCACCGTGTAATATCCTGGAATCACGGTTCTAGAAACGAAAAAAACAACTAACTACGTTTACATAGAAAAGAAAGTTGATATCATTAATTATTTACAGAAGCAAGGTTATTGGACAATGCAGAATTAGCCCAACTATGCAAATAGGTTTCCGTATATAAAAAACGTAGTGTCAGGAACAGGTAAATCGCTTAATTTAAAAGCACTCTGTTTAGGCACCTGCTTTCTTGATACGGATTCTTATAATTGCTTGATTTATATAAATGGGCAGTTTATAACCAGATTTCTTATCTGAGATTCACACAGAATAGCTGGCTTTAAGTGCATGTTTTTGCAATAATCATATTTAAATAATAATATCCCATAGCCAATCCACAGCCACATCCTGTGGCAAAATTACGGGTTATATCAATCTGTTCTTCCTAGACCTTATATTTTAAATCTATGAAACCATTGTGTATAATATCTCAAGACGACAGCAACAACGAAATCTAAACGGATATGATTTTAGATTCAGAATCCCTATCATCATAAATTAATAGTCAGTAGGATTTAAGTAGGTAGCACTTTTCACACGAAACACGGATCCTTCACATATATCTCTTACAGACAGTGTTCTTTTGTGCTCATTAGATCTATTATTACTGGCCATTGCAATACAGATAAATCAGTGTTTGTTTATTTTATTGTTGGTTTGATGCAGACTGTGTGGGATGGGAGTGCGATCGGTCTTTGTGTAATGCAGTTGCGAAAGACATGATTTGTATTGTTAGATGTACCGGCAGGTCATTATTTATATATTGAGAATTATGTACGGAATATAAGTGATACTTCTGATGTAGTTGTTTATTCATATCTAGCATGAAGCAAATGTCAATTGTTACTGCTTGACTCAACTTGAGACCAATTGTACTGAGTCAAAGTGTAGTCCATTATAATGTGAGATCGGGGATTCTCTTGTCAGAGCTTCTCATGACAAAATAATTAGTCTCTATTTCATTTATATACAGATCATGACTGTTGTCTGTAGTTATACATATAATACATATGGAAAATGCTGAATAATGCATCTGCAATTGAAGAACAATACCTCTAATAAAACACATTTGTTATTTCCAGGAAATTACGTGTTTCTTGCAAATAATTATGTGCCATCTAAACCAAAAGCAGTTATGAAAACTCATAGGGGAAAACCAACGGTAGTATCTGCGTCATGTTATACAATCTTTTCTTGTAATAATGTATCCATGCGGGGTACAGAAATTAACACACTACTTTCTAAGTAGTATTTTGTATAAATTAATAATTGTTATGTTCTGTATATATCATGTCTGTATGAAAGACACACATGGGGTTTTTGCATGCTGCTAATTTGCAATTTCCGCTTATGTGTTGTTCTCCTTTTTTTCAGTGGAGGCAGTGGGGCTTCATTTTATTATGTTTTCTGTTGACTGCTTAATCATTTCGTCAGTCCACTATTTAATGAGACCCAGGCGGATGTATGCGCAAGTAGACGTATGATTGGTTATAACCGACGATTTGGAGCTACGTCGAGTCAAAACAAGAATTTATCTATCTATCAATCTATCTATCTACCTATCTATCTATCTATCTATCTATCTATCTATCTATCTGTCTATCTATCTGTCTGTCTGTCTGTCTATACACACAGATATATATATATATATATATATATATATATATATATATATATATATATATATATATATATATAATTCTTTCATTAGTGGTAAGATGCCGCTGATAAGACTGTTGTATCATTTTTTTCATTGCTGTGGCTTTATGCAAGACTATTCTCCATCAACCCGTATTACAAGACATCTTAGCTCGGTAGTTTTAAGTTCTACAGGATTTGTTTCGCTTTTCTGCCCCCAATCGTCTCTGCATTATAGACATTGTCCTTTTCCTTATTAAATCATATATTTATTGCAAGTGACAATGTTTCTCACCCACATTATACTCACAATGGGTTACTGCAAACACAGCATGGTTATTACTTATGATAATTTACCCTATTTACTAGTCCCTTGCTTTGATTAGCAATGGTAGCGTTTCTCTTTGTTTCTGTCTTTCTTTGCAAGACTATGTCATCCCCAAGTGCCCTTATAGTACTATTATTCTTTTTGCCGTCATACCCTCCGATATCTTTCCTTTCCTCTCCTGGTATTTTCTTGTAGCTTTTTTGCTGGCATTCATTTTTCCTTCTTTGAGGGTGCCGTCTTCCCCATTTATCTTAGTGCTTATTTCTGATGAACTCCCCAAAGACCTTCTTGTCTCTGATGAGCCAGGTGTTCATTTTGTCTTTTTGATACAATACCCCATGGATGGATAGGTTTGGATTCTTGCTATTCATTGATTCAATATCGATCTTTGCCGTGGTTACTGTAGCGGTTTCGTGAATAATTGTACCTAATCCTGCTCACTGTAATGGTTTCGTGCCTAATCCAGCCTAATCCTGCTCACTGTAACGGTTTCGTGCCTAATGGTGTAGATATTGGTGGCTGCAAAATCCATTTAGTTTAGAGCCATTCTAACATTATTCGTATCTTTGATCACGCCATGTTGTCTGTTGTTTACCTAAAAACGTTAAATGTGTTTGTAAGCATTAATCTCCTAGACAAACTAAGATTTAATATAGATGGATATAAAATATTTATGCATGTATTGTATAGCCACATGGTGACATTGAACTACACAGCAGCTTTCTACCATTGGTTGCATGAAAGAAATGAACGTTTCGCGTTTAGAAACGTGTAGTATGTTTCGTATGGAAAAGGTAAGGGTATTATAATTAATGGGCATCAAAGTTGTTCTACTTGATGCACTTATACAAGTGTTCAGAGCCGAAGACAGCAAAGGCATAAAACGACCAATACCTGTCTTATCTAAGATAAAAAATATCGTCGAATATTACACTCAGTCACAAGGATCCTACAATAAAAAAATAATCATTTAGAATTCAATTGACTTAGTTGTGAACCTGTGGATTTTTCTTTTTTTTGGGGTCTATTTTATAGAACCAACGCTTTGTGCCTCATGCTGCAGAATTATATTGACATAAAATGGAAAAAATGATACCTGTTGTGAAGTGCTCATGCATAAAACCTGTTTAAAATAGACTACTGTCACAAACACATGCAAGCATGATATTAGAGTCGCATTTTAACACTTAAATTTAAAATTTCCAATTATATCAATACCATGTCAAGTGCTAAAGACATAACAAAGTGCTTCTAATGTTATTGTATGGGCAAAATTAATATCATTCTAGGCCGCCTGTCACGCTCAAAAACGTTGACATTATTTTCTGTCAAGCCTGTTTTAGGGAGACCAACAACCAAGGGCTTGGCGTTAGTTGCAGCATATCACATGTACCTGTAAGTGACAAAATGTAGACCTCATGTACTTTTTGAGACTTTTACAGATTGACAACTCTCTGAAGCATTGCACCGTCATAGTGACAAACTTCCTGAAGGGATATCCAAACTTGTCCATTTCATCCATAATTTCTAATCTAGCTCTAAGTGGCATTTGTGGTTGATTTTTGTTATCAAACATTCTCTGCGGTCAGACGATTTGAAATCAGCCATGCAGTGGAAGTGCAGTTTACACTGTATGACCACTATACCTAAAATATAATACAACATGGCATTTCATAACCGAATCATCAAACTAAGGACGTTCTAGAGGTTAATGATATTGCTTTCAGGGAAAGCACTCACTTACTATTCACAAATAATACACTTCGTTTTCAAACGCACTAATATTCAGTATACTGAAGGACCTGGTTGTATAATTGGAAGCTTAAGGCATGATTGTGGTCTAAGGTTGACATTGCCGGGGTGAGAGTGGGAGACAAGCGCCCCAATCCTCCAAAAATGCCCCATACGGCTTGCGTCTCTGAAAACCTCTGTCAACTAAAATCCAGCTCCTGGCCTTCGCGAGTAGCTTAGATTTGAAGTCCGGCAGACCACGTTTTCCACTAACAGGAGAAGATGTGAAGGCGGGCCACTGGCGCCTTAAAACCAGTTGCTTTGGGTAGATGGGACTCGTAAACCTTGGATGGTAGCTCATCTTGGAGAAGGGAAGCTCCAATTCCAAACCTCTGCTGCCTTGTGGCTATACCCTCTCATGGGAAAGGCTAAAGGAGTAAACCCCGACAAAAAATCCGGACACGGAGTTCCTAAGGTGGTATGACATTGACTTCAACGTCATTCAGGCAACTCCTGCGACGCCGTTGCTGCCAAGCTGTATCGGCATTCGTCGTTCCCTTGGGCCCACCAGCTGCGTGGAGAGGGGGGATCTGCTGCATGGACAACAGCTGATTCTCCATACCACCCTGCCCAGGCTTCATAGCGCCATTGAGGACACTCCAGCGTCTTCGTACGGCGTCGGCACAACACGAGAAGGAGTAGTTTACTGGTTCTAAGTCAAAGCTCGATTGGCATAGAGCTTGGCGCCAGGGGTTACTTCTGACTGTGGGAGAGATCACCAGGTCTCACTGGACAGCTACCGCCGCCTCAAGCTGGGCAGCCCTCAGTCAGTAAGGTACTGCCTGCCATGGCCCGCCTGCTTCACTGGGTGCGTGGAGATTAGAGAAACATCTCGACAAGTGGGCCACAAAACTCCGCACCTGGAAAGAGTGAAAAAAGAAATAAGAAGATTCCAACTCTTCGTTTTGCAACATGGAACATCAGGATCATGTGTCCTGGATTGACCGCTGACCTACAGCAGATCGACGATGCACGAAAGACTTCGTATTTGACAGACAACTCTCTCGACTGAACATCGACATTGCCTGCCTCCAGGAGACCCGACTGGCTGACAGCGGCACCATCAGGGAAGCCAGCTACTCGTTCTTTTGGCAGGGGAAACCCTCGGATGAACCTAGACAGCATGGTGTAGGCTTTGCCGTAAAGAACACGCTAACCGCTTTCATTGAACCTCCATCATCAGGTACAGAGAGAATCCTTGCCCTCCGGCTGTCAACATCCTTAGGCCCGGTCAACATCTTCAGCGTGTACGCCCCAACCCTCTGCTCCACCTACGAGGAGAAAGACGTGTTTTATGAGGCTCTGGATCAGGAAATATCCAGTATCCCCAACAATGAAAGCTTTTACTTACTAGGAGACTTCAATGCTTGAGTGGGAGCTGACCGTGGGGCCTGGTCCACCTGTCTCGGCTTTTACGGAAGGAGCAAGATCAACCAGAATGGTCAGTGACTGCTGCAGATGTGCTGATCCCACAGCCTATGTGTGACCAACACTTTTGTAAATGCAAGGAGATCCACCAGGTGTCGTGGAGACACCCACGTTCACGCCACTGGCACCAGTTAGACCTCGTCATCACGAGGTACGCAGAACTGGCCAGTGCCCTCCTCACCCGGACCTACGACAGTGCCTATTGCGACACGGACCATTCCCTTGTGGCCAGCAAGGTGCGAATATTACCCACGCAAAGAAGAAGGGTCACCCACGCATCAACACCTGCTGTGCACGCAACTCAGAGAAAACACAACAGTTCATCAGCAAACTGAAGGAAGCCCTCATCAAAGTGAGACGTGATGACACCATTGACTCCAAGTGGTCCCATATCCGTGACTCTGTGTACAATTCAGCCATCACAGCTTTCCGGAAGAGGGAGCGAAAGAATGTCGACTGGTATGAGGCAAACTGGGAGGAGATGGAGCCCCTGACTGAGGCAAAGAGGAAAGCCCTCCTGGCATACAAGGCTGCACCTAGTCCCAGAACACTACAAGCCCTCAGGATTGCAAGTAACAACGACCAGAAAACCGCACGCCGCTGTGCCAACACCTACTGGCTGAACCTTTGCAACAGTATACAGACAGCTGCCGACACCGGGGATGCAAGAGTAATGTACCAGGGTATCGAAAAGGCGACAGCCCCCCCCAGCTACAAGACCGTCCCCTTCAAGTGAAAGATGGGCGAAGTCATCACTGACCAGGAGAAACAACTGCAGCGATGGGTTGAGCACTATCTCGAGCGATATGGAACCCAAAACAATGTCACCGGAACTGCCCTGGACGCCATTCAAGACCTGTCTGTCATGGAGGAGCGAAACACACAGCCCGCCCTGGAAAGCTCGGAAAAGCCATTGATTGCCTTGCCTTTGGGAAGGCTCCTGGAAGCGATGGCATTCCGCCTGAAGTCCTCAAGAGCGGAAACCCAGCACTGCTCCAGCCCCTACACATACTCTTCTGCCTTTGCTGGGAACAGGGATACATCCCACAGGACATGCGTGACGCCAACATCGTCACTTTGTACAAGAACAAAGGAGACCATAGTGACTGCAACAACTACCGGGGCATCTCCCTCCTCAGCATCGTCTGAAAGGCTTTCGCCAGTGTTGACTTGGCGCGTTTGTAGATCCTAGCCTTCCGCGTCTACCCAGAGTCCCACTGTGGATTTCGAGCCGGCAGGTCAACTGTAGACATGATCTTCTCAGTACCACAGCTGCAGCAGAAGTGTCGCGAGCAGCAGATGCCCCTCTACATTGCCTTTATAGACCTGACGAAGGCGTTTGACCTGGTTAATCGGAGTGGACTCTTTAGACTCCTGCAGAAGATTAACTGCCCACCACGTCTGCTTGCTGTCATCATGTCGTTCCACGAGAACATGCACAGCACAGTGTGCTTCAATGGAGCAACATCTGAAGCATTCAGCGGAGTTAAACAAGGCTGTGTCCTTGCGCCAATGCTCTTTACCATCTTCTTCTCCATGTTTCTCCAGTACGCATTCAAGGACTGCAGCGAAGGAGTGTACGTGCATACCAGGGCTAACGGCAAGCTGTTCAACATCGCCCGTCTCCGTGCTAAGACTAAAGTCACAGAGGTACTTATCCGTGAATTGCTCTTTGCCGAAGAAGCAGCCCTGACATCTCACACGGAAGATGGACTTCAGCAACTGGTATGCCGCCTCTCCCATGCTTGTAAGGAATTTGGACAGACCATCAGTTTGAAGAAAACGAACGTCATGACGCAGGACGCAGACTCCCTTCCCTCTGTCACGATCGATGGGTACAACTTGGAAGTTGTCTAGAACTTCACATACCTCGGGTCTAACATATCCAGCTCACTCTTTATTGATTCTGAGGTAAACGGCAGAATTGCCAAGGCAGCACCAGTGATGGCCAGACTTAAGCTGGGAGTATAGAACAACCCCAACCTCACCTAGAAGACCAAACTGCGTGTCTACCAAGCATGCGTGCTCAGCTCACTTCTATACAGCAGCAAAACATGGAACACCTATGTAAGACACGAGAGGAAAAATCTTCCACCGGAGATGTCTGCGGCGCATTCTGCACATCCAGTGGCAGAAGAAAGTACCCAACACATAGGTTTTAGAACGCGCCAACATGAACAGCATGTTCTCCATTCTCAGCGAGAGACGCCTTCGCTTGCTTGGCCATGTGAAGAGAATGGACCCAGGGCTCATTCCCAAGGACCTGTTATATGGGGAGTTAGCAGAAGGTGCACGACTAACTGGACGACTACATCTGCGCTGCAAAGATATTTGCAAGAAAGATATGAAGACGGCAAACATCAATGTCAAACACTGGGAGAGCTGTGCAAACAACCGTTCCAGCTGGCGTCTAGCTGTCAGGCAGGGAGTTCAAAACGCAGAGGAAGAGAGAAAAATAAAACAAGCTGAGAAGAGAGCTAGAAAGAAGGATAAACAAAAGCTTACTTTGGAGCTAAGCCATCGTCTCCCGTAGACAGACGGATGCCAAGATGAAGGCATGATTCCTTTAGGGAACGGGCTTTTTTAAACAGAGGCTGCAGGTGAAGGTGTACTGTTCCTGTTGGAAAACGTTCGATGCAATATATTTCATATGCTCCATCTCCACATATTTTGCACCCCATGTGTATGAGATTGCAATAGATCTTTTGAATGGTCTCTTGATGCAAACAGATGACAAGTTAATTAAATATATTTTATTTTATAAATCCACGCATTGTCCTAATCCAGCAGCCAAGCCAGTACCAAAGCTAATCAAAGTGCATCTTTCTTCGTTCCATGAGAGAGAGAGAAAGAGATAGAGAGGGGTTATACCTATCTATCTATCAATCTCACCGTCACAATTTCGACAGATGTATTGCGAGAACTGATCTTAAACGTATCGGAAGGAGGATTTATGTTTGTAGGTGTGCTCTCAGATGACCCGTATGAAAGCGGGGAGCTTATGAGAACCGGCGTATACACCAGTGGACCCTAACACAGCGCGCAATGTAGGCAGTACCATAACCCGTATATATTGATTAGGGCATATACGAAAGAGAGCTCTAGATTACCTTTGGGAGGTCGGGCAGGCTAGATGAATATATGATACAGCCAATGCTGAAACATTGCCTAATAACTGACATTGTGCCAGAAGTTAGCGCGACATACCGTCTTTTATTAGGATTATATAATTTTCTTCTCATTCAAAATGAAAGTAATGTCGTTTTCGGACAGGGAGGCATCACAGAGGTGGGGGCGGCCGTGAGACCAAGTATACGATCAAGTTGGCTTAACCACAGCTAGGATCCGAATTTGATCATGTTCTTGAACTTTCACCTGAAAATAGCAGATGGTGACCTTTCCAGCCATTGAGAAGAACTCGAACATGAGTCACATTACTTCCAGAGCTATAGTAAGAGGGGAACCAGCCAGATTGATAAGCAAACCCACACGCTTAATCCCAACGGATATGGTACAAACAGTGCTGGACGTTGCCATCATACTCATGACCATGTTGAATGCTCGTAGATACTTTTTTGGAGAGTGAGCGTCGCTTCTCGAACTCTGTTTTAGCCATTAGATGTGATTTTCCTTAGATCTCACACTTGAAGAATGGTGTACATTATATTCTGATACTGCTTGGATATGTCTAAATCGTTTATGCTACCATTTCAATAAGTAATCTGACCTTGACGAGAAAAGAGTTCATACTGTGCTTTGTACCATTCTGATGCGTTACTATAGTTTACTCGCAGCCGCGCTAAAGAATAGTCAGACTCATTACAAAGGGCACCCCTGGAGCAAAGCCGCCGAATACCGTCAAGCGGTATATGGTGGGCTGCTCTCCCGTGCTCTCCACAATTAAGGTAACTTCATGACCATTCCCATCTGCCACACTGGGGTTAGAAAGATAAGGCCTAACACCTTCTTAAGTCAATGGAAAATTAACAACATAAATTACAAGGACTGCGAAGTTTGTGGGTGGCGAATCTCCATCAACATATGCCTATGTATCCGCGTTTGGAAAACTAATATGCCTTCCCACACCCGCTACTGTGCTTGCATTCATATCCAAGCGTACCATTAGTGCGTTTACATCAAGAACGCACAGGGAGTTCGTCCGATTAATCTACGGTGGTGGCATCCGTGAGGTCTACAGGGTTTCCTTTTCCTACATTTTTTTTGAATTCATATTTAAGGGAGCCTTTACAGTTCTTCCACGGGGGCTTCAGCACTAACCCAGTAAACTTAGGCTTTGGAATCAGTGTAATTTTGGCTACACTAGCTTCCCCTTACCAACAATTCAATTGTCTTTCATGTTTAAGGGATACCATATGGCAACGCAGGCTTTGACTTCCCAAGCATGAGTCCTTTTCAGAGCATAGTTACGTGCATCGACAGCCATATCTCTTCTTGATCTCGCGATCTTATTGATTGTCAATTTTCTCGTCTTGGAGATTAATACGTTTTCTCACACCTGCATCTTAATTTGACTTCATGTTTAGAAGGTCCTCAGGGGTATAGATAGCTTCGATTATTGTAGGAATGATAAACCTATGATTTGTCCGCCGCACCTGCCGTCGTCGAAGATCCTGTTCGACAAATTTTTTAGCTGCCTGAGTGTAAAGCAGGGTCAGGAAGATATGCACAATTTTGAAGTTCTACCACTTACGATTTATCCTCTAATTTCGCCAGTGTGCAAAAGGCTTCGATGTTCTCACCAAACGGTATTGGATGTGAAAAATTCCATTTTGATACTGTTGACTCCACATCTTTCTGGTGCATGTGAAGCCGAACACGGTGTAGCGTTTGTTTTCAACAATGCCGATTTGATAGATCGCAATGACCGAGAGGAAGTGTTTGTCTAACGGCTTTGTGTTTGGTTTATATGTTTATCAACTCTCGCCACAAATTCGTGAAACCTCTACATTGCTAACTGGAAAGATTCTAGTCCAATCCGGCACTGGAGCCGCAGAGAAGCAGCCCATTTAGGTGCAACCCAGCGAAAATATAAAGAAGTATATTCAAATGGTACCAAACGCTCCCAACCCATACGTGTAAAAGTTGAATTTTTATATTTTCGTAGGGTCTTGATAGCTTGAAAAGTAATCAGCGTTATCGCTATATTTATGGAATATGTGACATTGCCAGTAGACATCTTAATTAACAACTCCAACGATCCCCGCCTCAGAACTCCATAAGGAAACTCCAAGTCTAGAATCATATCGCCACCCATCAAGAACTTCTCTGTCTTGGCTCCACTGCCACGAGTACACGCTGAACACAGAGTTAACCAGGCCTAACAAGTACCACTTTCAATGAAGGATGCGTTTCCTCTGCTTCGAGCACAACTGCGCAATTCAATTTTGTTGAATCGCACTGTATGTCTGAGATTTTTATCTTTAATACCTAGAGGCCGCGAAGTTTGCACAGCAGAAACGATAGTAAGACGCGGTGCTGTTCACTTTCAATAAAAAAATATTTTTTTTTATAAAAAATCTACAAGGTGACAGTCAGTGATGATCTGCTCGAGATTTATGTGGAGGAGCAGGGAGTTTAAAAACACTGGGGACTTGGGGGTTTGGGGCCATGTACGTAGCGAAGTAAAAGTGGTGCTAGGTAAAGCCAGAATGATTACAAACGCCCCTTAAAGTTAACGTCCTTGTATGTATGTG
Organism: Sinohyriopsis cumingii; assembly: GCA_028554795.2. Taxonomy (NCBI): domain Eukaryota; kingdom Metazoa; phylum Mollusca; class Bivalvia; order Unionida; family Unionidae; genus Sinohyriopsis; species Sinohyriopsis cumingii. The sequence continues at coordinate 185,946,160 of CM068824.1, read as the reverse complement.
GGTATCACAAGAGTTACTCTTCCAGATCATATGAAAATGACATGCCAGAAAGGGAATTCTTTAATATCTTTCCGATAGTTGTCACATTGTGGTTCCCATAAGGGATGTATTGTGACACGCTATGTAAGGTTGGAACAAGCTTTTGGTCATGCTAATGAAATGCACTATTGCCTTCCTCTACTGCAAATTTGTACCACCCAGGTAGTTGTGTGATCTTCCGCAGACAATGAGGGTGCAGGATTTGCTGGTTTTCACCGTTTTGACGGGTTCCACTTGAGCTAGAGAACAGGTTATTACAACATTCATCATTACAATGGTATTGCCACAGGCCATTTGATGTAATAATAAAACCAAATACGACCAAAAGTAGCAATCAGCTATAGTGATGCAGAGAGAGTTAACATCAGCAAGGCATTGGATATCCAACAACTTGACCCAGCTGCTTCAAAATCGAAACGTCCAGTGATAACGCAGCTCGTGGCAAAGGACCACAAGGATTAAAAAGACAGTGCTGGTTGCAACAGGAGTGCCGGTAGATGTGTTACCTATATAGCCTTTACGGCCGATCATACAGCTGCCAGTAACAAGGAAACAATTATGTATATAGTTCCGAGAGCGTACATGCTGTCTTTGCGATCAAATGCGTCAGCATAACATCCAGCCTAGTGAACTACATTTTTGCGACCTCATCAGTCCTCCAGGCTGGGTCAACTCTTTACCAGTGTTGGAGACCATGATTGTGGAAATAATAAATCATAACACGATTTATATTCAAGCGACGGTAAAGTTTTGTTCACGAAGCGAGATTATCAGCCATTTGGTTACAGTCATATATGCTTCTCTAATCTGGTCAAGCGTTGATCGTATTGCTGTCAAATGACTCCTTAATCTAAAGTGTCCTGGTTATAACAGATCATGTTGTGAGTATTGTTCCTCTGATATAGCCACATTCTAATTTTGAAGCTACCCTCTTTCCTCTTTATTTTACGCGCATTCGACATGTTTTTACATGAGCAACTATTTTTATATTTTCGCTTTAGCATTGGCCCGATCACGTCTCAAAGAATTTTAGCCTAATATTTAATGTCATTATACCGGGCAAAGGTGGACCTCATTTGAGCATGTCTGTCGCTACATTTTTCTTTTCAGCCTCTAGAAATTTATTTATTCATTTTGTTGGGTTGCTAGGTTCCGATTCAGTAAGCGGATTTAACTTGTCAGTCAGAATGGCAGCGACGCCGGCTGGACAAATAGATCCCATCACCACCTCAGTGAAGTTGTGAGAATTTGGATGCGCTTTGATTTTCCTGGGCTGAGGCACAATGTGAAAATTGCTGTTTATTCCCACGTGATTCAGACAATTTATGTAGAAAACAGATTGTGGATATACAAACAGATTTTATATAGAACTGAAGCAGATAATTATCTTCACGAAAAGTTAACAATCATGATAGGGAACTTCTGTGGGGACATGGGAAGCCGATTATAGCGGATCGGTCCTAAGATTACTATCTCTTATCTAGCCTTTCGTTTACTCACAAGTTCATATACAAGTTTGGTACTCTTCTCCCTTTTTTCATCAGTAAGAGTCTGTCAATAACAATACCTTTGCTTTTGCATACCGAATTTGATGTACAAAGAGCTCAAGCTCACTCTGTCGTCATCAAACGAAGGAGAAAGCATCGTGAAGACTTTTAGTCCAAACTTCCAGATGGTAGCTGTTTTTAAATGTATATAACAATATTTGATCAACCTGACATCGTTTTTTTTTTTTACATACTGTTCGGATAGATCTTTAACAATCTCGTAGAGGTGGCGGATACCCGTGAGGGGTGAAATTGAACGGTGGTGGAATATATTGATTCAAGCTTTTTCTGCCTTATTCTCCGTCCCAATTTTAAAAAGTCTTTTTGAAAGCCCTGAGAGAAGGTGACCCAATACCAACAGTGTCAACTGTTTTAACGATACACTTCAGATTGTGACAGCGTACTTAAGATACTAGTATCTTAAGTATCACGTAATTACGATTTAGTTATCTCGTGAGTACGAGATAATAATTACAAGATAACAAAAATTAATTTGAACGTGGCACTGACAGGCTTCAAGAATGATTGCAACAAAAGAGAAGAAAGACAGAACATAAATTAAATTTAATTTGACCTGCAAAGTCTACAAAAACTATCTCGTTGTTCATATATAATTAAACATGCTTTGAGCTGAGTATTAAAATACATAAGAAATGGTATTATATAAAAGACAATTTACAAAAAATAAATGTATCTCCAACAAACAATGGTTTAACACAATATTACCATAACATTTGCATTAAAATTATAATATTTAGCAAACTTGCTCTTTTTTGTTTTCACATTGCAACTTAGACAGACATGTCAAGGTAATGATCTTGGAATAATATGCTATTTCCTCTTTCATGTTTTCAACTGCATTCTTACTTTCAGACAGCCATCTCCTTGTGTAAAGCACCTTTTTGATACACACAAATAACACCAGTACCTACGCGCTCCACTCCCTACGGCATAAGTTAAAATACTAGGCGAAATATTCCAGCCATTTCATATATTGTCACAGATTAGATCACTACCCTGATTGAATCAGCTGCTTACCCCACAGAGAAATGATGTGCAGTTTAAATGCTTATTAAGAGAGTATTCACGTGAATGTATAGGTAATATAAATGCAATTTTAATCTAATGTTGACTAATCTACAATTAAAACTATTAATTCGTTTGTCAATATTATGCATGACAAAATTACAATATTTAGTTTCCATTGCTTAGCTGACTAATAGGCAAGAGGCTCTAAGCTGTTTTTCCTCATTTCATTCCATTGTTGGCTAAAGGCCTTTCAATGTAACTGGAAACTTGATTCTTTATTATAAATGCCACCTTTCTTGATGGTATTGCTTTCATTGTCATTGCCAGAATTGTTGTTTTCAGTATTATCTTGTCCAATATTCGGGATCAAATTCTTTGAGCATATCCATGATATTAACGATATTCTTAGCAGCTTTCTCGATTTTTACATTATTACTGGATGAATCGCGCTTACCCATGGCAAGCGATAACGCAGCAAAAAAATCAAACAAAAGAACATGACTGAAACAAATATGGACTACTGTTATTGTCTTTGAACGGACAAATGTTTTAACCAAAATTCCAGTTTCAACACAGAGCTGGACACAATCTTCCCCAATGTCTCGTGTCAACTTTTCAATCTCTATTGTCATTTGAGTTTGCTTATTCTTTTTCGGCAACAGCAAGATCTGTTTCGCTACAGTACTGGCGAACGTCAAAATATAGCCATATTTTCCTGAGTATATTTTGTCCTTGATTGTTATCTTAAAATCTTTGTTTTCCAAGACTTTGTCAATATTATCGCTAAACCATCTTCTTGTCATTGCACGGCGCACGTAACATTCCACTACAATAAAGAGAAAATCTGTTAGATTATCTAAGAATGCTTTTTTCTTGATCCAAGAAAGCACCAAGTACGAGCAAAGGAATGGAACGTGGAAAAAACTTTGTACTTGATGATTTCTGATGCCTTCCCAAAATTGGTTTTCGCCATTATTCTTGCAATAAATCCCTACAACATTTGTGGCATATTCTTTGGCTTTTTCAAGGTTTAATCCATGCATTTTAAATAAACGCAATGTTCTTTTCTCTTTCTTTTGCAGGCATTCTAATCCATCTGGTCTGGATGTAAGAACAGTGGTACACGGGAAATCTTCTTTTGATTTTAACAAGTTTCCAATGGGTTCCAGATTATCGGTGACTGCATCTATGCCATCAATTATAATAAGAACAGATTCCCCGTGGTTTGAGATATAATTCATGGTTTTCACAAACAGGAGAGAATCATTGCAAAATAATTCCTGTCTTAAACAGTCAGCAAAGGAATGTCCTTTTAACCTATTTTTCAATGGCACATAAAGAAGAATCTCAAATCGGGCAACTTCTGGTATATGCCGGCCTGTAACGTTTGATTCCATATCAACATTATAGCTACACCAATCCTTAACAATATATTGGCACCAAGTGGATTTCCCAATTCCACACTGGCCCATAATTACAGCTGGAATCGGTTGGATATATTCGGCTTTATTTTCGCTACTTTTGCCAATAGAAAATATATCATGCAGAGATGCTGCAGACATGTTTTCTCTGTCGCCAACGTTTTCCAGTCTTAAAATCGTGATTTCTAAATCAAAGTACAATTGTGATAATTCTGGAAGGTTCATAATCCCAGATGATGTAAGGTCCGAATTCTTTATAGTTTTGTATTGATGAATAAGATGCCGCTTGATGTCTTCCAAATCTGTAAATATTGAAAGCCGTATATATAACCGTGTGAAACAGTATCTTTATCACCTACTCTCAGCGTTGCAAGTTATTCTTATTTGACTTATTAGTGAGATATTTGAAAATGTTTGGAAGATTACCAAATAATTGAGTTGGCAAAAGACTTCAATCATATATATTCCCCGAAAAGCTGTTTTCGTCACCATTCCTTCTGAAGGCACATATTGATAAAGCAAGATAATGTTATATATGTATAATAGAGGCTAATTACCAGTAATGAAATGTGTTGTCCGTTTGTAGGGAAGTTTGGTACAAAGTATATGGAATATGGACAGAGTACAAGTATGGATAAAATCACTCCAAATCAACGGATGAAAAGTAAACCATAGTACATGCATACGCAGAGTAAAACCTTTGTTACATACCTATGTTATTGCGAGAAACCAACTAGACAGGAATATAAGGTGTTGTTAGATTGTGGTAAATGTTTGCTGGAAACTAAATTAAAAGTAAGCATGGTACAAATACAGATAAAACAACTCAAGATCAAAGGTTGAAAAGATAACCTAAACAAATGAATAAAGAGAAACGTAGAATATACCCTGGTAGAGACAATTTGAAAAAAAAAGAAAAAAAGCAGAAAGCCTTAACACAGAACAATAACGACCAGTACCATCTTGAGAGTAAATCATGTTAGCTGCAACATGTATTGAATATATGGTGCAGTAATTGTAATTAGAACACTGAAATGAAACAACAAATATCAGAAATTTCATACAAGCAACACAACTAAGAAATTCTTTTCCTAATAGCTTGAGAATTTGTAACAGATTAACAGAACGTCTGAAAATGACTAATCGCAGTAAAATAACAAACCAAATACTTGTAAATGGTTCCCTCATATAAATAGAAATTGCTTCTTATCTTAAGTTCTTGCCGATATAATGAAAACAGATATACATAATGCAGGTGGTATTTAATGCTCCTTATCAGAAAAGTGTCCAGCTGAGAAAATAAACAAAACAATATATCACTCGAAGCCAAGTTCAGCAATAAAAGATGTTTACAGGTTTACCTCCAGGCGATTTTTAAAATTTTAAGTATATGTTTGTCACAGGTTACAGTCAGTTTCCTTATAGGAATTGCATTGATACCAAAATATAATTCTAAGGTAAATATGTTATAAAGTAATTTTCCTATTTCACATACACATATATGTGTATATATTATAGAAGTACAAAATAACATCTACAGTTTGAAACTGCGTGCAAGTTATCATGTATATTATCTCAAAGCTTGCTGAGGAATAGCTGCTGCGTTCGGATTTAAATGAATATCAACTTGAAATAGTAAATATCTAAGCTTTGTTAGATCTGGTGCAGCATTATTTGGGTCTGTTGCTTAAAAAAAAACTTTTACCGAATGTATAAAGGTATTAAACAAAACGAGGGAATAACCTCTGCTTCTGTTAAGTTCGACTGCTTCGGCAGTTTAAGTGGTTAGAACGTCCGCTGCAGATGCGGGAGGTCGCGGATTCGAACCCCCGGCGGAAACCTACCAGACTTACAAAAATCGTACTAACAGCTGCCATACTTGGAGCTCGGCATTGAGAGGTTATTATTAGGACTAGTCGGTCTGGTGTCAGGATAATGTGACTTGGTGGAACATGATGCTACATGTCTGTGGCATGATGCTCGAGTGCTAGACATCACTATAAACTGTCACACTACGGACATCACAAAGATATGGCTGACAAATTGTTAAAGCTACGTTAAAACACAAATCACACACACACACACACACACACACACACAATTCTGATACGTTCAACAACACAATCAGATAAAATGAATGAGGAATGCAATTAGGATGAATACAATATAAGTAAAATTAGTAATTGCACATATACAGATAAAAAGGTATATTATTACAGCAGAGAAACGAGAGAAGCAATTATATTATACCAACCATGTTGATACAAAATAGTGTAAACTATGAGTCTGATTACAAACGAGAAAATACTTTTGCTTGCTTTTCCATTTATTCTATTCGATTGAAAGACATTCCCTTTTCGTCCATCAAAAACATAACCAAATAGGAACTGTTATAGATCCTGGCCGTTTTCTGAACCGTGTGATATCATACAAGGTGAATTAAGGTATGACAGAAAATGTTTAATGAATCTGATACAATTTGTGCCTTTGTAAAACATAACATTTTAAATAATTTTGTAGATCAGTTAAATAACATCAAACAATTTGAATGGCTATTAATCCTGATTGATAAAGTGTGTACCTATCAAACTGTTTCTTCACGCCAAAAAATGAATAATTGCAAGCAATTATTAATAAGATCTATAAACATAATAAATATGAGTACTCAAGGTGAAAATGGACAACTGTACAGTTTCATAGAATAGTTTTCATTTTAAAGAAAATCGTCAATTAGACTCAAAGAATGCAAAAGAAATGTAGGTAAAAGAGTACAAGTAAAACATTAAACAAAGGTGAAAACATGAAGGACAGGCATCTCAAAAAGCGTTAGGTGATTCTGTTAAATATTTCACTACTGGACAATTTTTAGCATCCATATATGTATATAAATAAATACAACGTTTCATGATGATACGTTAAAGATCTTTATCCACGGACGGAACAAGAAGGAACCACAATATATTTAGGAAAGCGATTGATGAGGATATAAGCACTGCGATACATGATTGCACAAGATATTGGTGATAATAAGAACAGGAGTCGAGATATACACGACTTGTCTAACCACTAATTTAATAATGTATGTGCTGCTTATTATGCGTTGGAAAGGGCAGAAATGTCCCCTGCTTTTCCATTTTGTTTTATCAGAAATGATAGATCATATGTAGCCTTTAAATGCAAAAAAAAAAAAAAAATCAATATATTCAAGAGATGTTACCAATAGCGGAGGTCTCTCCTGTGAGTAAATCTTGACTTTCGCATGCAACTTCATTCATTTCTACCTCGTCTGACACTGCACCAGCTGAAAGTTGAAAAATCATTTTAGGTTTTTCAGACAAATATAGAGAGGTTGCTCCTATTTAAAAAATATTGCATATACGACGTTTTTGTCTCAGATTTTATCTATCCGGTGGCTTAAGTGGTTAGAGCGTCCACCTCGAATGCGGGATGTCACGGGTTCGAAACCCGGCCGAGTAGTACCAAATATAATTGTTCTCACAGCTGCCTTGCTAGGCGCTCAGTCTTAAGAGTGTAATACTAGGATTGGTCGGCCTGGTGTCAGGGTAATGTGACTGGGTGGGACATCATGCTACATGTCTGTGGCATGATGCCCCAGTGATATACATCATTAAAAACTGCCAAACTGTAGACATCGTAGCGATATGACTGAACAATTGTTAAAGCCACGTTAAAAATCCAAATCATAAAACACAAACATCTCCGATTTTCTTGGAAATAAAACTTCAGCATTTTCTATCATATTTCTTATCATCGCGAATAGTATCTCGCAGCATTGCATCCAAAATTAAAACAAATGTAATGATACAGCTGATGTACCAATGCATACCACGCTTCTGGTTTCATTTTTCTTAGCAAGGATGACTCACTGATTGACTTTCAAAATATGCTTATCTTTGCAAAGTGGCACATTTTACATGAAATGTCGCGAAGTTTTTTCCTTGATTCAGCGCATCACATAGAAATAATTCTAATCCAAAATGTCATCATTTTTATTGTTTTATTTTATAATTAAATTTTGTCTTTTTTACATTCCAATGCCATCTATTTAATCAAAACCTATATATTCATCTCTACGTCACAGAACTGAAATATCTCAACACTTTCATTGAGAGTGATGGCATCTCTGTGTGACTGAATCATACATTGATGAGACTGTCTTAACGATACGTGCACCTTACGTTTTCATGTCATATATGTCCAATATCAACATATCTAGTTGGCATTTTAAAATACAGGAAACCTAGCACTTAGCGATAGTAATAGATGACACAAAATATTACTTTTTATAAACACGTTTCCTCACGTGATTCATCAACCTTATATTTATACTGCTATTAAACATTGTTTACAATACATTTCCGTTTCTTCGAAACTCACACAAATAGTATCCGCAACACCACTGGTAGACCTTTCAATTTCGACAATGTTCAACGAGAGACAATGACATTAAATAACTTTACATATGTCAAACCTCAACCTTACCTACTCAGGTTTCTTCTTAAATAAAATAAAAATAATATTTCCGTCCTTGTGCACTCAGAGAAATAAACATAACATTTGCCAATAATAGAACGCTTCCCTTTTTGTTGGTTTGACTCTCATTTATTGCTGTTAAAGGTAATTTGTCAGCGGACAGCAATGTAGTACCATTCAAGTGAAATCTACCCTTCTTCTCGAGTTTTCTATATTAATCCTGAACTCTAGTCATAACCATCTGATACTTTCAAATTCTGTAGCGATGATCTCTTTAAAAAGATAAATAACTAAACACTTATGTGAAACAAATTGATTGAAAATCTTAAGCAAAAATGTAAAGGTTTAAAATAAAATTATAACGTACATGGTAACGAGGCAATATTTTGACACCTATTAAATTTTGAATAAAACTGTACAAATTGAAGTACTGTCACTTTTAGATCGCATCAAAATCCATATGAGCAAAATATCTTTATTCGATGCAACACCGATCCCAAAAAGGGTTTTTTGATCGCGTAATATCAACTGCCGAACAAAAGTAATTCACTGTATAAAAGGACAACATAGTCAGTACTAAAGCACAGTTTGATACAAAGAGCTTTGTATCATAATATACTATTATTCTTACCAGGTGATTCCTTCCTCCTTGATTTCCGTATGAAGCAGTATGCCAATATAACGCCCACTATTAAAATAAAGACGCTTACAGCTGGCATTATAATCCTTATGTCAACGGTAGATCTACTTTCAATTTTAAGATCTTGTTCTGAAATTAAAAATATAATGAAAGATCTATAAGACTTAGACTATCTATGTACTTACATGCAAAATTTTATAACACAAGATTTACTAAGCCAATATTTCGATCTCCATGACCTAATAGATATAAAGCATAAGTGACCATATATCTCCGATTACATATTGTGGCATTGGATAACTAATACCAAACAAAACAAGTCACAGTAAAACCAATGCCGAGTTCATAATTAACTGTTAAAAATGTTAAAATGTTTGTGCTTATTTAGGATTCAAAGAGACAATGAAAACTAGGTCTGCAGTGTTTGCTTAACCTGAAAAAAAAAACGAACTTAGGCATTCGTCTTGTAAATTGTGTTCGGTAATACTAATTAATCCTTTAGGAATTATTATTGGGCAAACATTAAAGGCCGCAAGTATGACCCTGTATATATTTGCCATTCCCCCCTCTTTCTTTCTTTCTTTCTTTCTTTCTCTCTCTCTCTCTCTCTCTCTCTCTCTGCTAATTCAGTGTCATTTCCGACTGCTGTAAAATCTGCATCAATGTCATGGTTTCATATTATTTTACCCTCTTAAGGCTGTGTTTTATTTGACCAATAAAACGTCAACAGGGTATTACAACTGACTAAGGTTACGACGTTTCAAGTGATGAACAAAGGAGAAGATATTTCTTATCTTCATCGTTATAGTAGTAGAGGAAATATACGATAAACTATAAAAAGTGTTATATATATATATATATATATATATATATATATATATATATATATATATATATATATATTCTGTAACTTCTGGTATATGATTTTATTCTGTTTTTGCGTAATTTTTATTCATCGTCGTATGCTGTATAGAATATTTCTTTTAAAATTGTGTACGTAATTTGGCTATGTTGAAGACACAAATTAAGCAGAATATATAAATGGATGTTTGCGTACGTGTTCGCATTTAGTAATAATAATCTTAATATGAAGACTTAAAATGGCGTATGTGACGTAATTTCTCAGTGACTGATAGGATAGGGAAGTTTTTCAAGAAGCATTCTGTAGATTGACATTATTTGCGACAGGTCCTGTAAATATACATAATTTGTCTTAAATAAGTAGTGTATGTTGTCACATGAGGCCTATGGCGAATTACAGTCTCAATACATTGTGTATAAAAGGAGAAAATTAAGCGTTAAGTTTCATTCCGATTTATGGAGTCATTCACACTTTTAGTGTTCCTGTCGTTAATCTGCAGACGTATTTTATGTTTTTCACTGTACTACTTTAATAATTAAATTGTTTAAGTTTTACAAAACTTGTTGGTTTTGCTTCTTTCTCTTACGTACAGTTGTTACCACAGAGTCGTAACACATTATACTTGAACATTTATTGTAATTAAAAATGTAAAACACGTCGTGTCTGAATAATCATTTTTCTCGAAAATGTGATCCAATAACTGTTTCTCCATTGCCCTTACTCGTGTAATTTGCACACATATATGTATTATCTCCTCGAAAACACCTTTTTGATTCTCCCATAGCACAGACAACGTATATTTCTCCCTGGATTTCTCGATCGATATCAAGGACATTTATATTCTCCTGCAAAAGAAGATAATTCTATCAAAAAGGACATCATAACATGCCATGTCATCTTGTAATTGAAAAACCAGATTACGTTTAAATTATTTAGTGTAGTGGAGAGTTCAACAAAGTTTAAATCAGTAGAAAACACTGCAAGGTGTAAACTAATCCTTGAGAAATTCGAAAGCAAGTTGATAGTACAATTCAATGAAAATCGAGTTCAACTAAAGGCTTACCAATACACTCCCAAGCCTAGAAATGCGTGTAAAATTAGAGCCAATAAGACACTTTGTCTTTAATAACGTACAGGTATCGCATAGCTTTATCACGTCAGAGTGCAAAAATAAAGGTAATTGATAGTGAAAATGAATGTCAAAAACTCACCTGGATTATATTTTGGGTGCGATTTATCCAGCTAGGGATCAATTTTGGAATCCCACAAGCCTCTGAAGGAAGTTTAGCGATCAAAGAATCTCCTTTACGCGTAATATTTGGGGTACACTGGACTGATGGCGAAACTGAAAAAAAGTACACAATATGAAAACCAAATACATGTTTTAATGTTTCAGATTTACTAGACATTTATTGTGTTATTTCATCGTAAAAAAACAAAACTGTAGTAAAAAGTAAATTTGCATTATTTATTATTTTTTATTTTTCGGGACATGTATCCAACCAGAGTAAGCATGCAATCGGACATTAAAGGACAAAGTATGTCATGCTAATGTTGTAATGATTGTAATTCGCAGTCTGACTTGACTCGATTTCATATATAACTACAATAAAACCGAGGTGTTTAATGCACAATTCATTGGCAAGTAAGCCTATAGCAATACACTTCAAAAGGAGTAATTTTTGTAGTAAGAACAAATCTGAGCTGAAACGTTTGGTGTCTGTAAAAAGCATGTGGTGTCATGTGCAAATCAATCAAATCAGGATTCACATGTCAACAGTATCTTTTTTATTCGTTAGTATTTATGTGTTATCAGATATTCTTAGTATAGACGAAAGTAGCATTTCTTTTAAATGTTTACCATATACCATGAAAAGGTGGTAATTAAAACGATCTATTCTTTTTCAAAAATTACAAAATCATTCCTTGATATTTCTTCTGCATAAATTTATTTTTCTCAGGAAGATATATCAAAAATATGAATCACTTGTATCAATTACCTAATACTTCCAGATGCACCAAGAACTCTAAGAAGTCTTGTGTTGACCCACTTGTTAAGACCAGAGTGTAAGTCCCAGTGTCGGATCTTGTAGCGTTCCTGATTTTGATGCCGTTCTCCCCAACTGCCATCAATCTGTCCCCATACGAGGGACTAGTCACAAAATTTGTGTTCGCCATCCAAGAGGCAAGAAGAACTCCGTTTTCTTTATTCCATGTTTTGGCTCTGATATCGCCTACAGAACCCGCGGGTATGTTGGGGAAGATCAAATTGGCATCTTCAAACTCACACACTTTCACGCTTCCTTCATTCGTCCCTTCCAGGAATAAAACAAAATTTACTAGCATACATTCATGCAACTCTCTATCAAATATATGCACATATTAATTCAGTCACGAGATAATGATGAGAAAACCATAGTGTTTATTAAAATTCAAGTACTGAGATTCTTTATATACGGGATAAATATCTACTTCATGTCTATTTAGTATGCGATCTTCAATTAGTGAGTCATATGTAGAAATGTAAACGATAAACACAGACAAATTAATTATAACGGTAAGTTACTACTCCTCAGGATGGATGTATAAATCAATTTCGTGAGTAAAGAAAGCAAGATGATGCACAACTAGACACCTGTGCAATATAGTAACAAAAGTATTTCTAAATTATTCAAAACATGCTGCTTAGATGTAATATTCAAACCAAACTCAGAGGTGTTTGAGATTAAAAGTTAATTACAGAACAAAATAGCCTCTGTTAGCTTCGGTGATGAAATTAATACCGATGAAAAACCCACTCAATTTTACACGCTGCAATTGTTTTTTTTTTTTTTATTGTTGTTGATGCTGCTGAATTTGAAGAAAACAAAACAATCACAGAAGGATATTGCAATGCCGATTATAACGCATTATAGACTTGAAAAGTTATCAAATAGAACCACGCATCCTCGGCTAAGTATGAAACAATGCAATATATATGCAGTAAAAGAGTAATACCATGAAAGTCTCATGTTCACATGTAAAGGTGGCCGATATAAACGGGTACTTATGACATATAATGCGTAGCACTTGTGGTTACGAGCTAAAGACTTATATTATTTGGGATGAAATCACTGTTATGTATATATTATGATTTAAGTTTTGGCAACTCTCTGTAGACTGTATATGAGCTATAATTAGGTGCTCACAACCTTTAAAATCAATATTTATGATAAGCCCTTTGACAAGTGTATCTACATTTGCCATTTGATTATTGAGTCGGGAGTGTTCTGTTCCAAATTGATGTATTTTCACATAAGTCGCGAAGGACACAATTGAGCTGTAGAGCCTTAAAAGTGAATAAAATTGGTGAAAAAGTTGAAATTATTTCCTATATTCTTACTTCCTATTATCTTGTTTTGCTATCGGTCTCAATATGTATAGAATGTTTCGCTTAGATATAATTTGAGAGTAAACGTTTGTTTGGATTATTAATTGGAATTACAATATGCTCATATTACTGTTCGGGGGAAAATACTTTTCTGATACTATTGTGAATTTCCTCACAGGAGTTCTGGACAATGACAGTGAGATAAATCAAAGGCTGCTGGCACAGTAGCACATTCGAGGATCTGGAATTCATTTGGCAAACCCAATTGTTTTGGACTTATGTATAACTTTTAGGACCATTTTGTATTTAATTCATAATACTGCAATTTCCTCTGAAATGATAATTGTATAATAGAAAGGTAGAGCAGCGATTAGTAAACTCGCTTCGGCGGTAGGTGTCGAAAGTTCTACTGCTGAAAACTGGCTAGCACGACAGGCAATATGACAAATTTTATCTACCACCACATAAAACAATACAATACGCAAATTTTGATGTTAGTGTGCCAATCAATCAGTATGGCATCAGATTTCAGGGAAGTTGTATTTCAAGCCCTAACAGTTATCTCTGCTGCTCTAATCATCATCCGGTGTCTCACCGTGTACAATGATGACACCCAAATATACAAGTTAGCCACCCAACTGAAGTTGATGCTACCATCCAAGGTGTAGAGAGGTGCATTTCTGATGTGAAATCATGGATGACATGTAACAAGCTGCAGATGAATGACGATAAAACTGAGGCCATTCTGGTCACAACACAAAGACATTTTCGTTCACATACTTTACATCAAACAATTAATATCAGCAGCACCTACATTAAATTCACAAAGTCAGTACGAAACCTAGGTGTTATTCTGAACAGTACTCTCACATTGCACCAACATATCATGAACATATGCAAGGCTGCATATCTTGAGCTGAGACGCATCAGCTCCATTCGCAAATATATTTCAGTTGATGTCACAAAAACACTTGAATGTTCATTAATACTTTCAAGACTGGACTATCGTAACTCAGTTTTGTCTCGTTCATCTCAATATCTACTCCAGAAACTTCAAAAAGGTTCAAAACACAGTTGCTCGGATCATACTTAGAGAACCACGATCGTAGCACACCTCCCCGCAGCTATCTGCCCTAAACTGGCTATCCATTCGATCCAGAATCAAACACCAAATTTGTTCTCTGTGCTACGTTTAACTGACGGACTCTAGTCAAACATACCTATCCGACCACACCCATGTGTACACACCAGCAGGATACTTACGCTTCTCTTCTGACAATCATACACTCATTATTACCACTATGAAAGCAGTCATATGGACAGCGTTCTTTTGCATACCAGGGCCCAGCAACGTGGAATGAATTGCCCACTGAACTTAGACACAAAGGTACACTGATCCCATTCAAGAGTGCTCTCAAAACTCACTTTTTTCGACTGCGAGAACAAACTTAAAGACATAATAATTAATGTTTCCTACCTTAAATATTCTCAGCATGTTTTTATGTTTTCTAATTTCATGGTGTTTGTTTTTGTAGTCTTATCATTATATATATTTTTTATATTATAAGTGCTGTCTAATGTTGCAAAGAGCTTAGAGCTTTGAAAGAGTAAGCGCTATACAAGGTCTTTATTATTATTATTATTATTATTATTATTATTATATTACTTCCCGTAGATTTTTATCATGAACTGTCTGTATGGGCAAGGTAATTGAGTATTAAGGATAAATAATATTTTATTTTCAGAGACAATATATTTATTTTTCTGAATCCGTCCAGATTTCTGGTTCACCAACATTTTTGCTGCGATTATAATTAAGAACAATTAAGAATATTAACAACAAACAAGTCACGTCTATCGCTCGAGGTATCTTCGAATTTTTAGGTATCAGTTAGCTTATATACTATAGGACTTGTTTTATTACTGGGGTCTTCACCATCGAAACTAAACAGACAAACACACCTTCCCGCCATGTCAACACGTGGTGGGTACCTTTTGCACTCTCCAGGAGTTGATATTTCGGGGGAGTGTGTGCAAAATATGTTGGGTGTAGACAATGATCACATGTCCGTCTCTACCGTCCTATAGGTGTTGGGCCGTCCTTAGAATTAATTTAAATATGATTTATGTACTGTGCCGTCCTTATTAGAATTAAACTTTACTGTGTCCTTCGGGACTTGCTAGGATGTCATACGGCCCCTAAGGGTTCACATAAAGGAGTGTGCCGTCCTTAGAATTTAGTTAATTAAGATTTATGTACTGTGCCGTTCTTACTTTATCATTCTGGACTTGCTAGGATGTCATATCGTACCCTAAGATTTCACATAAGTAGATTGTGCCGTCCTTAGAATTAAGTTAATTAAGATTTATGTACTGTGTAGTCCTCCACTGAACACGCCTTCTTGAGCCTACTAGACTGTTGTTTGACAGGTTAGCGGTTCACATAGGGGGTTGTGTTTTGTGTGCCTTTGGGCCTGCTAGGATGTCATATGGGCACCCTAGATGTTCACATGGGGTTGTGTCGTACGTGTAAAAGAAAACACCCTTCTAGACTAGCTAGGATGTCTATATGGACACCCTAGACAATCACATAGGGGTGTAAAAAATTTTACTTATATACCAATGATATTATTTCTGCCATTAAAACGTTATAAAGAGATGGCATATATATATATATATATATATATATATATATATATATATATATATATATATATATATATATATATATATATCTGATGAACTAAGTCCTAGAAAAAAACATTCTCATTTTGAAACATTACAAGAACGTAAGGAGGAGGCTGCATCAACGTTACCATCGGAATATCGATTCGTAAAGAAAATTCAGACGGCAATGTTTCAATCGTTAGGTACAGTAAAAGAAAATGAGGTGAGAGAATTTGTCCTTCTCTCTGGTGCAAATAAAAACATTAGGTCAGAACTATCTCGTGAATACGAAGCGAAATAGACAATTAATACTCGTGTGAGACAACTAAGAAAAATATGCCAGAAACTGTTAATGGTAATAAAAATGAAAGTTAGACTCATTCATGGAAATGAAAGTGAAAGTATGTCAGATTTTAATCCAATTGTCTGTTTAAAAAACATATCAAAAATAGAATCAGGGGATACAAATGAAGGACGAAGATTTTTTTTGTTATTACTTTTTTAAAGTATGTACTGGTCCCTTGTCATTGATAACATCAAGGGAGAGATAACGCTCTGCGAGGAAATCTTTAAAAATCGTCGAATTTTACGATTTCACATATTAATTCAGACTCAGTTTTTCATTTCTTAGGTCAATCAAGTTGCTGGTCTGGTCAGTTAGTCTGAAATGTATTCTTGATAATAGTGGGATAAGTAATTGTAGATAGATGGGATTGATTGGCTCTTGCACAATGAGAGATCCAGGTGGGACTTGCGGGGTAAATGTATACAGAATATATTTTTGCTGTGCTTGAGCTGATATTTCTGTGTTTTTCTGATAGCTGACATCAATGACGTCACATACAAGATTGACCGCGATCGTCGATGCTATATTTACGATTCCCTGAGAAACGTGGCGGCCCTGTCCGCGTTGTAAATTATTTTAACGGAGAATGTTATCCTGGGGTGGTGTTATCTTTCTCTACTCGGCGAGCATTTTACGAAAAACTCACCATCGATTTCGTCAGCGGATTTTTGAAGTTCGTCTGGGTTATACCCGGGATATTTAAAATTTGGTAGATCAGCTTCTGCTATCGAATATGCATTTAAAAATTGTTGTCTGCGGTCTATCGCTTGAATATTAATTGTTACCTGTATTTCTCGATAGTTAATATTTTTTTCATATCAGATACAAGTTGAATTAATATTTCTATTTGTTTAATGATTTCCTCACGTGAAATTGTTATATCAAAAAGATATTCAGTGAAACTTTGTCATAGTTCTTTCGTTGTCGCTTATGTTCTTGATTAATAATTTTAAAGTATTCAATAATTTCATCTAGGTGAATATTCGCATATTTAAATACTCCAAAACCGAGATGTTCCTGAACAATATGCCAAGTTTCATCGTCTTTATTAATGAAGCTGAGATAACCAGTCAACCTTGCATTTTTATATCAAATAAACGATCTTTGTATGATGGGGTAACTTCGTAGTATGATTGTTTGTCTGAAGTAAAATCAACCCGCGTTGGTTCTGGTATCGGTGGAGGTATCGGTGGGGCAGCATCAGGTCATCCTAGTATTTATCTGATCGATGACTGCTAGATATCCGCGACGCAATCCGGAAAATTTATCTCTATGGCGGCATACAGTGTTGGTTGGTGAACTGTTATTGCTACCCTGGATTCTTTCCCTGTAATATTTTTTATTCTGCGCGCAAATTTATCATTGATCTGTTCGATTTGATAACTTCCAGTCGGTATCCCAGCAACGTTCCAGTCGGGTGTTCC
The DNA here is from genome assembly GCA_028554795.2 of Sinohyriopsis cumingii. Taxonomy (NCBI): domain Eukaryota; kingdom Metazoa; phylum Mollusca; class Bivalvia; order Unionida; family Unionidae; genus Sinohyriopsis; species Sinohyriopsis cumingii. The sequence goes on along the minus strand of CM068824.1, from coordinate 185,928,321 downwards.
ATCTGATTGATTTTTATTTGCAAGTACCAGCGAATTGTTTGAATATAATCCAACGAATGATCTTGAACGGATATTTGGCCAAATGTAGCATACTCGCAACTGCGCAAGAGCGATTTCTTTTACAGGAATCGCAGTTGGAAAATTAATACTGAATTCGGGGTTGGTAGAGTTTACTGTTATCATTGTGGTTTTAAGCGGACGTGTATTTGTACTATCTGCTGAAGTAGTTCGATCGTTATTTAAACCGTCATTTTTCAAATGGCGGTTTTCTAAATCAAGTACGTCATTCTATGTCTTAACCATTATGGCAAATTCGGAATCTGATATTGTTCTATCGTCAAGGCTGGGTGCTATTAGTGACGATAATTTCAAACACGCGTTTGTTGGCGCGTGTAACCGCGTAATATAATCGTCCAATGTTGTACTTGCGCACATGAATATCTTTTTCGAGATAATAGTAAAACCGCAGCAATTGCTGCCGATGATGAAACACGTAATGTTGATATTGCTACTGTTAGCGGAGTCAACGCTGATAATACTACCCCGGTTGACGCAATGAGTGCAGATACCGAGTATACTACAACATCTATGGCAATTACACGTCTTCGATATTTTACACTTTCGTGGTATGCTTGTCAATGATGGTTTTTAGTGATGTTTACCATTCACGTACTTGATCATATCTAAGTTTTTGATCTTCCATTATATGTTACACTGTAACCAATTTTGGCGTTTCTAACCAACTTTGGCGTTTCAGCATCAAATTCCAGACACCACTAGTAAGATGTTGCAGTTAATTTCTTATTAGCTGCTTCCAGTATAAATGTCTCTTCGTTCCCGCTATTTAACACAACAGACACAACCCCGGAAAACTTATCGGTTGAATGCCGACATGGATATGTAGTGTATATACTAAATTTTGCAGCGTTGAACACCAGTGACTTCCGCGGTATGTTTGATAGTATTATTTTGCTGTGTTGAGAATCCTGATGACACTATGTATAAGTTTATTGATGATCTGTTTGTGGGGGATTTTAATCAGATTCATTTTGTTAACGATATCAGGAATTCGACCTACTACGTCTTTTAGTATCTTTTTAATCGGTTTAATGTTCGTCTTGATATCAGAGAGTTTCACATCAGCGGTCAACGTAGTACCAAAGAATTCCTCTGCGGTTTCAATAATGTTTATAAAATTTTTACGAAGATTCGTGAACATATTTACATGAAAGTCATACTCGGCCTGCAAAGTGGATAATTTACCATGTTGCCGCGTCTTCGTCGGTTGTTGGATATCTGAGCACTACTATTTTATTTCCGTTCATGCTGAGTTCACCTATCATTGTGTCGCCGGTATTCTTCAAACGATTAGCAAAACTTCTTGCAATTTCATCTCCGATGGTTATAAACGATATATTTGAGTCTCTGATTCTACCGCAGTCACTAAACACAGGGATGTTATCCGTGGTAGCACGAGTATTCGTCGAACTATATCATTCCATTTGATATTGCTCGTTTTAAACACCGTATCTGACCTGAAAAATAACCTCATCTTGGTCAACTCCAGCCAGGTTCATGAGATCATTAAGATCGTCTTTTGTCGAGGAATTTGACAAATCTATGTCAGATTTGTTTTTTACTCTCAGTAATACCACCGCGGAATCTTCCGTAAATATCTACCAGTATTCTTTTCTTTCTGATCTAAATCAATGATTAGAAATTGCAGATTACCAGTGCTGACTTGTATAATTATGCACAACTTTATGAGGTGGTAATGATGATTTTGATACAGACCCGAGTTCAGCAATTGCTGCAAGGCCGCATATTGGCGGATCTGTTAAATTTTGTGTTGGTATCGTGGAGTACCAAACTTTTGCGAACACGGGTGTGACATACTTGATTAATTCCTGCGGTGGAGCTAACCTTGAAATCAACAATTCCACGAGCGTCAATCGCGTAAGATACCTAATGAGTTCCAGGTCCAGTGCTGTTATCGATATTAATAATACCGGTTTTAGCGCTGCTTGGTCGTTGTGGTAATTGATCTCGCATAAAGCCCTCTGAAGTTTATTTTATTTTTGGTTGTTTAGCATCATCAGTTAAATCAAAATTTGACATAGGCGTAAAACCCCATTGGTTTATCAACGAAGTGTTCCTGGAAGTCTCAGACCATTCCCTCGATAAGTTCCTGGAAGTCTTAAACCCTTTCCGATAGCTTTTTTAATGCCATTCCAGCAGCGGTTCCAACAGCACCTAACCCGGCCGCCTTTGCAACAGCTGTATCAGCAACAGCTATCGGCGCTGGTATTCCCGCGAGAAGTGGGAATATCCCGCCTGTCTAAGCGGTGTTGCTGATGGCTCCAGCTGAAAGTTTAAGTCTTATCCCAATATTGGATTGTTTGGCTTTATTAAGATGTTTAAACTGACGTCCTGTCAACGACAGATTGTTTTGACCGCTTGTAATCTGATTGTGCTTCAGAGTTATTGTGGTTCCCGTTTTCTTCACTGATGCAGTTTTTTGATCTGACCAGGAGTCAAACTGACACTAACATGGTGATGGGAAGACATTTTATAAAATACTCGTATTTATAAATCACGTGGATTAAGGTAAGATATTAAAGATTTTATACTGGGGCATCCACAACCTTCATTCGACCATTAAGGTGGCGCTATACAGTTTCGTATTTTGCATAGGGTTAGGATTTTAAAGAAAAAGAATGTCCCCGGCTTTCCTCACTGGTCATACTAGCTATTTAAAAAAGTCCTTGTATATCTTAGGTATAATGCAAAGAACCTTTAATTCCCTTTATTTTGGTGTATGATTGATTGGTGTACTATGGGTTATAGAGTATACAGCTTGGCCTTACTTTAAATGTGCACCTTTCAAAAAAGTGATAGCTCTACTTGGTCATTTTCACTTCCTGAACTTCAGAGGTAAATTGTATAAAAAAGAGCTGATAACTTTTTTTTACATTTTATATATTTGGTAATTCATTCATTGCACTTTCAGAAGCTGGTATTGTCTAGTCTGGCAAAATTCATTTTCCCTATTTTAATAGCTGCCATGTATAGTGTACTTTAGACTAATTCAGACTGATTTTTTAACACAAGGGAGCAGTCATTTTAGTTAGAAGTGTGCTTAAATCATGTAAAATTTCCAAAAGTACAATATCCAAAAGAAATATCATCCACATTACATTAATGTAGCATAGAGGTATGCAAACATTCTCTCCACTGTGCATGTTTTAAATGCGAACTACTTCACCTTACATACGCCACTCTCTCAAAAGTACATATTATCTGGTGAGCGCCACCTAACACCTTTAAGTAACACTGCTTTGTCGCTAAGTATAACCGCGATGGCTCTAGCACCCACACCAAAAACTCCTATACGTGCTCGAAAATGTATGTTGCGGTTCAAGGATTGCCAAAATAAATGAAGATGTTCCAGGGAGAAATAATCAATCGGATACAATACTGTAAAATCTCGCTGTGATATCTGTAAACCTGTATCGATATTTTGATTAGGCCCCATATACGACATTAATCGATTATATGCACGTGCAACATGATTATTTATAAAGTCTAGCAGTATTTCTTCAGATAGTTCCTGGTGTCCAACCTCAGAAACTTCAAATGTGTCAGATGCCTTTGGATTTCTTTCTTGAGTGTTTATTCGCGTATTTCCCCGGAATGCAGCAAATATATGTCGATGTGCTGTCACTCCCTGCTGTGATGCTATTTGCTATGTGAACAACCCATTGGCATTACCGGGAGCACTATCTGTAGTTCATAAAAGAAAGTAATCGTTCTTCTTCAGTGACCGATGGAGTCATTGTTAGCATCCACAGGGATAGTTGTATTAGAGTTACTTTACCAGCCCCGCAGAAATCCATACTGCATCGTTGTCGGTGGGTTTTCTAACAACTACTAGAGTGTGTTTGGCTCCAAATATAACCTTTCTGACATCCCTGCAAAATCCAAATATATGTGACAGCGGAATCGCGCATGAAAATCTCCCATCGGCGTTTACCATCATTCGACGTGTAGCAAACCCCAAATTAAATTCAGAATTAGCGTTTGCGACCAAGCCCACACATCTGCATCATTGGCGGGCGCAGTGTGCTATCTTGGTCATCTTTTAACATATAGATTACTTTTAGGAAAGATGTTTGTGTCTTTCGCGAACATCATAGTTGGACCAGCCGATCTTGTATAGTCGTCGGAGTATCTTGCAAGACCAAGTATTGTCATGGCAACGTCAACGTGTTTAATACATGTTTCAATATCCTTTCCGATAGTCGAGTATGTGGCTATGCTAAATAACGCCATTATGACATTGTTAACAAAACCAACTTGATCATTTGCTCCATATGCTGTATCATCTTCTTTTACAAGTGGACCTTCAAATTCGACGAACGCTTCAGAAGGTAGGAAATATATACTTGTATCCTAAACTTGTAATTCAATTTGTCCACGTGCGTTTGGTGCGCGCGCATCATAAGAATAATAATAATAATCACGCACAGATTCTCCTTGTGGACTGGTACGTCCATGCCAATTGCGGTGTCAGCTATACGCTTGAACATTTTTATTATAATTGTCATAGTCTAACACGAAGACCATTCCCCACTATCAGACTTGCAGTTATATTTTTCCACAGGGATAGCAGCAAACTCTGCTAGTTTTTGATTTTCAGCTTGATTTATTATTTTAATGACTTTTGCTGGCATATCCACTGTACTTGGTAATTGTTCTAGTTATTGTTGAATCGGTTGAATCGGGTTTCGTTGTCGTATTAATCGCCCAATTATGTTCTTGATTGCCGTAAACTTTTTACCAGCAAAGTCACTGATTGCACCAGTAGCCTTTTCACAAATCACATCCATGGCTTTCATTGATATTTGTTTGCGATCTTGTAAGTTTGGGAGCTATTCTAGTAAATAATCCCCGAACATCATCACCGAGTCCATCTCCGTAATACGCGCTGTAAACAGGTAATCGTGAGTTTACTACTCTGACCATTTTGGGTCTGTGGTGAGAGTCATGTATAATCATCTTATTTGTTATTTATTCGTTTAGTCGCTGTGGTATCCATCGACGATTTCATCAATAAGTTCCCGATAGACATTAATATGCATCATAACGCTTTGAAATATCACCGACATATACTAGCTGCTTCACTGAATATTTCCGGAGAATTATTACCGGCTTGTCTTCCTCCTATGATAAATTCTAGTCGTTGCACATCATTGATGATATTGTTAGGAAAAGCAACAAGGCCACATCCGGTAAAACTGCTACCAGTAGCACCAAAGCCAGGTGCACCGTAAAATTCTTCCTTGGTCTCTTCAAATTCTTTCTCAAATTGTGGGAATTTATACTTGTATTTACAGTGATTCTTTGTATAATTTCAAATGCTCGAAATACAAAAGGAGTCCATTTTTCTTCTGAAATACCGGTGGTGTTTGGATCTAATAATTTAACATGGTCTTTATATCCGTGAGCGGCAATCACCTTGGGATTATCATGAAGTTGGTTATAACCCTTTTTTTTTAGCTGGTGGTTTTGAACATGGTTTTCATTCTGGCGTAACAAGGTTTATTACATCACTGACCTCCTTGCGGACTTTATCAATACTATCAAATATTTGTTGTATTTCTTCTTCGACAGGTCGAGACTGAACTGCAGCTATTTCAGTTGGAAGCCCTCGTAAAATCTTCTTTCATTTTGTTCAGCGGTTTGTTTGACTGATGGAAAAAACCTTCAGTAGCTGTTGCAACTCTTTCAGTAACTTTTGCTTCTTGTCGTTCTCGAGCTAGTTTAGTTGCGTAAGCTTCACCGAGGTTTGCCATTATTTGATATAACTTTCTTTAATTGATAGCAGCAATAAGGGCAACGTCTTCTACTCGGCACCGGATTATTGTAAATCCTTTTTCTTTACGATTTCAAGAAGGACGTTCACTTCGAAACCTTTTTTGCGATTTCTAGGAAGCTTCTTATTTTAAATAGAGAGTGAGCCAATTCGAGGCTGTTCACCCTCTCTGTTGCTCTGTGTTATTACGCATTTGAAGCCCTTGGGCACTAATATATGTATTAGCCACGATATACTAGGAATTGGATTTACAACCTTTAAACAACTTTAAAACTTTCATTATTTTTATCTTTCGCCTGCAAAATATTGGTATTGTAATTTAAAGTAACATTATAATCTTCTATTTTAAATAAGACATCTGAATGACACGTTTTCGTTTTAAGCAAAGCAAACTTATTCTTCTACTTGGAATTCTCTCCCCTATAAAGAGGTTATTCATCGGAGTGAAAGTGATCTAATTTTACATTATGGAACAGTACCTTGATTGTCCAACCTACTTAGAGAAGAAATATAGATGAATGTATAAAAGAGGAATTTAAATAAAACAAACGATAATGAAAAAGAAGCACGCCAACAAACCTGTAGTAATCCCAGCAACCAGAATTAGCACACCTACAGCAATGAGACAATACCCTTCACATGCTGGTGCTACGAGTCTGCAAAACATCAAAATACCAGTAATTCAATTAACTGTCTTTACCTCTCTTCTGATTTACAATTAATACTTCCATTCGCCCTAAGAAACTTTGCATTGACCTGGCCAGGAAATTTTACACATCACTGCATGAATTTGCATAAAAAGTAGAATAATATTTGTAAGATGCATAACGATCTAGTGGAACACTGATATCTCCCAAGATTGCCGTTTTATGGACCTTGTACGAAGAACTATCCAGAAACAAAGGTCTTGAGTGGTAACACATTTGATCAGTAGATTAAGTATTGCCTGATTTTTCCGTATGAGTATAGTCCATTATTAAACTCGTTCTAGGTCTTGCCGGTATATTCATAAGTAATTTATGTTTATTTTAATGCAGTTAATAAATACATTATTTGGGTTAGTGATATGCATCTGTGGATGAACAATTAAGAAATGAATGATTTAAAAGCCATACAACAAATGTTTCTTGCCTTAGATTTGTTGCTTAAAATCTTAAGTGGACAATAATACAACAATTCTTAGAAATTGTGTCTCCCCGCTTATTGCGCTTATACAACGATAGTAGGGCTTTGCTCGATTTGAAGAAGCGGTATAATTATTAAGAGCAATTGAAAGTATCTATGCTTCATGCCTGTATCTCAAAGAGCGATAGAGTCTAAGTGGGAACAAGTTGTTGTTGTTATAGGGTTTAACGCCATTTTTTCAGCACAAGATAGGCTATACATGGCGGCCAGTATTAATGGTGGAGGAAGAATCCGGGAAAACCCCGGAAAGAACCACGGACCCACGAGAAGCTACCGGCTAGCTTTCTCACATATCCACATTGGCCGAGCCCGAGACTCGAACACTAGCAGACAGAGGTGAGATGGCAGTGATCCGTGACGGAGAGCGCTTTAGACCACTCGGTCACTCGGGGCCCCGTGGGAATAAATGAAACTGATCAGTAATCTAGATCTTGAAAATAAAACAATAATTTTATAAATGAGATAGATTGAACCTGAGACAAACAAATGTCTCATGCTTCATGGCTGATTGAAGAAGGAAACACAAGGGTATTGTGCTTAATGCCTGAATTTTAAACAACTTTCAAAAGATTAATCAGAAACAAACACAATCATGAAATATATACATGTGACCTTGACTTGATGAGATCACTCCTATGAAACATAGTCTAGTTGCAATACGTTATAGAGCAAAAGGCTGAAACCTAAATATTAGCTTGTGAAATTAAAGTGTAACTGACAAACACTATTGAGCAGTGACATATATATTGAAGATGGTACGTGCAATGATGTATTCAACACACCCCTTATGTATGAGATACAAGTATGTCACGGTGTATCTCCTTATTTAAAAAAATGGAAATCTAACTGTAACGGACGATTGGACAGAAGGTACAACGAGTATAGTACGTTCCCATTTATTTAGAATGGAATTTGTTAAAGTACAGACGCATATTTCATACAAATACATTCAAGGATACTAGAAAAACCGAAAGATACAGAAAGTGCAATTATCTTGAAACTTCCGAAAGTGGGTCGTATTACCCGATGCTAGAATGAAGGTCACTTCTAGCAATGAGAAAATGTAGCACAAATGTTATTGAAGCACCGATCTAAAAAAAAGTTGTAGCAAAAATATATTATGCTTCTTCATTTTCTAACATAACCCAAGTGGGTGGATTTAGTAAATGATCAGGAACAACGCATATTGTAAAGTAAAAGCTATTCATCTGAACTAATGTTTGAATGGCAATGTGAAGTTTAATATTCTTTAGAAACATATACTAAACGTCGAGTTGTATCTAAGAGAAAACGCTGAAAATGACACTCCTCTTGATAAATTAGCATCAGAATATTATGTCCATTAAAGATATTATCTATGAGTTGTTAGACTATTTCAGTAATAAATCAAGCTAAATCAAGCTCCAAACAAGTCTTTTGACATTAAATTAAACGAGTATGTTACGAGACAACCGCTAACCAAAGTCATAAAATGTCGGACGCTAACTTCATCCTTAGCATGTTGTAAGTTAGAAATTGAACACAACCGAATGACCGATTTCACTACTGATGTAAAGATAGGTATGCATAATTGTGATGTACACGAACTTAATATTAAACCCTACGACACAATATTATAATTGTGGGGGTTATATTTGGTCGGGAATTCAAAATGGACTGCAATGACAGCTCAATATCAACCATGAAGCATTTGTATTTTTCTTGCCGGTGGAAACAGGAAGTGTCCACAAACGAAGGAGGTATTATACGTCATCTTAAGACCTTTTTATCGAAAATATGTGATGTGATTTGGATTTTTAACGTAGCTTTAATAATTTTTCAGTCATATCGCTACGATGTCTGCAATGTGGCAATTTATAGTGATGTCTGTCACTGAGGCATCATGCCGCAGACAAGTAGCATGATGTCCCACCCAGTCACATTATCCTGACACCGGGCCGACCAGTCCTAACACTAACCTCTTAATGCTGAGCGCCAAGCGAGGCAGTTGTTAGTACCGTTTTTGTAATCTTTGGTATGACTCGGCCGGGGATCGAACCCATGACCTCCAGCATCCGAGGCTGACGCTCTGACCACTAGGCCACCGGAGCGGTTTATCGAAAAGAAGCCAATGTGTACTAAACATGAATTAAGTAGTATCTGAATCTACTGATGTAATTTACCAGCCACTGTTAGACGTAGATCCAAAAGTGCCACAATCTCGTGAAACGAAGATAAAGAAAAGCTCTTAAAATGTCTACATAAAAACAATAGCAAACTTGTTAAAAAAGCAGATGCGTCAACAAAAGAAAATGACGATGAGAAAAACGATTTTCATGTGAATTATGGTTATGACTAAAAGTTTGTCAAATTTTTCATATTGAATCCACAATCAAAATCTGAGTTCACGTAAAAATAATAATTTGTCTCCATTTCATAAAGCATTTGCAAACAGCATTATAAATTGCAAATAACCTTGCTATAATTGAATTCGTTAGTGTAATTATACAACCTATCTACACATTCTCCTATCTCCACTGGCAGAATTTGCCTGAATTAGAATAGAAAACTTTGACACTAACCCGATTCTCGTCATGCTGATTTGACGAAGCCTAACCGTCATGACGAGGACATGCTAACCACCATGGCTCCGATATTGTTCCACTGTAAATTTAGTTTTCACATTACCTGTCTGTCAAATATAAAACAAAGATCCATATTCTAAAACATTCCGCTGTCTTGTCTATTGAGAACTGAAGTCTGATTAATATCAAGCTGCAATCAATGTATTAGAACTCCATTTATCAACATTTGAGTATTCAGAACAGGAAGTCATACACCAATTATCACTCTAAGGGTATATGCTCGTCAATACCATAATATTTGTGGGTAAATATGCTTATAAGCATGATAATAAAATCTCTGCTTAATTCCATGCGTAATATAAGCGGAATGAAACAAGGTTTCTACACGAGGAACGGTTTCTTTCTGCACAATATCTGACAAAGTAAATTTTCTTATGAAGCTTTACTTTTTTTACAGTGTATGTAATGCATATCTGGAAGCTTTTTTGTGAAGCGTATGAGTCTACACTGACAGTATCTGTAATGCATATCTGGAAGCTTTTTTTGAAGCGTATGAGTCTACATTGACAGTATCTGTAATACATATATGGAAGCTTCTACATTGACAGTATCTGTAATGCATATCTGGAAGCTTTTTTGTGGATAGTACGAGTCTACATTGACAGTATCCGTGTCCCAGCCTGGTATAGGTATGATTACAACTCTCATCTTCTGGTTGTGAAACGCATGAATGATTTCAAAATAGGTGTCAGCTATTGTCATTCCAATGATTGATTGCAAACATCAACGTTACACAAATTATATGTGTACTGTTGTAAACTGATCTTGTAAAGTGGACGAGGCCTTTAAGTTATCCCGTAAAGTTTGCCTAATATGTGTATTTGTCTACATGAAATACGAATGTAATACCCAGTTTTTATCGTTCTAGTGTCTGGGTCGATAATATTCATCTCAATGTTTATATCGTGCAATGCACTATTGTAAATCATCATCTGTTATGAAACATTCCATGACATGTTTATACTGTTGAAATAGGCATATTATCAGATTTTCTATCATTAATGTTCTTTTGTATCACAACCACACATTAATCACATCCAAACTTGAAATTTTAAGTATTGCCTGATCCTTTGATACCGAGCTTGTTGATTTCTTGTTGAACTCATGTATATATACTTTACATCTCTAAAAACTGATTAATCTCAGGATGATGAAATTGGGTCAAACGTTCATTAGTCTCTTACCAGATTTAGCACCACCATTACAGATTTCTTTGAAAATTTAGAATGCTTCTTTAGAGATACTGACCGCTCCGGTGGCCTAGTGGTTAGAGCGTGCGCCTTGCATGCGGGAGGTCGTGGGTTCAATCTCCAGCCGAGTCATACCAAGGACTTACAAAAAGGGTACTAACAGCTGCCTCGTTTGGCGCTGAGCATCAAGAGGTTAGTGTTAAGACTGGTTGGGTAGATTTAGCAATACCATTACAGATTTCTTTGAAAATAACGAATGCTTCTTTAGAGATACTGACCGCTCCGGTGGACTAGTGGTTAGAGTATACTTCTCGGATGTGGGAGGTCGTGGGTTAAATCCCCAGCCGAATCATACCAAAGACTTATAAAAAGGGTACTAACACTGCCTCATTTGGCGCTCAGCATTAAGAGGTTAGTAATAGGACTGATTGGCCTGGTGTCAGGATAATGTGACTGGGTGGGACATCATGCTAGACATCACTATAAACTGTCACATTGCAGACATAGTAGCGATATGACGGAAAATTGTTAAAGGTACGTTAAACATCCAAATCACAACACATGTTAAGAGGGGCCCCGAGTGGCCGAGTGGTCTAAAGCGCTCTTCGTTACGGATCACTGCCATCTCACCTCTGCCTGCGTCGGTTCGAGTCTAAGATTCAGCCAATATGGGTATGTGAGAAAGCTTGCCAGTAGCTTCTCGTGGGTCGGTGGTTCTTTCCTGGGTTTTCCCGGGTTCTTCCTCCACCATTAACACTGGCCGCCATATATAGCCTATCGTGTGCTGAAAAATGGCGTTAAACCCCACAACAACAACAACAACATGTTAAGAAATACTTTTTTACCGCGACATAATCCTCTAGGGTGATTTATGTAATTTGAAACGGTGCTTCTCATACTTGTGTAATATTGAATAACAAATAACATAGCTACCATGTGACCACTGTAGATTTCAACTCATGATTTATCATGTACATTTGTTACGTTGCCAAGAACAGAGAATTAGTGTAACCCACATATAGTGCATACTATTATTATATTAAGGGCTATTGGTAATGGATCAATCCATATAGGTGGGTGGGGAATCGTGCTCTGATCGCGAACAAATAGCTACAAATTATGGTAATTGTGATGTCCCATTTCTTTCAGTGTAGTATTAGCAGTGAGTCTGTGAAAGAATAATTAAAACATTTCCATATATTTGTGTCCACTGCCTTTGATGTAATTTACAGCAACATAGAGTATGTATGTAGAGAAAATGACATGTCACTAACACGTATGGATAATCAATTTACTGGCAAAGAGAAGCTGACTTTGAATAAAGCTTGAAGAAAATGAACTTGAGCTGTTTTTTCACATACTATCTTACAAATCAAATGGATTCTACTCAGTACTGATGAATCTCCAAAGTAGCTTCTAAGTAAAGGTAGTAAGGCTTGTGTATGCATTAACTACATTTTATGAGACCGCTCCGGTCGCCTAGTGGTTAGTGCGTCCGCCTCAGATGCGAGAGGTCGTGGGTTCGATCCCCGGCCGAGTCATACCAAAGAGCTATACGAATAGCACTAACAGCTGCCAACCGTTCCGGTGGTCTAGTGGTTAGAGCGTCCGCCTTGGATGCGGGAGGTCGTGGGTTCGATCCCCGACCAGTCATACCAAAGACTTAAAAAAACGGTACTAACAGCTGCCTCGCTTGGCGCTCAGCATTAAGAGGTTAGTGTTAGGACTGGTCGGCCCGGTGTCAGGATAATGTGACTGGGTGGGACATCATGCTATATGTCTGCGGCATGATGCCCCAGTGCTAGACATCACTATAAACTGCCACACTGCAGACATCGTAGCGATATGACTGAACAATTGTTAAAGCTACGTTAAAAATCCAAATCACACACACACTAACAGCTGCCTCGCTTGGCGCTCAGCATTAAAAGGTTATTGTTAGGACTGGTCGGCCTGGTGTCAGGATAATATGACTAGGTGGGACACTGTCACTACATGTCTGCGGCATGATGCCCCAGTGCTAGACACCGCTATAAACTGTCAACAGACATCGTAGCGATATGACTGGAAAATTGTTAAAGCTATGTTAAAAATCCAAATCTCACACACACGCACATTTTATGAAGACAATAATGCAAGTTCTACGCGTATTTTGGTATTTACAATAATGACACAATTGTTAGTCCCAAATATTATAAAGATTCCCAAACAACCAGTCTGGAATATTTTAATATTCTCGGCTCACACTTATTTCTGAATAGCTGTCTACTGTACCAAAATTTTGTTAATTCACATTTCTTTAATACTTTACTAATTAACGAATCTTGAGTTTGAATCTTTAACCATAGTATTGGTATCATGGTAATGGGTTAAAGACAAACTGTGCGAAATGTAAAACTTTGGTCTAATATATCCCCTCTGTTTAGACCACCAGCGACATCAAGCTGCCTCTTTGTATCTTGTTTTTGTAAAGCACCTCATCTCTTTCTAAGCGACTACACTATACAAAGATAAAGTCCAATGTATCCATTCTTCAAATGTCAAACACCTTATCTCTTTCTAAGCGACTAAACTATACACCGATAAAGTCAAATTTATCCATTCTTCAAATGTCAAACACTAAACAACATAAATAACAAATGATCACAAATACAGAAAAATGTCACTAAATCACCACTAATGTGTATATAACTTACTGTACAAAGTGTCAACTCTTTCCTTATACGTGAACTATTCGACACACCGTAGAATCCAATGTAGGAAGAACATGGATATTTACTTAAATGCATGTTAGTTTTGAAGGGATGCTGTTTACGGATAATGGGAAAATACATTACAGACCCCACCCTACCCGGTCTGTTTATGGACAAGGTGTTTTGTTCATAAATAACACATAGATACATATATAGATATATCAATTTATCACACCTAAACTATGAAATCTTTTCAAGGCACATGAGGGGCCCTGAAAAGGACGCTTGGGCTTCTTCTTCTTTTTTTATTTTCTTCTTTTCCTCCACCATCGTCTTAGTTTTGTAATGGCTGTTGTCTTCGTTTTTCATTTTGTCCTGCATTTCCTTTTCTATTTTGTTATTCCACTCTTCTATCCTTATTCAATCCTCTTCCTCCTTTCTTTCGTTAATCATTTGCCTCGGTTGTTCCGTAGCCTTTTTTAAACTGATTAATTCCATTTTAAAATTTGCGGACTATAGGCTATATTTTCTATTCTCACTAGTAGCACTTCTACCATGCCTATTGTGTCCACCACTTCCTGTAATTTGATCATTTGATCCATATGGTTACTGGCTATCTTCTTTGGTTGTTGTTGGTGATGCTGTTGTAGGGTTTAACACCATTTTTCAGCACACGATAGGCTATACATGGCGGCCAGTATTAATGGTGGAGGAAGAACCCGGAAAACCCCGGAAAGAACCACCGATCCAAGAAAAGCTACTGGCAAGCTTTCTCACATAACCACATTAGCCGAATTCGAGACTCGAACCCACGCAGACAGAGGTGAGATGGCAGTCATCCGTAACGGAGAGCGCTTTAGACCACTCGGCCACTCGGTGCCCCTTTTCTCTGGATATTCCGTGTAGAATGGCGCGAATTAATTAATTTAGATTTAAGTGGTTTTCGCATAATCGTGCATGTGCCACTGTTTTATGCTTACAAGGTAGGCTGTTTGATTACTCCTAGGGGACGGAATTCGAGCCACTTCCCCCAGGCTTTTATGTGCTCACAGAGCACTGTTTGATTGAAGCCGTCAGGCACTGTAACTAAAATTAGTCCTTAACTGTATAAATGGAGAGCTTGATGGCGAGAGGAAAAAGACCCCACACACACTCGACCTATTCAGTCGCTACTACTTAGCTGCATTTAGGTATGTATGAGTGGGTATGGACCCATCACATACTCATATGTTGGTACTTAAATTGTCAGTAGTATTAAGGGCGTGCACTGCATGCTATTTATTTTGGTGTCTGGCCGTGGCAAGAGAGGATTAGGTGGAAAGGCGACTCCAAGTTCACAGGTCGGTGCTCCTAGACTTTAGGGTATCTGGTCTAAATCGTCGTCCTACACAGTTAAAAAAAAAAAAAAACAACAAAAAAAAAAACAAAAACATCTGTGCTGTTTTGAGTTTAAAATTTAGCTTAGGAGAGATATCTTAGGTGACAGTTTTTAGTAAAGTTTGCCACCTTGTGTGGCTGGTCCTGATGGTCTTGGACTTTTGAGACTACGTTATATGAATGATTCTGTGTTTAGGGTCTTAATTGTCTAGATTATCGTTGTTTCATTTGCAGCCTTGTGCTTGATGGTCGTTGGTGTTTAAACCACCTTATAGTTGCTAATTTGTGTTCCTTCATTCCTCAAGTTGTTTATAGTTCTTCTACTTTGTGTAGAGGGCCCTGATGGTCTTGGGTGTTTGACCACCTTATATTCTCTAATTTTGGGGGCCTAGAATTTCTGGTGGTATAGATATTACTGTCACCTTCGGCTAGGTGTTGAATATATGTGTTAGGTCTTCTGGAACCCGACAGTGCTAGCAGTTTTGGGTTGTGGGGTTGCGGTCCTATGTATTGCCCAAAGCTGCTGGCCAATTTGGTTATTCCTGTGTAAATTCTATTTATAATCCTTTGATTGATATGGTTCATTTTTGGTGGTTTCCTAGATCTGGTGACGTTTTTCATGATGGAGTATAGTTTTATCCAGTAGTATTTCGCTTCCAGTTTTCTTGCCATATCCTACTGATATAAGTGTTGGTAATACTTATTATTCACTAACACTGTAGAGGAGGTTAGTTTAAGCTGGGCCATGTAGATTTTGCTTTTCTACTTGGTCAGCAATTCATTTCCTTTAATATCAATGTGGGATGGTATCCACATGAAGTCAACTTTTTGATGGTTATTATTAAGCTTTCCTTGAGTCGTTGTTATTGTTGGGGATACATGAAACAACGTTTAGCGAGTCACTTAATATTACTGGTTTTTATATTATTTTCTTTAATCCATCTTATGGCTTCCATGATGGCTCAGAATTCAGCTGTGTATATGGAACAACGATCCGGTAGTCTATTTCACATTTTAATGTTCAGTTCAGAGATTAATACTGCTGCTGCAGTCCTGGAGGGTTCGGCTTTTTGGATCCATCAGTGTAAATGTTGACTGAATTAAGGATTTAGTCATTAGTTCTATTATGGAAATTGATTTTATCTGATGCTTCTGTTCGTTGTTGTTGCTAAGTTTAGTTAATTGTATGTTGATTGATGATTTTAGTCCATGGCATTCCGTCATAGTTTTTAGTGATACCAGCCTGGAAGTTAGATATTAGTAAAGGTACAGTTAGTTGATCACGTGTTTCCCTGCAGGCACGTTGGGTACTAATGTATTGCTGAATGGTTTATTACATTTAGTGATGGCTACCCGGATGGGGTGTGAATTGGGGTGGGTTGGTAATCTAGTTGTGTGTCTTGAGGTTATCTTTAGGTTAACTCCTGCCTTCTTAAGTACAGTGGTAATTCTCCAGTTAGAGTTTGGAGTTCAGCTGGGGATACAGGCGGCAGAGTGCCGGTGCATATTATTAGTGCTTTTCTTTTGAATTAAGTATAATTCCTTAAGCTGTTTATGAGGTGCCGAGTTATATATTTGACACCCGTAGTCTAATTTAGATCTTATTAACGACCTATGTAGTGTTAACAGAGTTTCCTGGTTGGATTAGCACCCATGTGGTACCTTTAAGGTTTTTAAGTAAGTTTAGATCCTTATTATAACTGTTAACTATTTGATCTATATGATGTCCCCAGTTTAGATGTTCGTAATAGTAGATACCCAGAAATCTAGCACATTTAACAAATTTAATGATTTTATTTTATATGGTAAGTTTAGGTACTTTAGTTTGATTTGAAGTTTGGAGGAGAATAGAACTGCAATGGTATTTTCTTGAGATAGTTTGAATCCCATTTATCTGCCCATTTCCCTATTTGGTTTAGACAATTTTGGATTTCACTGATAACTGTGTGACTTTCCGGGTTTCCTGATCGCCAGAGTCCACTGTCGTCCGCAAATTGTGACATTTCAATTCGGGACGAAGTTATTTTTAAATCGAGGTCATTTATCATGATGTTGAAGAGTGTATGGCTGAGTACTATCCCTTGTGAAGTTTTCTAGTGAGCATAGTTCATAACATGCACCCAACACTCTGGTTAGAAAGTTTTCGATAAAGTTGAACATTCGTCCTGTGATTCCAAAATGAATTAGTTTGGCTATCCATCCTTTAGCCCAGACGAGGTCAAAAGCTTTTTCAAGATCTAGGAATGCTGCTATTAAATTTCTGTCTGCTTTGCGGTGGAAGGTTAGTGCTACTTTGATTGCTGCTTATAATCTTATGCATCAATCAATAATGGACCTTCTATTTCTAAATCCACATTGATTTTCAGAGAGTAGATTGTTACTTTCCAAGTGGCATTAAAGGCGATTTGTTATAATTGTCTCCATAATTTTACAGATATTGTTAGTTAGGGAAATGGGTCTATAAGAATTAATATAATTTGCGTCTTTTTCTAGTTTAGGGATTGGGATTCCTATGGCGTGTTTCTATTTATCAGGTAGTTTAACGATAGCCCATAGTTTACTAAATAGCTTTAGTATAGAGTTGGTAATATTTTCAGGCTGGTGTTTGTATATAATGTAAACTATTTGATCTTCCTCTGGCGAGATTTCCGTTTATAGATCCTAAGGCTATGTCCCACTCATATTAGGGTATTTTACAGTTTATGTTGGATTCCTTTGTCCCTAGGTCTTTGAAGAGGTGTGAGTGTTTTTTTTTTGTTCCTAATTTATCCCTATGTTGTTGAAAAGTTGGGGTGTGGTTAAGGTTACTACTAATTGCAGTAAATTGGTTGGCGAGTTAATCTGCCTTTTCTTTGTTTGTGGTGGTACCTGCTATTTTGGGGGAGGTGTTTAGTGTTATCCTTTAATTGATTTTCTTTTGTCCCATACTTGCTTGGGGCTAGTTTTGACATTAATTTTAGAGCAGAAATGTCGACAAGATCTTTCCTCTTCCTGCTAAATAATTTATTTTAAGTTTTTCCATATCTTTATATGTTGTGAAATCTAAAGAGTTTCTTGATCGTTTGAATTTGTTAAAGGCCTTTCATTTTTTCTGTATGAGCCTGCTTACAAAGGTTATTCCACCATGGTACAGTTTGTTTGTTTGTTCGGTTTGTGTATCACTGGATTTAGGGATGTAGGAGGTGGCAGCTGCTTCAAGTGTGTTAATTGAATTTTAATACAATATATTTACGTTATCATTTTCTAGGTATTTTGGTGTTACTTTTGGTTAATTGTATTCTGAAGGACTCCCAGTCAGCTTGGTCATATTTACATCTAGGGTGTTTGTTGGTGGGGTTATTTTGAACCGCCATCTGCAGAGTGCTGATGATCGGAAAGTGGTCATTTCCTAGCGAGCCGGTTTGTTCCACTCTGCTGTCTGTCATCTGTGCTACTTTAGGTGAGCATATGGTTAGGTTGATAGCAGACAGTGATCCATCCTCTGGGTTTAAGCGAGTGTTTGTCCTGTCATTAAGGATGGTCAGGTTGGATTCGGCAGCCCATACCTCAACCAACCTGCCTCTCTTGTCCGTTCTATCGCCCACCCACCCCCCCACCCCACCACCACAGCTCGTTGTATGCATTTAAATCTCCCCATATGACGATGTTATTTTCCATTTTATTGTTCGTTATTTGCCTAAAGGTTGCCATGTTATAGGCGTTGGTGTTTCTGCCTGGGTCGTATGGTAACAATTTGAAGGCTTCCCCTCCCTGTATGGAATATTAGGGATTGTAATTTAAAATTTTCATTACTATCTGGGGTGTGGGTTATGTTAACTGGTGTAATATTATGTAGTTGTTCTAGGATAGAAATGACTAGGCCCCCTCCCTGTCCTATGTTACGATTTTTAAAGTGGCCTGGGGAGTGGCCAGGGAGTTTGGGTAGTTGATTAGTTTTTTTCTGAGATCTTACTTTTTTTGTGTACAAATAATATCAGGCTTTGGAACTTGGCCTTGTGATTTGATTTTTAATTCGTTGATATTACTTGATATACCCCTACAGTTCCAATGCCATTTTACTAATTTATTCTTGATTGTGTTATTCATAGTGGTGCGTGGTCATTTCTTTGGTTATATATCAGTGGGGGAGGGGGTTTCGGGTAGCTTGGCTAATATTAGTTTGAGTTTGCCTAGGTATTGCTCTACGTTGTTTTTACATGGAGTTTGGCTATTCATGGTTAATGTAATTATTTCATGACTAACATGTTCAATTGGTGGTGCTGCTGTGTTTTCCTTATTTGTGTTTGGATTTTCTTTAACTGCTGGTGGGTGGGGAGGGTGTTTATATTTTTCCTGATTGGGTGGTTCAGTTATTTTTTCCTAGCTTTTATAGTCTTGATTTTTATTTTGCTTGTGTAGTTGATTTATTTGGATTTGAATTACGACTCACTGTTTGGATGTGAGTAATGTGTTTCTTGTTTTGTTCTAGGTTGGTTTTAATTAACTGCGATTTTACTGGCTGCATTATAGGATATTTGCTTGCTGTTCATGAGATATATTGTTCTAGTTTCTCTGTTTGTATAAGGGCATTCGGGGGATTGAGGATTTTGTTCTCCACTGCAGTTAGTTCATTTAGGTGCCGTCCTTTTACAAGGTGCCTTATGTTGGCCCCCACATTGATTGCATTGGGTGTTGTATTTTCAGATGGACGGATAGTCCCCCCAATGCTGGCAGTTGCTACAAAATCTGGGTTTATTTACGTTTGGTTCCAGGCGATGACGAACTCCATACGGTCCTAATCTTACCATTAATATAAGGGGTGTTATGGACTCAATGACTGCTATATTGGTTAACTGCCCTTTATAATTATTGAGTCTGTAAGCCCTTTCAATTGGCGCCCCATTTTATTTTAATTTTTGTGTTTAGTTTTCTAGTCCATCCTTTGGTTGGGCCTTTTAATTTAAGTACTGCTTTAAATTTGGTGTTTTCTACTTGGGGGTGGGGGTGGTTTGACAGTTATTGGTTGGTAGATATGGTCAGGTGGGGCGTTGGTTCTGTTTTTTGGTTTGGGATGTTGTGGTGTTTTTCCTATTTTTGGTGCCTTGCACATTTATCTTGATGTCTTAAACTGATTCCATTTCAAGGAGTTTTGCCAATTGGTTTAGTGTGCTACAGTGCACAATTAGGTAGCTGGTGTTGGGCCGAAATACTGTAAATTTGCCCTGGTGTACCCTCTTTAAGGCCCCTTTTAAGCCGTTTATGCTTAGATTGATTTATTTGGTAGAGATGCTACTTATGTATAATGTGTGCTCTATGTACTGGTAGGGGAACTTGGTTTGTTTGGAATTATTTTGTTTAGATGGGTTTGGTTGTTTATTATTTGGTGACTGATTCCTTATTTCAGCTGTTGTTTGGTCTGTTGTTTTGGGTCGTTTAACGTTTTTCCTTTTCATGGGTGTCTTCCCTTCACTACTGGTTTGATTACTGTTAATAGGGGTGGGGGTGGTTTCTCTATTTGGCGTATTGTTTTTCCTTGATAGTTCCTAGGTGTTATGAAGAATATCCCTTACGGTTAGAAATATAGAGGGACCTGGGGTTTGGCTGTTATGGTACCTACCTTTGTTAGGTTTAACTGGACTTTTTTGGTGGGGTTTGAGTGTTACATGACGCTACTGTGTTGTTGTTGTTTTCCTTTGCTTATTGTCAATTGTTGGGGTTGATGTCTTTATGTCCCTGGCGGCTTTAGATTGGGTTAGATTTGGGGGGTTGAGAGTTTGCTTGGTAGGTGGCCATGCTGGTGTTTTTGTGGTTGTTGTTGATATTACCCTCCCCCCCCCCCCCGTTTATTGTTGGCTGTTTGGTCACTTAGGGTAGTACAGTTTGTGGTTGAGGTTGTTTTTGTTTTAATTGGGTTGTTAGGTAGCTAAATCTTGATTCCAATAGGTTTTCGTGTTGGGGATTGTGTTAACTGCATTTAAGTGGGTGAGTGGTTTGTCCTGAATTACTTTCCCTGCCGGGTTTGGGGGATTGAATTTCTAAGTCGAATCTAAATCCTCAAGTTACAATGATTTGGTTATGTCTCTAAATTCCACAGGGTATGATTTATTTAATATGCTGGCTTGCTCCTGAATGAGATTATGCCTTTCTGGTGTGGATGTGTTAGAAAATATTCTGGCGCATATCTCCCTACAGTCTGGTTTAGGTGTGAAATCTAGTTGTCATATGTTGGTAAAGGTTGGGGTTTCCCGTACTTGTGGTGTGTTTGCATTGCAAGCTGCCATTCGTTTATATATTCGTTCATATAAAGCTGATTGTTTACTTATTTGTCTATTCCTATTGCCACTGGCTTTAATGACCAATTTGTTGGTGAGTAGTTGGACTATTTATGTTGTTTTCTGCATTGTGGTTTACTTAAATTGGTTTGATTACTAGATTTTTGAGTCTGGTTAGTTGTTTGATTTATTAATGAAATAAATATTGGTTGATGAGCAAGAGAGAGGGTTAAAAGGTTCAAAAGTTAGTGTGTGAGTGAGTATAGAGTGTTCAATTTACTATTATCCTTCTACAGAAAATTAGTGGTTTTCTTGTGCTTGAGAACTTGTGACGATTTTGCGCAGGTGTATATTATCATGATTATATGTACCCGTTTTCAGGAAATGGCTCCAGAAAATTGAAAAAATCTCATTTTATGGTAATGTTGACAGTGTCATAATACAACTTACTAATGGGTAAATAGTGCGAGTGTACAAATTCGAGGTGAAAGTGACATGTGTTTTAATCATCCTCGTCAGCGGTAGCGGCAGAATCCGCTTTGAAAGAAATGACATGCAGTTAAGGGTAAAAAGGTATGTCCCCCCCCATAGTACTCCACCACATAAGAGTACACAACACTCAAATTAAGACGTTGGTTTAGTTCTACCGGGGAAAATTAACTTGGCAAAAGAATTATTGTCGGAAATGACTGGTAATCCTATATTTTTTATCATCGTCATCTTCATCTCAACATTCCCACCCAAAATGTCAAACAATTCATGACAAAATAAAAATGACAACACTTTACGCTCCAAAACTTTCATCAGTAGGCGACGAGAGACTGTACTGTACTCAATGATGACACTTGTTCTGACACTCCCCATGGCTTTGCCAAACACGACGTTGAACCTGGTAGCAATTGTGCTCACCAAATGTTGATCGCTAAAACAATAGTCTAAGGAAATTATCAAATTATAGGTCCACTTTTGAGTTTCTAAGTTCTGTGTTTTTATTTTATAATCTACAATGTTATTCAAGTACTTTTGCATTTGCTCGTCATGAACTTCGACCGCAAACAAATGTTGATTTGGATGGACATTTTGGACTTTTACGGGGTGAATCTTTTCCACCAAAAGCGACTTTCCAATAGGCTATGTAATTGAATGGCTTGAGGTAATGTGGCCATGAAACAGCACAACAAAGTATTGTGGGAAACACCTCCACGGACATGTTACAGGGCAATATTGGTTACTGTTGTTCATAATTCCAGAGTTCTGCTGTCCGATAGGTCACTCGAAGTGACAGGAATATCTAAGAGAGGGTTGTTATGACGTTGGACGCAAGGTTCCCGTTGTTCCCGTTTGAGGAGTATTTCATGGAAGGATTGGGAGGAAGATAACCGATACAACTGCTCAGTAAAATGTTCCACAATTGTTTCTCTCCTTGTGGCAAATTCAGATTAGCAATGGCCGCACCGATGACACAATATACCATACCGATTTGGAAGATTTAGGCACACGTTCGCAACCCCACACCCACAAAGGTTGCTTTTGTAATCTTGCAGAGAAGAACTCGGGAATGATTGGTCACTATGGCAGTGGCAGCTGAGGCTGTGTTGAAGGGTATGATGGGTATTTCTTTTTATAGACGGTGACTTGCAAAGCTCCGATCCAAGAATCCAAACTTGAAGGATATCTTTTCAAACGCACTTTGACTTCTTTGACACAGCGTTTTCCCACTTTATGTGCTCTTCGTTCAAGAATACTTCATAAAATGGAAATCACGATCACGCACTCGTCCAGTGACATAAACCATTTCAGTGGTCCATTTGGGTAAGTTACTGTTGTCGAAAGTGCATTTGGTTTTGCCAGTGCGTATCAAATATCTTTCTTTTTATTGTGAACTGTCACCGCCGGGGAAGTACCAAACAGCGCTCGGTCACTTCCTGGGCGGGTGTGGGGGGTGGGGTGGGGGAACATCGAAGCTACGATGGTAAGAATGGTTGTACGCTTGAACCAGGTGTGGTAAGACGTCGATGTACTTGAGAGCATGTTGATGCGTAAAACAGTTCCACATGGGGGAGAGAGCAGAGGCAGGATATGTGGCTTCAGAATCCCAATTTTCGGTTTCTGGGATTCTGAAATTTCTTCTTCTCTCTTTTTCCTCCTCCTCTTCTTTGTTTCTTCTCTCCTCTTCTTTGTTTCTTCTTTCCTCCTCCTCTCTTATCCTTCCCTCCTCCACAATGGCTTCCGCGGCCAGTTCATTTAATATGCGCCTGGCATATTCCAGATGCACATGAAGTTCCAACAGTTTAGACAGTCTCGTGTTCATTTCTGGTGTTGATCAATCAACAAGGGTAGCTGGACTGCCGAACGAGTTTCAGTTTATAGTGAAAGCGCGAACGTGAAGGAAAACATCCCCCTAAAAACATAAAATTGATCTTACCTGATCATGACCAAAAAAAAAACAATGCGCGGACCTAAAAGAAACACTCACTCACTTTTTATGCTACCCATCACTATTTTAAAATTTTTTATAAATCACTTCAATAGACTATTTACATACGCAAAGCAATCCAATCTAACCCCAAATATACACCTCAAACACCAAAAAAAGACATTATTTTAATCTACTATCCATACCAACGTACTTGATCACTTACAAACACAAACACACAAACACACAAACACATACCCTCACATTTTTTAAAACAGAGTTAGTGTTTATTTTCACACTACTCTACCTACACACATTGGCAAATGGATGGCTATTTCTTTTCTAGAGTATTGGGGTAGCCCTGAAAAGGGCTGTTTTTTTGTTTGCTATGGCAATCTTTTTTAGTTTCTAAGAATGCGATGTCCTCTAAGGATAGACTTTCTGACGATAGGTCTGCTTCTTCGGAAAGAGAAGAAGAACTCTTTCGTGTCGATACGACAATCGACAAAGCCTCTCTCAGGTTCAGGTTCCTGCTGCTGTTGCTGCTGCTGCTGTTGTTGTTGTTGCTGTTGCTGCTGTCTCTGAAGTCTGTACTTCTCTGTCCATTCTTCTTTCTCCCTGTTCACTTCTTCTCTGAAGAGCCCTTCTATCAGGTCTTCAGTGACTTTTAGCATTCTCACATTCTCTATCTCTTCTGGCTTCGGTATCAAACTGTGTCTGACCCTATGCAAATTCACGTAGGCTTCGTTTAGCTTAGCTAGTTTGGAGCACATCTTCGTAGGAGGATGAGTCGACAATGGATGGTTAGGCTGGAAAACTGCCCCGGTTCGTCTTCCAAAGGGGGGCAATCCGTACGAATCGAAATATTCCACACATCCTTCTTGAGGAAAGTAGACGGCTACCCAGTGGGTTCCTGGGAGATGACTGTCGTCCGTGTTGATCACGTAAGCTTGATGGTCTTGAGGTTTGCGATGAGGGAGTTCATCTTTAGCACAGACGACAGGATTCCAAGAAGCCGTATACGAACTGTGGTTCAAAAGGTAATAAAGTTCCCAGGTATCCATTTGTGTGGTATTTTTCTTCACAGGTAATAATAAGTGGTCAATTCGATCCTGACATTTTGCTTGAAAAAGTCTGACAAATAACCGTTTCTTCGTTTCGTCTCCTCACTTTGATTCAGGAGAGCTTCGATACGATGGATCTCTTGAGTGGTTAATGGTGGACAAGAATGTTCACGCAAGTCTTTATACCACTGGTGCAACACGTCTTTGTCCGAGATGAGACTCCAAGCATCGTCCAGATACTCGTCCAATTTTTCTTCTTGACTCACCATCAGGCATTTATCGTGTTGAATTTGACTGGGATGATCGTTTTGACATCCATAGCAATTTTTCTTGATCAACTCCGTCATTTTTTCCACCAAGTGTTTGGCAAAACAGGAGACTAAATGGGCTTCTTGTTCTGGCCATCTCGACTTCATCATGATCACTTCTTCTTTTTCCACGGTCTCCTTACATTTCATGTCCAAAGTTTCTCCACTAGGTAAAGAGGGATAACAGTCTTCCATGACTTCTAGTAATCTAGAATGACTTCTCTCAAACTGTTGATTTCTATGGTATTATCGAATTATGCATACAGGATGACGTTCACTGTGTTCCCTGCATCCAGTGGACTCGCAAACTGAATTTCCACACGAATCTGGCCGGATTTTATAGGGTGGAAATGTCCCTCGTCGCTGCTTTGGTCTGGAGTGAAATCGAAAGCCCACAAAGCGTAGCCTCCTGCATAATCGTCGTACGTAATGCCGTGACTGGTGTTGGTTCCTAACTGTCCGGTAGCTTCGTACAGGGACAAGTACGATCTCAAGTAATTCTTCGCGCCACCAAAGTTAGGCTCGAAAGGTCGGGTACACAAGGTCTTGCCATCGCGACTGACTTCGATCTTGGACACATTGTAATGCTTAAACTCAAAAGGATTTTCGTTGTAGACACCATTGAAAGCTGAATTCTTGACGATACCAACAATCAAACGTTTGGGTAACTGTCCTTGGAACAGATGATCTTCGATCATGGATCGCTGTCCACCAGGAATGGTGAACGTTTTCACTTCTACGCGTCGTATCGGATACTTGGCGGTTGTTCTGCTCAATGTCTGACTGATGTCGTTACCTACTTTAGGTAACACTTCCACACGACGCACGTAGAGTCTGGCTTCTTGGATGATGGCTTTGTAAGTGGCATCAGCAGCAGCCATCAAATGGAAAGCAGCACTACTGCGATTCAGTCTCAGGCGGACATCCACCCCGTTCAGCAAATACTTTTCTTGTAACCACATGTCCAAATGCAAACGATCCATCACTTCTAAACTACGACTTCCAGCAATTTTCTTTTGTCGTTCTACAAATCCCGTTGGATTTGAAGCATCCCCAGCAAGTGTAATGCCGTTGAACTTAGTCGCTTGGTCAGGTTTCCATACCACGCAAGCATCCAGATGAGTGTTCTTGGCTTCTTTTCCGTACGTCAAGAGATTTTCCAGGTACGCTCGATAAGGGTAAGTATCCATGCTGCTGCTGACCAGTTTGTTATTCAAGTACAAGTCCACTTCGCTAAACAAGGAATGCATGAAATTATTGACGGGAGCTACTGCTTCATCAGCGTCTATGGGAACGGGGGGTGTTCCTTCCATCACTTTCACTTTCAAGTACAAGTAACTGCTATTCAGATCGATGTAATCTTCGGGCTGTCCTTTGATTTCAAACTCGATGGGAGCGGAATCGGTCAATGAGGAGACCGGGTGAAATTCCACCCACTGAGATTCTTGCATCGTCATCATGGTGGGGGGCATGGCAAACATATCCAGTTCCGTCTTGGAACAGGCGCATGACTCTCGGTGCAGAATTTTTTTGTTGCTGTGTCTCAATAATCGAAAACGTCTAAGTCTCGAACGGTTCTTCTTTTCTTGGCCTTTCTAGCTTGAAGTCTGCTGAAAGGGTGTTTTCTTCGTCGTCGTCTCTTTCTGCCTTGTCCTTGCTGAATGCCTGACTCGGTAGCGTGCAGGGCATTTATAGGTGTGTCTCGTCGGCCCAAAAGGTCTTTGCCCGTTTGTAGCAAGACATTTTTGCCTGCCCTCATGAAGGCTTCTTTAGGGTTTTGTTTGTCGATGATGACATTTTGGAGAAATTCTTTGCCTTGTGTCAGTGCCGCATCTTTCAAGGCGTGCAATCCGCGTGTCACCATCGGTTTCAATACCGGGGCCACCGAACGAAAGGCCGATTTCAGCATATCTCCTAAACCGTGTCCTCGCTGTCGAGCCACCCCTCGGTACACTGGATACATGACTTACTTACGAGTCGTGAGAAAACCGTTTTCGAAAATGGAGTTTCACCGTGACTTTTCCTTTGGTGAATGGAATATTTTGTCCCAGATCTCCTTTTATAGTAATGTTGACCGTGTCCAAATACGACTTGCTGACAGGTAAATAATGAGGATGTACAAATTCCCGGTGGACGTGGTAAGTGTTTCCACCTTCCTCGTCAGCGGACGTGGCAGAGTCCACTTTGAAAGGAATGACACGCAGTAACGGTACGGAGGTGTGTCCCACCACGTTGTACTCCACCACATCGGAATACACAAACATCAAATTCAGTCCTTGGTTCAGTTCTACCGGGGTACGAAAATACTGGGCAAAAGACTCGTTGTCAGAAATGACTGGTGATTCGGGTTGTCCATTTTGTTCTACTTTCTTCCTCAGCTCCATGTCACCGCCCAACATGTCAAACAATTCAGGACAAAATAAATTGGACACGATTTTAATAGCCTCAATTGTAATCAAGAAGCGACGAGCTGCTTTGTGGTACTGCATGGTGACCTTTTTTTGGGCAAGGTCCATCGCTTTCCCAAACACGGCATTAAACCTGGAGCTTATGGTGCTGACCAAATGTTGACCACTAAAATAATAGCCTGGGGGAATCAAAATCTTGTAGGTCCACGTTTTAGTTGTGTCATCATATTTTTTGAGATCATATTTGACATTAGTCAAATACTTTTGCACTTGCTCGTCATGAACTTCCACCGTAAAAAAATTTTGATCGAAAAGGACATTGAGGACTTGGGTCGGGTGAATCATTTCTACTAAAGCCACTTCCCAATGGGCTTCGTGATCTAAGGGGATGGCCTGAGGTAATTTGACCGTGTAACAACACAACGTGTTGTGGGGAAACACCTCCATGGAACTGTCACTGGGTAAGGTTAAGTAAAATTGGTTTTGGTGACTCATAATTCCAGAGTTCTGTGGCTGTCCGAGGGGTTACTGGACGTCAGAGGCGTGTCTCCGTCTAAAATGTGGTTCTGATTGTGGTTGTTGTTGGAGTGGTGACTGACATTGGCACTGGGCACAAGGTTCCCGTTCGAGGAGAATTTCAGGGAGGGATTGGGAAGCAGGTAACCGATGCAACTGCTCAATAAAATGGTCCACAATTGTTTGTCTCCTTGTTGCAAACTCAAATTGGCGATGGCTGCCCCGATGACACAATACACCACGAAGATTTGGCAGAAAAAGACGATTTGCGTTTTAGACACACGTTCTCCACACCACAACCACAAGGGTTGTTTTTGTAAATCTTGCACAGAAGAACTGGGTGAAGAAGGTGTGATCGACGTAGCTGCGTCTGCTGTGTGAAAGGGCATGATGGTCACTTCTTTTTATAGTCGATGACTTGCGAAGCGTCGATCCAAGAATCAAAACTAAGTGGATATCCTTTCCAACGTACTTTGACTTCTTTGACACGTCGTTTGCCCACTTTACGGGTTCTGCGTTCGAGAATGCTTTCGATGTCGTACACGTCGTCTTCTTTTTTGGTGACACGTCGTAACTCGGGCAAATAAAACGTTCCTTTGAGCACTTCTCCCTTCATGTCTTCCAATTTATAGACGGCAGGATGACGGCCATGCACTCGTCCAGTGACGCGAAACAATTTGGTCGTACAGTTAGGTAAGTAACCTTTGTCGAAAGTGCGTTTGGTTTTGCCAATGCGCACCCAATCTCCTATGGCCAACTCTCCACTTTTCTTGGGGACAGCCCTCGTCGGGGACGTACCGAACAGACGCTCAAACACCAACACTTCGTTGTCGGGAGTCACGTCTTGCGGGGCACGTCCGATGCTTCGATGCTAAGATTGGTTGTACGCTTGCACCAGGTGCGGTAAGATGTCGATGTACTTCAGAGTGTGGTGATGCGTAAAATATTTCCACATGCGTTCTTTCAAAGTGCGTTGAAAACGTTCCACGATGCTGGCTTTGGTTTCGGGATTCTCGGTGGTAAAAAAGTGAATGTCACGTTTCTTTAATTCTTTTTGGAAAGCTTGGTTCAGAAATTCGGTGCCTTTGTCCGTTTGCCATCGAAGAGGGTGACGACCGCTTTGTTTCAACACTCGTTGCAGGGCTCGCACTAACTCGCTGCTCGATTTGGAAGTCAAGGGCACGACCCAGGCAAATTTGGAAAAGACGTCGATGACACAAAACAAATATTTGTAGCCACGATTGTAGCTGGCCAAATGAGAGACATCGGCTAAATCGGCTTGCCATTGATGATCGATGCCTTCCACTCGGGTGCGACTTCTGGCAAACTTGCGTCGAATGGGTTTGTGTAAAGTGTAGGTAGCTTGTTCTTGTAACCATCGTTGCACTTGAGGTAAACGGAGACTTTTCAGTCGCGTTTTGGCAGCACGATACAATTTTTGAACTCCTGCGTAACCTGCAGGATGCGAGGGATCGTAGTAAATGCTGGCTAAGACTTTTTCCATTTCCATTTTTTGTGTTTGTGTGTTAATAAGACACCCACTCTTGGAGGATGCTACTCTTTTTCTCTTGGGGTACTTTCTTGGATTGCAATGCTTTGCGTGTGCGACCGGCAATAGGTGTTGAAGAGGAGGATGTCTGAGCGGGGGATATCGGTTCTTGTTTTACTTCTGTCTTCACTTTCTTTTTCTCTTGTGATGAAGAAGGGGTGGCCATCATCTTTTTAATCCATCCAATTCTGGAGGTAGGTGGTGTTGTTAACTTGCGTACTTTTTCTGGTGGAGATTGAAACCGTTCTTCTTCTTCTCCTTCTTCTGTCTTGGTCACGGGTACTGGTGGTACTGGTACTGGTACTGGTACTGGTGATGGTGCTGGACTTTTCATCAAGGTCTTAAAATCTTTCGGAGTGGGTAGAGCTGTTTCGTCTAAAGCTTTCTGGTGAAAGAGTTGCAGTCGTTGCAAGAGTTGACCGTACTTTTGCGATTTTTCTGTTTCGGACAAATCTTGGCGATCCATCAAGGACTGCAATTCGTGTTGCAACTGGGACATCTCGCTCAAATTGGGATTGGGAGGTAAATGCGGGGTGCGTTGTTCTTGCCACCGATGGTATTCCATCCATCGTTTGTAAGGCACTAAAGCTAGTTTTCGTCCTTCCATGGGGTTGTCAGGGGTCGATTCTGAGATCTTGGGACTTCCGAGGGATTTTTATCTTGCTCCCACCAGTCCTCCCAACATGGTTCCCAAGACTCCTTTCAGTATGGGGCCTAACAAGAGAGGTAAAATACCTCCACGTTGGATCAACATTTTCTTTTTTTGACGAATGGAAATTTTCTTTTGAACCATTTGGCGAAGAACGTGACGATGTTTGCCTAAGCATTGTTTCTGGTGTTTGGACAAAGGGATCGTGCCTTTCAAAACGTTCAAACAACATTCGCACACGGTATCGATGACCTCTTTGGAGGCCGTTTGAATGAGTTTTTTTCGTAGGGGTGGAGAAGCTTTGGACAGGACAGATAACATGTCCCCATGTTTGGCTAAACGTGGTGGCAGTCCTTTCCTTTTCTTTCCTTGGGTTTTTCTGGAGGGTGACATCTTTGAGTCTTCAGGAGCACCAAAAAAACATTGATACCCTACTCGGTCACAGGCCTTTTATATACTGGAACGCGTCGCCACTGATTGTCTTTACGTCGTATCAGTTTGAGGACAGGCATGACACGTCGTGCAGGGGTACGTAACGGACTAAATCGAGCCAGTTCTTGCTTGGACAAATCCAGTAAACTTTGTAACATGCCCGATCTTTCTTGGACTTTGATTTTGGGAGAAGGTACTTTGTGAGCAGCAGCCACTGCCACCAAATTGGAGGGTCCTGCCACTGGGGAAGTTCTTTTTGGGGTCATCAACGGAGAAGTTCTTGGTGTGATCAACGTCTCCAAGTACTCTTCAGTTCTGGGTGTCATTAACGGAGAAGTGGATAAACGTGAAGCTGCCGGAGACGCAGTCACCGCTGTGGCAGGTCGTGGTTTGCGAGTGTAAGGTTGCGTCCTGGCCGAAGTGCCTCTCTTGCGACTAGTTTTCTTCTGTGGACTTTTTTTTTTCTGGGGACTTTTTTCTGTTTCTTTTTCTGGGGGCTTCTTTTCTTTTTCCGGGGTGGTGTCTGGTAACAGGAGGGTTCTGCCACTGGAGAAGTTCTCCTTGGGGACCTGGTCTTTTTCTTCTTCTTGGGACTTCGTTGGACTTTTTTCTTGGGTATAACTTTGGGGGCATTAGGATCCCATCTTAAGAGAGAGCGAATGATGACCCCTCCTAGAGTACCGCTCCCTCCAGGTTTCAAAATGATTTGTTTTTTGGTTTGAGTGTCGATGCGGGGATCGGCCAGTTGGACCAAAGCGACTTTGTTTCGATCGAAAAAGCGTTTGGTTTGATGAGGAATCTGAATGATTCTTTGAGTATTTGACGTGCCGTCACCGTGAACCATCGTAAGACTTCTTTGAGACTAGCTTCTAAGACACGAGCTCGTGTTTGTGGATTTTTTTCTCGACTGATGCCATACACGGCACGAATCAATTTGACGGGAAGATGCGACTGAAGGGACGTCATGTTCACACTGTGTGAGACAGACTAAAAAGGGTCTGAGGTTTTTATAGATTTTTTTATGTGGAGTGAAATGAAGTCGAGGACGGAGACGTGTACAGGACAGGCCCTCCGTCTTGGCACCAGTGGTGAAACAAGGGGGCACGAAATCGCAAATCCTCGGGAGTCGTAGGTTTCAAATCGACGAGTAAATAGGCGTGTGGCGTTTGAGTGGCATCGTCGTACGCCTGAGTCAGCCACGGCGTTCCTAACTGTTTGGCTAAGACTTGCACTTGCGATTTATCTCGAGGGCTTTTAAACAAGACCACGTAATGCGCATTGAGACTGATGGTGCGATGGGCTTTACTTTGTTGAAACAAATTTTGGGTGATGTAAACGACACTGGCATTACGGTGATGCCCTTTGCGCGTGAACCACAGTTTAATTTCTTCTTCGTCTTCTCCTAACATGTCGTCAAAAATGACCAGATGGGTTTGACGGGAGTCAGAGACGATGCCGTCGTCTTCTTTAGGAATGCCTTCCACAAACACGATGGAATCGCCTTGACTTTCTCGCAAGAGGTTGTACGCGGATGGCCACTCTTTGTAACACCACACGATCTGTTGAGGTTTCCGATCGATCAAATGATGTTTATGTTCGATCAAACGTTTGACGAATTCGGTTTTGCCTGAACCGCTAGGTCCAGCAATGAGCATGTTAAAGGGATGGCGAAGATACAAAGCCTCCCAACTGGCACGATCTAAGTGTTCGTCGATGACTTTGACAGTAGAGGAAGAGGGAGCAGAGACAGCAGAGGTAGCCATTGTGTGAGAAATGTCACTTGTGACACGAAAAACAAACAAGACAAGAGTTTATATACTTTTTCAGAACACGTTTATTGAATGTTTTTTTTTTAAACATGAATACGAAAGACAAAAATACATAAAAGCCAAAGGCTTAAGTACAAGAATAAAAGGCACATGATAACCATTAACGTGGAATAAAAACAAGTGTCTGTACAACAATAACATGTTTTGGGTAATGTTCTAACCAGTTCTATAGTAGGGGGTAAGGTCACACAAGTGTCCTCCCGAAAGGGTCTTTCAGGCCTGTCCACGACAGTCCTGTCCTGGGTGACGGGTTCTTCTGGCACCGTCACTAACACGGGTTGAAAAGTAACTTTTTTCCTTGAACAACTCTCGTGCATACTGGGCCACTTCTTGGGTCCAAGCCTCAAAACCCCATTCTTTCCAGGCACGGACATCTGTCCAGTGGGGATGTAAGTCACAAGCTACACACACATCGTCATACACGTCTTGGGTAGCTAAAAGCTGACGAATCTTTTTTTCCTGTTGAGGTCGAGAAGTATCCAGATGAAAACGCATCTCTTTGAGCAAAAGGAGTTTTTCGTGACCATTTAAGGCCATTGAGGTGGTAAGTACTGATCGAAAAGAGTCCACAAAGAATCGGCTGGTAAACGAAATCCCAGAAAACAAGTCACTAAGACACACACCACTTGTCGTCCCAAATTGAATGGATACAGTTCTTGTAATAATCGATGGTAATGATCCACGGTTTGAATATGGTAATTGAGTTCCTTCCACGGAATCTGTTCAATGATATGTGACATAATCCGTGGCATGGCAACTTGATTTTATAGTGTCTTTGTTTCAGAAGCAATAAAGGTAATTTCTAACCAAACATGTTCGTTCTCCTGTAGGGAATTTAAATGTTACATACTGTAACTGAAACGTCAGAGTTTGTCTAGATGTTTCGTCTTTTTCTAAGCAGATTCCATGTAACAAATGTTGGTAATCCTTTAACTCGTCTTCCTCAATACGTTGCAGTAAGTGAATCTCGAAGTAACCAAAATTACGAACGTCTGGTCCATCATCATTCACAAACTGAAAGTGTTCAACAAGGTCTGACCACTGAAAAAATTTCTGACGAATCAGTCCTCTTATACCATTCAGGTACCAGTGGTTAAAGATCTGGTGACGTAACGGATGCATTTGTTCTTTACGTTTCACTTGTATTTTCACCAGCTCTCGGTAAATCCTTTCTCTCAACTCCTCAGGCAAGCCCAAAATGTTCTCTTGTAAAGTATCCATAAGTATATACACTGTTTTTGGAATCGTTGGGTGGTGTCCAATAGCCTCGTTTAACTTTGTGCCTAATGTAATATCAACTGATAATCAGTCTTCTTGTACTTTGGAACAGAGCATAATTTAAAAACGGATGAATCACTTTGAGCTTGCGTTTCACTTGTATTTTGATCAGTCCTCGGTAAATGCGTTCTTTCAACTCCACAGGCAAAGCACGAATGTTCTCTAGCAAAGTATCCATGAATAGGTCATACTAAATCCTCTTTGGTCTGACACAAGAAATGTACTGTTTGCACAAACATGGTTTTACTTCAGTGTCGAATTTAAATCGTTTAGTCACTAATTTGCACATTACAATTCGTTCAGAAGTTTCCTTTTTCACTAGGTTGAAATTGTGTTCAAGATGTTGGTAATTCGTTAACTCTTCCTCTGGAATTCGATGCAGTAAGTTTACAATGATGTAGGTAGAATCGTCCATAACAAACCAATCCTTGTTAAAACTAGAGGATTGTTGATCAATGTCTGTCCGATGGAACACTTTCAATTGAATCAATCCTTGTATAGCCTTCAGGTACCAGTGGTTCAAACACCGGTGACGTAACGGATGTAATTGTTCTTTACGTTTCACTTGTATTTTCACCAGCTCTCGGTAAATGCGTTCTCTCAACTCCACAGGCAAAGCACGAATGTTCTCTTGTAAAGTATCCATGAACAGATTATGGTAAGTTACTTCAATGTCTCGGTCCCACTAAGGGTAAGTAATGACAATTCGGTGACCATCGAGCATGTTCTACGTAGGCCGAATCTTGCGGTTCCCAGTGGTGAAGTGACACACCGCAACTGAAGCACTTGACTTTATCTCCTTCGCCCAAGTAGAAAAATCCGGCTCTGGCTAATTCTTCGGGGGTCGGTCCTCCCAGATACTTAGGCCATTTTCCTTTGAACGATTGAAGACGATTTTCAAAGTCGCAGTATTCAGACAAACGCACAGGGAACGAATATTCGTCTTTCACAGGTTCGTTTCGATGAGGGTTGAGTGACATGGGCAGGAGTTTGCTCAGGGCTGGATGACATCCGTAAGGGGGTAGACGTGAAGGTGAACATTCCCCTTTAAACCCAGCAAAGTGTCCAAGAGGACGAGCGGCATCACTTTCGCATCCCACAGGTTTGACACGCACAGCATCCCTTTCCATGATAGGGGTAGTGACACTAAAGTTCCCATGATGCTTTACGGCATCGCTAAGGTCACAGCGTACAGCATCGTACCCATCGCAAGGCTCACAATCGCATTCCACTTCCGAAGCCTCACACTTGAATTGTGCCTTTCTAAACAACTTGTTCTGTGTTTCTCTGAAAGTATTCATCTTGTTCGCTCGGTCTTGGTAGTCACAATGAACTATCGATCTTGACCATAGCCCCTTTTTATACTAGTCGCAATGCAGTCTCCAGCTTGTACATCTTTCCTTTTTTATGTCTTTTATGTCCTGTTCCGGAAGGTACCGTCTCTAAGGCACCGTCAACATTGTACCCTAGTGTGATGGGTGGAAAGGCCATAGAAAGGTAAGGGCAGTGCGGAGACCATCGAGTATGTTCCAGAATAGCTGAATCTTTATAGATCCATAGATCCATTCGTAACTTCAGTCCTCAAGCGAAACACTGTACCTCGTATCCCAATCCTGACTCAGGTCCCAAGTAGACAAATCCTGTTCTAGCTAAAACATGCGAAGAAGGTAATCCTTCCCTATCCGTAGGCCATTTCTGAAACGTGTCTAATCGACGGGCACAATCACAATAATCAGGTAAGAAGACTGGAAAATGGTAGGGTTTGAACTTGGAGTTCTCATCGGGTTTCTCACTCGATTCTTGCTGTGGCGAAGTCATCTTTCTGGTGGGGTAACTATCCTCTTACAACCAATGTTTTATACCAACGTGTCCATAAGGTAAGGTGAAATGATTGGGAAGTCGAACTCGCTTCTGGTACACGATTTGATAGACTTTTTCCAAGGGCCGACTGACGATGTGATGAGTGGGTAAACGTACAATCTTGTTCGGTTGATAGGTGGTCACTTTAAAGTTTCCATCCTCTCCCGATTGCAAGGCTTCTTTCAATACCCCAAAATTGACCACTCGACTGGTACGATAATTCAGAGTCAGTCCTTTCGCTTTGCACGTCGTGTGCACTTCTCCTTGTTTGTCCCGGTATTCGTAGCCGTAATTTTTGGGACCACCACTGACGAAACTTAGAATCTTGTCGTCGGGATGCTCGTCTGTCCAGGCTCCTAAACGGTCTCCTTCGATGTTAGGGTGCTGTTGACTCGGGTGATGGATGTAAATGCAACTGTCCGTGTCAAAGTACAGGACGCGTTCCCCTAACAGTTCTAAAGCTTCGTACAATTTTAAGCGAGCATGAGCTGTCACGTAAGCCGCAATGATGACATTTCCAAAAGGGTCGTCTTGTGCAAAGTCCAAATCTTCTTCGTAATTGACCAAGATCAAATTCTCTCGAACGACGTCCACGTATTTCATGTATTTAAATTTGTCGTGAATCATCTGGAAGTAGCGGGAAGGTTCTGTCCAATATTCCGTCTTGGGTAAACACGGTCGTTGTGCCATTTTACCCCACAAGCAATTTAACATCACTTTGGCAAACGATCGCCTGCCTTCGTTTTCTCGATGTGGTCTAAAGTGATGCCTTCTTGTTCGTAGTATTTCTCTTTGAAATGTATTTGGTCTTCGGGAGTGTGACACCAGGAAGTATAGCCGCTAGCTTCTTGTTTCAGTTTCAAAAAGGCATCCACGTAGTCGGCGAAAAAGCCTTTCTGACTGGGATCACCCTTGTGGTATTGTTGTGTCTTGGGAAAGTGGCAAATTTCGTACACTTCTAACAGTTGGTATCCCATGTCCAGAGCTTTGAACAATTCCACGCTGACCCAGGTTCCCGTCAAGGCACGTTCTTCCTGGCTGTGCTGACAAGGTTGGTCTTGGTTGCACGTTTCGGCACAAGTACGGCACAAGGGAAACATCAGTTTGCCTTGACAATGGTGAGGTAAGACGGGATGGTATAGGTTCGTGGGAGGCAAAACTTTGCACTTGATCAAGCCTTCGTATTGTCGAATGTTTTTCAGGTCGATGTGTTCCGTCAGCAATTGTGGGTGTCCTAAAGGAAAGCGACAATATTTTCATTCGTAGGGATACAGCGAACACACGTCCATGTATTTGATTTCTTCTCCTTTCTCTTCGTCTACTTGGTACAGCAAACAGGTGGCATTGGTCCTTCCTCCGTACAAACTATCCCTCGGGTTCAGCGGGTCCATGAACTGGTAACTTTCCACGAGGCGTTTAAACTCGGGATCGGTTTTCATACGGTGATCGTACTCGTGTTCCCACATTTCCACCACTTGGTATCCTTGTTGTTCTAACTTTAGGCGTCGCTGACAAGTGTCCTGGTACAAGTCTTCCATGGTTCGTTGCAAAAACTGATTTCTAGTGCCACGGTCAGGGTAACAGACGGGACATCCGTGAAATAAGCAACCGTTAAACTCGTACACGATCTTAGGGTTTTCTAAGTCCCAGCCATCGAGCGAATACGTTCCAATGGTCTTTTCACCCCCTCCGTTGCGGGCATGCTGAATCCATTTGTCTTCCTTGTCGCACAATTAATGTAACCAGCGTAGGGCTTAGACCGAGTATTGACGCTTGACATAGTGGGTCGTTTGAGGGCTGATGACAGCCACGGTGTTTTCAGGCATGAATCGTTGTCGGTACACTAAGGAACACGCTTTGGCAATGGTGCAAGCTTCTTTCAAAGGATCGACCCCTCCGTGTTCCATGAACAGTTCTCGAAATTTTCCACAGCAACGTCGTAAAATGTCCACGTCGGAACGACAATACTTTAACATTTCTTCCTGAAAGTCGAAAGGGTCGGAGGCGTGAGCCTGGTACCAAGCGTAGAAATCTTCTCGTTGTTCGGTACGCATGTTGTCGGGGTCGTAATAGTGAGCCTCAGGTAAATGGGGTAGAACGGCATGTTGATTGGCTTCCGTATTGAAAAAGTGTGGAAAGTACCCTTTAGCCATTTCTGTCATTCCAAACGTTTTAGGCATTCGACTCAAAGGCATGGCCAAGTAACTCATCGAATCTTTAAACTGCACTTGTCCCACTTGCATGAAAATGATTTTGGCTCCGCTCAAAGTGACTTTAGGACGCTCGGTGCCTTGTTCCGTATAGTAATGTGAGCCATCACCGTGGCATGACGATGACAATCTCCGTAACGTTCGATGTCCTCTTGGCTCCACGTCTTGTCGATGGGGTCTAAGACCCATCGAGCGAAATCGGCTAACGTGTTCGGTCCCCGAAAGATTTTTTCACGCCCTCCAGGAATCTTGCTGCAGTGAGGGCAATGACTGAAGATACGTTCTTGAATGCACTTCTCGCACACTCGATGAGCCACGCAGAAATTAGGAATGTGAATACCGGTCTCTTGTATGCATTCGAAATCAAAAACAATGAAATTGCCTTTCTTCTTGTGACCGTCCTCTTTCTGTGGTTGAGGTTGGTATTTTTGCACGTAGCATTGGTGTTCCAAGTCCACGATGTGGTGACAAATGTGACATTTTTTCTTTCCTCGACATACGTGTGCCTTGGTATTATTGGTACATATGCCTTGTCTACACGTAGGGCACAATCTCAGGAGATGACAAGCACATTTCTGCTGTGAACCTTGCGTCTTCAGATGTTGTTGGTAACAGGTAGGGCTGACAAACGTACGCAGACAAGTTGAACAAGGCACTGGTTCTTCGCTCAGACAGGGTGAAGAGGCCAAACATCCTGGGCATTTCATTCCACAATGCTTGTGTTGCTCTCGATTGTTATAACCATAATCACATTTCTCACAGTAATATCTGTATCCCAGGAATCCACTGATACTGGTAATGGTATCGAAATGGTCATCGTGATAATAAACATGAATGTATTTTCCGTCCTTAAAATCTTGGCCTCGAAACAACAGAGGCCCGCGCATTTCTTGAGGGTGCACTTTCAAGGTGTAGCGTGGAGCTAGGACATCTTGCAATGTTTGCATCTCAGGAATGCCACAGGGTGTGTCTTTAGACAGGCCAGCTTGTTGCAACAGGAGTTCTGCTTCGTTTCGTTGTTTGGCTCGATGGGAACGTTGAATGGTGTTCCAGGTTCTTTTCCATTCTACCGTGTCGTTCTTGTTGGCATAGGTTCGTCCCACCACGATGGCACGAGCTAAACACATCTGGTCATGAGTGTTGTTAATTCGGTCGAGACCCTTTTTGGTGTTGCGAAGGTCGTCCACCAATAACATCTTTTTGCGTCCAGTTCCTTGAGGAGGAGAGACGTGGGTCATGTCCAGTGTGGCTTTTCCATCGGTGATATCAAACTGATCATTTGATTGTTGTACGTGTTGAATCTTGTCCATGACTTTGGAAGCAGTCAATTCTGCAGGGGTGCTAAACTCGATCCAAACAGGGGATTTCAATCCGTCGTGTTGTATGGAAAGTCTCAAGCGATCGTCTTCTTTGGGTTGACATTGTCGCTTGAGTGCAGTGAGCAAAGAATCCCACACCCCAGTGATAAACACTTCTGCTTTCTCTAACGGCACTTCAGCCTTGAAATCTTTAAACTTCACCGTGTATTTGTAAGCCGTGGTTCTAAATTTTCTAGAGGAGCGCTTTTCCGTCTCTCGAATGGAATAGTACTTTTCAGGGTTGACTAAGGGTGGTGAACTTGGTTTAGAGGTTTCAAATTCTGGTTCAATCATGTCCTCTTTGAAATCACTGGCATTAATTTGTGCCAAGATTTCAGCCCTGGTACGAGGCGATAGATCACGTTTCTGCCTCTTACTTTCTTCTTCTTCTTTCTTCTCGAATGAATAGGATCGTTTCATCTTGAGTGCAAAACGTCAAATGACTCAAGTTTAAACACTATAGACTAATTTATAGTCATGGCAGACCAGCGTATATAAAAAGGGTGTGTGTCTTGTCCTTTTCACTATTCATTTCACTCTCAAGCCGAGCACAACGATGGAAGAGACTAACCAAATCGAACGTTTCGTCAGAGCTTTGCGAGGGGTCATTAGAAAATTCTCTTCAGAC
This sequence comes from Sinohyriopsis cumingii, assembly GCA_028554795.2. NCBI lineage: Eukaryota > Metazoa > Mollusca > Bivalvia > Unionida > Unionidae > Sinohyriopsis > Sinohyriopsis cumingii. The sequence continues at coordinate 185,888,621 of CM068824.1, read as the reverse complement.
CAGCCCACGGACTACTCTCCTTCCTTTCGAGATAAAAGTCAGGATACTTGCTATATCTGTCAGAAGAAAGGGCATTGGTCTTCAGAGTGTCCAGACCGTCAAAACAGAAAAAAAAAAACAGGGGCTAAAAAGACAGAAGTAAAGATACCTGTTATTATTGTAAAGAAAAAGGACATTGGTCTCCAGATTGCCCAAAAAAGAAACAAGAGGAATGAGAAGAAAAGAGGAATTCTTCAGAAGAAGAGAGGGATTCTTCAGAGGAAGAGAAGGATTCTTCTGAGGAAGAAAGAAGACAGGTGAAGAAAAAGAAACAGGAGAAGAAAAGAAGAAGGGAAGAAGGCGAGGAGGAAGAAGAAGAGGAAAAGAGTGTGACGTTGAAGAAATTAAAAAACAGAGAGACCAAACAAGGAGAAAGAAGAAGTCAATGAACTTTTAATTAAAGTGTTCTGTTGTGAATTGTGAATTGGATTGTAAAAAAATGGAGAAAAGAATAAATTAATTATACAAGGTAAGTGTCTTTGAGTTTTGATTTTAAAATAAGAAGCTACACTCACGCACTCATACACAGACACGTACTATAAGGGTAAAATGAGTGGGTTTTTGAGTTATTGGCAAATTGAAATTGTATTTCATTTCGAGAAATGTGGGTGGCCCTGAAAAGGGCCTTTTTATTTTGGTGTAGGGGTGAGTTTAACCAATCAACTTTAACTGCCTTAAGCCTTTGCCACGACCAAGGCCTACTTCTGGACTGCGTAATGTTGATGATGATTGGGTTGAAATCACTAAGGGTGGTACGGTAGGCTTAGTCGCAGGGTTAACGTGTTTAGCTCGGGAAGGTCGTATTCTCTTCGGTCGTAATAAAGAAGTCTGATACATTTGTTTCAGACTTCTTAACTCCGCTAAAATGTCCAACAGTACCGTAACCGTTTGATTTTCACCCTCTTGTTTCTTTGCTGCTACTTCTTCTTGCTGTTGTTGCTGTTGTTTTTTTCTTACCTCTTCTTCTTGCTGCTGTTGCTGTAGGAGAAAAGCTTGTTCCGCTTCCTTTTGTCGTTGTATAAATTTCTCCAATTCTTCTTTCTGTCTCTGTCTAAAATTCTCCACTTGCGGTAATGAAGAAGGTAACGAAGGTTCCGGAACAAATTCTTGCGAGGAGAGAAAATCCACAAAATCCCAATTCACCTCTTCTGAAAGTAAGTCCGGGTTCCCTTGGGCAGTCTCCCCTGCTGGTGGACCCCAATGGATCGTTTTCTGAGTTTCCGTCATGTTGAATCACTGTCGCAAAGATTGACTGCACATAAGCGCTAACGAATCTATATAGACCACGTGACGTCACAGACTGTTCTCTTCGGATTGGATGCGAGCTGACTGAATTTTGTAACGCGTGTTTGGATTGGTGAATGAACTCAATCCGTTTCAATTCTACCTCTACCTATAAATAAGCGCAGTTCACTGCATTGATTCACCTGTTCTCGGCGCTTCAAGATGTGGACCACAGTTGAGTCATCCACCCTTGTGTCTTCCATGATGTTTAGGACGGACATGCTCATGTATGTCCGATCCAAGTGGACCGTTGTCCACAGGATAAACACCAGTCTGTGGATACGTAGGATCTACGTTGAAAGACAAGGATGCCTGAAAAGAGTGCTGATTTACGGACCAACAGTGAGACGCAGCCTAAGAACAAGAAGAAGACCAATGAGGTGCCATTTATGTTAATGAATACATTAACATAAACCCAAAGGCCCTTTTCAGGGCCACGCATATTTCTCGAAAAGATATAGCCTTTCAATTGCCTACCCCTTTTTTAAAAAAAATTATTTTTAAAAAAGAAATCCCATGCTAAATTCCCCTTGTACGTAAAATGACCCACAATTTATTCCCATGTTAATTCCCCTTGTATGTAAAGTGGTATACGATTTTTCTCCATGTTAAATTTCCATTGTACGTAAAGTGGCCCAGGGGTCTCTGTAATGCTAATTTCCATTGTACGTGAAGTGGCCCATCTTACTACTGTCGTTGCTCTTGAGATAAACGGATACTTTTCAGACAGGTTTTGGCAGTACGATACATTTCTGAACTCTTCAATAACCTGTAGGATGGGATGGATGGTAGTAAATGGTGCCTAAAACCTTCCCATTTTTAACAAGTCGCTGAGAATACGTTGAATGGGGCCAAACGGTTGTTTGGACACGGCTTTATGTGCGCGATCTGCCACTGGAGTAGAATCCAAAAATTTGTGGTGGTGGTGACAATAATGGGATGGCGTTGGTCTTTTTTTCTGTTTTCATTTCTTGTTTCCCTTATCTCTCTTAGACTTCTGTCGAAGGAGGAGTGGATATCATCTTTTTATCCCAAGATTCAAGTTCTTCTCGTTGGGGAGAGGTAGAAGGGGTCAACAAGTTCGCTGAAATCTTACTAGGAATGAAAGCTGCTGACGGTGTTTGAAAGACTTCTCGTACCTCTTCTTCCTCAAACATTCGTGGCACTGCGTCTGTTTTGACCGCTGAGGGTGGTTGTGGTGATTGGGATGGACGTTTAATTAGGGTCTTAAAATCTTTCAGAGTTGGTATAACTGTTTCGTCTAAAGCTTTCATGTGAAAGAGTTGCAGTCGTTGCAATAGCTGACCGTACCTTTGCGAATGTTTCGTTTCTGAATAATCGCTGAGATCTATGAATGATTGCAATTGGTACTGTAACTTTTACATCTCTGTCAAATGAGGATTAGGAAGCAAATGCGGGGTCCGTTGTTTAGGCCAACTATGGTATATCCTCCATCGTTTGTAAGGCATTAAATCCAGTTTGCATCATTTCATTGGATTTCAGTGGTCACGTCTGAGATCTTGGAACTCAAGAGTTCCATTTTAACTTCTTGTTCCTATTAGCTTGAAAGTATGGCGGCTAAAACACTTACCAGGAGTCTCAATGTAGGTCCTGCTATTGCTTTAGTAAGAACTCCTAGCAGGAATAAAAATCATCCGCGTTGTACCAACGTCTTTTTCTTTTGACGAATGGGTGTTTTCTTTTGGACCACATGGCAAGAACGTGTCGATGCTTGGCTAAGCATTTGTCTGATATTTAGACAAAGGTATCGTGTCTTGGAAGATATTCAAACAACATCTAAACACGGTGTTGATGCAATCTTTGGAAGCGGTCTTAATGATTTGTTTTCGCATGGGTGGAGTGGCGCTGGACAGGAGAACAACTAGTCCAAATGTTTGGCTAAACAAAGAGGTAGTCGTTTTCTTTTCTTTCCGTAAGGGATAGAAGAGGACTGCTTTCTGGGGGTGACATGTTTAATTGTTTGTTGGTTGGTTCCGCCAAAAATACACTGACGTAGATTACGTGACACACGCCCTTTCATTTTCTTTGGGCTATATTTTCGTCAAAAAGGTAACGATGTGTTTTCTAACATCGCCAAAGAATCTTCCCATTTGCCGGCTCCTCTTCTCTTTAGATGGCCGTGTCTATTAAGAGGTAGACGTCGATGCTTTGCTAACCGCTTTTTCGATGACGAGACTGCTCTTTTCTTTTCTTTTTCTTTTTCGAACAGAGAACGACGATGGTGACGATGCGCGCTTCTTTGAAGGGACATCATTGGGCGTTCAGGAGCACAACATCAGTGATCCCCATCTTTTATTGCAGGTCTAATTTTACCGGAATGCGTCGCCACTAATTGTCTTTACGTCGTATCAACTTGATAACAAGCATCACGCGTCCTGGAGAGGTCACCACAGGACTAAATCTGGACAGTTCTTGCTCGGACAAGTCCTGTAAACTTTGTAACATGCTCGGTCTGTCTTGGACGTTGGTTTTTGGTACAGTTACTTTGTGAGCAGCTCATAATGCAGCTAAAAAGGAGGTGTCACCGCTGGAGAATACGTTCTTGGAGACTCGGGTATCCATTGTTTCATCAAACTAGGTAGAACGGCGGACAAATCGGGTTTGAAGGCATCTCCAGTAACGGAGAAGTATATGAAACTGAGACTATTGGAGACGCTGTCACCGTCGCTGCAGGTCGTGGTTTGCGAATGTAAGGTTACGTCCTGGCCAAAGTACCTCTCTTGGGGGTAGAAGCTGTTTTATGTGGTTTTTTCTGCGGCCGATTCTTTTTCTTTTTCTGTAGGCTTTTCTTTTTCTGGGCCTGTGACCTGGTCTTGATACCACTGCTCTTTTTCGTTTCGGTCCGTTTTGCATTTTGTTGGAGTGCCTTTCTTCTTGGAGAGGCCTTTTCGGGCCATTTCAATTCCATTTTAACATGGAGCGAACGATGACACATCGTATACAAAGGCTACCTCTAGGTTTCAGAATGATTTGTGTTTCGGTTTGACTGTCTATGCGATGAACGGTCAGTTCCGTCAAGGCTACTTTCTCTCAAAAAAGGGATTAGTTTGATGTGGTATGTGAACGATGCTTGCAGTAATTGACATCCTGTCACCGTAAACTATTATAAGACGTCTTTGACACTGGCCTTTTAGATACGAGCACGTATTTGTGGATTTTGTTCGCGACTGATGTCTTACAATTCAGGAATCGATTTGATAAGAAGATGAGTCTGAAGAGACATCATGTTGACACTGTGTGAGACAGACCCAAAGTGTACGAGGTTTTTATAGATTTTTGTTATTGTTTCTGTTAAATCTACGACGCGGACATGTACACGACAGGCTCTCCATCTTGGCGCCAGTGGTGAAACAAATGGATACAAAATCGCAAATAATCTGGGTAAGTTTGTTTTAAATCAACGTGTTAATACTGGTGTTTAGTTTGAGTGGCATCGTCGTACGCATGAGTCAGCCAAACCGTTCCTCAAAGTTTGGCTAAGACTTGCAGATGCAATTGTTTTTTAAGCTTTTAAAAAAGACCACATCATAAGCATTGAGACTGATGGTGCGATGGAAACAAATTTGCTTCTTGTAAATGACACTGGTATTACAATGGTGCCCTTTGCCCGTAAATCACACTTTAGTTTCTTCTTCGTCTTCTCCTAACATGTCTTCGAAAATAGCCAGATTGGTTTCATTGGGGTCAGACACGATCCCGTTATCTTTGCCAGGAATGCATTCCATAAACATGATGGAATCTCCTTGACCTTCTTGCACGAGACTGTACGCCGATTGCCACTCTTTTTAACACGACACGATCTGTTGTGGTGGACGATCGATCAGATGATGTTTTCGTTACATCAAACGATTGACAAGTTCGGTTTTGCCTGAATAGCTGGGTCCGGCAATTAACATGTTAAAGGGATGGCGAAGATACAATGCCTTCCAACTCGCACGGTCTAAGTGTTCGTCGATGACTTTAAAAGTGGAGGAAGAGGGAGCAGAGACAGTAGAGGTAGCCATGAAGGGAATATCACTTATTACACGAAGACATACAATACAAGAGTTGTTATACTTTTGTCAGGACAAGTTTATTGCTTTTTACATAAATGGTTACATACAACGATGAAATACACATCACAATGATCAAAGTGGATTGTAAACAAGTCACTTTGCAACATGTTTTCTTTTTAAAAAAATGTTGAAGGGATAGTGTGTAATGTTCTTAGAGTCTCGTCATTAAGTACAGTCACTCATGCATCCTCCCGGAATGGTCTTTTGTGAATGTCCATGACATTCCTGTCCTGAAGGGAGTGGTGTTCCTTGGTGACCGGGTCTTCTTCTATCACTATCACTAACACAGGTTTAAAAGTTACTTTGTTCACTGGACGTTTGAATTTAGGATCACAACTCTTTAGTATATTTGGCCATTACTTTGGTCCAAGTCTCGAAACTCCAACGTTTCCAGCCACGTACATCTGTGCGGTGAGTTTACAAATCACAAGTTGATGAAACATTTTTTCCCCGTAGAGTTAGATAAGTATCCAGATGAAAACGCAAGGCTTTTAGCAGAAGGAGTTTCTCGTGATCAATTAAAATTAAAGGGGACGCTTTCATGTTTTGTTTGGTGGTAAGTACTGTTTTTAAAGAGCCAACTACGAGTCGACTGGTAAACGAAATCCCTGAAATGATGCCACTAAGACAAACATCACTCGTCGACCCCAATTCATGGGACACAGTTCTCGTAATAAGTGATCGTAATCCTCTCCCGTTTGAGTGCTGTCACTAATTACCTTCCACGGAATCTGTTATATCGCCAATGATAAAGGTCGTGGCATGGTAGCCCGTGTTTATACAATCTTTTCTTGGAAGCAAGAAGTTTACTTTCTGCAGAGATGATCGTACTCCACTGGTGAATTTAAATTGTTCAGTCACCAACATGCACATCACACTTCGTTCAGAAGTTTCCTCATGAACTAAGTTTACGTTGTGTGAAATATTTCGGTAATCCTCTAATTCTTCTTCTGGAATCGTTTCCAGTATATCTACCTCGTACTAAATAGAGTACTAACAATCAAATCATTCTTGTCCTTGAGTAGTTGATCAATGTCTGACCGTTGGAACGTTTTCGCCTGAATTGTTCGTCTTATAGCATTCAAGTACCAGTGGTTAATACATCGGTGACGTAACGGGTGCAATTGTATTGTCTTTGCATTAAAATTGTATTTTGTCCAGCTCTCGGTAAATGCTTTCTCACAACTTAACAGGCAAACCACGAATGTTCTCTTGTAAAATATCCATTCAGTGTCCTCCAAGGCTCTTGAATCGCTGGCTTGTGGACAAAAGTTTTATTTGTATTTGTGACTGAAGTAGTGTCCTCCCATGATCGATCTTCGTTTACTTTGGAAAAGAGCATAGTTTAAAAATGGGGAAATGTTTTTGAGTTTGCGTTTCACTGGTATTTTGACCTACTGTCGGTAAATGCGTTGTCTCAGCTCCAGTGGTATATTCTGAACGTCCTCTTCTAAACTAGACATTCACAGCAATGTCTTTCTTTTGAATGATGTAATAAGTGAACCTTTTGCAAAGAACTGGTCGTACTCCAGTAGCGAATCGAACGTTTGTAGTTGCTATTTCACACACTACACATTTAACTCTTAATCTGGAATTTGTTGTAGTACCGTCACCATGTAAGTAGTAGGACGAATAGCCACCAAGGTCTTCTTGTTAGGTTCAACAATATCTGACCATTGGAACGCTTTCAAAAGAATCAGTCCTCATACAGAATTCAGGTAACAGTGGATCCAACATTGGTGACGTAACAGATACAATTGTTTGTTGGGTTTCACTTGCATCTTGACCAACTCTCGGTAAATGCGTTCTCTCAACTCAACAGGCAAACCACACATGTTCTCTTGTAAAGTTTCCATCCAGTGATTACTGAGGTCGTCCCACTAAAGATAGGTAGTGACAATGCAGACACCATCGAGCATGTTCCAGGTAAGCCGAATCGTTCTGCTCCCACTAGTGGAGTGACACACCGCAACTGAATCACTTGACATTATCCCCTTTGCCCAAGTAGATAAATCGTGCTCTGGCTAATTCTTTGGGGGTAGGTCCTCACAGGTATTTAGGCCATTTCAAAGTTGCTGTATCCAGGCAAACACACAGGTTCATTTCGATGAGAATACAGTGACAAGAGTTTACTTGGCGTTGGATGATATCCGTAGGGTGGTATCTGAATGGTTTCACGTGGAGGCTGACATCCACCATGAAAACCAGTAAAGAATCCACGATAACGAGTGGCGTCGCTTTCGTATCAGCCAGGTTTGACACGCACAGCATCACTTTACACGGTAGATGTTGGTATTAGTAGTCATAGCAAACTTTCCATGATGTAGAACTGAAATAGTCATAGCAAAGTTATCATGAAGTTGTACGGAATCACTGATGTCACAGCTTACGGCATCCCTGCAATCTCAAGGTACAGCATCTCACTCGAATTTTCTCTCGCTTGATACTTACTGTTTAAAATTATTCGTCTTTCTCGATATGTCTTTGTAGTTACAATGAAGTATTGGTCTTGGTTTTCCCCTTTTATATGCTAACCTTTATCGTCCTGACCGTACGGTAACGTGAAGTGATTAGGAAGCCGCACTCGCTTCTGGTGAACGATTTGATATTCTTTTTCCAAGGGTCGACCGACAATTTGGTGTGTGGGTAAACATGCAATCTTGTGCGGTTCGTAGTACGTCACTTTAAAATCTGGATCTTTTCCAGGGTGCTAACCTTCTTTCAAAAACCAAAGTCCACCACTCGAATGGTGCCATAATTGAGAGTCAATACTTTCACGTTGCACTCAATGTGCTCGTCTCCTTGTTTGTCTCGGTATTCGTAGCCGTAATGTTTAGGTCAACCACTAGCAAAAGTTAGAATATTCACGTCGGGGTGCTCCAACGTTCATGCTCATCAACGGTTTCTTTTGAATTTAAGGTAACGGTGACCCAGACGATCGATGTAGATGAAACTGTTCGTGTCAAAATACAGTACACGATCTCCTAACAGTTATAAAACTTCGAGCATGGGCTGTCAGGTAAGCGGCAATGATGACATTTCCTTATTCTTCAGCTTCTAGAAAGTCCATTTTTCCTCGTAATTGCTTAGAATCAAGTCTTCACGAAAGACGCCCACGTGTTTCATGTACTTAGTTTTCTCGTGAATCATCTGAAAGTAGCCAGAAGGATAGGATAAATACTGTCTTGGGTAAACACGGTCGTTGTTCCATTTTGCCCCACAAACAATTCAACATCGTTTTGGCAACCAATCGCCATCCTTCCGTTTTCTCGATGTGATCTAAAGTGATTCCTTCCTGCTCCCAGTATTTCTCTTTGAGTTTATTTTGGCCTTCGGAAGTGTGGCACAAGAAAGTATTGCAGCTGGCTTCATGTTTTAGTTTAAAAAAGGCATCCACGTATTCTGCGAAAATGCCTGTCTTAGTCTCCTCCTCCTTGTGACACTGTTCTGTCTTGGGAAAGTGGTGAATTTCTTACACTTATAACAGCTGTTATTCCAGGTACAGAGCTTTCGACAATTCCACTCTGACCCACATTCTCGTCAAGGTACATTCTTCCTGGGTATGCTGACAAGGTTGTTCTTGGTTGCACGTTTAGGCACAAGTACATCACAGGGGAAACATCAGTTTTCCTTGCCAATGGTGAGGTAAAACGGGATGGTACAACTCCGTGGGAGACACTACTTTGCACTTGATCAATCCTTCGTATTGTAACAATTAGTCTAGGAGAATACGTTCGTTCACCATCTGAGGGTGCTCTTCTGAAAAGTGACAATACTTGCACACGTAAGGATAAAACGAATATATGTATACGTATTTGATTTATTTTCCTTTCTCTTCTTACAGCAAACAGGTGGCATTCGTCCGTCCTACGTATAAACTGTTCCGCCGGTTCAGTGGGTACACCAACTTGTCACTTTCCACGATGTGTTTAAACTCGGAATCGGTTTTCAAACGGTGAATGTATTCGTGTTCTCACATTTCAACCACTTGGTATCCTTGCTGTTCTAACTTCAAGTGCTGGTGACAAGTGATCTCGTACAAGTTTTCCATGGTCCATTTTAAAAATTGAGTTTTAGTGTCACTTTGAAGGTAGCAGATAGAACATCCGTGAAACAAGCAACCGTTTAACTCGTACACGATCTTGGGGATTTTTAAGTCCAAACTGTTCACCAAATTTGTTCCGATTGTCTTGTCGCGTCCTCCGTTTCGGGCGTGTTGGATCCATTTGTAATCCTTGCTGCACAAATAATCTAGCCAGGGTAGGGTTTTGACCAAGTATTGAAATTAACAAAGTTGGTTGTTTGAGTGTATTTTCGGGCATGCATAGTAGGCGGTAAACAAATGAACACGCTTTGGCAATGGCGCAGAAGTAGTAAGGTGGGATACCCTAGCCTCAATGGGAATTAGCATTACAGGACCCCCTGGGACAATCTAGCCTCAATGGAAATTTAACATGGAGAAAAATCGTGGGACAATCTAGCCTCAAGGGGAATTTAACATGGGAAAAAGTCTTGGGACACTCTAGCCTCAAGGGGAATTGAACATGGGAAAAAGTTTTGGGTCACTCTAGCCTCAAGGGGAATTGAACATGGGATTTTTTTTTTTTAAATTTTTTTAAATTTAAATTTAAATTTAAATTTAAAAAAGGGGTAGGCAATTGAAAAGTTATTCTCTTTTCGAGAAATATGGGTGGCCCTGAAAAGGGCCTTTGGGTTTATGTTAATGTATCTATTAACATAAAGGGCACCGCATTGGTTTTCTTCTTGTCCTTAGGCTGCGTCTCACTGTTGGCCCGTAAATCAGCACTCATTTGAGGCATCCTTGTCTTTCTACGTAGATCCTACGTATCCACAGACTGGTGTTTGTCCTGTGGACAACGGTCCACTTGGATCGGACATACATGAGCATGTCCGTCCTGAACATCATGGAAGACACAAGCGTAGAAGATTGCACATCGGTCCACATCTTGAAGCGACGAGAACAGGTGAATCAATGCAGTGAACTGCGCTTATTTATAGGTAGAGGTAGGATTGAAACGGATTGAATTTATTCACCAATCCGAACACGCGTTACAAAATTCAGTCAGCCCGCATCCAATTCGAAGAGAGCAGTCTGTGACGTCACGTAGTCTATATAGATTCGCTAGCGCTTGTGTGCAGTCAATCTATGCGACAGTGATTCAACATGACGGAAACTCAGAAAACGATCCATTGGGGTGCACCAACAGGGGAGACTGCCCAAGGGAACTCGGACTTACTTTCAGAAGAGGTGAATTGGGATTTTGTGGATTTTCTCTCCTCGCAAGAATTTGTTCCGGAACCTTCGTTACCTTCTTCATTACCGCAAGTGGAGAATTTTAGACAGAGACAGAAAGAAGAATTGGAGAAATTTATACAACGACAAAAGGAAGCGGAACAGGCTTTTCTCCTACAGCAACAGCAGCAAGAAGAAGAGGTAAGAAAAAAACAACAGCAACAACAGCAAGAAGAAGTAGCAGCAAAGAAACAGGAGGGTGAAAATCAAACGGTCACGGTACTGTTGGACATCTTAGCGGAGTTAAGAAGTCTGAAACAAATGTATCAGACTTCTTTATTACGACCGAAGAGAATACGACCTTCCCGAGCTAAACACGTCAACCATGTGACTAAGCCTACCGTACCACCCTTAGTGATTTCAACCCAATCATCATCATCAACATTACGCAGTCCAGAAGTAGGCCTTGGCCGTGGCAAAGGCATAAGGCAGTTAAAGTTGATTGCTTAAACTCACCCCTACACCGAAATAAAAGGCCCTTTTCAGGGCCACCCACATTTCTCGAAAAGAGATAGCCCTTCAATTTTGCCAATAACTCAAAAAAATAACCCACCCATTTTACCCTTATAGAACGTGTCTTTTTGTATGAGTGCGTGAGTGTAGCTTCTTATTTTAAAATCAAAACTCAAAGACACTTACCCTATATCCTTAATTTATTCTTTTATCCATTTTTACAATCCAATTCACAATTCACAACAGAACACTTTAATTAAAAGTTCATTGACTTCTTCTTTCTCCTTATTTAGTGTCTCTGTTTTTTTAATTTCTTCACCGTTTTTTCCTCATTTTCTTCCCTTCTTCTTTTCTTCTCCTGTTTCTTTGCCTCTTGTAAATAGAATTGTCTTCTTTCTTCCTCTTCTTCCTCTGAAGAATCCCTCTCTTCTTCCGAAGAATCCCTCTCTTCTTCCGAAGAATCCCTCTCTTCTTCTGAAGAATTCCTCTTTTCGTCTGACTCCTCTTGTTTCTTTTTTGGGCAATCTGGAGACCAATGTTCTTTTTCTTTACAATAATAACAGGTATCTTGACTTTTGTCTTTTTTAGCCCCTGTTTTTTTTTTCTTTTCTGACGGTCTGGACACTCTGAAGACCAATGCCCTTTCTTCTGACAGATATAGCAAGTATCTTGACTTTTATCTCGAAAGGAAGGAGAGTAGTCCGTGGGCTGGTCTGAAGAGAATTTTCTAATGACCCCTCGCAAAGCTCTGACGAAACGTTCGATTTGGTTAGTCTCTTCCATCGTTGTGCTCGGCTTGAGAGTGAAATGAATAGTGAAAGGACAAGACACACACCCTTTTTATATACGCTGGTCTGCCATGACTATAAATTAGTCTATAGTGTTTAAACTTGAGTCATTTGACGTTTTGCACTCAAGATGAAACGATCCTATTCATTCGAGAAGAAAGAAGAATAAAGTAAGAGGCAGAAACGTGATCTATCGCCTCGTACCAGGGCTGAAATCTTGGCACAAATTCATGCCAGTGATTTTGAAGAGACCATGAGTGAACCAGAATTTGAAACATCTAAATCAAGTTCACCACCCTTAGTCAACCCTGAAAAATGCTATTGCATTCGAGAGACGGAAAAGCGCTCCTCTAGAAAATTTAGAACCACGGCTTACACTTACACGGTGAAGTTTAAAGATTTCAAGGCCGACGTACCCTTAGAGAAAGCAGAAGGGTTTATCACCGAGATGTGGGATTCTTTGCTCACCGCACTCAAGCGACAATGTCAACCCAAAGAACACGATCGCTTGACACTATCCATAGATCACGACGGTTTGAAATCCCCTGTTTAGATCGAGTTTAGCAGACCCGCAGAACTAACCCCTTCCAAAGTCATGGACAAGATTCAACACGTACAACAATCTAATGACCAGTTTGACATCACCGATGGTAAAGCCACACTGAAAATGGCCCACGTCTCTCCTCCTCAAGGGACTGGACGCAAAAAGATGTTATTGGTGGACGACCTTCGCAACACCAAAACAAGTCTCGTCCGAATTAACAACCCTCAAGACCAGATGTGTTTAGCTCGAGCCATCGTGGTGGGACGAACCTATGCCAACAAGAACGACACGACAGAATGGAAAAGAGCCTGGAAAATTATTCGACAATCGGACCGAGCCAAACAACGAAACGAAGCAGAACTCCTGTTGCAACAAGCTGGTCTGTCCAAAGACACACCCTGTGGCATTCCTGAGATGCAGAAATTGCAAGATGCCCTAGCTCCACGCTACACCTTGAAAGTTCACCCTCAAGAAATGCGTGGGCCTCTGTTGTTTCGAGGCCAAGATTTTAAGGATGGAAAATACATTCATGTTTATCATCACGATGAACATTTCGATACCATTACCAGTATCACTGCATTCCTGGGATACGGTTATTATTGTGAGAAATGTGATTATGGTTATAATAATCGAGAGCAACACAAGCATTGTGGATGGAAATGCCCAGGATGTTTGGCCTCTCCACCCTGTCTGAGCGAAGAACCAGTGCCTTATTCAACTTGTCTGCGCACGTTTGTTAGCCCTACCTGTTACCAACAACATTTGAAAACACAAGGTTCACAGAAGAAATGTGCTTGTCAACTCCTGAGATTGTGCCCTACGTGTGGACAAGGCATACTTACCAATAATGCCAAGGCACACGTATGTCGAGGAAAGAAAAAATGTCACATTTGTCACCACATCGTGGACTTGGAACACCAATGCTACGTGCAAAAATACCAACCCACACCAGAGAAAGAGGACGGTCACAAGAAGAAAGGCAATTTCATTTTTTTCGATTTCGAATGCATGCAAGAGACCGGCATTCACATTCCTAATTTTTGCGTGGCTCATCGAGCGTGCGAGAAGTGCATTCAAGAACCTATCTTCAGTCATTGCCCTCACTGCAGCAAGATTCCTGGAGGGCGTGAAAAAATCTTTCGGGGACCGAACACGTTAGCCGATTTTGCCCAGTGGGTTTTAGACCCCATCGACAAGACGTGGAGCCAAGAGGACATCGAACGTTATGGAGATTGTCATCGTCATGCCACGGTGATGGCTCACAATTTCTCCGGATACGATGGACAGTTTCTTCTCAGATACTATACGGAACAAGACACCGAACGTCCTAAAGTGACTTTGAACGGAGCCAAAATCATTTTCATGCAAGTGGGACAAGTGCAGTTTAAAGATTCGATGAGTTACTTGGCCATGCCTTTGAGTCGAATGCCTAAAACGTTTGGAATGACAGAAATGGCTAAAGGGTACTTTCCACACTTTTTCAATACGGAAGCCAATCAACATGCCGTTCTACCCCATTTACCTGAGGCTCACTATTACGACCCCGACAACATGCGTACCGAGCAACGAGAAGCTTTGTACGCTTGGTACCAGGCTCATGCCTCTGACCCCTTCGACTTTCAGGAAGAAATGTTAAAGTATTGTCGTTCCGACGTGGACATTTTACGGCGTTGCTGTGGAAAATTTCGAGAACTGTTCATGGAACACGGAGGGGTCGATCCTTTGAAAGAAGCTTGCACCATTGCCAAAGCGTGTTCCTTAGTGTATCGACAACGATTCATGCCTGAAAACACCGTAGCTGTCATCAGTCCTCAAACGACCAACTATGTCAAGCGTCAATACTCGGTCAAACCCCTATGTTGGTTACATTACTTGTGCGACAAGGAAGATAAATGGATTCAGCATGCCCGCAACGGAGGGGTTGAAAAGACCATTGGAACGTATTCGCTCGATGGCTGGGACTTAGAAAACCCCAAGATCGTGTGCGAGCTTAACGGTTGCTTATTTCATGGATGTCCCGTCTGTTACCCTGACCGTGACACTAAAAATCAGTTTTTACAACGAACCATGGAAGACCTGTACCAGGACACTTGTCAGCGACGCCTAAAGTTAGAACAGCAAGGATACCAAGTGGTGGAAATGTGGGAACACGAGTACGATCACCGTATGAAAACCGATCCCGAGTTTAAACGCCTCGTGGAAAGTTACCAGTTCATGGACCCGCTGAACCCGAGGGATAGTTTGTACGGAGGAAGGACCAATGCCACCTGTTTGCTGTACCAAGACGACGGAGAGAAAGGAGAAGAAATCAAATACTTGGACGTGTGTTCGCTGTATCCCTACGTGTGCAAATATTGTCGCTTTCCTGTAGGGCACCCACAATTGCTGACGGAACACATCGACCTGAAAAACATTCGACAATACGAAGGCTTGATCAAGTGTAAAGTTTTGCCTCCCACGAACCTATACCATCCTGTCTTACCTCACCATTGTCAAGGCAAACTGATGTTTCCCTTGTGCCGTACTTGTGCCGAAACGTGCAACCAAGACCAACCTTGTCAGCACAGCCAGGAAGAACGGGCCTTGACGGGAACCTGGGTCAGCGTAGAATTGTTCAAAGCTCTGGACATGGGATACCAACTGTTAGAAGTGTACGAAATTTGCCACTTTCCCAAGACACAACAATACCACAAGGGTGATCCCAGTCAGAAAGGCATTTTTGCTGACTACGTGGATGCCTTTTTGAAACTGAAGCAAGAAGCCAGCGGCTATCCTTCCTGGTGTCACACTCCCGAAGACCAAATACAATTCAAAGTGAAATACTACGAACAAGAAGGCATCTCTTTAGACCACATCGAAAAAAACGAAGGCAGGCGATCGTTTGCCAAAGTGATGTTAAATTGCTTGTGGGATAAAATGGCACAACGACCGTGTTTACCCAAGACGGAATATTTGACAGAACCTTCCCGCTACTTCCAGATGATTCACGACAAAACCAAATACATGAAACACGTGGACGTCGTTCGCGAGGATTTAATCTTGGTCAATTACGAAGAAGATCTGGACTTTGTACAAGACGACCCTTTTGGAAATGTCATAATTGCGGCTTACGTGACAGCTCATGCTCGCTTAAAATTGTACGAAGCTTTAGAACTGTTAGGGGAACGCGTCCTGTACTTTGACACGGACAGTTGCATCTACATCCATCACCCGATTCAACATCACCCTGACATCGATGGAGACCGTTTAGGAGCCTGGACAGACGAGCATCCCGACGACAAGATTCTAAGTTTCGTCAGTGGCGGTCCCAAAAATTACGGTTACGAATACCGGGACCAACAAGGAGAAGTGCACACGACGTGCAAAGTGAAAGGACTGACTCTGAATCATCGTACCAGTCGAGTGGTCAACTTTGGGGTATTGAAAGAAGCATTGCAATCGGGAGAGGATGGAAACTTTAAAGTGACCACTTACCAACCGAACAAGATTTTACGTTTACCCACTCACCACATCGTCAGTCGGCCTTTGGAAAAAGTCTATCAAATCGTGTACCAGAAGCGAGTGAGACTTCCCAATCACTTTACGTTGCCGTACGGTCACGTCGGTATTGGTCTGTATATAAAAAGGAACCCTTGGCAAGATCGATAGTTCATTGGGACTACCAAGACCGAGCGAACAAGATGAATACTTTGAAAGAGACATCGTTCCAGTTTGGGGATTGTAAAAATGTTGTATCTTCCTCTAGTGTGACTAATACTGGATGGATAAGACCCAGGCATTGCGACGGAAAATGTCCGGAAGGAAACTGCGATTGTCCATGTGGTTGCCATTGTAATTGCGTAACGGAGTTTGCAGACGAGTGCGATTGTGAGCCTTGCGATGGGTACGATGCTGTACGTTGTGACCTGAGCGATGCCGTAAAGCGTCATGGGAACTTTAGTGTCCCTACCCCTATCAAGGAAAGTGATGCTGTGCGTGTCAAACCTGTGGGATGCGAAAGTGATGCCGTTCGTCCTCTTGGACATTTTAAAGAGTTTCGTTTTAAAGGGGAATGTTCACCTTCACGTCTACCCCCCTACGGATGTCATCCAGCCCTGAGCAAACTCCTACCCATGTCACTCAACCCTCATCGAAACGAACCTGTGAAAGACGAATATTCGTTTCCTGTGCGTTTGTCGGAATACTGCGACTTTGAAAATCGTCTTCAATCGTTCAAAGGAAAATGGCCTAAGTATCTGGGAGGACCGACTCCCGAAGAATTAGCCAGAGCCGGATTTTTCTACTTGGGCGAAGGAGATAAAGTCAAGTGCTTCAGTTGCGGTGTGTCACTTCACCACTGGGAACCGCAAGATTCGGCCTACGTAGAACATGCTCGATGGTCACCGAATTGTCATTACTTACCCTTAGTGGGACCGAGACATTGAAATAACTTACCATGTCGTTGACGAAGAAGAAACCAGATTGGTTAGGAGTCAAATGTTGGACATCATCGAGACCAGTATTTAAACTTCATTTCAAAAACGATATTGAATCATGACCTAAAGAACTGCAAGAGAAGATTCACAAAGAAGTTTGGCAGGGGTTTGCCAGAGTGAAATCTCAATGGGTCACTGTAGAACTTTTGTGTCGAGAAATTCATAAGAGGAAAGTGAAAAAAGTCAACCAGTGTGTTAGATTTCTTTGGGTCAAGGGTGCATTCATCCTATTATATCGCTTTAGACCGTTTACATCAAAAGAGTTCAGTGACATTCTTGGACGTTACCCTGAATGGCAGTGGTCAGAAATTGCTCACTATGTGGATTACTTTTGCTCTCTATGAGAAGATTGTGAATTGTACGGACTGACTTATTCATGAATACTTTACAAGAAAACATTCGTGCTTTGCCTGTGGAATTGAGAGAAAGGATTTACCGAGAGCTGGTCAAAATACAAGTGAAACGTAAAGAACAATTGCATCCGTTACGTCACCAGACCTTTAAGCACTGGTACCTGAATGGTATAAGAGAACTGATTCGTCAGAAATTGTTTCAGTGGTCAGACCTTGTTCAATACTTCCAGGCCCCCGATGATCCACGTGTTGATCATTTTGGTTACTTCGAGATTCACCTAGTACAACACATTGAGGAAGACAAGGTAAAGGATTACAGACATATTTTACGTGGAATCTACTTAGCGGAAGAGGAAACTTCTAAACGAAGTCTGACGTTTCGGTTACAGTATGCAACATTTAGATTCCCTACTGGAGAACGAAGATGTCTGGCTAGAAAGCACGTGTATTGTTTCCGAAACAAAGAGACTATAAAAACAGGCTGCCATGCCACGACTTTTATCGCATGTAATCCAACAGATTCCGTGGAAGGAACTCAATGACCATATTCAAACCGTGGATCATTACCATCGATTATTACAAGAACTGTATCCATTCAATTTGGGACGACAAGTGGTGTGTGTCTTAGTGACCTGTTTTCTGGGATTTCGTTTACCAGCCGATTCTTTGTGGACTCTTTACGATCAGTACTTACCACCTCAATGGCCTTAAATGGTCACGAAAAACTCCTTTTGCTCAAAGCCTTGCGTTTTCATCTGGATACTTCTCGACCTCAACAGGAAAAAAAGATTCGTCAACTTTTAGCTACCCAAGACGTGTATGACGATGTGTGTGTAGCTTGTGACTTACACCCCCATTGGACAGATGTTCGTGATTGGAAAAAGGGGGGTTTTGAGGCTTGGACCCAAGATGTGGCCCAGTATGCACAAGAGTTGTTCAAGGAAAAAAGTTACTTTTCAACCCGTGTTAGTGACGGTGGCAGAAGAACCCGTCACCGAGAACAACCACTCGCTTCAGGACAGGACTGTCATAGACATGCCTGAAAGGTCATTCCGGGAGGACACTTGTGTGACAATACCTCATGTAGAGACTGTAAGAACATTACACACTGTCCCTAGGACATCTTGGTTACCCAAAACATGTTGGACAGACACTTGTTTATATTCCACTTTGATTGTTTTGATGTGTTTTTTATTCCTGTACATCACTATTTGGGTTTTATGTATTTTTGTCTTTCGTGTTCATATTTGAAAAAAAAACATTCAATAAACGTGTTCTGAAAAAAGTATATAAACTCTTGTCTTGTTTGTTTTCGTGTCACAAGTGACATTTCTCACACAATGGCTACCTCTGCTGTCTCTGCTCCCTCTTCCTCTACTGTCAAAGTCATCGACGAACACTTAGATCGTCCCAGTTGGGAGGCTTTGTATCTTCGCCATCCCTTTAACATGCTCATTGCTGGACCTAGCGGTTCAGGCAAAACCGAATTCGTCAAACGTTTGATCGAACATAAACATCATTTGATCGATCGGCCACCTCAACGGATCGTGTGGTGTTACAAAGAGTGGCAATCGGAGTACAACCTCTTGCGAGAAAGTCAAGGCGATTCCATCGTGTTTGTGGAAGGCATTCCTAAAGAAGACGACGGCATCGTCTCTGACTCCCGTCAAACCCATCTGGTCATTTTCGACGACATGTTAGGAGAAGACGAAGAAGAAATTAAATTGTGGTTCACGCGCAAAGGGCATCACCGTAATGCCAGTGTCGTTTACATCACCCAAAATTTGTTTCAACAAAGTAAAGCCCATCGCACCATCAGTCTCAATGCGCATTACGTGGTCTTGTTTAAAAGCCCTCGAGATAAATCGCAAGTGCAAGTCTTAGCCAAACAGTTAGGAACGCGTTGGCTGACTCAGGCGTACGACGATGCCACTCAAACGCCACACGCCTATTTACTCGTCGATTTGAAACCTACGACCCCCGAGGATTTGCGATTTCGTACCCACTTGTTTCACCACTGGTGCCAAGACGGAGAGCCTGTCCTGTACACGTCTCCGTCCTCGACTTCATTTCACTCCCCATAAAAAAAATCTATAACAACCTCAGACCTTTTTTCGTCTGTCTCACACAGTGTGAACATGACGTCCCTTCAGTCGCATCTTCCCGTCAAATTGATTCGTGCCTTGTATGGCATCAGTCGAGAAAAAAATCCACAAACACGAGCTCGTGTCTTAGAAGCTAGTCTCAGAGAAGTCTTACGATGGTTCACGTTGACGGCAGGTCAATTACTCCAAGGAATCATTCAGATTCCTCATCAAACCAAACGCTTTTTCGATCGAAACAAAGTCGCTTTGGTCCAACTGGCCGATCCCCGCATCGACACTCAAACCAAAAAACAAATCATTTTGAAACCTGGAGGGAGCGGTACTCTAGGAGCGGTCATCATTCGCTCTCTCTTAAGATGGGATCCTAATGCCCCCAAAGTTATACCCAAGAAAAAAGTCCAACGAAGCCCCAAGAAGAAGAAAAAGACCAGGTCCCCAAGAAGAACTTCTCCAGTGGCGGGACCCTCCTCTGACCAGACACCACCCCGAAAAAAGAAAAGAAGCCCTCAGAAAAATAAACAGAGAAAAAGTCCCCAGAAAAAGAAAAGTCCACAGAAGAAAACTAGTCGCAAGAGAGGCACTTCGGCCAGGACGCAACCTTACACTCGCAAACCACGATCTGCCACGGCAGTGACTGCGTCTCCGGCATCCTCACGTTTGTCCACTTCTCCGTTGATGACACCAGGAACTGAAGAGTACTTGGAGACGTTGATCACACCAAGAACTTCTCCGTTGATGACCCCCCAAAAACTTCCCCAGTGGCAGGACCCTCCAATTTAGCGGCAGTGGCTGCTGCTCACATAGTACCTTCTCCCAAAATCAAAGTCCATGAAAGATTTGGCATGTTACAAAGTTTACTGGATTTGTCCAAGCAAGAACTGGCTCGATTTAGTCCGTTGCGTACCCCTACACGACGTGTCATGCCTGTCCTCAAACTAATACGACGTAAAGACAATCAGTGGCGACGCGTTCCAGTATAAAAAAGGCCTGTGACCAAGCAGGGTGTCAGTGTTTTCTTGGTGCTCCTGAAGACTCAAAGATGTCACCCTCCACAAAACCCCAAGGCAAGAAAAGGAAAGGACTGCCACCACGTTTAGCTAAACATGGGGACATGTTATCTGTCCTGTCAAAAGCTTCTCCACCCCTACGAAAAAAACTCATTCAAACGGCCTCCAAAGAGGTCATCGATACCGTGTGCGAATGTTGTTTGAACGTTTTGAAAGGCACGATCCCTTTGTCCAAACACCAGAATCAATGCTTAGGCAAACATCGTCACGTTCTTCGCCAAATGGTTCAAAAGAAAATTCCCATTCGTCAAAAAAAGAAGATGTTGGTCCAACGTGGAGGCATTTTGCCTCACTTGTTAGGCCCCATACTGAAAGGAGTCTTGGGAACCATGTTGGGAGGACTGGTGGGAGCAAGATAAAAAGGCCCTCGGAAGTCACAAGATCTCAGAATCGACCCTTGACAACCCCATGGAAGGACGAAAACTAGCTTTAGTGCCTTACAAACGATGGATGCAATACAATCGGTGGCAAGAACAACGCACCCCGCATTTACCTCCCAATCCCAATTTGAGCGAGATGTCCCAGTTACAACACGAATTGCAGTCCTTGATGGATCGCCAAGATTTGTCCGAAACAGAAAAATCGCAAAAGTACGGTCAACTCTTGCAACGACTGCAACTCTTTCACCAGAAAGCTTTAGACGAAACAGCTCTACCCACTCCGAAAGATTTTAAGACCTTGATGAAAAGTCCAGCACCATCACCAGTACCAGTACCAGTACCAGTACCAGTACCACCAGTACCCGTGACCAAGACAGAAAAAGGAGAAGAAGAGGAAGGGTTTCAAACTCCACCAGAAAAAGTACACAAGTTAACAACACCACCTACCTCCAGAATTGGATGGATTAAAAAGATGATTGCCACCCCTTCTTCATCACAAGAGAAAAAGAAAGTGAAGACAGAAGTGAAGACAGAATTGAAACAAGAACCGATATCCCCCGCTCAGACATCCTCCTCTTCAACACCTATTGCCGGTCGCACACGCAAAGCATTGCAATCCAAGAAAATACTGCAAGAGAAAAAGAGTAGCATCCTTCAAGAGTGGGTGTCTTATTAACACACCAACCAACACAAAAAAATGGAAAAAGTCTTAGCCAGCATTTACTACGATCCCTCTCATCCTGCAGGTTACGCAGAAGTTCAAAAATTGTATCGTGCTGCCAAAACGCGACTGAAAAGTCTCCGTTTACCTCAAGTGCAACGATGGTTACAAGAACAAGCTACCTACAATTTACACAAACCCATTCGACGCAAGTTTGCCAGAAGTCGCACCCGAGTGGAAGGCATCGATCATCAATGGCAAGCCGATTTAGCCGATGTCTCTCATTTGGCCAGCTACAATCGTGGCTACAAATATTTGTTTTGTGTCATCGACGTCTTTTCCAAATTTGCCTGGGTCGTGCCCTTGACTTCCAAATCGAGCAGCGAGTTAGTGCGAGCCCTGCAACGGGTGTTGAAACAAAGCGGTCTTCACCCTCTTCGATGGCAAACGGACAAAGGCACCGAATTTCTGAACCAAGCTTTCCAAAAAGAATTAAAGAAACGTGACATTCATTTTTTTACCACCGAGAATCCCGAAACCAAAGCCAGCATCGTGGAACGTTTTCAACGCACTTTGAAAGAACGCATGTGGAAATATTTTACGCATCACCACACTCTGAAGTACATCGACATCTTACCGCACCTGGTGCAAGCGTACAACCAATCTTACCATCGAAGCATTGGACGTGCCCCGCAAGCAGTGACTCCCGAGAACGAAGTGTTGGTGTTTCAGCGCCTGTTTGGTACGTCCCCGACGAGGGCTGTCCCCAAGAAAAGTGGAGAGTTGACCGTAGGAGATTGGGTGCGCATTGGCAAAACCAAACGCACTTTCGACAAAAGTTACTTACCTATCTGGACGACCGAATTGTTTCCCGTCATTGGACGAGTGCATGGCCGTCATCCTGCCGTCTATAAATTGGAAGACATGAACGGAGAAGTGCTCAAGGGAACGTTTTATTTGCCCAAGTTACAACGTGTCACCAAAAAAGAAGACGACGTGTACGACATCGAAAGCATTCTCGAACGCAGAACCCGTAAAGTGGGCAAACGACGTGTCAAAGAAGTCAAAGTACGTTGGAAAGGATATCCACCCAGTTTTGATTCTTGGATCGACGCTTCACAAGTCATCGACTATAAAAAGAAGTGACCATCATGCCCTTTCACACAGCAGACGCAGCTACGTCGACCACTCCTCCTTCACCTAGTTCTTCTGTGCAAGATTTACAAAAACAACCCTTGTGGGTGTGGTGTGGAGAACGTGTGCCTAAAACGCAAATCGTCTTTTTCTGCCAAATCTTCGTGGTGTATTGTGTCATCGGGGCAGCCATCGCCAATCTGAGTTTGCAACAAGGAGACAAACAATTGTGGACCATTTTATTGAGCAGTTGCATCGGTTACCTGCTTCCCAATCCCTCCCTGAAATTCTCCTCGAACGGGAACCACGGGAACCTTGTGTCCAGTGTCAGTGTCAGTCACCACTCCAACAACTACAACCAGAAACCCATTTTGGGCGGAGACACGCCTCTGACGTCCAGTAATATCCCCTCGGACAGCGACAGAACTCTGGAATTATGAGTCACCAAAACCAATTTTACTTAACCTTACCCAGTGATAGTTCCATGGAGGTGTTTCCCAAGAACACGTTGTGCTGTTACACGGCTAAATTACCTCAGGCCATCCCCTTAGATCACGAAGCCCATTGGGAAGTGGCTTTAGTAGAAATGATTCACCCGACCCAAGTCCTCAATGTCCTTCCCAATCAAAATTTTTTGATGTGGAAGTTCATGACGAACAATTGCAACAGTGGATGGATAGCAATATCAAATATGACAAGAAAACCCGTTTACAAAATCAAAAGTACACCACCTATCACTTGTCCATTCTCCCAGGCTATTATTTTAGTGGTCATCATTTGGTCAGCACCATAGCCTCCAGGTTTAATGGCGTGTTTGGGAAAGCTTTTAAGCTTGTCAACAAAAGTGTCACCATGGAGTACCACAAAGTAGCTCATCGCTTCTCGATGAAATGTGAGCGTAGTAAAATCATGTCCATTTTATTTTGTCCTGAATTGTACGACATGCTGGGCGGAGACATGGACATGAGAATGGCCATGATCAAGAAAAACGAATTACCCATCGTTTACGACAACGAGTCTTTTAGCAAGTTATTTCGTGCCCCGGTAGAACTGAACCAAGGACTGAATTTGATGTTTGTGTACTCCGATGTGGTGGAGTACAACGTGGTGGGACACACCTCCGTGCCGTTACTGCGTGTCATTCCTTTCAAAGTGGATTCTGCCACGAACACTGACGAGGAAGGTGGAAACACTTTCCACGTTCACCGCGACTTTGTCCATCCTCACTATTTGCCTGTCAGTAAGTCGTATTTGGACACGGTCAACATTGCTATAAAAGGAGATCTGGGACAAAATATTCCATTCACCAAAGGAAAAGTCACGGTGAAACTCCATTTTCGAAAACGGTTCTCTCACGACTCGTAAGTCATGTATCCAGTGTACCGAGGGGTTGCTCGACAGCGAGGACACGGTTTAGGAGATATGCTGAAATCGGCCTTTCGTTCGGTGGCTCCGGTGTTGAAACCGATGGTGACACGCGGATTGCACGTCTTGAAAGATGCGGCACTGACGCAAGGCAAAGAATTTCTCCAAAATGTCATCATCGACAAACAAAACCCTAAAGAAGCCTTCATGAGGGCAGGCAAAAATGTCTTGCTGCAAACGGGCAAAGACATTTTAGGCCGACGAGACACACCTATAAATGCCCTGCACGCTACAGAGTCAGGTATTCAGCAAGGACAAGGCAGAAAGAGACGACGAAGAAAACACCCTTTCACCAGACTTCAAGCTAGAAAGGACAAGAAAAGAAGAACCGTTCGAGACTTAGACGTTTTCGATTATTGAGAAAGAACAAACAAATGATGCACCGAGAGTCTTGCGCTTGTTCCAAGTCGGAAATGGATCTGTTTGCCATGCCCCACACCATGATGACCATGCAAGAATCCCAGTGGGTGGAATTTCACCCCGTCTCCTCTGTGACAGATTCCGCTCCCATCGAGTTTGAAATCAAAGGACATCCCGAAGATTACATCGATCTGAATAGCAGTTACTTGTACCGGAAAGTCAAAATTCAAGATAAGACTGGAGGTGCTATAGACGATGAAGCAGTAGCTCCCGTCAACAATTTCATGCATTCCTTGTTCAGTGGAGTGGACTTGTACTTGAATAACAAACTGGTCAGTAGCAGCATGGATACTTACCCTTATCGTGCCTACCTGGAAAATCTTTTGACGTACGGAATAGATGCCAAGAACACTCATCTCAATGCCTGTGTGGTATGGGAAGCTGACGAACCTACCAAGTTTGAAATATTGGAAACTGATGAAAAGAAAGACAACAATGATGGATTTCTAGAACGAAGAAAGAGAATCATGGGAGTCGACACAAGTTTAGAACTGATGGATCGTGTGCATTTGGACATGTGGTTGCAAGAAAAGTATTTGCTGAACGGGGTGGATGTCCGCCTGAGACTTAATCGTAGCAGTACCGCTTTCCATTTATTGGCTGATAGTGACGGTTACAAAACCAAAATCCAAGAAGCCAGACTCTACGTACGCCGTGTGGAAGTGTTACCTAAAGGGGGAAACGACATCAGTCAGACGTTGAGCAGAACGACCGCCAAGTATCCCATACGACGCGTGGAAGTGAAAACCTTCAGCATTCCCAAGGGACAGCGATCCATGATCGAAGATCATCTGTTCCAAGGACAGTTACCAAACGTTTGATCGTTGGTATCGTCGAGAATACAGCCTTCAAGGGAGCTGCCGAAAAAAATCCTTTCTACTTTCAACACTTTGGCGTGTCCAAAATCGAAGTCAGTCGCGATGGCAAAACATTGTGTACCCGACCGTTTGAACCTGACTTTACCAAGAAGAATTACTTGAGATCGTACTTGTCCCTGTACGAAGCCACCGGACAGTTAGGAACCAATACCAGTCACGGTATTACGTACGAGGATTATGCAGGAGGCTACGCTTTGTGGGCTTTTGATTTCACTCCAGACCAAGGCAGCGACGAGGGACATTTCCACCCTATAAAATCCGGCCAGATTCGTGTGGAAATTCAGTTTAAAGACCGAGACCCTGATGAAACGGTGAACGTCATCCTGTATGCAGAATTCGATAATACCATAGAAATCAACAGTTTGAGAGAAGTCATCCTAGATTACTAGAAACCATGGAAGACTGTTGTCCCTCTTTACCTAGTGGAGAAACTTTGGACATGAAATGTGAGGAGACTGTGGAAGAAGAAGTGATCATGATGAAGTCAAGATGGCCAGAACAAGAAGCCCATTTAGTCTGCTGTTTTGCCAAACCCTTGGTCGAAAAAATGACGGAATTGATCAAGAAAAATTGCTGTGGATGTCAAAACGATCATCCCAGTCAAATTCAACACCATAAATGCCTGATGTTGAGTCAAGAAGAAAAATTGGACGAGTATCTGGACGAAGCTTGGAGTCTCATCTCGGACAAAGACGTGTTGCATCAGTGGTATAAAGACTTGCGTGAACATTCTTGTCCACCATTAACCACTCAAGAGATCCATCGTATCGAAGCTCTCCTGAATCAGAGTGAGGAAACAGAACGAATAACCGTTTATTCGTCAGACATTTTCAAGCAAAAAGTCAGGATCGAATTGACGAATTATTATTACCTGTGAAGAAGAAAAAAACATGGATACCTGGGAACTTTATTACCTTTTGAACCACAGTTCGTATACGGCTTATTGGAATCCTGTCGTCTGTGCTAAAGATGAACTCCCTCATCGCAAACCTAAAGACCATCAAGCTTACGTGATCAACACGGACGACAGTCATCTCCCAGGAACCCACTGGGTAGCCGTCTACTTTCCTCAAGAAGGATGTGTGGAATATTTCGATTCGTACGGATTGCCCCCTTTGGAAGACGATATCATCGACTTTATGAGAAGAAATGCTCAAACCACCCGATTCAATAATGTGAAATTACAAGGCACAGATTCCTTGGTGTGTGGACAGTACTGTGTGTATTTTCTGCATCATCGCAGCCTGGGCCATTCCTTAGAACATTTAGTGACTCATTTTGATCCTCGTTCTTCTACTAGAAACGATGTGAAAGTAGATCGATGGTTTTGTGACCATTATGCTTATCTTTTGTCTCAAGCTAGGAAACGTAGTAACCATCAATGGCCTAATGATTTCCAACAGTGGAAATCACAATTTCATTCACAACGTTGTCAGCCCTGTTTAAAGTAGATTGTCAATTGAGAAAAAATGTTTGTGATTTGAAAAAAATTGTTTGATGTTATATTGCTGGATTATTGTTAAAAAATGTTAGAGTTGTTGTTGTTTAGTGTTAAGTGATTTTTGAATAAAAAATGTTGTGTTTTGAAAAAAAATGCCTTTGCCTTTTGTTTAGCTATAAGAATGTTGGATTGATGCTCTTTCATTTCTTACAATCCCTCTCATGACACTCAATGAACGTTGCGGCTCGAAAACCGTGTGGGGATGTTTTCCTTCACGTCTGCGCTTTGACTTTAAGAACCGGGGTTGTTTCCAGTCTAACCATCCATTGTCGACTCATCCTCCTACGAAGATGTGCTCCGAACTAGCTAAGCTCAACGAAGCCTACGTGAATTTGCATAGGGTCAGACACAGTCTGATACCGAAGCCAGAAGAAATAGAGAATGTGAGAATGTTAAAAATCACTGAAGACCTGATAGAAGAACTCTTCAGAGAAGAAATGAACAGGGAAAAAGAAGAATGGACAGAGAAGTACAGACTTCAGAGACAGCAGCAACAGCAGCAACAACAGCAACAACAACAACAACAACAGCAGCAGCAACCTGAACCTGACAGAGGCTTTGTCGATTGCCGTATCGACACCAAAGAGTTCTTCTTCTCTTTCCGAAGAAGCAGACCTATCGTCAGAAAGTCAATCCTCAGAGGACATCGCATTCTTAGAAACTAAAAAAGAATGCCATAGCAAACAAAACAAACAGCCCTTTTCAGGGCTACCCAATACTCTAGAAAAGAAATAACGATCCATTTGCCAATGTGTATAGGTAGAGTAGTTTGGATATAAACACTAACTCTTTCTTAAAAAATGTGAGGGTATGTGATTGTGTGTTTGTGTTAGTAAGTGCTCAAGTACGCTGGTAAGGATAGTAGATTAAAATGATGTCTTTTTTGGTGTTTGAGGTGTATATTTGGGGTTAGATTGGATTGCTTTGCGTATGTGGATAGTCTATTGAAGTGATTTATAAAAAATTTTTAGAATAGGAATGGGTAGCATAAAAAGTGAGTGAGTGTTTCTTTTAGGTCCGCGCGTTGTTTTTTGGTCATGATCTAGGTAAGATCAATTTTATGTTTTTAGGGGGATGTTTTCCTTCACGTCCGCGCTTTCACTATAAATTGAAACTCGTTCGGCAGTCCAGCTACCCTTGTTGATTGATCAAAACCAAAAATGAACACGAGACTGGAGAAACTGTTTTAACTTCATGTGCATCTGGAATATGCCAGGCGCATATTAAATGAACTGGCCGTGGAAGCGATTGTGGAGGAGGGAAGGATAAGAGAGGAGGAGGAAAGAAGAAACAAAGAAGAGGAGGAGAGAAGATATAAAGAAGAAGAGGAAAGAAGATACAAAGAGGAGGAGAGAAGATACAAAGAAGAGGAGGAGGAGGAAAAGGAGAGAAGAAGAAATTTCAGAATCCCAGAAACCGAAAATTGGGATTCTGAAGCCACATATCCTGCCTCTGCTCTCTCCCCCCAAAAGGTAAAAAGTAACTGGGGGATAAGATGTGTATGTGGCGCCAGGCCTGGAAGGTGCCACCATTAACCAGGTGTCCATGAAGTTCCAAAAAAAAACAGCCCTTTTCAGGGCTACCCAATACTCTAGAAAAGAAATAACGATCCATTTGCCAATGTGTGTAGGTAGAGTAGTGTCAAAATAAACACTAACTCTTTTTTTAATTGTGTGAGGGTATGTGTTTGTGTGTTTGTGATTGTAAGAGCTCAGGTATGTTTGTGTGAATAGTATATTATGGGTTTATTTATTGTTTCTTAGCGTATGTGGAGAGTATAGTTTTGGTTTTTATTATATGAAATGAGAAAGTAGGGGATGTTTTCCTTCACGTCCGCGCGTTGTTGGGTCATGATCTAGGTAAGATCAATTTTATGTTTTAGGGGGATGTTTTCCTTCATGTACGCGCTTTCACTATAAGAACCCACAGTATTCGTCGTTCAAACCATTCTACAAAGAAGATGGCTTCTAACCAAATTGACAAAATGCAAAGATTGCAAGACGTTTTAGACAATTTCGGAATGATGGAGCAGATGTTAATAAGACTCGTTGAAGACCACTATTCCTATAGTCCCCATCGTGTAAAGATGGAAATTAATAACTTAAGAAAGGTAAAGGATATGATAAGTGGTGTCATGAAAGAGATAAAGGAGGAGAAGGAGGATGAAGAGGAAAGGATAAGAATACGCAAATGGAACGAAAAAATTGAAAAAGAAGAAGAAAATGAGAAGAGGAAGAAAGAAGAGGAGGAAGAGAAGAAGAAAGAAGAGGAGGAAGAGAAGAAAGAAGAGGAGAAAAAAAAGAAGAGAAAGAGTGTAGGAGAGAAAATAAGAAGTTGGTTGAGAAAAAGAAGAAATTAGAAGAAGAAGAAGAAGAAGAAGAAGAAAAACCAAAGGCTCTTTTCAGGGCCACCCATATTTCTCGAAAAGAGAATGACTTTTCAATTGCCTACCCCTTTTTTAAATTTAAATTTAAATTTAAATTTAAAAAAAAATTTAAAAATAAAAAAAATCCCATGTTCAATTCCCCTTGAGGCTAGAGTGACCCAAAACTTTTTCCCATGTTCAATTCCCCTTGAGGCTAGAGTGTCCCAAGACTTTTTCCCATGTTAAATTCCCCTTGAGGCTAGATTGTCCCACGATTTTTCTCCATGTTAAATTTCCATTGAGGCTAGATTGTCCCAGGGGGTCCTGTAATGCTAATTCCCATTGAGGCTAGGGTATCCCACCTTACTACTCGCAGATTTCTTTCAAAGGATCCAACCCTCAATGTTACATGTACAGTTCTGGAAATTTTCTAGAGCAACACCGTAACGACAATACTTTAACATTTCTTCCTGAAATTCGATGGTGTCCGACGAGTTAGTCAGTTTAGACCGTTGGGTGTTTTGTCCCGTAAAGTATCTCAAAAGAAACAGTCCATTGTATGCCGAGTAATTGTGAGCCATTACCGTAACGTTAGATTTCCTCTTGGCCTCACTTCTCATCGATGGGGTCTAAGATCCATTGGGCGAAATCGGCTAGCGGGTTCGGTCCCCGAAAGACTTTTCACGTCCTCCAGGAATCCTTCTGTAGTGAAGGCAGATATTAGGTATGTGAATGCCTGTCTCCAGCATCCATTCGAAATAGAAAAAGATGATATCACCTTTCGTCTGGTTATCTTCTTCCTCTTGATGTTTGGAATGAAAATGTAGAATTCGTATTCCAGGTGCAAGATTTGGTGACAAATGTGACATCATTTAGTTCCTGAACATATGTGAGCCTTGGCATCATTGCTACCCATCACTTGTGCACAAGTAGGGCACAATCTCAGCAGTAGGTAGGTACTTTTCCGCTGTGAATCTTGCGTCTTCAGATATTGTTGGTAACATACAAGGCTGACAAAAGTTCGCTGTCAGGCAGGGCGTATTCACTCGTTCTTGTCTTTCGTCCAGACAGGGTTAAGAGGCCAAACATCCCTCTCAATTCAATCCACAATACATGTGTTTCTCTCGATTGTTACAGCCATAGTCACATTCCTCACAGTAATATCTGTATGCCAGGAACGGGGTGATACTGGTAATGGCATCAAAAAGGTATCAGTTTTGCCGGGCTGCTAAACCTATTTCAAACGGGGTACTTCAAACTATCGTGATGAATGGAAAGTCTCAAACGATCGTCCTCTTTTGGCTTTACATTGTCGTTTCAGTGTGGTTAATCAAGAATTATATACGTCGGTGTTGAACTCCTCCGCTTTCTCCAGCCGTACGTTAGACTTGACATCTTTAAACCTCACCGTGTACATGTAAGCCGTAGTTCTACATTTTCTAGTGGAGCGCTTTTTCGTCTATCGAATGTGGTAGCACTTTTCAGGGTTTACTAATAGTAGTAAACTTTGATTGACTGTAGACTCTCTAAGTTTGGATTCTGGCTCATTTATGTCACCTTCAAAATCACTGGCATGAATTTGAGACAAGACTTCAGCTACTGTGCGAGGAGACAAATCACGTTTCTGCCTCTTGCTTGCTTCTCCTTTCTCAACACAATGATGCTGTCGTTTCGTCTTGACTGCAAATATCAAATTACTACATTTTAATCGACATGTGTCCCTATATCGATGTCAAATCAGAGGTTTTCCTATATAAAGGGTCAGTGTATTCCCTCCAAGTATTCATTTCACTCTTAAACCGACCAGAACGATGGAAGAACCCACACAGATCGAACATCTGATTAAAGCATTGCGTGGTGCCATACAAAAGGTTTCTTCCGATAAGCTGCCAGATTATTCCCCCTCCTTTGGAGATAAAAGTAAAGATACTTGCTATATCTGTAAGAAGAAAGGGCATTGGTCTTCAGAGTGTCCAGACCGTCAAAAAAGCAAGACAGGTATCAGAAGACACAAAAGTCAAGATACCTGTTATCATTGTCAAGAGAAAGGACATTGGTCTTCCGATTGTCCTGATAAACAACAGCAGCAAAAGGGCGAGAGTAGTCCCGAACAGGAAGAATAAGAGGTACCCTTCCAAAAGGAAGAATGCAGGCGCGTCCAGAAAGAGAAAAAAGAGGAGAATAGAAGACTAGGGGAAAGTCAGGAAAAATTGGAGGAGAAAACACGTGAAAGTGAAGAAACTTAAAAAAACAGGAAGAGCGCAAAGACACATACCTCGTCTATGAACTTTTTAAAGTGTTGTGTTGTGAACTGAATTGTAGAATTTGTACCAGAATATAACAGAAAGAAAACGTACATGTCTCTTGGTTTTGAGTTGTTAGAATAGGGACATACACTCACGCACTCATACACGTTCATCATGGGCACGAAAGGGATTTTGAGTTTAAATTGATTTTGGCAAAATGAATACTATCTCTTTTTGAGAGAAGTGGGTGGCACTGAATAGGACCGTTATGTGTTTGTTTTGGAAAAAAAACTCAGAAACGTGAAGCAATCAGGTTTAACTGCCTCAATCCTTTTACCAGGACCGGAACTACTTCTGGACCTGATCATGTCGATAATTTGGTAGAAATCACTAAGTGTGGTATCTCAGGTGTAGTAGCAGGGTTGGGCTGTTTGGCTCTGGAAGGTCTTTTTCTCATGGGTCGTAATGAATAAGCCTGATACATTTGTTTCAGACTGCTTAACTCTGCTAAAATGTTTAAGAGTACCGTCACCGTTTGACTTCCACTATCCACCTTCTCTCCTAAATCTTGTTTCTTTTCTGCTGCTTCTTCCTGTCGTTTTCTTCTTCTTGCCTCTTCTTCTTTTCGTTGTTGCAGTTGAAAGAGAAATGCATGTTCTGCTTCTTTCTGCTGCTGCACAAATTTGTCAAATTCTTCTTTCTGTCTCTGTTTAAAATCTCAACAGGTGGTAAGGAAGGAGAAGGTGGCGAAGGTGCTGGTACCTGGAAAGGTTATTGCGAAGAAGAGGGAAAATCGACTAAATTCCAATTAAAATCGGTCTCTTTTGCAAAACGGACCTTGTTGACTTACTAATAGCCGCTGCTATTCCATCGCTTTTCGTCTCCACGGCCGATGCACTCCAATTCATTGTCTTCTTAGTTTCCTTCATTGTTGAGAACTCTGTCGCATTGATTCACTGCGCACAGAGGCTAGACCATCTATATAGGGCATGTGACGTCACAGCCAGCCGAATGGAAGATAGACTCCGCACTATGACTGAATTTTATAACGCTTATTGGGATTGTTGAAAAAAACAACTCAATTCGTTGTGATCCTCTTTTCCACTACATATAACCCCGGTTCCATTCATTCTCTTCACCTGTTATCGTCACAAGATGTGGACTTAAAATGATGTTCCGTACGGACGTACCCATGCATATCAAGTCATCATGGACAATCATCCGGATAACCGATACGAGCGCTTGGAAAGGAAAGATCTTTGTGGATAAAATGCCCAGAAGTCAGAAGAAGTTTGTAGAAGAGAACAAGACCTGTGTAATGCCCTCTGTGTTAATGGAATGATGTTAACATAAGCCTAAAGACCCTTTTCAGGGCAACTCATATGCCTCGAAAAGATTTGCTTTCTTGCCTAATTTTTTTGTTGTCGATTTGTAAGTTAAGGTGTGACAGAGTGCTGTTCATCAACCTTTGTATGTATGTATGTATGTGTTATTATATATATATATATATATATATATATATATATATATATATATATATATATACATATATATATATATGCATGCAATAAACTGACTGCGAACAGTGCAAAACTAGTATCTAGCTAGCCTAAGCGCTTTCAACTCTTAATGAGTTTTTTTTCTAAGGCAAATACAAAACAAAGACAAGACAAACATATAAAACAGACAAACTATGTTTTGTATTTGTCTTTGAAAAAGACTCATTAATAGTCGAAATCGCTTAGGTTAGTTAGATACTAGTTATGCACTGTTCGCAGTCAGTTTATTACAATTATCTTAATCAATCCCTGACAAACGTGATTCCTTGCTGGATCCAGTGCGCTTGCAAAATATGATTGTATGTCTTTACTGTATTTGTCTCTCCCTAGAGTAGAACTTGCACATGTCACACCCTTGCCATCAGTACCGTTACGTCACCTCACCTGTTCCATTGCTATTAAACCCAACATTTTCTTGTCCGCAAACGGCCCCAATGTTTCCGATGTTGAATTCTCATTTTCCGTAAACAACCCCAGTGGGGTCTAAAAGCTTGTCCGTAAACAGCCCCAAGGGGGTCTGCAATGCATTTTCCCATTGTCCGTAAACAGCCCCCATTCACTACTCATGTCATATACAGCGCTATTACCCATGTTTCAATACACGTGAATTAACGTTCACAATTAATGGCAATTGTGCGTCCACCAGAACTGAACGAAGTACCATCTTGTAAAGCAGGCAACTATTCATAAATTTTATCTGATCAGTTTGTAATTTTGTTAAAATTTGTATTTTCCTAATTTGAATCACACTCTTGTTTTTCAATAAGTGCATTCTCACAAACGAGCAAAAAAGTATAATAAAATTACAATAGTTGTCATACAACAACGACAATTCAGTATATATTCGATGTATATTTTAGGATTATTGAGGATAAGTAACTAACGGCAAGTAATTTTCACCATCGTTAGACGAGTATTCTAGGACGAAAATCCGATGATATTTGAATATATTAACTTGTAGTATGTAATTCGGGAATGTTTCAGAATTCTCTTTGCTATTATCAGTACAGACCATAATTGTTCTTCCAATATGGAAACTTTGATAGCCATTGGGTTACAGACATGTGTGTAACATAACTGTCAGTCAAGGGACAGGGTTGACAGAAATAAGACAATTATGGTGTCCACAATTATATGGCATCATGATGTTTGTCACGTGCATTGTAAGCAAGGCCCACTGTATATGAAAAATGTATGTTGATTAGTTTTCATGCTACAAGATAATTACAATGCATTATCTCAATAATATATGAATGCCTTGATCTATTGCGAGTAACATATAATTTCAAATTGTCTATATTTGCTCATATAAATACATGTTACGCAAAAATGATTGTCCCTGAATATTTCATTGACAGTTTTTAAATTAATAATATATAACCTTAAACTCATTACTTACTATACGTGATAGTTGATCAAACAACACCCGCCCACCAGTCCAACCTAATCATATTACCAATAGCCCTTAACCTAGTACACGCAAGCAGATTAGACTTCCATTGTGTGCAGGAAAGCTCTCTTCCCTCCGATCGTTAGCATGGAATTTCAAAAACGAAGAGAGATCGAGATCGGGGAGGGGGTATACCATGATAGAATACATGGTGTATATTAAATTAAACCAATTATTGAATGTGTTTTGAGAGAATTACTTGTTTATTGTTCTTTGTCATTTAAGGTTTTAATAAACGTCTTTTCTACATTTGAAACAATTTATACGAAATTTACTTGAGACGGATAGATAGTTACAGCTTAAAGTCCAGTTCTGGCTGTTTACCCCCTTTCCCTTTACCAGTTAGAAGATAGAAATGAACATAAATGTGACTAAATGATGACAAACGGATGTCAAAAAGGCAATTAGATATCGAGACACCTAAATAGATAGGATAGCACTTTATTACGTTGACTTCGGTAATCAATACATCAGATTGCTCGGCTTCTTCTTCTTCTCTCTCTCTCTCTCTCTCTCTCTCTGAAACACAATGTAAGGACTTCTTGGTACAAAGTTAGTCCAGGTCAAAGTTTATCAATTTCGTATGGTGCATTCCCGGAGATCTGAAGGTGTACTGTGACCGTATCATAGTGCATTGTAGGAGATCCTGGAGCGCACTTTAGCCGCATTGTGGTTAAAATAGATATCTTCTATATACTTGTGTGATTTGGTGACCTTTGGAAATCATGGCCCATTATTTGAATAGATTATCGGGTAAAGCTTTTGGTTTCTGTCACGGATAGTTATCGTTAATAACGCTGTATTCTGAATGTCGCTTTCCACTTCCGGCTGTATTCGATAGGTCAACAGAAAGATGAACAGATCAGAACTTCTACTTTAATCCAATAAGGATATCTCGATTACATTTTTTAATTCGTATGGTATCGTTTCTGGCGTTTCTTTCCTTTCCTCGGCTGCATGGATTTACGCACAAACCGCTACTAAGTAATAAGCCTTGAATGATAGAATCTATCTTTATTTGCAATTAATATCAAACAGATCATTCAGGTATCGACACCGTTTTTTATGTCTAAAAATATCACTATAACATTGTTATTTAAGAGTATTATTATTAGGATATCCTGGTCCAACCGAAATCATATGTTTTAAAAACAAAATTTGGTCGCTGCTTTTTCTGGTAATTGCTGGCTAATAGTCTAACAAATATATACATAGCGAGGGATATATTGTGTTAAGTGACTTTTTATACATAACACTTGTTTGACAAGTCATGTACGTTTAAGTACGTTGTTACTCGTTGTGTCACGGTGTATCTGAATATTTGCTTTTTATATGAATTAAGCATGAGACCAAGGGAGTTAACTATGTGCTGTTTATTATCATACATCAAAACAGGAGATACTAATTTGGTACACTGGGATTCGATGTGACATATTTGTTTACCTCACTATCTCATATACATTAAATACCGGTTAGTAGACTTGCACAGACAGAAATGGTCACCTGACAGCAATATATACCAGAGTATATTAGACTGTATGTATAGGAATTTCAAGTGAGGTCAATACAACTTATTATTTGAGTAGATAACATTCCTATTTATTTAAAACATCTAAACGGATATAGTTCATTCCTAAGTGACTCAAATATTAAGTCAACATTTTGACATCAACATTTCACGGATTTGTTTGAATTGATAATATAGCAATGTATACTCTATAATCGTCTGAATGCGCATTGTTTAAGTAACAAATACATTGCGTAAATTAATATTTTCAACGCACGAGGATATGTGATGTGATGTGATTTTGATCTTTAACGTAGCTTTAACAATTTTTCAGTCATATCGCTACGATGTCTGCAATGTGGCAGTTTATAGTGATGTCTAGCACTGGGGGATCATGCCGCAGACATGTAGCATGATGTCCCATCCAGTCACATTATCCTGACACCAGGCCGACCAGTGCTAACACTAACCTCTTAATGCTGAGCGCCAAGCGAGGCAGCTGTTAGTACCATTTTTTAAGTCTCTGGTATGACTCGGCCGGGATCGAACCCATGACCTCCTGCATCCGATGCGGACGCTCTAACCACTAGGCCACCGGAGCGGTCAACGCACGAGGAAATATTTAATTTATTCTATTATCTATAAACTGAAAGTTCAGAAGAGAACACTTACATCGCCAGAGTGAACGTCACAAATTAAAATCGTATATGTGGACTTTGACCAGAATTTTGCAGAAACATCACCAAAGTAAAATCTGCAACAAATAGTCAATACCACAGGGAACGACAGAAAAAAGACATAAAACACCTAAGGTCCCCATATTTTGTACAGAAGACAATTTAGGATCAAACTGCTTCCCACAGAAGCTACAATACGAAACATGCTACTTAAACATGTTACTGGATTTAAGGAGACACTCACGGTATCAATGTTTAATAAAGTCAGCAATTTGATCATGAAATTAGAGTACACGCACCAACTTACACAAACACCAAACCCCCTCCCAACCACTATCCAACTCCTTTTGCAGAGTACACGCACCAACTTACCCAAACACTAAACACCCACCCAACCTCCTCTCAACCACTATCCAACTCATGTTACAGAGTACAGGCACCAACTTACCCAAACACCAAAGCCCCTCCCAACCTCCTCCCAAACACTATCCAACTCCTGTTGCAGAGTACACGCACCAACTTACCCAAACACCAAACCCCCACCCAACCTCCTCCCAACCACTATCCAACTCCTGTTGCAGAGTACACGCACCAACTTATCCAAACACTAAACCCCCACCCATCCTCCTCCCAACCACTATCCAA
This sequence comes from Sinohyriopsis cumingii, assembly GCA_028554795.2. Lineage (NCBI taxonomy): Eukaryota > Metazoa > Mollusca > Bivalvia > Unionida > Unionidae > Sinohyriopsis > Sinohyriopsis cumingii. The sequence goes on along the minus strand of CM068824.1, from coordinate 185,851,275 downwards.
CTCCTGTTGCAGAGTACACGCACCCACTTACCCAAACATCAAACCCCCCACCCAACCTCCTCCCAACCACTATCCAACTCCTGTTGCAGATGAATAAAAGATTATCTAGCTGATTATGAGTGACCATTGGTGAAAAGTGTTTAAGATGGTTGACAATATCAGTGGAAATTCTAATCCCTGTCCAACACAGTGGGCGTCCTTGACCTTTTGAACAGACAGTTTAATAAATGATTGTAATACTACCTACACAGCTTTTATACAGCAGTGTACGAATAAGCTCAAAACCAGTTTGATAAGGCGTTTCATCAAGCTCTGTGGGTGAGCAAATATACATGGATGACAAGTAATATACTGAAGGAAGTTTACATCCAATACTCTACTTTAACACAAAATATATATCACTAATATTGGTACACCAGTGTATACAAATACTTTATTGAACGAACAGCCAGGATTGTTGTATGGTACTAATCAGTAATACCTCTAATTAGACTAGGAATGAAAAATCGGCTTTTATATGTGAGATTAAAGAATAGCTTCTGGAATAATTAAGGTCGAGCTTGTAATTAAAAGAATACATAGAAGAAGAAAGGTCACTGATACCTATCGCTGCTCTTGAACATATCGTACAAAATAGAAATGAAGAATTAGGATTTGAATACCTGGCTAGCAAATAATGATGAAATAGTGTACTGACATAAACATCTAAATGTGTATAATATGACATTATGTATTAAACCATCAATTTTGTTTTATTTTACATATTGAATACAGGTATATTGCCGATGTTTACATTTTTACGATTTAATGATTTTACTTCAATTTTGACATGGGAACTGCGTGCGTTTCGTATAATATTTATAATATTGTAGTCTTTGTTAATCAGTTGCGAGAATCATATAATTTACATGGCAAATGTTCTACAAAAAATACATGTTCTTTATGCCGGGAGTTTGCTCTAAATTAATCACGTGTTCTTTATACTCGGATTTTGTCTAAATAAATTACCTGTTTTTTACACTGGAGTTTTGTACGCGTTTTCATAAGATACGTCTGTATAGATCACATAGTAATGATACTTTAACGGCCTATTCAACTACATAAAGAATGAGCTCTAATGTGTGTCACCGAATAGAGGTCCTCATTTACTTAGCATCTTATATTTGTAAACCAGTGGATCATGTTATGTGTGGTATTTAATATGCTGGGAAATATTTATCAAGGCTGAATGCCTTGCATTTGAGGTCCACAGCAGGGGTCGGGATTGTCGGAGGTGGTCACATATATCCTGAAATTAGTGGTCTTTGTTCCCATATTGCCATAACAATAATGTTGTTCTTCGCAAGTACTTCCATAAAATTTAATCTTGTATTTTTTCCTGATATTATTAATTTTAACCACTCCTTTTTGCATGAGAATGCACATGTTCTTTGTTCAGTGGAAATTAATACTCATGTTCTCATTTTCCCCTGACACTTTATAGGTAATTCAGTTTTCTTGCTGAGGTTTAAAGCGTTCCCGCTGACATTAGTGTATGCTTCGGTAACTGAATGAAAGCCATTACAAGTTGCGAAACTAGGAAGTTCTAAAATAAATTGTAATTTAATATAAACTGGGTTTATCAACGCTTATGTCATAGCTATATGGGTGTTTATCAGGTATTCTAAGTTTCATTAGGATGATACCACGTGGCTATATGGTTGTTTATCAGGTATTCTAAGTTTCCTAAGGATGATACCACGTGGCTGCCATGATAGATAATAAAATGTGTACATGTATAAACTATGCACGTAGATGATGAGAACGATGAAACAAGAAATATATATTACGTTGTCAATGCAATTCATGTAAAATAAAATGCAACATATATATATATATATATATATATATATATATATATATATATATATATAATGATAATAATAATAATAATAATAATGAGGACTTTGTATAGCACCTAATATTTAGATGCTCTAAGCGCTTTACAACGTTAGACAACACCTATAAGATACAAACATATATAACGATATGATTACAAACACAAACACCATGAAATTAGAAAACATAAAATACATGCTGAGAATATTTAAGGTAGGAAACAATGATAGGTCTTTAAGTTTGATCTTGCAGTCGAAATAAGACAACTGCAATAGACTGACAACGAAATACAACGGTTTTCCTGTTGTATTTATTTGTCTTGTCTGTATTCTGTCTTTGCCTTTGAAAAAGACTCATCGATCAAGAGAGTTAGATATTGGTATGGTACTGTTCGTTATCAGTTTATTGCATTTATCTTAGTCAATTCCTGGCACACATGATCACCTACTGAATCCAGTGCACTTGAAATGACACTTGAATATGATATTTTGGGTGCCACATGTATAACCTTTGAGCGTCATATATGGAAGATACTTATGGACGTCTCATACATATCATACAATAACAATCACAGTTATAAACGTAAATAGTTTTACATTCTGGTGACAGTACATAGGACACATAAGTATATGTTTTTCGTTTCTTTTGTTTTACCTGTTCTTCTCGCTTATTTAACATTCCTTTCAATATTTCCCACAGAATATACCAGGGGTCGTCATCACAAGGTGGCACGTCAAGAGGTTTTGTGTGGCACGCAAGGGGCAGCAAAAATTCTCGATTTTAACAACGTTACTCTCTTACTGGTGGCACGCGCTCGTTTATTTTTTAATTAATCCGGAAAAATGTGGCACGCTATGTAAAATAGATTGCCGATTCCTTCAATGTAATCTTGAGTGAAATAATGTATCACACATATTAGCTGAACAAATATATCGCCGGAAGATATCACATTATTGATGTCTCCTAATAAATCAATACATTTATCAATCTCTATTTCCTAAAGGAGTGTTCATTACGAATATAGAGAACAGGACAACAAAAGAAAAGTTAACAGTTTAGATCGATAATTTAAGAAAGCATTCCAGAAAGTCATACAACATATAAAGTTATTACAGATGAAGTAACAAATGGAATAACAATAATTAAGAAATACACGCGAAACTGGTACAAAATGTAAGAAGAGTTGATCTGGGAAGTTTCGGTTTTGAAACTGTTTTGTCTTCAGTCGAAGAAGTATACATGTCTTAAGAGGAAGAGAAACTGGACATAACAGATCTGAAAATGGTGAAGGTGTGTTTTTCCCGGTCTACTTTCAAGGTCAGTTGTTAAGAGTTTTAGAAACTGCGACCTTTCGTTAGTTTGGGTATGATTTATATGTAGCTCACGTCTAAATTTTGTCAAGCACTCACCACTGAAAGTCATAGGAACGTTGTCATGTTCGCATATATAATGTGACCACATGCTGAAGGAGATCGTTATAATGCTGACCAAAGTTTTGACAGTGGGTAAAACATCGTGACCTGACTTAAATACCCAGTGGAATGTTATAAACCTGATTAATTATCAATCGCAATGCAGTAAAGAGAGAAAGAGCGAATTAGTGCTTGTAAGTGTCAAAAACAAGAGATATCATCATGCCCATTGATTCTGTCGCGCCAAGCAGTCTGTTCTTGCTAAAGTATATTTAGTTTGACCAATTGTTTCCAGTAAGACTCGTTAGGATAAGTAGAATAACTAATGAAGGTCAAGAGGGGATATCTAATTTCTTCTGAAGTAGTGATTTTTTTATCAGCCTCAACATATATCTGATCTCGCTTGCTGTGGTAATTGTTGACTTCTTTTTATATAAAATGTTGCAACTTTAGTTTCACTAGTTCTCCTTTTGAAACTCATTGCAAAATTTGCAGCCGTCTTGTGACGTTGAAATTACGATTTTCTTATATACACAGACAGCTGTGTTTCGGTTTGGGTCTAAGGTACCCATCACAACATTTGCATGAGCACGAAAATGATTACCGTGCTCTTTTGCGATAGTTGCTGGTGTGGTTCATGGAACGAAATGACATATCCTGTAGTATTGCCAGGTGGCTAACAGAATCATTTTCATGTGTTATTTCTTAGTCGAGGCTTAGATACAGCTTATAAGTTGAATTTATTTTCGTGCGAACATTTTTAATATATGACTTTGTAAAATTCAGTTTGGGTTTTCATTTTTAGAATTTTCGAGAATATTCTCGAGCATTGTAGCTACGTTATGTAAATAATTTGATAAGAACCCGAAGTCATAGGCAAACGTAGAGCAGCCTCACTATAAACTTTCAATTTTAAATCCTAACTTGCATTTTGTTAGGCCTTTAGCAACTGGTCTATAAATACCAGATACAAAAAAGAGGACAGCACGCTTCTCTGTCTAACGGCTCGCTTGATATCGAGCCATTGAGACTGGTATTTGTTAGACACGACTGCACTTTGCACCCTCTATATGCTTTCCCTATTATACGACACATATTCCCCGAATTCCAATCTTGCATAGTTTCAAGAATACAGCATTTTGTAAAAAGGTGTCGTTGTGCTTTTTAAAATCAAGACATTTTTGTTTGGACTACCACAGTCAAAGTCCTAATTAGTGACGTCTTGAAGATTAAGAGGGGCAAGAGCCAGCTATATTAAGGTCTTGATGTTGTGGATTTGGGAATATGATTTTTCTTCACAAAGAGGTTATTAATTTTGGCTCGGACAATTTTCTTCAATAATTTATACAGTACTGGCAACAAGAATATTAACTGGTAGATGTAGGTGTCAGTTCTGTTATCCCATTCCCTATGTAGACGGGCACATGTACCTGGTATGGAGTGCATACGTTAACAATGAGTTGAACAATTTTGAAGAATGTGTTATTTAACTGAGGAACACCATAAATAAGATGTTTCTTGTGAAAGAGATCATAGGAGCTTTCAGACGAAAGTCTTGTAGGTCAATTTGGACAAGACGATTCACGAATTTAAAGATCAGATTAGATTATATTGTTTGTATGTATGCTATTATATTAGTGGTGTGATTAACATAAGGTGTGTAAGGTGCAATAAAAATCTCCAAATGTCATCAAAATGACCTCAGTTTGGGATTAAATAATGCAAATAGTGTAGTTCAACATATATTTTGTGCAACAATTTATTTCAGCAGCTGATAAACAAAATGCAAAATTTCGCAATAAGGTTGAAAAAGAGTTACATAGATAATGTGTCATGCAAGTTGAAATTCGAATCTAATTTACGTAATATTTAGTGTTCATGCCTTCAGGCTTCAACAACCAACGCGTGATCTTTCAACGCATTCCATTCATTAACGTCCCATTCTGTCGGATTACGTTCATTATCTCTCTATCTCTATATTAGACACATCTATGTCTATTTCCAATCGTTCAATTGCATCTCTTAGCTTCATAAACTTCTGGCAAATTCATGATTTCTCGCTTTTCTCTCAAACATTAATAATATATTATGTATTTTGTCCTCACGCAAATCACAAATTCATCTAGAACGTTTTTGCTCCAGTTGCATGCCTGTCTGATAGTTTATTTATGTCAATAGTTTGAATTTCGATTTCCTCACAAGTTTTATGTTGTGCCTTTATATAGCATTCGGATCTAATGGATATCTACGTGATAGATCGGCTGTATCTTTAATTTTTCTATATGTTTTAATATCACTGTATTTATCTCTCAATTCTTTCAAAGTATTTTTGTTATATGAGTTCTTGTTGATTTGCTATTAATTTAACATGTCTTCCAAGCCATCTGGTACAATTTGTTTCTTTTACGTGTTTTAGCCCGTGACTTTATCTAGCCTCATCTGTAAGTCAGCAATTATTTGTGCGACTGTATACATTAAACCTTCCTATGATATGACGTCAAGTAAATCATTATATTTTAGCCATTATACTGCTGAGTCTAAATAATGTTCGTAATTTTGCCCGTTATTAAAAGATAGATGATTATCCCATATAAATTACGTAAAACTCATTATTGATCCCTTTAGTACTACGTTTTTATGGCATTCATGAATTCTTCGCTAAAACCTTAATTAATAACGTGGGCACACTTTGTAGCAATTTCATCTCTACTTCCAGCTGTTGGGTTATGTTTATCATACGAACCCCCAGTACCGATATGTATAGCAATAGCAACATTCAGTATCTCATTAAGTATTTGATAGATATCGTAATTTCTACCCTTACCTCATTGTGCTTTTTTAAAAGGATTGCAAATAAATACGAATCAGGAGTAGGTAATATGTATTCTTTGTAAACTGAACTTAGTAGCGACTATCATATATCAAAAGGGATTAAATAATAAATATACGTCCTATCACACAAGCCTGGTATAATGTCTATCATAGTTCACGAAAGCTAGTCTGGTAACTCTGAAACACATAATACTGCAACATATACGAAATAGGTGAAAAAATGTCTAGGTGGTTACATGCTGTATACGAACTAAGATCTCCATAATAAAGTTGACTACTTGAATTGCTCAACCTTCGTGTCATGCTGTATGATTTATTTCTTGATTGACAGCCCTCATGTCACTAATATTGTTCCAGTGAAAGCAATTTTATGAGGTGCAGCATCTGTGAAAGCAAACTTGCACTCACTCTATATTGTCTTACCTTCTCTCTAGGCTTAAATCAATCGAGACCTAAGGGAGGGAGTGGATGGAGCACCAATTAGTTTTAAGGCTATATCATATATAAAGCTACCTCTTTAAGAACCGATTGTTATGATTCAGAATCTTGATTATTCAGTGCTCTGTATATTTATAGCGTATTGTTCTGATTCAGGTTCTTCTATTTTTGTGGTGTTTCTTGTTAGCTCTTTGCTACTGTTTAACATAATCACCTGGAGAAGGTCATAAATTCATACAGGTCTTGATAAACTCGTCACTACCTCTTTAAATATGACATCTTAAACATCTCCTATCCACTTGCACAAGGTATTCAATTTTCAATCCTAGCGTTAACATATTTTACATTTTTAATGAAGTGTGAGAAATAGAACATTAAAGCGGAAACAAAAATTGACAAAATGAATTGAACAAAGAAAATGGGAAAAGAAAAAGGATATACGTAGGAATGCCCTTGGTATGCAACTTATTAATCATTCACGCTAAAGCACAAACAAAGGTTAGAGACTATTCAATATAGCAGTCCCACGATAGCAAAGATGCGAAACACAGGAGACGTAGTTGTCCTGGCATCATATATTACGATTCGAATGAGACCAATACAACCAAAAGAGACTCGTAGCTCTTCATCCGCCTAACAGATACACAGTGATAATTTCAATATTCATCTCTCATAAATGAGAAAGACTAACAAGCTTATTAAGATAACGTACTTGTTAGTTACATTATGTTTCTGAATATTACAAAAATTAAATGTTGACCACCATCCAAGATGTTGCATAAAGAATGTGGCATGCTTTTTGTACCTTCTTTGTTGTGTAGAGTTATATGTTACTAACTTGTGAAGTATGAACAAATAATTGGCCAATACAATTAACCCTCAAAATGACAAAGGGAACCATTTTCGATTGCAATAGATCAGAGAATATAATTATTGAATACTACAGAGGCACTAGAAAGAAGTATAAGGCTCCATGCGAAATCCTACAGTGGTAGAAGAAAACATGTCTGCCATATCGGCTGAATAAGTAAAGAAGCTGCTAGTTTAGGAGTGAATACAGTGGTGACCCCAACAGTATTTACGAGGGTCAGATTGACTGCGTTAGCCTTTATGACCAAAACTCTCAGATATAAGCTGCAAAAAGGGATTTGCATATGATGTGATACTAGCCTTAAACATCGACAGACTAGTTAATATAGGCAAGATCTTTAATAAAACAATATGTGATAATATGATCGATGGCGATTATTTTTTTTATATCGAATCGCTAAATAAAAAAGGTGAAAGTAGTAATTTGCAGTTATTAGTAGTAGTGAATAGGGATAGTATAGCGTCAATGGGACTTAGCATTAAAAACACCCTTGGGAACATATAGCGTCAAGGGAAATTTAACATGGAGAAAAATCGTGGGAACATATAGCGTCAAGGGAAATTAAAATAGAGAAAAATCGTGGGACTGTTGAGCGTCAAGGGGAATTTAAACAGGGTGGGACTGTATAGCGTCAAGGGAAATTGAACATGGGATTTTTTTTTTAAAAAAAAAAAAATTAAAAAAGGGGTAGGCAATGTAAAGGCTATCTCTTTTCGAGAAATATGGCTGGCCCTGAAAAGGGCCTTTGGGTTTTTTCTTCTTCTTTTAACTTCTTAACTTCTTCCACCATCCTCTTATTTTGTCCATCATTCCTTTCTTCTTTTTCTTTTCTGTTTCCGGCAACCAGTCCGGGTGGCCCATGGCCCGGAACTTCTCTTGGATTTTCATCCAGTTTGTGTTCAGTTTTTCGAATTCATCCCTTTTTGTTCTATTTTCTTCTTCTTTTCTTTCCTTTGACCACTTTTCTTTGATCTTCTTGACCTCTTCGGTCAGCACATTCCTCATTAGTTCTTCAGCTTTCTTAAGTTTTTCTAACCCCCACTTCGCGAAACACCAATCTGTCCATTCTACAATGTCTTCTAGAAAGCACCTTGCACTCGTCACATGATCTATCGCTTCTTTTAACTTACCCACTTTGACATACGGTGGGTTAATTAAACCTCTGATTCTCTTCTCCTCATCCTCTATTATTTCTTTTACAATATTTACGGATAAGTGGAGGCTGGTTACTTGTCTTGAGACGAAGTCTTTTGTCACTGCATACCTCCATTCCTGTTCAACCCTTTCTACTACACTCAATCCATCTACCATCCAATACCAACTTCCCATAAGATCGTTGTATAAAGCTGAAGCTGCTGGCATCTTCTTGTTTGCTTATTCCGTAGAATGGGTTCCAATGGCCAACACTGTTAGTTTTATACCGAAAGCGCGTACGTGAAGGAAAACATCCCCCTAAAACATAAAATTGATCTTACCTAGATCATGACCCAACAACGCGCGGACGTGAAGGAAAACATCCCCTACTTTCTCATTTCATATAATATAACCCTAACTATACTCTCTACATACGCTAAGAATCAATAAAGAAACCCATAATCTACTATTCTCACAAACATACCTTTACTCTTACAAACACAAACACACAAACACATACTCTCACATTTGTTAAAAAGAGTTAGTGTTTATATACACACTACTCTACCTACACACATTGGCAAATCGATCGTTATTTCTTTTCTAGAGTATTGGGTAGCCCTGAAAAGGGCTGTTTTGTTTGGAACTTCATGGACACCTGGTTAATGGTGGCACCTTCCAGGCCTGGCGCCACATACACATCTTATCCCCCAATTACTTTTTACCTTTTGGGGGGAGAGAGCAGAGGCAGGATATGTCGCTTCAGAATCCCAATTTTCGCTCTCTGGGATTCTGAAATTTTTTCTTCTCTCCTTTTCCTCCTCCTCTTCTTTGTATCTTCTCTCCTCCTCTTTGTATCTTCTTTCCTCTTCTTCTTTATATCTTCTCTCCTCCTCTTCTTTGTTTCTTCTTTCCTCCTCTCTTATCCTTCCCTCCTCGACAATGGCTTCCGCGGCCAGTTCATTTAATATGCGCCTGGCATATTCCAGATGCACATGAAGTTCCAACAGTTTCTCCAGTCTCGTGTTCATTTTTGGTGTTGATCAATCAACAAGGGTAGCTGGACTGCCGAACGAGTTTCAATTTATACTGAAAGCGCGGACGTGAAGGAAAACATCCCCCTAAAAACATAAAATTCATCTTACGTAGATCGTGACCAAAATCAACAACAACGCGCGGACCTAAAAGAAACACTCACTCACTTTTTATGCTCCCCATCACTATTTTAAATTTTTTTATAAATCACTTCAAGCGACTATCCACATACGCAAAGCAATCCAATCTAACCCCAAATATACACCTCAAACACCAAAAAAGACATCATTTTTAATCTACTATCCATACCAACTTACTTAACCACTTACAAACACAAACACATACCCTCACATTTTTTTAAAAAAAGAGTTAGTGTTTATATTCACACTACTCTACCTACACACATTGGCAAATTGATCGTTATTTCTTTTCTAGAGTATTGGGTAGCCCTGAAAAGGGCTGTTTTTTTTTGTTTGCTATGGCGTTCTTTTTTTAGTTTCTAAGAATGCGATGTCCTCTGAGGATAGACTTTCTGGCAATAGGTCTGCTTCTTCGAAAAGAGAAGAAGAACTCTTTAGTGTCGATACGACAATCGACAAAACCTCTGTCAGCTTCAGGTTGCTGCTGCTGTTGTTGCTGCTGTTGCTGCTGTCTCTGAAGTCTGTACTTCTCTGTCCATTCTTCTTTTTCCCTGTTCATTTCTTCTCTGAAGAGCTCTTCTATCAGGTCTTCAGTGATTTTTAACATTCTCACATTCTCTATTTCTTCTGGCTTCGGTATCAGACTGTGTCTGACCCTATGCAAATTCACGTAGGCTTCGTTGAGCTTAGCTAGTTTGGAGCACATCTTCGTAGGAGGATGAGTCGACAATGGATGGTTAGACTGGAAACAACCCCGGTTCTTAAAGTCAAAGCGCGGACGTGAAGGAAAACATCCCCACACGGTTTTCGAGCCGCAACGTTTAGTGAGTGTCATGAGAGGGATAGTAAGAAATCAAAGAGCATCAATCCAACATTCTTCTAGCTAAACAAAAGACAAAGACATTTTTTTCAAAACACAACATTTTTTATTCAAAAATCACTTAACACTAAACAACAACTCTAACATTTTTTTAACAATAATCCAACACTATAACATCAAACAATTTTTTTCAAATCACAAACATTTTTTTCTCAAAAGACATTCTACTTTAAACAGGGCTGACAACGTTGTGAATGAAATTGTGATTTGCACTGTTGGAAATCATTAGGCCATTGATGGACACTACGTTTCCTAGCTTGAGACAAAAGATAAGCATAATGGTCACAAAACCATCGATCTACTTTCACATCGTTTCTAGCAGAAGAACGAGGATCAAAATGAGTCACTAAATGTTCTAAGGAATAGCCCAGGCTGCGATGATGCAGAAAATACACACAGTACTGTCCACACACCAAGGAATCTGTGCCTTGTAATTTCACATTATTGAATCGGGTGGTTTGAGCATTTCTTCTCATAAAGTCGATGATATCGTCTTCCAAAGGGGGCAATCCGTACGAATCGAAATAGTCCACACATCCTTCTTGAGGAAAGTAGACGGCTACCCAGTGGGTTCCTGGGAGATGACTGTCGTCCGTGTTGATCACGTAAGCTTGATGGTCTTTAGGTTTGCGATGAGGGAGTTCATCTTTAGCACAGACGACAGGATTCCAAGAAGCCGTATACGAACTGTGGTTCAAAAGGTAATAAAGTTCCCAGGTATCCATTTGTGTGTTTTTTTTCTTCTTCACTGGTAATAATAAGTCGTCAATTCGATCCTGACTTTTTGCTTGAAAATGTCTGACGAATAAACGGTTATTCGTTCTGTTTCCTCACTCTGATTCAGGAGAGCTTCGATACAATGGATCTCTTGAGTGGTTAATGGTGAACAAGAATGTTCACGCAAGTCTTTATACCACTGATGCAACACGTCTTTGTTCGAGATGAGACTCCAAGCTTCGTCCAGATACTCGTCCAATTTTTCTTCTTGACTCAACATTAGGCATTTATCGTGTTGAATTTGACTGGGATGATCGTTTTGACATCCATAGCAATTTTTCTTGATCAATTCCGTCATTTTGTCGACCAAGTGTTTGGCAAAACAGGAGACTAAATGGGCTTCTTGTTCTGGCCATCTCGATTTCATCATGATCACTTCTTCTTCTTTTTCTACGGTCTCCTTACATTCCATCTCCAAAGTTTCTCCACTAGGTAAAGAGAGATAACAGTCTTCCATGGTTTCTAGTAATCTAGGATGACTTCTCTCAAACTGTTGATTTCTATGGCATTATCAAATTCTGCATACAGGATGACGTTCACTGTATCGTCCAGTGGCTTTGCAAACTGAAGTTCCACACGAATCTGGCCTGATTTTATAGGGTGGAAATGTCCCTCGTCGCTGCCCTGGTCTGGAGTGAAATCGAAAGCCCACAAAGCATAGCCTCCTGCATAATCGTCGTACGTAATGCCGTGACTGGTGTTGGTTCCTAACTGGCCCGTGGCTTCGTACAAGGACAAGTACGATCTCAAGTAATTGTTCTTGGCAAAGTCGGGTTCGAAAGGTCTGGTACACAAGGTCTTGCCATCGCGACTGACTTCGATTTTCTTCACGTTGAAGTGCTGAAAGTTGAAAGGATTTTTAGCGAAGTGTCCGTTGAAGGTTGAATTCTCGACCATGCCAAGGATTAAACGTTTGGGTAACTGTCCTTGAAACAGATGATCTTCGATCATGGAATGATGGTTAGCGGGAATGGTGAACGTTTTCACTTCCACACGTCGTATCGGATACTTGGCGGTTGTTCTGCTCAACGTTTGACTGATGTCGTTACCTACTTTGGGTAACACTTCCACGCGTCGTACGTAGAGTTTGGCCTCTTCGATTTTGCTTTTAGGAGCCTTAGTAGCATCAGCCAACAAATGGAAAGCGGTACTGCTGCGATTCAGTCTGAGGCGGACATTGACCCCGTTCAGCAAATACTTCTCTTGCAACCACATGTCCAAATGCAAACGATCCATCAGTTCTAAACTCCTCTTGTCTAAGATTTTGATTTCTCTTTGCTCAAAGCCGCTATTGGTTCCATCTACAAGGTCGAACTTGCCCGCTTCGTCAGGTTCCCACAGCACACAGGCATTGAGATGAGTATCCTTGGCATCTATTCCGTACGACAAGAGATTCTCCAGGTAGGCACGGTAAGGGTAAGTATCCATGCTGCTGCTGACCAGTTTGTTATTCAAGTACAAGTCCACTGAGCTGAACAAGGAATGCATGAAATTGTTGACGGGAGCTATATTCTCAGTGTCATCTATTCCACCATCATCCTTATCTAGAACTTTGACTTTTAAGTACAAATAACTGCTATTCAGATCGATGTAATCTTCGGGCTGTCCTTTGATTTCAAACTCGATGGGAGCGGAATCGGTCAATGAGGAGACTGGGTGAAATTCCACCCACTGGGATTCTTGCATCGTCATCATGGTGGGGGGCATGGTAAACAGATCCAGTTCCGTTTTGGAACAAGCGCAAGACTCTCGGTGCATCATTTTGTTCTGTTCTTTCTCAATAATCGAAAACGTCTAAGTCTCGAACGGTTCTTCTTTTCTTGGCCTTTCTCGCTTGAAGTCTGGTGAAAGGGTGTTTTCTTCGTCGTCTCTTTCTGCCTTGTCCTTGTTGAATGCCTGACTCGGTAGCGTGCAGGGCATTTATAGGTGTGTCTCGTCGACCTAAAATGTCTTTACCCGTTTGCAGCAAGACATTTTTGCCTGCCCTCATGAAGGCTTCTTTAGGGTTTTGTTTGTCGATGATGACATTTTGGAGAAATTCTTTGCCTTGCGTCAGTGCCGCATCTTTCAAGGCGTGCAATCCGCGTGTCACCATCGGTTTCAACACTGGGGCCACCGAACGAAAGGCCGATTTTAACATGTCTCCTAAACCGTGTCCTCGCTGTCGAGCAACCCCTCGGTACACTGGATACATGACTTACTTACGAGTCGTGAGAGAACCGTTTTCGAAAATGGAGTTTCACCGTGACTTTTCCTTTGGTGAATGGAATATTTTGTCCCAAATCTCCTTTTATAGTAATGTTGACCGTGTCCAAATACGACTTGCTGACCGGCAAATAGTGAGGATGGACAAATTCGCGGTGAACGTGGTAAGTGTTTCCACCTTCCTCGTCAGCGTTCGCGGCAGAATCCACTTTGAAAGGAATGACACGCAGTAACGGCACGGAGGTGTGTCCCACCACGTTGTACTCCACCACATCGGAGTACACGAACATCAAATTCAGTCCTTGGTTCAGTTCTACCGGGGTACAAAATAACTTGCTAAAAGACTCGTTGTCGTAAACGCTGGGTAATTCGTTGTTCTTGAGTATGGTCATTCTCATGTCCATGTCTCCGCCCAACATGTCATACAATTCAGGACAAAATAAAATGGACAGGATTTTAGTCCGTTCAAATTTTATTAAGAAGCGACGAGCTACTTTGTGGTACTCCATGGTGACACTTTTGTTCTTGACAATGTCAAAAGCTTTCCCAAACACGCCATTATACTTGGTAGCTATGGTGTTGACCAAATGTTGACCACTGAAAAAATAGCCTGGGAGAATGGACAAGTGGTAGGTTGACTTTTGAGTTTTCTCATTATAGGTTTTAATGTCAGATATGGTAACTCTCTTATCCAACTCCTGTTGCAATTGCTCGTCATAAACTTCCACATCAAATTTATTTTGATTGGGAAGGACATTGAGGACTTGGGTCGGGTGAATCATTTCTACTAAAGCCACTTCCCAATGGGCTTCGTGATCTAAGGGGATGGCTTGAGGTAATTTGGCCGTGTAACAGCACAACGTGTTGTGGGGAAACACCTCCATGGAACTGTCACTGGGTAAGGTTAAGTAAAATTGGTTTTGGTGACTCATAATTCCAGAGTTCTGTGGCTCTCCGAGGGGTTACTGGACGTCAGAGGCGTGTCTCCGTCCAAAATGGGGTTCTGGTTGTAGTTGTTGGAGTGGTGACTGACACTGGCACTGGACACAAGGTTCCCGGGGTTCCCGTTCGAGGAGAATTTCAGGGAGGGATTGGGAAGCAGGTAACCGATGCAACTGCTCAATAAAATGGTCCACAATTGTTTGTCTCCTTGTTGCAAACTCAAATTGGCAATGGCTGCCCCGATGACACAATACACCACGAAGATTTGGCAGAAAAAGACGATTTGCGTTTTAGGCACACGTTTTCCACACCACACCCACAAGGGTTGTTTTTGTAAATCTTGCACAGAAGAACTAGGTGAAGAAGGAGTGGTCGACGTAGCTGCGTCTGATGTGTGAAAGGGCATGATGATCACTTCTTCTTTTTATAGTCGATGACTTGCGAAGCGTCGATCCAAGAATCGAAACTGGGTGGATATCCTTTCCAACGTACTTTGACTTCTTTGACACGTCGTTTGCCCACTTTACGGGTTCTGCGTTCGAGAATGCTTTCGATGTCGTACACGTCGTCTTCTTTTTTGGTGACACGTTGTAACTCGGGCAAATAAAACGTTCCTTTGAGTACTTCTCCGTTCATGTCTTCCAATTTATAGACGGTAGGATGACGGCCATGCACTCGTCCAGTAACGCGAAACAGTTCGGTCGTCCAGTTAGGTAAGTAACCTTTGTCGAAAGTGCGTTTGGTTTTGCCAATGCGCACCCAATCTCCTACGGCCAACTCTCCACTTTTCTTGGGGACAGCCCTCGTCGGGGACGTACCGAACAGGCGCTCAAACACCAGCACTTCGTTGTCGGGAGTCACGTCTTGCGGGGCACGTCCGATGCTTCGATGGTAAGATTGGCTGTACGCTTGCACCAGGTGCGGTAAGATGTCGATGTACTTCAGAGTGTGGTGATGCGTAAAATATTTCCACATACGTTCTTTCAAAGTGCGTTGAAAACGTTCCACGATGCTGGCTTTGGTTTCGGGATTCTCGGTGGTAAAAAAATGAATGTCACGTTTCTTTAATTCTTTTTGGAAAGCTTGGTTCAGAAATTCGGTGCCTTTGTCCGTTTGCCATCGAAGAGGGTGAAGACCGCTTTGTTTCAACACCCGTTGCAGGGCTCGCACTAACTCGCTGCTCGATTTGGAAGTCAAGGGCACGACCCAGGCAAATTTGGAAAAGACGTCGATGACACAAAACAAATATTTGTAGCCACGATTGTAGCTGGCCAAATGAGAGACATCGGCTAAATCGGCTTGCCATTGATGATCGATGCCTTCCACTCGGGTGCGACTTCTGGCAAACTTGCGTCGAATGGGTTTGTGTAAAGTGTAGGTAGCTTGTTCTTGTAACCATCGTTGCACTTGAGGTAAACGGAGACTTTTCAGTCGAGTTTTGGCAGCACGATACAATTTTTGAACTCCTGCGTAACCTGCAGGATGCGAGGGATCGTAGTAAATGCTGGCTAAGACTTTTTCCATTTTTTTTGTGTTGGTTGGTGTGTTAATAAGGCACCCACTCTTGGAAGAGGCTACTCTTTTTCTCTTGGGGTATTTTCTTGGATTGCAAGGCTTTGCGTGTGCGGCCAGCAATAGGTGTCGAAGAGGAGAAGGATGTTTGAGCGGGGGATATCGGTTCTTGTTTCACTTCTGTCTTCACTTCTGTCTTCACTTTCTTTTTCTCTTGTGATGAAGAAGGGGTGGCCATCATCTTTTTAATCCATCCAATTCTGGAGGTAGGTGGTGTTGTTAACTTGCGTACTTTTTCTGGTGGAGTTTGAAACCCTTCTTCTTCTTCTTCTTTTCCTTTTTCTGTCTTGACCACTGGTACCGGTACTGGTACTGGTGATGGTGTTGGACTTTTCATCAAGGTCTTAAAATCTTTCAAAGTGGGTAGAGCTGTTTCGTCTAAAGCTTTCTGGTGAAAGAGTTGCAGTCGTTGCAAGAGTTGACCGTACTTTTGCGATTTTTCTGTTTCGGACAAATCTTGGCGATTCATCAAGGACTGCAATTCGTGTTGTAACTGGGACATCTCGCTCAAATTGGGATTACGAGGTAAATGCGGGGTGCGTTGTTCTTGCCACCGATGGTATTCCATCCATCGTTTGTAAGGCACTAAAGCTAGTTTTCGTCCTTCCATGGGGTTGTCAGGGGTCGATTCTGAGATCTTGGGACTTCCGAAGGCCTTTTTATCTTGCTCCCACCAGTCCTCCCAACATGGTTCCCAAGACTCCTTTCAGTATGGGGCCTAACAAGAGAGGTAAAATGCCTCCACGTTGGACCAACATCTTCTTTTTTTGACGAATGGGAATTTTCTTTTGAACCATTTTCCGAAGAACGTGACGATGTTTGCCTAAGCATTGTTTCTGATGTTTGGACAAAGGGATCGTGCCTTTCAAAACGTTCAAACAACATTCGCACACGGTATCGATGACCTCTTTGGAGGCCGTTTGAATGAGTTTTTTTCGTAGGGGTGGAGAAGCTTTGGACAGGACAGATAACAGGTCCCCATGTTTGGCTAAACGTGGTGGCAGTCCTTTCCTTTTCTTTCCTTGGGGTTTTCTGGAGGGTGACATCTTTGAGTCTTTAGGAGCACCTAAAAACACTGATACCCTACTCGGTCACAGGCCTTTTTTATACTGGAACACGTCGCCACTGATTGTCTTTACGTTTTATCAGTTTGAGGACAGGCATGACTCGTCGTGCAGGGGTACGTAACGGACTAAATCGAGCCAGTTCTTGCTTGGACAAATCCAGTAAACTTTGCAACATGCCCGATCTTTCATGGACTTTGATTTTGGGAGAAGGTACTTTGTGAGCAGCAGCCACTGCCGCTAAATTGGAAGGTCCTGCCACTGGGGAAGTTCTTTTGGGGGTCATCAACGGAGAAGTTCTTGGTGTGATCAACGTCTCCAAGTACTCTTCAGTTCCTGGTGACATCAACGGAGAAGTGGACAAACGTGAGGCTGCCGGAGACGCAGTCACCGCTGTGGCAGGTCGTGGTTTGCGAGTGTAAGGTTGCGTCCTGGCCGAAGTGCCTCTCTTGCGACTAGTTTTCTTCTGTGGACTTTTCTTTTTCTGAGGACTTTTTCTCTGTTTCTTTTTCTGGGGGCTTTTTTTCTTTTTCCGGGGTGGTGTTTGGTAAGAGGAGGGTCCTGCCACTGGAGAAGTTATTCTTCTTGGGGACCTGGTCTTTTTCTTTTTCTTCTTGGGGCTTCGTTGGACTTTTGTCTTGGGGATAACTTTGGGGGCATTAGGATCCCATCTTAAGAGTGAGCGAATGATGACCCCTCCTAGAGTACCGCTCCCTCCAGGTTTCAAAATGATTTGTTTTTTGGTTTGAGTGTCGATGCGGGGATCGGCCAGTTGGACCAAAGCGACTTTGTTTCGATCGAACAAACGTTGGGTTTGATGAGGAATCTGAATGATTCCTTGGAGTATTTGACGTGCCGTCACCGTGAACCATCGTAAGACTTCTTTGAGACTAGCTTCTAAGACACGAGCTCGTGTTTGTGGATTTTTTTCTCGACTGATGCCATACAAGGCACGAATCAATTTGACGGGAAGATGCGACTGAAGGGACGTCATGTTCACACTGTGTGAGACAGACGAAAAAGGGTCTGAGGTTTTTATAGATTTTTTTCATGGGGAGTGAAATGAAGTCGAGGACGGAGACGTGTACAGGACAGGTCCTCCGTCTTGGCACCAGTGGTGAAACAAGTGGGTACGAAATCTCAAATCCTCGGGAGTCGTAGGTTTCAAATCGACGAGTAAATAGGCGTGTGGCGTTTGAGTGGCATCGTCGTACGCCTGAGTCAGCCAAGGCGTTCCTAACTGTTTGGCTAAGACTTGCACTTGCGATTTATCTCGAGGGCTTTTAAACAAGACTACGTAATGCGCATTGAGACTGATGGTACGATGGGCTTTACTTTGTTGAAACAAATTTTGGGTGATGTAAATGACACTGGCATTACGGTGATGCCCTTTGCGCGTGAACCACAATTTAATTTCTTCTTCGTCTTCTCCTAACATGTCGTCGAAAATGACCAAATGGGTTAGACGGGAGTCAGAGACGATGCCATCGTCTTCTTTAGGAATGCCTTCCACAAACACGATGGAATCGCCTTGACTTTCTCGCAAGAGGCTGTACGCCGATTGCCACTCTTTGTAACACCACACGATCCGTTGAGGGGGACGATCGATCAAATGATGTTTATGTTCGATCAAACGTTTGACGAATTCGGTTTTGCCAGAACCGCTAGGTCCAGCAATGAGCATGTTAAAGGGATGGCGAAGATACAAAGCCTCCCAACTGGCACGATCTAAGTGTTCGTCGATGACTTTGACAGTAGAGGAACAGGGAGCAGAGACAGTAGAGGTAGCCATGGTGTCAGAAATGTCACTTGTGACACGAAAACAAACAAGACAAGAGTTTATATACTTTTTCAGAACACGTTTATTGAATGTTTTTTATCAAACATGAATACGAAAGACAAAAATACATAAAAGCCAAAGGCTTAAGTACAACAATAAAAGGCACATGATAACGATGAACGTGGAATAAACACAAGTGTCTGTACAACAATCACATGTTTTGGGTAATGTTCTAACCAGTTCTATAGTAGGGGGCAAGGTCACACAAGTGTCCTCCCGAAAGGGTCTTTCAGGCCTGTCCACGACAGTCCTGTCCTGGGTGACGGGTTCTTCTGGCACCGTCACTAACACGGGTTGAAAAGTAACTTTTTTCCTTGAACAACTCTCGTGCATACTGGACCACTTCTTGGGTCCAAGCCTCAAAACCCCATTCTTTCCAGGCACGGACATCTGTCCAGTGGGGATGTAAGTCACAAGCTACACACACATCGTCATACACGTCTTGGGTAGCTAAAAGTTGACGAATCTTTTTTTCCTGTTGAGGTCGAGAAGTATCCAGATGAAAACGCAAGGCTTTGAGCAAAAGGAGTTTTTCGTGACCATTTAAGGCCATGGAGGTGGTAAGTACTGATCGTAAAGAGTCCACAAAGAATCGGCTGGTAAACGAAATCCCAGAAAACAAGTCACTAAGACACACACCACTTGTCGTCCCAAATTGAATGGATACAGTTCTTGTAATAATCGATGGTAATGATCCACAGTTTGAATATGGTCATTGAGTTCCTTCCACGGAATCTGTTGGATTACATACGACATAAGTCGTGGCATAGCAGCCTGTTTTTATAGTCTCTTTGTTTCGAAAAGAATACACGTACTTTCTAGCCAGAGATCTTCGTTCTCCAGTTGGGAATGTAAATCTTGCATACTGTAACCGAAACGTCAGAGTTCGATTAGAAGTTTCCTCTTCCGCTAAGTAGATTCCACGTAACAAATGTTGGTAATCCTTTACCTCGTCTTCCTCAATGGGTTGCTCTAGGTGAATCTCGAAGTAACCAAAATGATCAACACGTGAATCATCGGGGGCCTGGAAGTATTGAACAAGGTCTGACCACTGAAACAATTTCTGACAAATCAGTTCTCTTATACCATTCAGGTACCAGTGGTTAAAGATCTGGTGACGTAACGGATGCAGTTGTTCTTTACGTTTCACTTGTATTTTCACCAGCTCTCGGTAAATGCGTTCTCTCAACTCCACAGGCAAAGCACGAATGTTCTCTAGCAAAGTATCCATGAATAGGTCATACTAAATCCTCTTTGGTCTGACACAAGAAATGTACTCTTTGCACAAACATGGTTTCACTTCAGTGTCGAATTTAAATCGTTGAGTCACTAATCTACACATTACAATTCGTTCAGAAGTTTCCTCTTTCACCAAGCTGACATTGTGTTCAAGATGTTGGTAATTCGTTAACTCTTCCTCTGGAATTCGATGCAGTACGTTTACAATGATATAACTACAATCGTCCATACCAAACCAATCCTTTTTAAAACTAGAGGATCGTTGATCAATGTCTGTCCGATGGAACACTTTCAATTGAATCAATTCTTGTATAGCCTTCAGGTACCAGTGGTTCAAACACCGGTGACGTAACAGATGCAATTGTTCTTTACGTTTCACTTGTATTTTGACCAGCTCTCGGTAAATCCTTTCTCTCAACTCCTCAGGCAAGCCCAAAATGTTCTCTTGTAAAGTATCCATAAGTATATACACTGTTTTTGGAATCGTTGGGTGGTGTCCAATAGCCTCGTTTAACTTTGTGCCTAATGTAATATCAACTGATAATCAGTCTTCTTGTACTTTGGAACAGAGCATAATTTAAAAACGGATGAATCACTTTGAGCTTGCGTTTCACTTGTATTTTGATCAGTCCTCGGTAAATGCGTTCTTTCAACTCCACAGGCAAAGCACGAATGTTCTCTAGCAAAGTATCCATGAATAGGTCATACTAAATCCTCTTTGGTCTGACACAAGAAATGTACTGTTTGCACAAACATGGTTTTACTTCAGTGTCGAATTTAAATCGTTTAGTCACTAATTTGCACATTACAATTCGTTCAGAAGTTTCCTTTTTCACTAGGTTGACATTGTGTTCAAGATGTTGGTAATTCGTTAACTCTTCCTCTGGAATTCGATGCAGTAAGTTTACAATGATGTAGGTAGAATCGTCCATAACAAACCAATCCTTTTTAAAACTAGAGGATTGTTGATCAATGTCTGTCCGATGGAACACTTTCAATTGAATCAATCCTTGTATAGCCTTCAGGTACCAGTGGTTCAAACACCGGTGACGTAACGGATGTAATTGTTCTTTACGTTTCACTTGTATTTTCACCAGCTCTCGGTAAATGCGTTCTCTCAACTCCACAGGCAAAGCACGAATGTTCTCTTGTAAAGTATCCATGAACAGATTATTATGGTAAGAAGTTACTTCAATGTCTCGGTCCCACTAAGGGTAAGTAATGACAATTCGGTGACCATCGAGCATGTTCAACGTAGGCCGAATCTTGCGGTTCCCAGTGGTGAAGTGACACACCGCAACTGAAGCACTTGACTTTATCTCCTTCGCCCAAGTAGAAAAATCCGGCTCTGGCTAATTCTTCGGGGGTCGGTCCTCCCAGATACTTAGGCCATTTTCCTTTGAACGATTGAAGACGATTTTCAAAGTCGCAGTATTCCGACAAACGCACAGGGAACGAATATTCGTCTTTCACAGGTTCGTTTCGATGAGGGTTGAGTGACATGGGTAGGAGTTTGCTCAGGGCTGGATGACATCCGTAGGGGGGTAGACGTGAAGGTGAACATTCCCCTTTAAAACGAAACCCAGTAAAATGTCCAAGAGGACGAGGGGCATCACTTTCGCATCCCTCAGGTTTGACACGCACAGCATCACTTTCCATGACAGGGGTAGTGAGAACAAAGTTCCCATGATGCTTTACGGCATCACTCAGGTCACAACGTACAGCATCGTACCCATCGCAAGGCTCACAATCGCACTCGTCTGCAAAATCCGTTACGCAATTACAATGGTAACCACATGGACAATCGCAGTTTCCTTCCGGACATTTTCCGTCGCAATGCATGGGTCTTATCCATCCAATATTAGTCACACTAGAGGAAGATACAACTTTTTTACAATCCCCAAACTGGAACGATGTCTTTTTCAAAGTATTCATCTTGTTCGCTCGGTCTTGGTAGTCACAATGAACTATCGATCTTGACCATAGCCCCCTTTTTATACTAGTCGCAATGCAGTCTCCAGCTTGTACATCTTTCCTTTTTTACGTTTTTTATGTCTTGTTTCGGAAGGTACCGTCTCTAAGGTACCGTCAACATTGTACCGTAGTGTAATGGGTGGAAAGGCCATAGAAAGGTAAGGGCAGTGCGGAGACCATCGAGTATGTTCCAGAATAGCTGAATCTTTATAGATACATAGATTCATTCGTAACTTCAGTCCACAAGCGAAACACTGTACCTCGTATCCCAATCCTGACTCAGGTCCCAAGTAGACAAATCCTGTTCTAGCTAAAACATGCGAAGAAGGTAATCCTTCCCTATCCGTAGGCCATTTCTGAAACGTGTCCAATCGACGGGCACAATCACAATAGTCAGGTAAGAAGACTGAAAAATGGTAGGGTTTGAACTTGGAGTTCTCATCGGGTTCCTCACTCGATTCTTGCTGTGGCGAAGTCATCTTTCTGGTGAGTGGCTATCCTCTTACAACCAATGTTTTATACCAACGTGTCCATACGGTAAGGTGAAATGATTGGGAAGTCGAACTCGCTTCTGGTACACGATTTGATAAACTTTTTCCAAAGGTCGACTGACGATGTGGTGAGTGGGTAAACGTACAATCTTGTTCGGTTGGTAAGTGGTCACTTTAAAGTTTCCATCCTCTCCCGATTGCAAGGCTTCTTTCAATACCCCAAAGTTGACCACTCGACTGGTACGATAATTCAGAGTCAGTCCTTTCACTTTGCACGTCGTGTGCACTTCTCCTTGTTTGCCCCGGTATTCGTAGCCGTAATTTTTGGGACCGCCACTGACGAAACTTAGAATCTTGTCGTCGGGATGCTCGTCTGTCCAGGCTCCTAAACGGTCTCCTTCGATGTTAGGGTGATGTTGAATCGGGTGATGGATGTAAATGCAACTGTCCGTGTCAAAGTACAGGACGCGTTCTTCTAACAGTTCTAAAGCTTCGTACAATTTTAAGCGAGCATGGGCTGTCACGTAAGCCGCAATGATGACATTTCCAAAAGGGTCGTCTTGTACAAAGTCCAGATCTTCTTCGTAATTGACCAAGATTAAATTCTCTCGAACGACGTCCACGTGTTTCATGTATTTGGTTTTGTCGTGAATCATCTGGAAGTAGCGGGAAGGTTCTGTCAAATATTCCATCTTAGGTAAACACGGTCGTTGTGCCATTTTACCCCACAAGCAATTTAACATCACTTTGGCAAACGATCGCCTGCCTTCGTTTTTCTCGATGTGGTCTAAAGTGATGCCTTCTTGTTCGTAGTATTTCTCTTTGAATTGTATTTGGTCTTCGGGAGTGTGACACCAGGAAGGATAGCCGCTGGCTTCTTGCTTCAGTTTCAAAAAGGCATCCACGTAGTCTGCGAAAATGCCTTTCTGCGTGGGGTCACCCTTGCGGTATTGTTGTGTCTTGGGAAAGTGGCAAATTTCGTACACTTCTAACAGTTGGTATCCCATGTCCAGAGCTTTGAACAATTCCACGCTGACCCAGGTTCCCGTCAAGGCCCGTTCTTCCTGGCTGTGATGACAAGGCTGGTCTTGGTTGCACGTTTCGGCACAAGTACGGCACAAGGGAAACATCAGTTTGCCTTGACAATGGTGAGGTAAGACGGGATGGTATAGGTTCGTGGGAGGCAAAACTTTGCACTTGATCAAGCCTTCGTATTGTCGAATGTTTTTCTAACTTTAGGCGTCGCTGACAAGTGTCCTGGTACAATCTTCCATGGTTCGTTGTAAAAACTGATTTTTAGTGCCACGGTCAGGGTAACAGACGGGACATCCGTGAAATAAGCAACCGTTAAACTCGTACACGATCTTGGGGTTTTCTAAGTCCCAGCCATCGACCGAATACGTTCCGATGGTCTTTTCGCCCCTTCCGTTGCGGGCATGCTGAATCCACTTGTCTTCCTTGTCGCACAAGTAATGTAACCAGCGTAGGGCTTTGACCGAGTATTGACGTTTGACATAGTGGGTCGTTTGAGGGCTGATGACAACCACGGTGTTTTCAGGCATGAATCGTTGTCGATACACTAAGGAACACGCTTTGGCAATGGTGCAAGCTTCTTTCAAAGGATCGACCCCTCCGTGTTCCATGAACAGTTCTCGAAATTTTCCACAGCAACGCCGTAAAATGTCCACGTCGGAACGACAATACTTTAGCATTTCTTCCTGAAAGTCGAAAGGGTCCGAGGCGTGAGCCTGGTACCAAGCGTAGAAAGCTTCTCGTTGTTCCGTACGCATGTTGTCGGGGTCGTAATAGTGAGCCTCGGGCAAATGGGGTAGAACGGTGTGTTGATTGGCTTCCGTATTGAAAAAGTGTGGAAAGTACCCTTTAGCCATTTCTGTCATTCCAAACGTTTTAGGCATTCGACTCAAAGGCATGGCCAAATAGCTCATCGAATCTTTAAACTGCACTTGTCCCACTTGCATGAAAATGATTTTGGCTCCGTTCAAAGTCACTTTAGGACGCTCGGTGCCTTGTTCCGTATAGTGCCTCAAAAGAAACTGTCCATCGTATCCGGAGAAATTGTGAGCCATCACCGTGGCATGACGATGACAATCTCCGTAACGTTCGATGTCCTCTTGGCTCCACGTCTTGTCGATGGGGTCTAAGACCCATCGAGCGAAATCGGCTAACGTGTTCGGTCCCCGAAAGATTTTTTCACGCCCTCCAGGAATCTTGCTGCAGTGAGGGCAATGACTGAAGATAGGTTCTTGAATGCACTTCTCGCACGCTCGATGAGCCACGCAAAAATTAGGAATGTGAATGCCGGTTTCTTGCATGCATTCGAAATCGAAAAAGATGAAATTGCCTTTCTTCTTGTGACCATCCTCTTTCTCTGGTTGGGGTTGGTATTTTTGCACGTAACATTGGTGTGCCAAGTCCACGATGTGGTGACAAATGTGACATTTTTTCTTTCCTCGACATACGTGTGCCTTGGCAGCATTGGTACATATGACTTGTTCACACGTAGGGCACAATCTCAGGAGTTGACAAGCACATTTCTTCTGTGAACCTTGCGTTTTCAGATGTTGTTGGTAACAGGTAGGGCTGACAAACGTGCGCAGACAAGTTGAACAAGGCACTGGTTCTTCGCTCAGACAGGGTGAAGAGGCCAAACATCCTGAGCATTTCAATCCACAATGCTTGTGTTGCTCTCGATTATTATAACCATGGTCACATTTCTCACAGTAATAACCGTATCCCAGGAATCCGGTGATACTGGTAATCGTATCGAAATGGTCATCGTGATGATAAACATGAATGTATTTTCCGTCCTTAAAATCTTGCCCTCGAAACAACAGAGGCCCGCGCACTTCTTGAGGGTGCACTTTCAAGGTGTATCGTGGAGCTAGGGCATCTTGCAATTTTTGCATCTCAGGAATGCCACAGGGTGTGTCTTTGGACAGGCCAGCTTGTTGCAACAGGAGTTCTGCTTCATTTCGTTGTTTGGCTCGGTCCGATTGTTGAATAGTTTTCCAGGTTCTTTTCCATTCTACCGTGTCGTTCTTGTTGGCATAGGTTCGTTCCACCACGATGGCACGGGCTAAACACATCTGGTCATGAGGATTGTGAATTTGGACAAGGCTACGCTTAATGCTGCGAAGGTCGTTCACCAATAACATCTTTTTGCGTCCGGTCCATTGAGGAGGAGAGACGTGGGTCATGTCCAATGTGGCTTTTCCATCGGTGATGTCAAACTGGTCATTAGATTGTTGCACATGTTGAATCTTGTCCATGACTTTGGAAGCGGTCAATTCTGCAGGGGTGCTAAACTCGATCCAAACAGGGGATTTCAAACCGTCGTGTTGTATGGAAAGTCTCAAGCGATCGTCTTCTTTGGGTTGACATTGTTGCTTGAGTGCAGTGAGCAAAGAATCCCACACCTCAGTGATGAACACTTCTGCTTTCTCTAACGGCACTTCAGCCTTGAAATCTTTAAACTTCACTGTGTATTTGTAAGCCGTGGTTCTAAATTTTCTAGAGGAGCGCTTTTCCGTCTCTCGAATGGAATAGTACTTTTCAGGGTTGACTAAGGGTGGTGAACTTGGTTTAAAGGTTTCAAATTCTGGTTCACTCATGTCCTCTTCAAAATCACTGGCATGAATTTGTGCCAAGATTTCACCCCTGGTACGAGGCGATAGATCACGTTTCTGCCTCTTACTTTCTTCTTCTTCTTCCTTCTCAAATGAATGGGATCGTTTCATCTTGAAAGCAAAAAGTCAAATGACTCAAGTTCAAACACCATCAGCTACTTTATAGTCATAGCAGACCAGCGTATATAAAAGGGTGTGTGTCTTATCCTTTCACTATTCATTTCACTCTCAAGCCGAGCACAACGATGGAAGAGACTAACCAAATCGAACGTTTCGTCAGAGCTTTGCGAGGGGTCATTAGAAAATTCTCTTCAGACCAGCCGACGGACTACTCTCCTTCCTTTAGAGATAAAAGTCAAGATACTTGCTATATCTGTCAGAAGAAAGGGCATTGGTCTTCAGAGTGTCCAGACCGTCAAAAAAGAACAAAAACAGGGACTAAAAAAGACAAAAGTCAAGATACCTGTTATTATTGTAAAGAAAAAGGACATTGGTCTCCAGATTGCCCAAAAAAGAAACAAGAGGAGTCAGAAGAAAAGAAGGATTCTTCAGAAGAAGAGAGGGATTCTTCGGAAGAAGAGAGGGATTCTTCAGAGGAAGAAGAGGAAGAAAAAAGACAATTCTATTTACAAGAGGCAAAGAAACAGGAGAAGAAGAAAAGAAGAAGGGAAGAAAATGAAGAAAAGACGGTGAAGAAATTTAAAAAACAGAGAGAGTAAACAAGGAGAAAGAAGAAGTCAATGAACTTTCTATTAAAGTGTTGTGTTGTGAATTGTGAATTGGATTGTAAAAATGGAGAAAAGAATAAATGAATGATATAAGGTAAGTGTCTTTGAGTTGTGATTTTAAAATAAGAAGCTACACTCACGCACTCATACACAGACACGTACTATAAGGGTAAAATGGGTGGGGTTTTTTTTTTTGAGTTATTGGCAAATTGAAATTGTATTTCTTTTCGAGAAATGTGGGTGGCCCTGAAAAGGGCCTTTTTCTTCATGGTGAAGGGGTGAGTTTAAGCAATCAACTTTAACTGCCTTATGCCTTTGCCACGGCCAAGGCCTACTTCTGGACTGCGTAATGTTGATGATGATAATGATTGGGTTGAAATCACTAAGGGTGGTACGGTAGGCTTAGTCACAGGGTTGACGTGTTTAGCTCGGGAAGGTCGTATTCTCTTCGGTCGTGATAAAGAAGTCTGATACATTTGTTTCAGACTTCTTAACTCCGCTAAAATGTCCAACAGTACCGTGACCGTTTGAATTTCACCCTCTTGTTTCTTTGCTGCTACTTCTTCTTGCTGTTGTTTTTTTCTTACCTCTTCTTCTTGTTGCTGTTGCTGTAGGAGAAAAGCCTGTTCCGCTTCCTTTTGTCGTTGTATAAATTTCTCCAATTCTTCTTTCTGTCTCTGTCTAAAATTCTCCACTTGCGGTAATGAAGAAGGTAACGAAGGTTCCGGAACAAATTCTTGCGAGGAGAGAAAATCCACAAAATCCCAATTCACCTCTTCTGAAAGTAAGTCCGAGTTCCCTTGGGCAGTCTCCCCTGTTGGTGCAGCCCAATGGATCGTTTTCTGAGTTTCCGTCATGTTGAATCACTGTCGCATAGATTGACTGCACACAAGCGCTAGCGAATCTATATAGACCAACAGACGTCACAGACTGCTCTCTTCGGATTGGATGCGGGCTGACTGAATTTTGTAACGCGTGTTCGGATTGGTGAATGAACTCAATCCGTTTCAATCCTACCTGTACCTATAAATAAGCGCAGTTCAGTGCATTGATTCACCTGTTCTCGTCGCTTCAAGATGTGGACCACAGTTGAGTCATCCACCCTTGTGTCTTCCATGATGTTTCGGACAGACTTGCTCATGTATGTCCGATCCAAGTGGACCGTTGTCCACAGGACAAACACCAGCCTGTGGATACGTAGGATCTACGTTGAAAGACAAGGATGCCTGAAAAGAGTGCTGGTTTACGGACCAACAGTGAGACGCAGCCTAAGGACAAGAAGAAGACCAATACGGTGCCCTTTATGTTAATGAATACATTAACATAAACCCAAAGGCCCTTTTCAGGGCCAGCCATATTTCTCGAAAAGAGATAGCCTTTCCATTGCCTACCCCTTTTTTAAATTTTTTTAAAAAAAAAAAAAAATCCCATGTTCAATTTCCCTTGACGCTATACAGTCCCACCCTGTTTAAATTCCCCTTGACGCTCAACAGTCCCACGATTTTTCTCCATGTTAATTTCCCTTGACGCTATATGTTCCCACGATTTTTCTCCATGTTAAATTTCCCTTGACGCTATATGTTCCCAAGGGTGTTTTTAATGCTAAGTCCCATTGACGCTATACTATCCCTATTCACTACTATTAGTCCTTTTATGGATACTTTATGTATCTGAATATCTACACCATTTTTATAACTGTGTAAAGTTGAAAAATGCAGAACCGTTGTAGAGATACCCAATATTTAAGGATAGGTTAGTATTAACTATCATTATAATTAAACATCTTGATTATAAGGTTGGGATTTACCTGTGTCAGGCAACTATTCTGTCTCTAGGCGAAGATTCTTGGAACATGTAATTACGTTTTCGTTACTCATGAAGCATTTACGTACTCTACGTTATATTGGGTATCGAATATAAAATTTCCATTATCATATTTGAGACACTTTCATAATAGCGCCTTACTAGCCAATAGATTATATAATTCAATGCTACACTCACCAAATACAATTAACAATCTTTATACCTTTTTAACGAGGTGCTTTAGAAACAGACAAACATTCATACACCACGCACAATGCCTTGATAACATCTAGATGTAAACAAAAAACACAGATCCGATTGCTATCTACAGAATTAGATAAGATAGAAAGGAAGGCATACATAGGTGAAATTATGTTATCAACAATTGCGGTTTCACTACTATATATGTCAGATAAAATGACTAATTTTCAGTGCAGAAGGAAAAGAATTTAAACGATAAATAGTATAAGTGATTATCCCTAATGAACATAATTATTAGGTGACAACAAATTAAATATAATGGGATGCACTTAAATATGCTAGGTTAAAGGAATGGCCAATCCACACACACCACAGAGAAGGATGGAAATGATTCCCATTTAAAAAGTTACTCTTGCTGATAAAAAACGCAAGTACCGATCCTTGATATGCAAGCATATCAAGGAAAGTATAATGGGTGTATATATATATATATATATATATATATATATATATTATGGCTGAATATATGTTTTTCTCCTACAAATGCATGCGCCAAAAAGCGAAATCTAAACAAGGAGATCACATCTATGAGGCATTTCATTATATATTAAATGAATGTAACTTTGAAAGATACAGTTTGATGAGGAAGGCTTTCTACAAGTGTAAGGCATGGGAACCATTAGCCACAGAAGGTGTAGAATGTTTCTCGACTTGAAGATTAAAAAA
This sequence comes from Sinohyriopsis cumingii, assembly GCA_028554795.2. Taxonomy (NCBI): domain Eukaryota; kingdom Metazoa; phylum Mollusca; class Bivalvia; order Unionida; family Unionidae; genus Sinohyriopsis; species Sinohyriopsis cumingii. Next base: position 185,821,446 of record CM068824.1, on the reverse strand, counting down.
GTGGTTTAAAAGCGGCAAAAGAGATTGCCCGAATTATATAGACCAAAAATGTGGAAGCGTTTAACATAGATCGATATCATGAAAAGGATGATAAATTGACTATACTAGTTAAAGGGGATAATGGCACCTATCAAACAATATAAATATGACTCCCATATAAAGAAGAGAAACGCGATTTGGATCACTATATATATGGCCATCTGACAAATTGCCCTTTTGGAACACCTCGATTTAAAGTGTTAGAGTGTAAAACGATAGTCCGTCTTTGACAAGTTGTATTTATCTGCATTCAGAGAAGATATCTTTAAGGTACAGCAGATTGACTTATATGAATCTGTAGTATATTAAATAGAGAATTTAATGGTAGAAGACATCGAGAGAACTCTGTCATTAGGAGGAGATCAGTCTGTATAACAAGCAAAAGGATATTTATCTACGAGACCTGCGATGTTAAACTGTAAAGAAGAACACATTGTGTATGTGTGATATATTTGAGGCATTTAGAAATATTTGCACAAGAAATTACAAACTTGATCTATTACACTAGTACGATTCACCAGTACTGGCCTAGGATGGATGCATCTAAACGTTAGCAAAGTTGAGCAATAATTGTCAACCGATTATGGCATGTGTCTGGTGACATAAAGGTGCATAAGAGGTGGGGCATCTACGTTGCCATGGGAAAAACCAGGTTCCTTATGGTCGTTTGAGGCTGCAATGTCTACCAGCTGAAAACCGTAAATGGGCAATCAAAAGAAAGATTATAGGCAATGACGAAAGCTTAATACAACAGGATGATGAAAGCCCTAAACATACATATATGTTTATAAGACTATTATAGAGAAACTATCGTTAGCTCCAGAAAGGAAAGCACCGGAGTACGAGGAATTGTCGCCCTTACAAAAGAAAATGGATGTTGATGGAAGAGACAGAATGTCATCTATACCGAATCAGTTGTGTTTTCTTTACAGCAAGGGAAGATAAGTTCTTCTCTAACGTAACCATACATTATATTTGATTGCAGATGAGGTTCAAGTAGATGTACAGAGTGATCATGTTTGATGAAGTACCTTGGGTCTATATCGAATTGAATACTCAGTTATGTACAAAGGCTACTAATGACTGGGAATAATTTCATTATATTGATAAATAAAGCTGCATTTATCAAATATGTTGGAACATGTAAGAAAGGAAAATAAAATAACCATATGTGCATTTGAGAACAAGTTCGCAAAGTACCAAAAAGACAACCCATTTTCACGGGGGAACGATCATTGATGAAGATTTAGTAATAGCCAGAATGATAATCAATGTTTGTATTACTGAAGCCAATATATAAGTTATTCAGTATTCTGGAGTTGAGCAATGAATTGACGCGTAACGCCTATTAGAGCAAGCAATGAGAAACTATGGAGATCATTTGTGTAGCCATTCGAACGTCAACGAGCACATGACACGCAAGCTATATTCGTACGATACCAGCGAATATTATACCAGCGAATATTCAAGATATACATTATATAGCATACCACCGAAAAATAAAAGTATCCCAATGATAAATAGGATTTGCTTATAAGAAACAAGGACAAGATGTACAGATGTGTTCAATGGGATCATTTAGGAATCATGTGAGCAAGCACTAAGCTTTTTGAGCTGTCAGCTGGTTTGGAAGAAAAGAAACTTTGGAACATAATGAAAAATTCAGTTGAAATAATCTTAAGTTCCAGATATTTTAAAACTGTTTGATCATGAAATTAATCGTTTAATGATCAATCTAATTTAATCAAACACTAGTTATTCAATGCGATAGCTCAGGATGTGGTGTTACCTGTCTTTGAGGATAAACTTTTCCTAGTGAATATTTCAAAACGAATTATGCAAATATCCCGTCACAATTCCATTACTGTAAATCTGTAATATCTTTAACCATAATCAACCCTTCATGTATCCAACAACTGGATTGCTTAGAAGTGAAACAAATAGTGGTACTTTAGTAGTTAAACATGTCTCCAACCGAACTATAACTATGTGACTTTATTGAACCTGTATATACATTCTGTGTTGAAAATTATGCTGTTGGAGTCAAATATTATATTTCTTCGGAAGCACGGTCGCTCTTTCAGTTATAATCGAAAATAATACAACTAATAAATTGTACCAGTTATTTCAGAGCACAAAGAAAAAAGTAACCAAGATGAGCAGCATATGAAAGGTGCATTGACTGAATCAAAATGAATGATATTATATCTTCTTCTTTCATTCACATTTCCATTAAAAAGCCTAATCTAAAATGGTTTACGGTTTATTATTAACTATATTATATATCTCGAGTTACATGGGGGACAACCATATAACTCTACATGTATACATCTCGAGAAGAAATAAATATATTAATCTGATATTCACAGAGTCTAGTGTTGCCATTGTACGGTCTTATCTAAATAGCAGAAAAAGCAAAACCAAGACGTTTTGTAAAACTGTACAGATACTTTAATTTTCTAACATACGAGATAAAATTGAGAAGGCATTTACAGTACTGGGAGTCTAATCCAACTTAATCAGGAAACTTCTATCACAAACGTTAGTGAAAAGAGTACTCCAAATGAATTCCATGTGGCAATAAACTTGGATATGTTAAAGTGCCCATAATCTTGATATATCACTCTGACAATTTTCAGCGTGTCTTTGAATAAATTCACAATAATTCCAAAACAGGGTTTGGTTCATACATCCATCTGAGCACTTTGTAATTCCAGTAAATAACTTGAATAAAGTTTCTTCTCAAATTTAGTCCAAACACCATTACATATTTATGCAGACTGATAATCAAATAATTTATTTTAATATGAATAGGAATAATTTCACTTCTCTCTATATATACATCTCCACGTCACTATTATGACTCTATGTCGTAATGAATCACCACGTGACATATTTCACAATACATCCCCAATCTATGTACATGTTTATTATCAAGACTGAAAACAACCTATTTATAGCATCACTATCCCTCAATAAAATCTATGATCATATAAAACTATTAGGTATGTAATAAACCGTTCACAAATAATCATTACAAACCACAATTATGGACAATAAATGAAATACACAACATAGATATACATAATACTATAACTATGAAAATTACAGGTGTATCATCAATACAAATTCTTGTTTAGTGATTAGAACTGATGAACCTTCAGCAATAAAGCACACACACACTTATCACCTCATTAATTGTGCTGTACTGATCTCTCAAATAGTTATGAACGCAAACCTATATTTAAGCTGTACTAAATGTGACTGACTCACACAAAGTAGCTAATCCAAAGAATCTAAACTGGCATATATTATGGACATTCAAATGCAGTAGAAGAAACCAGCCGAATTAGAAAGAAAAATAACGATATTTTCCAAACATTCCTGATATTCTAAAATGTTACAGTACATATTTGTAATTGCTTGTGTGGGTTATCGTTTTCGTTTGTTATGCAGTCACTATGGAATGTGTCTTCCATCGGTAGTGAATCTAGCAAGGTAGAGCAAGAGAAAATGTTCAAGTTAGAAATATGATTTATCTAATAAAGAGAGCGGTAACAAATTCTTAAGAATGAGAAATCGAAACACTTTAGAATCATTTGTACTGAAGTCTAGAAGCTGATACTACCCTGTTATCTAGATTAGTGTAATTATTATAAATGGGACACACTACTCTTGAGTTATGTTCGGACGTTGATCATATATATGATTTCTCCCTTGTCTCCATTAGCAGTCACTTGCTTTCATACTTTCCTTATGAACATAGGTTTTATAGACTACATAGGATTGACAGCCTTCGTGTGAAGAATATAAGAGATAAATATTCGGACACGCCACTATAAAATATATTCTCTGTAAAGATCTATGTGTCTGTATTTGCATTCATGGATACATTCATATGCTTATCCCTACTGGCTATGTAGGCATCCAGTTACGTGACCTTATGTTCAAACCATCAAACTGAATCAACTGGAAAGCATTAATAATGATCCCTTTTAGGCATTTAGCTGATTTTCCATCATCAGGTACATATATACATATTCAACTTAGATATAAAAATGTATAGCTGCACGCTAAAAATCTATAGAATGTACAAACAATCAGTCAATACTAAAGATATACACTTACGTATATATTCTCAAATTTCTATGTACAGTCATACATGTATATACACACTTGATCATTACAAATGTAGATAAATATACCCATACACCAGCAGTAACATAGTAAATAGTGATACTACTTCACCTTATATTTCCTCACAAATCACACCCCATAGATCATACACTTTACATTTCACTCATCGCTCACTAAATATTCTTACACCCTACATTACACCCCATAGATCATACACTTTACATTTCACTCATCACACGCTAAACAATCTTACACCCAATAGCTTCATGTTCCACTTGTTATACGAACTTCACAGCTGATACACCTTCACACATCATATATAATATGTCTATACCGGTATGGTATTATAAAGTGGCATCTCTATAGACAATATTACTATGGACACCATAACATACTAAACTCTACATTATAATTTGCATATAAAATAGGATAATTAATCAGGAATCATAACCAAGTAATACATGATAATGGACACATATCATTTGGGACAATAACACCAACTAATTTAAGGGTTAGGAGGGGTTAACAACTATGGATGCCATCCCATCATTAGCGGTGATTTGATATATAGACAATGGAAGAAAATGAGGTAACATTATGTTAAAGATGAAAAACAGTGCTCCTCTCATGCATTAACACAGCAGAAGTATTCATTTTGGCTGTAAATTATTTTTTATTATCTACCGTGTGCAGTGCACCCTCAGCCATTTAACAGCGTTATCGACAGCAAAGTGTAGAGCCTGAAATCCACCGGGGACCTTTGTAAGTCGACATTTGTTCAAATTCTACGACATGGGCTGTAGAGCACCACAGCTACAAGAAGAGTCAGCGGCCTGTCACCATCGGTCAAGGTTGACTGCACAAAGACCATTTCCTGTCCGGAAACGGATCAGTGTGGTCCACAGATGTCGTTGAAGGTTGAAGCCAGGAGGCAAACAGATAGCACAGCTACGAGTAAGTGGTTTACAACATGTATTGAAAACCACTCATCAATCCATGCCGAAATAGCTATCATATCCTCAGGCAGCGGACCTAACCAGGTTGATGTGACGTCATGTCCATGTACAGTGGAAGTTTCTCACTGTTATAAACCTTAACCAGGAATGTTGTGGTATTGCCTTCTGGTCACAGATATGTGGAGAAGGAATGTTGCTGATTACCGGCAGCCATAGTAAAGGAGTAGAACGTAGTATTCAAAAACTTATGCGCATTGTTGTGTTGAGCTGGACGTCAATTAGCTTCGTATAGGACGATATGGCAACAGACAGTAGCGTATAACTCGGCCAGTACTTATGACTTGAGTGTCTGATAACTAGCGTCCCAGGTTGAGCCAGCCAGTTTATGGAGCAGGTTGTTTCGAGTGTTCGGTTTTGTGGCAGTTTTTCTCTGGTGGTTGTAGTATGTGACTGATCTATCAGTCCACAGGCACATCAATATATGTTGGTGGCGGGTCACGTTTTATGAGCTACCCATTGAGGATGATGCAAAGCTCATCGTAAGCATTTCCATTGTGCTTGGCTATCAGATCCATGTCAGTACCTCCTGAAGCTCAGTAAACGAGCGACGTTTGGTCCCAAGAGCAATGTCTTTGGATGGTCTTTAATTTATTGTATGTTCGTTTTAATAATGTATTGTGCATACGTGTGACCTGGTATGTTTCACTAAAATCATCTTTCTGAAAGCACACAAATTTAATTATATCATCTCAGTGACAGATCGCGATTACAAAGATTATGATGTTGGTGGCGACGACGATGATGACGATCGTAATGTTTAATGTTGCTGTGGATATCAAAGGCAGTGTTTCCATTATAAATCTTATTTACATGATATAATTATACTTTTCGCTCTGTAAAAGACGTGTATGTATGAAAGTACATGTCTCTTGTATAACTCCTGCGAAGGTATTACAAACGAATGCTGTCGATTCGGACTTATGCGAATTTAATTCAATGTACAAATCCTGTGTAGAAAATGTCGTAATATATGCTCAGGCTTTTCCCAACTGATTTGAGATCGCTTCGGTGGCCCAGTGGTTAGAGAGTCCGTCTCGGATGTGGGAGGTCGTGGGTTCGAACCCCGGCCAAGTCATACCAAAGTCTTATAAAAATGGTGCTAGCAGCTGCCTCACTAGGCGCTCAGCATTAAGATGTTAGTGTTATGAATGGTCGGCCTTGTGTCAGAATAATGTGAATGGGTGAGACATCATGATACATGTGTGCGGCATGATGCCCCAGTGCTAGACATCACTTTAAACTGCCACACTGCAGGCATCGTAGCGATATGACTGGAAAAGTGTTAAAGCTATTTTAAAAATCTAAATCACACACAAAAAACATAGAAACACACACACAACTGGTTTGAGTTATGCCATGTTGTGACGTCAGCCACGCTCAAACATACTAATTCCGAGAGTACAGACGAACAGGTCAAGATCATTTAATTTTTGCGAAATAGTGTAATGTAGATAACTTGGAACTAATGTAGGTGTTTTGTCTTTTATTTACAACGTGAGAATAAAACCGTAAGTGTTTCGCAAAATCATTCTGGAGCATTGAAGGAAAAACGTTTAGTTTCTAATTCTTTTCTCTTGGGCCTGCACATATTAAAAGTCGACACGCTCCGTTTTCAGGTTGTAGCGAATAATACGGTTTTCAGGTACGAGAAATAAAAAACAATTGAAGGCATTTAAGAAGAAAAAGCATACTATCGATATCGCAATTACACCTTTGGGATGATGATAGTGTTTGACAATGATAGGATAAGAGAATTCTGAAATTACAATCCTCACCCAAGAGTTATTTTCATTCATATTAGAGATGTCTTTCTCACCATGTGTATAAAGTGCAAATTATTACTAACTACATAAAGTATACCTGAAGATAGGCTGGTACGTACCTGTTATAAACAACATGTCCTAATACTTAAAAAATAGGGTAAAGAGAACATATGATCGCTCAAAAGAATACCCTGTTTGAAATCCAGTACAAAGATTTAATCATCAAAGATTAAGCTCTTTGAGAATTAATTGCTAGTCCATATATTTTAGTAACACTGGGGGTACGGTTTGGATTTCCAAATCACAAATAATAATGTTAAAAGTGCAAATGGATAGATCAACAATAAGCAGTTTATAAACTTTCATTTCAAAGTTTCAGCCTTTTTACTAATGATAGATAACTGGTGTCAAATTAAACTGATCGTATACGTTTGAAAGACTACGAAGCTCTCTAGCTGCTCCAGAGATTTATGTCTGCCAAAGTTGATCAAAACTGGCACAGTAGTCCTGTTGAAGTGAGGAAAGGGGTATTCTGCCAATTGCATTGCAAGACAGACCTTTCCTAAAAAATCAACCAGAAATATAAGTTTTCGATAAATCATTTCCAAACAAACGTTTCTACCAATAGTTAATAAAACTGACTTGTCAAGAAAATGTCAAGACTTTCATGCTGTTTTGATGGAAATTGCGCTGAAGGGAATGAAGCCCATTCGGACCAAATGTTCGAAGACAATATCCTAAAAACGCTCCTACAATGATGAATTAAAATTGGACCACTCTAAAGCAGAAGTCGCAAAATGATGGTGTTAACAGACAGATGGCATAGCAAGGCATTGAAAGAAGAAATAACTAAGGACTGTCTACAACTGTTATTAATACTGGAACCACATGATTTAAACTCCATTCAACATATTGCAATTTCCAGGAAACAGTTTACGAAGTGACATTTTAAGATAATCTCACATCAAGATCTGTAATTGGTTTCAAACAGAACCACATTATACTTGTTCTTACGAGACTTTCTGCTTCTATTCTAATCATTGTGAAAACTATGGTATGTCTTACCTGTATTGCAAGTCAATTACTTGATTTTTATGGATAATATGCTTTATTATGCTTGGAAACCGTTGACTAAGTTATGGATAATCATACATTTTGTCATTAACCAGAAATTTCCTGTGCATAAGAATCTCTAAACTATTGAAACCGTGTTCGGTTTAAACTCATCATTGCTAATATTAGAAGTAATTTTGGCTTCCTTGGGTTTATTCTTTTTTGTTGTTGTTACGGTCATATCTACAGACAACAATTCGCTGTCCTCAGTTTGAGACGTTTTTGCCTTTTCCATATAAAAATCTGACTCATTCATTTTCTGTTGGAATATCAGCAAGCCATTCTGTGACATTACACAAGAGACCAATTCCAATCTTTTCAATTTTGGCAATGTCCTAACTTCATCGCCTAACTTTGACCACAATGCTTCTCCTAGATGGATTTCTGTCACTGTTATACATTTCAGTTTTGATATTTGTTGTACCTCAATAAAACAATTTGGTTTCTCCAAGCGAGCCAACGACAGTTCTTTAAGGTTGTTAAGTCTGGCCAGAGTATAAAAAAGCTCCTTCCATGATGAATCTGGTATATCAATTTTGCATAGCGTCAATGTAGTTAGCTTGTGTAGGGGTCGTAAAGCAGAGAATGATACGAATTCATTTCTTGCACGAATGTTACAAATAGACAAGATATTAAGATCTGTACACTTTCCGATTCCCTGAAGAAGCTCTTTCAAGACCAGATTTGATTGATACACTTGGTCTATATGTAAAATATGTGGGGACAGACTCTTTAGCTGCTCACTCAGTAATAACCAAGACTTCTCAGACATTTCGTTCTTAGTAAGCTGGAGTGTTTTGTGAGTACTTTTTGTAAATGTAGTTTCGTGGTGTATACATGCAGAAAATCCTTTAAAACTGCCATTTAGTTTTAGCGTCTCTCCTGTGCCAATCTCTTTCAAATTCATAAGGTCTATTATTTCCATCATCGGAGATTTGCAAAGAATATCAAGAAGTGCTGGCAAGTGTTCTCCGACTTGAAGATTGTGTAATCGGAATCTTTTGAGCTTAGTCATAGTCTTTATGGCTTTTGCTAAACATCCCCAGCCGTAAAATGGCTTTAGGCTACCTTGTGCAACGACTACTTCGTTAGAATCCTCTTGGGGACAAAATTCCAGTGTGATGAGATCTTTGCAAGAGCTAATTGCTTCAATAATATATCCTGTTGTTATTACATCTACGTGTACAGATTTGATAACAAATTCGCTTAAATTTAATAATTTTACTTTATTCCATTTTCGTTCTTCGTGAAGCAACAAAGTACAGTTTTCGATATCGATTCGGAGAGCTTGTAACTTGGGCAATATAGGAAGTCGCAATATCAGTTCATTTTTATTTTCTGGAAGCTCCAAACGAACGTTTGTTAAATCTTTAGCAAACGCGATGCCATCGGTAAGAATCGTCAATTTCTCATTACTTAATTTATTTGTACACATTAATCTCTGAAGCCATTTTATCGGTGTCTCACCTAGTCCAATGACCTTCTTGCATTTTACTTTACAAATTACGTGTTGTTCTAATACCTCAGTTGATGCACTTGCCCCCTTGTCATTACCTTTGTCATATATCTTGCTTATATACTTTATCAGGTCCTGTCCAATCTTTGGTGCGATTTGACAGAGCATGTGAATCATGTAACAGTTTTTTATAACATCATCCTTGGTAGTTATGTATTGTGTATATAATTCCCGCTTTCCCATGGCGATGGAGAGTGCTACAAAAAAGTCAAACAACAGAGCATGACTGAAGGTAATTTGGGATCTTTCTGTTCTAAATACTTCCCTTATAGGTGTCATCAAAATTCCAGTTTCAAGACATATATCCATACCATTCTCATTGTATGTTGTGGCTGTTTCTGTATATATGCTCTCCTCATCGGTATTACCTTGCATGCTCCACAGGCTTTTGGCAACAACACTGATAATCATTAAGACATAACTATGCTCTGTGAGGTAATCAATATGTCTTGTTTTTGCAATAAATTTCGAAATATCAAAGTGCAGTTCCCCCACGTCTTTACTGATATTGGCCCTGTACGACTCCCTCGCCATGGCATGTCGAAGGTAATCTTCTACGATAGTAAGAATAACGTCTGTCAGATCATCTGAAACAGTTTGACTATTGATCCAAAACAATATCAGAGACAAGCACAAAAGAGGAGTATTACACATACTTTGCAGTTGCATATGTTTTGCAAATTTCCAAAAGTGATCGATATTTAGTGATTCAACACGACCATGGAAGAAAACATCTAAAACCTTGCTGGCATATTCGTTTGATTTATCAGGACTTATCCCTTGTATCTGAAATAATCGTAGTGATATTCCAACTTTCTGCAAACATATTACGCCATTAGGCCTGGATGTAAGAACAATTAAGCATGGAACAATTGTTTTCTCCTTTAATAAGTTCACAATAGACTCGGGACGTGTCACTTCATCCAATCCATCAATCAAAACAAGAACCGGTTCCCTGGGTTCGGCAATACATCTCATGGTATAGTCATAGTAATCTGGTGCATTGGCAAATAATATTTTTCTTAAATGTTCCATGAACGATAACCCTTCGAGATTCTTTTTCGATGAAATATACAAGAGAATTTCAAACCTGGCAATGTTTGGAATACTGGAATCAGTCATTTCTAAACTGGACTCTTTACGTTGTTGATATTGACACCATTGGTCAACAATATTCTTGCACCAGGTGGTTTTCCCACTTCCACATTCACCAAGAAGTAAGGCTGGTATTGGCCTGATATTTGCAGTATCAATACTACTAAATATTTCATTTTCAGATGCAACATTCTCAGCTAGACGTTTTAGTCTACACTCGTCGTCCTGTACTCCTAGATGCGTTATTTCTAAATCACAGTACACCTGTGATACATCGACAGAGTTATCCTCAGAGCATGGAGACAGAGAAACAAGCTTCATTGTTTTATATTGGTCAATTAGATGTTTCTTGATCTCTCTTATATCTGCAAAAAACAAATATTTTTAATATTTTTAAATATGGGCTACTTACGCAATTGTCTATGCTTTATATTGAAAGGTTTGGCAATATATCTTTTGGTTTGTAATTTCATTGTTTTGTCATTCTGAATTAGATACATCTTCCTTCGCAAATAACTGCATTAAAGCCACATATGGAGTAATTGTTTGATAAATAACCGTTCTTGAATCATCAAGCCATGGTACATTAATCCAAAATTCATTTTGTTCAATAAATTATGTTCTGATATCACGAGTATTATTGCTTAAAATTTTCTTTCTAGGTAATTTCTTTTGACAACTTACATGGCGCTGTTACCTATAAACTCTTAGCGTGGTGGATACTCATTTTGCGGTGATAAAGTGATAATGAAATTGCTGCTTTAAAGGTAAAGCACATTTCCAGCTTAATTTGTATGTCAGATATGGTCCGAAATTGCAAGTTAAAATGTTGAAAATATGAAAAGTCACACACACACACATACACACACACACACACACACACATACACATATATATATATATATATATATATATATATATATATATATATATATATATATATACTAAGTACATAATACTGAGAAAGACAAATAACATTTGAATTTCAGTAGTTATAGTTCCAGACGGATTGTTGATATTTGAAAAAGATGAGTATGGCAGATTATTAATGTCCTGTTTTTTTTTTTTGCTTTTTACGTATGTGTATGACAGAATTTAGCTACCATTTAAAACACACAGATAAACACATTTTAGAAATACACTGGGATGTGTCCCATTGCAGTATTTCTTATTTCATTCATAATTTTGAAGATATTCTCGGGTAGCTTTTGATGTGAAGGTGACCCGTTTCTTATCTAAATCATAATTTTGAAGTTATTCTCCGGTAGCTTTTGATGGGAAGATAACATATTATCAGGTTATGCACAACAGTCTTAGTTCTTTCAGTTTCCTTTCAATCTCATTACTTAATAATCAGACAAAATTCCATTCACATAACTCTTCTATTGTATGCAGTTAATGTTCTGCTGCAATGTAACTAGCGCTTTCTACCATACAGGCGCAGTCGTAGTGAGGGCGGTGCGGAATACGGTTAATGTGTTGTCTGCTACAATTGTCGGTAAGAGTAGCATTTGCACAGGTGTAAATTACGCTATAGAATCTTCAGGTAATATGAACATGCAAAATCAATTTAAGCAGATGCCACTATATTTCACCTTTAATTATGCGCTTTACTTAACTTTCTTCAGGGCAGCTCGGGTGGCCTAGTGGCTAGAACATCCGCCCCGGATTTGAGAGATCAAGGGTTCGAACCCCGGCCGAGTCATACCAAACTAAATGTTTTCAGTAAATTATTTTAAATTTTACGGAATAACGAATGTCGAGTAAATGTTAGGTATTGAACCTTATTTATTCGTACTAGAGAGCAGCTACTGAACAGATATATGCACATGTGGTCAGCTGAATATAAATCAGTATGTAATTGCTCATTGACAAAGTCTCTGTTAAGCACATACCATAACAGAGCACACGAGTCAGCTTAATCACCATAGTTCCAATAATTATGTAAATAAAGTTTCAACCACTTATTTTGATTGCAACTGCTTTCATTCGATATAATTTAAAACCTAACGGTATGACAAATCTTTAAGATACTATGCTGAATATACAATCATTCAATTGGAACTTGAAGAATACTACATTACGTGCGAAGTATATATATATATATTGTGATAGAATCCCTTCAATCATCAAATATGAAAGCAAATGCTTGCTTTGGGATAAGTTGGTTGTTTGATCTGATTAGAATTATCAATGTTTAATCATTCGCGTTTAAATTGCATTATTTAGCTGATTTTTACATATTTTTATTTCATCGGTCCGAATGAAATTAGATTAAATAAATTTGTAAAGATTTAAGCTAACCTAAAGGTCAATGTTTTATAATGTAGCAATAAAGTCCAATTAGAGAAAGAAAGGAGGAGGAGAAGGATGAAGAAAAGCATGGAGCTAATTCAGCAATGTGTAATAAAACAACATGGGTTGCGGTTTTAATAATATAAATTTTAATAGTAAAACTTACATAGTACAAGAGATTTAAGCGGCTGTCAAAGAAAGTATACAGAATTTTAATCTCTGACTGCTTCTTCATTTCATGGGATACGTCAGTTATACATGAAATGTAAGAGGGATATTTGATAACGGTAAAACAAATGTTAGCAGTTAAGTTTGATACTAGAGCGTCAATGGGACTTACCATTAAAAACACCCCTGGGAATACGTAGCGTCTATGGAAATTTAACATTAACACCCCTGGGAACATATAGCGTCTATGGAAATTTAACATGGACGAAAAACCCTGGGACAATATAGCGTCAAGGGGAATTGAACATGGGAATATGGGACTGTTGAGCGTCAAAGGGAAATGGAACAGGGTCGGGACCCTATTTTAATAGGGTCCCAGCCTGATGGGTCTATGGAAATGGAACAGGGGTAGGCAATTGAAAGTCGATCTCTTTTCGAGAGATTGGAGTGGCCCTTAAAAGGGCCTTTGGGTTTCTTCTTCTAATTTCTTCTATTTCTCCACCAACTTCTTATTTTCTGTCCTACACTTTTTCTCTTCTTTTCTTTCTTTTCTTCCTCCTTTTTCTCTTCTTTTGGCTTCTCCTTCTCTTCTTTCTACCTCTTCTCATTTTCTTCTTCTTTTTCGATTTTTTCGTTCTATTCTCTCATCCTTATCCTATCCTCTTCATCCTCCTTCTCCTCCTTTATTTCTTTCATCAGAGCACTGATCATGTCCTTTACTTTTCTTAAATTGTTGATCTCCATCTTCACTCGATGGGGATTATAAGAATAGTGATCCTCGTTTAGCCTCACTAACATTTGCTCCATCATACCCAAATTGTCCATGACGTCTTGCAATGTTTTCATTTTATCAAGTTGGTTTGAAGCCATCTTCTTTTTTATTCTCTGTAGAATGGTTTGAACGAAGAATGCTGTGGGTTCTTATAGTTAAAGCGCGGACGTGATGGAAAAATCCCCCAAAACAAAATTAATATTACCTAGATATGACCAAACAACGCGCGGACGTGAAGGAAAACATCCCCTACTTTTCTTATCTCATATTATCTACTATCCACATTCGCCAAGTAGCAAGAAACAAACCAAAATCTACCATTCACACAAGCCAAGCATCAAAATCAAATCCTATTCAAATCCTAATCTACTATCCACACAAACGTACGTGAGCGGTTACAAAAACCAAACTATACTCTCGACATGCGCTAAGAAACAATAAACAAACCCATAATCTACTATTCACACAAACGTACGTGAGCGCTTACAAACACAAACACAAACACAAACACATACCCTCACACTAAGAAAGAAAGAGTCGGTGTTTATATTCACACTACTCTACATACACACATTGGCAAATCGATTACTATTTCTTTTCTAGAGATTGGGGTAGCCCTGAAAAGGGCTGTTTGTTTTTGATCTCCATGGCACCTGGTTAATGATGGCACCTTCCAGGCCTGGCACCACACACACATCTTCTTCCACAGTCTCTTTTCACTCTTTTTTGGGGAGAGCAGAGGCGGGATAAGTGGCTTCAGAATCCCAATTTTCTGTCTCTGGGATTCTGAAATTTTCTTCTTGTCGTTGTGGTACAGCCATTCCTCTCTCCTTTTCCTCCTCTTCTTTTTTTCTTCTCTCCTCCTCTTCTTTGTTTCTTCTCTCCTCCTCTTTCATCCTTCCCTCTTCTACAATGGCTTCCGCGGCCAGTTCATTTAGTATGTTCCTGGCATATTCCAGGTGCACATGAAGTTCCAACAGTTTTGCTAGCCTTCTGCTCATTCTCAAGTGTTGCTCAATCAACAAGGGTAGCTAGACTGCCGAGCGAATTTCAATTTATACTAAAAGCGCGGACGTGAAGGAAAACATCCCCCTAAAACAAAAGTTATATTACTTAGATCATGACCAAACAACGCGCGGACCTAAAAGAAACACTCACTCACTTTTTTATACTACCCATTACTAATTCAAAAAATTTCATTAATCACTTCAATATACTATTCACATACGCAAAGCAATCAAATCAAACCCCAAATCTACTCTCCACGCACGTCAAACAGCAAAAAACATGACCATTATCGACTGTCCACACAAACACACACACTCACACCAGAAAAGAGTCAGTGTTTATATTCACACTACTCTACATACACACATTGGCAAATCGATTGTTATTTCTTTTCTAGAGTATTGGGTAGCCCCGAAAAGGGCTATTTTTTTGTTTGCTATGGCAATTTTTAGTTTCTAAGAATGCGACGTCCTCTGAGGATAGACTTTCTGACGATAGGTCTGCTTCTTCGGATAGAGAAGAAGAACTCTTTGGTGTCGATACAACAATCGACAAAGCCTCTGTCAGGTTCAGGCTGCTGATGCTGCTGTTGTTGTTGCTGTTGCTGCTGTCTCTGAAGTCTGTACTTCTCTGTCCATTCTTCTTTCTCCCTGTTCACTTCTTCTCTGAAGAGCTCTTCTATCAGGTCTTCAGTGACTTTTAGCATTCTCACATTCTCTATCTCTTCAGGCTTCGGTATCAGACTGTGTCTGACCCTATGCAAATTCACGTAGGCTTCGTTGAGCTTAGCTAGTTTGGAGCACATCTTCGTAGGAGGATGAGTCGACAATGGATGGTTAGACTGGAAACTACCCGGTTCTTAAAGTCAAAGCGCGGACGTGAAGGAAAACATCCCTACACGGTTTTCGAGCCGGAAGGATCAATGAGTGTCATGAGAGAGATAGAGAGAAGTCAAAGAGCATGAATCAACATTCTTATAGCCAAACAAAAGACAAAGGCATTTTTTTCAAAACAAAACATTTTTTATTCAAAAATCACTTAACACTAACCAACAACTCTAACATTTTTAGCAGTAATCCAACAATATAACATCAAACATCTTTTTTTAAATCAGAAACATTTTTTTTCAATTTACACATTATTTTGGACAGGGCTGACAACGTTGTGAATGAAATTGTGATTTCCACTGTTGGAAGTCATTAGGCCATTGATGGACACTACGTTTCCTAGCTTGAGACAAAAGATAAGCATAATGGTCACAAAACCATCGATCTACTTTCACATCGTTTCTAGAAGAAGAACGTGGATCAAAATGAGTCACTAAATGTTCTAAGGAATAGCCCAGGCTGCGATGATGCAGAAAATACACACAATATTGTCCACACACCAAGGAATCTGTGCCTTGTAATTTCACATTATTGAATCGGGTGGTCTGAGCATTTCTTCTCATAAAGTCAATGATATCGTCTTCCAAAGGAGGCAATCCATACGAATCGAAATATTCCATACATCCTTCTTGAGGAAAGTAGACGGTTACCCAGTGGGTTCCTGGGAGATTAATGTCGTCCGTGTTGATCACATAAGCTAGATGATCTTGAGGTTTGCGATGAGGGAGTTCATCTTTAGCACAGACGACAGGATTCCAAGAAGCCGTGTACGAACTGTGGTTCAAAAGGTAATAAAGTTCCCAGGTATCCATGTTTTGTGTGGTTTTTTTTATTCTTCTTCTTCACAGGTAATGATAAGTCATCAATTCGATCCTGACCTTTTGCTTAAAAATGTCTGACAAGTAAAGATGTTTAGCTCCGACTTCTTACTCTGGTCCAAGAGAGATTTGATGCGACGGCGCTCCAGAGACGTTAATGGAGAAGAATGTTTATCCAAACCTATATACCACTCGTTCAACACGAATTCTATCTCGATGACACCCCAAGCTTTGTCCAGATATTCGTCCAATTTTTCTTCTTGGCTTAACATCAGACATTTGTCGTGTTGAATTTGACTGGGATGATAGTTGTGACATCCATAGCACTCTTCCTTGATCAATTCTTTCATTACATCTGTCAGGAATGTAGCAAAACAGGAGACTAAATGGGCTTCTTGTTCTGGCCATCTTGACTTCATCATGATAACTTCTTCTTCTTGGGATTCTTCTTCTTCTTCCATGGTCTCCTCACATTCTATCTTCAAAGTTTCTCCACTAGGCAAAGAGGGATAACAGTCTTCCATGGCTTCTAATAGTCTAGAATGACTTCGCTCAAACTGTTGATTTCTATGGTATTGTCAAATTCTGCATACAGGAGGACGTTCACTGTGTGATCTGGATGTGGATTTGCAAACTGAAGTTGCACACGAATCTGACCCGATTTTATAGGGTGAAAATGTCCCTCGTCGCTGCCTTGGTCTGGAGTGAAATCAAAACCCCACAAACATAGCCTCCTGCATAATCGTCGTATGGTGTTGGTTCCTAACTGTCCGGTAGCTTCGTACAGGGACAAGTACGATCTCAAATAATTCTTTGCGACACGAAAGTTGGGCTCAAAGGGTCGGGTACACAAGGTCTTCCCGTCGCGACTGACTTCGATCTTGGACACATTGTAATGTTGAAACTCAAAAGGATTTTGATCGTGGGTTCCGTTGAAGGCTGAATTCCTGACGATACCAACAATCAAACGTTTGGGTAAATGTCCTTGGAACAGATGATCTTCGATCATAGATCGCTGTCCAGCGGGAATAGTGAACGTTTTCACTTCTACGCGTCGTATCGGATACTTGGCGGTCGTTCTGCTCAACGTCTGACTGACGTCGTTTATCACTTTAGGTAACACTTCCACACGACGCACGTAAAGTCGGGCTTCTTGAATGATAGTTTTGTATTCATTGGTATGGGCCATCAGATGGAAAGCGGCACTGCTACGATTCAGTCTCAGACGGATATCCACCCCGTTGAACAAATACTTTTCTTGTAACCACATTTCCAAATGCAAACGATCCATCAGTTCTAAATTTCGCCCTTGCAGAATTTTCTTACGACGGTCGTTAAACCCCACATTGTGAGGATTGTCATCTTCTATCAGGACTGTGTCGCTAAACGTGCCTACACCTGCCGTGTCAGGTTTCCATACCACGCAAGCATCCAGATGAGTGTTCTTGGCTTCTTTTCCGTACGTCAAGAGATTTTTCAAGTAGGCACGATATGGGTAAGTATCCATGCTGCTGCTGACCAGTTTGTTATTCAAGTAGAAGTCCACTTCGCTGAACAAGGAATGCATGAAATTGTTGACAGGAGCTACTCTAGCATCGCCTCCTGGATTGGTGTTGTCCGTTTTGATCACTTTCACTTTCAAATACAGGTAACTGCTATTCAGATCGATGTAATCTTCGGGTTGTCCTTTGATTTCAAACTCGATGGGGGCGGAATCCGTCAAAGAGGAGACGGGATGAAATTCCACCCACTGGGATTCTTGCATGGTCATCATGGTGGCGGGCATGGCAAACAGATCCAGTTCCGACTTGGAACAGGCGCAAGACTCTCGGTTCATCATTTTTTCTCTTTCTCAATAATCGAAAACGTCTAAGTCTCGAACGGTTCTTCTTTTCTTTGTCTTTCTAGCTTTAGACGTGTGAAGTCTGGTGAAAGGGTGGTTTCGTCGTCGTCTCTTTCTGCCTTGTTCTTGCTGAATGCTTGACTCGGTAGCGTGCAGGGCATTTATAGGTGTGTCTCGTCGGCCCAAAAGGTCTTTGCCCGTTTGTAGCAAGACATTTATGCCTGCCCTCATGAAGGCTTCTTTAGGATTTTGTTTGTCGATGATGACATTTTGGAGAAATTCTTTGCCTTGTGTCAGTGCCGCATCTTTCAAGGCGTGCAATCCGCGTGTCACCATCGGTTTCAACACCGGGGTCACCGAACGAAAGGCCGATTTTAACATATCTCCTAAACCGTGTCCTCGCTGTCGAGCAACCCCTCGGTACACTGGATACATGACTTACGAATCGTGAGAGAACCGTTTTCGAAAATGGAGTTTGACCGTGACTTTTCCTTTGGTGAATGGAATATTTTGTCCCAGATCTCCTTTTATAGCAATGTTGACCGTGTCCAAATACGACTGCTGACAGGCAAATAGTGAGGATGTACAAATTCGCGGTGAACGTGATAAATGTTTCCACCTTCCTTGTCAGTGACTGTGGCAGAATCCACTTTGAAAGGAATGACACGCAGTAACGGCACAGAGGTGTGTCCCACCACGTTGTACTCCACCACATCGGAGTACACAAACATCAAATTCAGTCCTTGGTTCAGTTCTACCGGGGCACGAAATAACTTGCTAAAAGACTCGTTGTCGTAAATGATTGGTAATTCGTTTTTCTTGAGCATGGCCATTCTCATGTCCATGTCTCCGCCCAATATGTCAAACAATATAGGACAAAATAAAATGGACACGATTTTACTCCCGTCAAATTTCATCAAGAAGCGACGAGCTGCTTTGTGGTATTCCATGGTGACAGTTTTTTTGACACTTTCCAAAGCTTTCAGAAACACAACATTAAACCTGGAGGTTATGGTGCTCACCAAATGTTGACCACTAAAATAATAGCCTGGGGGAACGAACAAGTGATAGGTGGTGTGCTTTTGATTTTTTGTGCCAGGGGTTTTGTTGTCATATTTGCCATAGGTATCCAAGTATTGTTGCAATGGTTCGTCATGAACGTCCACATCAAAAAAATTTTGATTGGGAAGGACATTGAGGACTTGGGTCGGGTGAATGATTTCTACTAAAGCCACTTCCCAATGGGCTTCGTGATCTAATGGGATGGTCTCAGGTAATTTGGCCGTGTAACAGCACAAGGTGTTCTTGGGAAACACCTCCATGGAACTGTCACTGGGTAAGGTTAAGTAAAATTGGTTTTGGTGACTCATATTTCCAGAATTCTGTGGCTGTTCGAGGGGTTACTGGACGTCAGAGGCGTGTCTCCGCCCAAAATGGGGTTGTTGTTGGTATTGGAGTGGTGACTAACACTGGCACTGGACACAAGGTTCCCGTGGTTCCCGTTCGAGGAGAATTTCAGGGACGGATTGGAAAGCAGGTAACCGATGCAACTACTCAATAAAATGGTCCACAATTGTTTGTCTCCTTGTTGCAAACTCAAATTGGCAATGGCTGCCCCGATGTTACAATACACCACGAAGATTTGGCAGAAAAAGACGATTTGCGTTTTAGGCACACGTTCTCCACACCACACCCACAAGGGTTGTTTTTGTAAATCTTGCACAGAAGAACTAGGTGAAGGAGTGGTCGACGTAGCTGCGTCTGTGTGAAAGGGCATGATGGTCACTTCTTTTTATAGTCGATGACTTGCGAAGCGTCGATCCAAGAATCAAAACTGGGTGGATATCCTTTCCAACGTACTTTGACTTCTTTGACACGTCGTTTGCCCACTTTACGGGTTCTGCGTTCGAGAATGCTTTCGATGTCGTACACGTCGTCTTCTTTTTTGGTGACACGTTGTAACTCGGGTAAGTAAAACGTTCCTTTGAGCACTTCACCGTTCATGTCTTCCAATTTATAGACGGCAGGATGACGGCCATGCACTCGCCCAGTGACACGAAACAATTCGGTAGTCCAGTTAGGTAAGTAACCTTTGTCGAAAGTGCGTTTGGTTTTGCCAATGCGCACCCAATCTCCTACTGTCAACACTCAACTTTTCTTGGGGGCAGCCCTCGTCGGGGACGTACCAAACAGGCGCTCAAACACCAACACTTCGTTGTCGGGAGTCACTTCTTGCGGGGCACGTCCGATGCTTCGACGGTAAGATTGGTTGTACGCTTGCACCAGGTGCGGTAAGATGTCGTTGTACTTCAGAGTGTGGTGATGCGTAAAATATTTCCACATACGTTCTTTCAAAGTGCGTTGAAAACGTTCCACGATGCTGGATTTGGTTTCGGGATTCTCGGTGGTAAAAAAATGAATGTCACGTTTCTTTAATTCTTTTTGGAAAGCTTGGTTCAGAAATTCGGTGCCTTTGTCCGTTTGCCATCGAAGAGGGTGACGACCGCTTTGTTGCAACACTCGTTGCATGGCTCGCACTAACTCGCTGCTCGATTTGGAAGTCAAGGGTACGACCCAGGCAAATTTGAAAAAGACGTCGATGACACAAAATAAATATTTGGAGCCACGATTGTAGCTGGCCAAATGAGAGACATCGGCTAAATCGGCTTGCCATTGATGATCGATGCCTTCCACTCGGGTGCGACTTCTGGAAAACTTGCGTCGAATGGGTTTGTGCAAAGTGTAGGTAGCTTGTTCTTGTAACCATCGTTGCACTTGAGGTAAACGGAGACTTTTCAGTCGCATTTTGGCAGCACGATACAATTTTTGAACTCCTGCGTAACCTGCAGGATGGGAGGGATCGTAGTAAATGCTGGCTAAGACTTTTTCCATTTTTTTTTGGTGTGTTAATAAGGCACCCACTCTTGGAAGATGCTACTCTTTTTCTCTTTGGGTACTTTCTTCGATTGCAATGCTTTGCGTGTGCGACCAGCAATAGGTGTCGCAGAGGAGGATGTCGGAACATGGGATATCGGTTCTTGTTTCACTTCTGTCTTCACTTCTGTCTTCACTTTCTTTTTCTCTTGTGATGAAGAAGGGGTGGTCATCATCTTTTTAATCCATCCAGTTCTGGAGGTAGGTGGTGTGGTTAACTTGCGTACTTTTTCTGGTGGAGTTTGAAACCCTTCTTCTTCTTCTTTTTCTGTCTTGGTCACTGGCAGTGGTGGTGGTGGTACTGGTGATGGTGCTGGACTTTTCATCAAGGTCTTAAAATCTTTCAGAGTGGGTAGAGCTGTTTCGTCTAAAGCTTTCTGGTGAAAGAGTTGCAGTCGTTGCAAGCGTTGACCGTTCTTTTACGATTTTTCTGTTTCGGACAAATCTTGGCGATCCATCAAGGACTGCAATTCTTGTTGTAACTGGGACATTTCGCTCAGATGGGGATTAGGAGGTAAATGAGGGGTGGGTTGTTCTTGCCAACGATGGTATTCCATCCATCGTTTGTAAGGCACTAAAGCTAGTTTTCGTCCTTCCATGGGGTTGTCAAGGGTCGATTCTGAGATCTTGGGACTTCAAAGGGTCTTTTTATCTTGCTCCCACCAGTCCTCCCAACATGGATCCCAAGATTCCTTTCAGCAAGGGGCCTAACAAGAGGGGTAAAATGCCTCCACGTTGGACCAACATCTTCTTCTTTTGACGAAGGGGGATTTTCTTTTGAACCATTTGGCGAAGAACGTGACGATGTTTGCCTAAGCATTCTTTCTGGTGTTTGGACAAAGGGATCGTGCCTTTCAAGACGTTCAAACAACATTCGCACTTGGTACCGATGACCTCTTTGGAAGCTGATTGAATGACTTTTTTTTCGTAGGGGTGGAGAAGCCTTGGACAGGACAGATAACATGTCCCCATGTTTGACTAAACGTGGTGGCAGTCCTTTCCTTTTCTTTCCTTGGGGTTGTTTATAAGAGCGATGTTTTTTGGAAGGTGACATCATTGAATCTTCAGGAGCACCAAAACACTTTTACCCCTACTCGGTCACAGGCTTTTTTATACTGCAACGCGTCGCCACTGATTGTCTTTACGCCGTATCAACTTCAGGACAGGCATGACACGTCGTGCAGGGGTACGCAACGGACTAAATCGAGTCAGTTCTTGCTTGGAAAAGTCCAGTAAACTTTGTAACATGCCCGATCTTTCTTGGACTTTGATTTTGGGAGAAGGTACTTTGTGAGCAGCAGCCACTGCCACTAAATTGGAGGGTCCTGCCACTGGGGAAATTCTTTTTGGGGTCATCAACGGAGACGTTCTTGGTGTGATCAACGTCTCCAAGTACTCTTCAGTTCTTGGTGTCATCAACGGAGAAGTGGATGAACTTGAGGCTGCCGGAGACGCAGTCACCGCCGTGGCAGGTCGTGGTTTACGAGTGTAAGGTTGCATCCTGGCCGAAGTGCCTCTCTTGCGACTAGTATTCTTCTGTGGACTTTTCTTTTTCTGGGGACTTTTTCTCTGTTTCTTTTTCTGGGGGCTTCTTTTCTTTTTCCGGGGTGGTATCTGGTTAGAGGAGGGTCCCGCCACTGGAGAAGTTCTCCTTGGGGACCTGGTCTTTTTCTTCTTCTTGGAGCTTCGTTTGACTTTTTTCTTGGGGAGAACTTTGGGGGCATTAGGATCCCATCTTAAGAGAGAGCGAATGATGACCCCTCCTAGAGTATTGCTCCCTCCAGGTTTCAAAATGATTTGTTTTTTGGTTTGAGTGTCGATGCGGGGATCGGCCAGTTGGGTCAAAGCGACTTTGTTTCGATCAAAAAAGCGTTTGGTTTGATGAGGAATCTGAATGATCCCTTGGAGTAATTGACTTGCTGTCACCGTGAACCATCGTAAGACTTCTTTGAGACTAGCTTCTAAGACACGAGCTCGTGTTGTGGCTTTTTTCTCGACTGATGCCATACCTGGCACGAATCAGTTTGACGCTAAGATGCGACTGAAGGGACGAAATGTTGACGTTGTGTGAGAGAGACGAAAAGTGTCTGAGGTTTTTATAGATTTTTTTGTGGAATGAAATTAAGTCGAGGACGGAGACGTGTACAGGACAGGCCCTCCGTCTTGGCACCAGTGGTGAAAGAAGTGGGTACGAAATCGCAAATCATCGGGGGTCGTAGGTTTCAAATCGACGAGTAAATAGGCGTGTGGAGTTTGAGTGGCATCGTCGTACGCCTGAGTCAGCCATGTCGTGCCTAACTGTTGGGCTAAGACTTGCACTTGCGATTTATCTCGAGGGCTTTTAAACAAGACCACGTAATGTGCATTGAGACTGATGGTGCGATGGGCTTTACTTTGTTGAAGCAAATTTTGGGTGATGTAAACGACACTGGTATTACGATGATGCCCTTTGCGCGTGAACCACAGTTTAATTTCTTCTTCGTCTTCTCCTAACATGTCGTCGAAAATGACCAAATGGGTTTGACGGGAGTCAGAGACGATGCCGTCGTCTTCTTTAGGAATGCCTTCCACAAACACGATGGAATCGCCTTGACTTTCTCGCAAGAGCCTGTACGCCGATTGCCACTCTTTGTAACACCACACGATGCGCTGAGGTTTTCGATCGATCAAATGATGTTTATGTTCGATCAAGCGTTTGACGAAGTCGGTTTTGCCTGAACCGCTAGGTCCAGCAATGAGCATGTTAAAGGGATGGCGAATATACAAAGCCTCCCAACTGGCACGATCTAAGTGTTCGTCGATGACTTTGACAGTAGAGGAAGAGGGAGCAGAGACAGCAGAGGTAGCCATAGTGTTAGGAATGTCACTTGTGACACGAAAACAGACAAGACGAGAGTTTATATACTTTTTTCAGGACACGTTTATTGAATGTTTTAAACATGGACACGAAAGACAAAAATACATAAAAGCCAAAGGCTTAAGTACAACGATAAAAGGCACATGATAACCATGAATGTGGAATAAACACAAGTGTCTGTACAACATGTTTTGGGTAATGTTCTGACCAGTTCTAGAGAGGGTAAGGTCACACAAGTGTCCTCCCGAAAGGGTATTTCAGGTCTGTCCACGTCAGTCCTGTCCTGGGTGACGGGTTCTTCTGGCAATGTCACTAACACAGGTTGAAAAGTAACTTTTTTCCTTCAACAACTCTCGTGCATACTGGGCCACTTCTTGGGTCCAAGCCTCAAATCCCCCTTTTTCCAGTCACGGACATCTGTCCAATGGGGGTGCAAGTCACAAGCTACACACACATCGTCATACACGTCTTCGGTAGCTAAAAACTGTCGAATCTTTTTTTCCCGTAGAGGTCGAGAAGTATCCAGATGAAAACGCAAGGCTTTGAGCAAAATTAGTCTTTCGTGACCATTTAAGGCCATTGAGGTGGTAAGTACTGTTCGTAGAGAGTCCACAAGGAATCGGCTGGTAAACGAAATCCCAGAACACAAGTCACTAAGACACACACCACTTGTCGACCCAAATTGAATGGATACAGATCTTCTAATAATCGATGGTAATGATCCACGGTTTGAATATGGTCATTGAGTTCCTTCCACGGAATCTGTTCAATTACATGTGACATACTCGTGGCATGGCAGCATGTTTTTATAGTCTCTTTGTTTCGGAAACAATACGCGTACTTTCTAGCCAGAGATCTTCGTTCTCCATTAGGGAATCTAAATCTTGCATACTGTAACCTAAACGTCAGAGTTTGTTTAGAAGTTTCCTCTTCCGCTAAGTAGATTCCACGTAAAATATGTCGGTAATCCTTTAACTTGTTTTCCTCAATGCGTTGCACTAGGTGAATCTCGAAGTAACCAAAATGATCAACATGTAGATCATCGGGGCGCTGGAAGTATTGAACAAGGTCTGACCACTGAAACAATTTCTGACGAATCAGTTCTCTTATGCCATTCAGGTACCAGTGGTTAAAGATCTGGTGACGTAACAGATGCAACTGTTCTTTACGTTTGACTTGTATTTTGACCAGCTCTCGGTAAATGCGTTCTCTCAACTTCACAGGCAAAGCACGAATGTTCTCTTGTAAAGTATCCATGAATAGGTCATACTAAATCCTCTTTTGTCTGAGACAAGAAATGTACCGTTTGCACAGACATGGTTTTAATTCATTGGCGAATCTAAATCGTTTCATCACTAATCTACACATTGAAATTCGTTCAGAAGTTTCCTCTTTCACTAAGTTGACATTGCGTAAAAGATGTTCGTAATTCGTTAACTCTTCCTCTGGAATTGGATCCAGTACGTTTATAATGTAGTAGATAGAATCATCCATACCAAACCAATTCTTTTTATAACCAGGGTGTCGTTGATCAATGTCTATCCAATGGAACACTTTCAACTCAATCAGTCCTTGTATAGCATTCAGGTACCAGTGGTTCAAACACCGGTGACGTAACGGATGCAACTGTTCTTTACGTTTGACTTTTATTTTGACCAGCTCTCGGTAAATGCGTTCTCTCAACTCCACAGGCAAAGCACGAATGTTCTCTTGTAAAGTATCCATAAACAGATTATGTAAGTTACTTCAATGTCTCGGTCCCACTAAGGGTAAGTAATGACAATTCGGTGACCATCGAGCATGTTCTACGTAGGCCGAATCTTGCGGTTCCCAGTGATGAAGTGACACACCGCAACTGAAGACTTAACTTTATCTCCTTCGCCCAAGTAGAACAATCCGGCTCTGGCTAATTCTTTGGGGGTCGGTCCTCCCAGATACTTAGGCCATTTTCCTTTGAACGATTGAAGACGATTTGCAAAGTCGCAGTATTCCGACAAACGCACAGGAAACGAATATTCGTCTTTCACAGGTTCGTTTCGATGAGGGTTGGGTGATATGGACATGAGTTTGCTCAGGGCTGGATGACATCCGTAGGGGGGTAGACGTGAAGGTGAACATCCACCTTTAAAATGAAACCCAGTAAAGTGTCCAAGAGGACGAGCGGCATCGCTTTCGCATCCCTCAGGTTTGGCACGCACAGCATCACTTTCCATGATAGGGGTAGTGAGAACAAAGTTCCCATGATGCTTTACGGCATCGCTAAGGTCACAGCGTACAGCATCGTTCCCATCGCAAGGCTCACAATCGCATTCCACTTCAGAAGTCCCACACTTGAATTGTGCCCGTCTGAACTTGTTTTGTGTTCCTCTGAAAGTATTCATCTTGTTCGCTTGGTCTTGGTAGTCACAATGAACTATCGATCTTGCCTAGGGTTCCTTTTTATATACAGACCAATACCAACGTGTCCATACGGTAAGGTAAAATGATTGGGAAGTCGCACTCGCTTCTGGTACATGATTTGATCGACTTTTTCTAAGGGTCGACTGACGATGTGGTGAGTGGGTAAACGTACAATCTTGTTCGGTTGATAGGTGGTCACTTTAAAGTATTCATCTTCTCTAGACTGCAAAGCTTCTTTCAATACGCCAAAGTTGACCACACGACTGGTACGATAATTCAGAGTCAATCCTTTCACTTTACACGTCGTGTGCACTTCTCCTTGTTTGTCCCTGTATTCGTAACCGTAATTTTTAGGACCACCACTGGCGAAACTTAGAATCTTGTCGTCTGGGTGCTCGTCTGTCCAGGCTCCTAAACGGTCTCCTTCGATGTCAGGGTGCTGTTGACTCGGGTGATGGATGTAAATGCAACTGTCCGTGTCAAAGCACAGGACGCGTTCCCCTAACAGTTCTAAAGCTTCGTACAATTTTAACCGAGTATCAGCTGTCACGTAAGCCGCAATGATGACATTTCCAAAAGGGTCGTCTTGTACAAAGTCCAGATCTTCTTCGTAATTGACCAAGATCAAATCCTCGCGAACGACGTCTACGTGTTTCGTGTATTTGGTTTTGTCGTGAAACATCTGGAAGTAGCGGGAAGGTTCGGTCAAATATTCCGTCTTGGGTAAACACGGGCGTTGTGCCATTTTTCCCCACAAGCAATTTAACATCACTTTGGCAAACGATCGCCTGCCTTCGTTTTTCTCGATGTGATCTAAAGTAATGCCTTCTTGTGCCCAGTATTTCTCTTTGAATGTCTTTTCGTCTTCGGGAGTGTGACACCAGGAAGCATAGCCGCTGGCTTCCTGTTTCAGTTTCAAAAAGGCATCCACGTAGTCGGCGAAAATGCCTTTCCGCGCCGGGTCACCCTTGTGGTATTGTTGTGTCTTGGGAAAGTGGCAAATTTCGTACACTTCTAACAGTTGGTATCCCATGTCCAGAGCTTTGAACAATTCCACGCTAACCCACGTCCCCGTCAAGGCCCGTTCTTCCTGGCTGTGCTGACAAGGTTGGTCTTGGTTGCACGTTTCAGCACAAGTACGGCACAAAGGAAACATCAGTTTGCCTTGGCAATGGTGATAACACGGGATGGTACAAGTCCGTGGGAGGCAAAACTTGTGTTTTCAGATGTTGTTGGTAACAGGCAGGGCTGACAAACGTGCGCAGACAAGCAGGACAATGCACTGGTTCTTGTCCTTCGCTCAGACAGGGTGGAGAGGCGAAACATCTTGAGCATTTCGATCCACAATGCTTGTGTTGCTCTCGATTGTTATAGCCATAGTCACATTTCTCACAATAATAACCGTATCCCAGGAATCCGGTGATAGTGGTAATGGTATCGAAATGGTCATCGTGATGATAGACGTGAATGTATTTTCCGTCCTTAAAGTCTTTCCCTTCAAACAACAGAGGTCCGCGCATTTCTTGAGGGTACACTTTCAAGGTGTAGCGTGGACCTAGGACATCTTGCAATTTTGCATCTCAGGAATGCCACGGGGCGTGTCTTTGGACAGTCCGGCTTGTTGTAACATGAGTTCTGCTTCATTTCGTTGTTTGGCTCGGTCGGATTGTTGAATAGTTTTCCAGGTTCTTTTCCATTCTACCGTGTCGTTCTTGTTGGCATAGGTTCGTCCCACCAAGATAGCCCTGGCTAAACACATTTCGTATTGAGAATTGTTAATTCGGACGAGGCTTGTTTTGGTGTTGCGAAGGTCGTCCACCAATAACATCTTTTTGCGTCCAGTCCCTTGAGGAGGAGAGACGTGGGTCATGTCCAGTGTGGCTTTTCCATCGGTGATGTCAAACTGGTCATTGGATTGTTGTACGTGTTGAATTTTGTCCATGGCTTTGGAAGCAGTCAATTCTGCAGGGGTGCTAAACTCGATCCAAACAGGGGATTTCAAACCGTCGTGTTGTATGGAAAGTCTCAAGCGATCGTCTTCTTTGGGTTGACATTGTCGCTTGAGTGTGGTAAGTAAAGAATCCCACATCCCGGAGATGAACCCTTCTGCTTTCTCCAACGGTACTTCGGACTTGAAATTTTTAAACTTCACCGTGTATTTGTAAGCCGTGGTTCTAAATTTTCTAGAGGAGCGCTTTTCTGTCTCTCGAATGTCATAGTACTTTCAGGGTTAACTAAGGGTGGTGAACTTTGTTTAGAGGGTTTGGATTCTGGTTCACTCATGTCCTCTTCAAAATCACTGGCATGAATTTGTGCCAAGACTTCAGCCCTGGTACGAGGCGATAGATCACGTTTCTGCCTCTTACTTTCTTCTTCTTTCTTCTCAGATGAATTGGATCGTTTCATCTTGAGTGAAAAACGTCAAATGACTAAAATTTAAACAGCATGGACTAATTTATAGTCCTGGCAGACCAGCGTATATAAAAGGGTGTGTGCCTTGACCTTTCACTATTCATTTCACTCTCTAACCGAGCACAACGATGGAATAGACTAGCCAAATCGAACCTTTCATCAGAGCTTTGCGAGGGGTCATTAGAAAATTTTCTTCGGAGCAGCCTTCGGACTACTCTCCTTCTTTTCGAGATAAATGTGAAGATACTTGCTATATCTGTCAGAAGAAAGGGCATTGGTCTTCAGAGTGTCCAGACCGTCAAAAAAGAAAAACAGGGGTTAAAAGAGACAAAAGTCAAGATACCTTTTATTATTGTCAAGAAAAAGGACATTGGTCACCAGATTGCCCAAACAAGAAACAAGAGGAGTCAGAAGAAGAGAGGGATTCTTCAGAGGAAGAAGAAGAGGAGGAAGATAGCAGACAGGTGAAGAAAAAGACACAAGAGAAGAAAAGAAGAAGGGAAGAAAGTGAGGAGGAAGAGGAGGAAAAGACTGTGACGGTGAATTGTGAATTGGATTGTAACTATTGATAAAAGAATACATTAATTATATAAGGTAAATGTCTTTGAGTTTTGATTTTAAAATAAGAATGTACACTCACGCACTCAGACACGTACTATAGGGGTAAAATGTTTTGTTTTTTTTTGAGTTATTGGCAATTGAAAGTCTATCTCTTTTCGAGAGACGTGGGTGGCCTTGAAAAAGGCCTTTTTTGTTGGTGTAGAGGTGAGTTTAAGCAATCAACTTTAACTGTCTTAAGCCTTTGCCACAGCCAAGGCCTACTTCTGGACTGCGTACTGTTGATGATGATTTGGTTGAAATCACTAAGGGTGATACGGTAGGCTTAGTCACAGGGTTGGAGTGTTTAGCTCGGGAAGGTCGTATTCTCTTCGGTCGTAATAAAGAAGTCTGGTACATTTGTTTCAGACTTCTTAACTCCGCTAAAATGTCTAACAGTACCGATACCGTTTGACTTTCACCCTCTTGTTTCTTTGCTGCTACTTCTTCTTGCTGTTGTTGCTGTAGAAGAAAAGCCTGTTCCGCTTCCTTTTGTCGTTGTATAAATTTCTCCAATTCTTCTATCTGTCTCTGTCTAAAATTCTCCACGTGTGGTAATGAAGAAGGTGACGAAGGTTCCGGAACAAATTCTTGCGAGGTAAGAAAATCCACAAAATCCCAATGTACCTCTTCTGAAAGTAAGTCCGGGTTCCCTTGGGTGGTCTCCACTACTGGTGCACCCTAATGGATCGTTTTCTGAGTTTCCGTCATGTTGAATAACTGTCGCATGGATTGATAGTGCACAGGCGCTAGTGGATCTATATAGACCACGTGACGTCACAGACTGTTCTCTTCGGATTGGATGCGGGCTGACTGAATTTTGTAACGCGTGTTTGGATTAGTCAATGAACTCAATCCGTTTCAATCCTTCCTCTACCTATAAATAAGAGCAGTTAACAGCATTCATTCACCTGTGCTCGTCGTCTCAAGATGTGGACCACAGTCGAATCATCAACCCTTGTTTCTTCAATGATGTTCAGGACAGACATGCTAATGTATGTCCGATCCAAGTGGACAGTTGTCCACAGGTCAGACACCAGTCTGTGGATACGAAGAGTGTACGTGGAGAGACAAGGTTGCCTTAAGAGGACTCTAATTTATGGCCCTGCAGTAAGACGCAGCTTGAGGACAAGAAGATGCCGCAGATGCCCTTTATGTTAAGGGCATATTAACATAAATCCAAAGGCCCTTTTCAGGGCCACTCCAATCTCTCGAAGAGAGATCGGCTTTCAATTGCCTACCCCTGTTCCATTTCCATAGACCCATCAGGTCGGGACCGTATTAAAATAGGGTCCCGACCCTGTTCCATTTCCCCTTGACGCTCAACAGTCCTATATTCCCATGTTCAATTCCCCTTGACGCTATATTGTCCCAGGGTTTTTCGTCCATGTTAAATTTCCATAGACGCTATATGTTCCCAGGGGTGTTAATGTTAAATTTCCATAGACGCTATATGTTCCCAGGGGTGTTTTTAATGGTAAGTCCCATTGACGCTCTAGTATCCCACTTAACTACTAATGTTATTAGTTTATTTTCAACGGGCAATGAAATAAAAACAAAGTATGGTACTCTTAATATTACCAATTACTGAAGGCGTGTTGTGTTCCAGTAAATCATCATCTGTCACTGTTCTGCCACCGTCTGCAATATCTAAAAGTGGAATTAAGTATTTAATTAAAAATAATATGTATTCTTAATAATTCAGTTTATACATTTGAATTAGCAAGTATGAGGATAGCAATAACATGTCGAATTGATATGTTTTTGCAAACAATAGCAACAGTCTCTCGTCCCGACCAAAGATCATGTGGTCTTAAAATATCCTTATATGAAGGACAAGGGCGATCTTACGTTTATGAAACTCACTTAAATCTTGCTCTGGCGGCTTGACGTACTTGATAAACTCCCTTGCCGTTAACATCTAGACCTTCCAATGATTGTATCGCGCCTGCCCTTCAGTACAGTACAAATTTGGTTGGGATGCCGTCAATTATCACCTATACCTTGCTGATGACGGGATTTGACAATTATGCACGTTTGCATGCGAAATCGGAGCAGTTTGTTGCATATTCAAACAGGAGTATGCGTTGGTTTATTTAATCGTGTGCGTAACTTGCATCCATGATTGTAAGTTGTAGACAACCTAAACACTATGTTTATAGCTCATTTTTGAATATGACTGTAAGTTGTAAATAACAACTTGGCATAGCATTTGCATTTAGAACAATCTAGGCACAAACTTGTTTACAATTTGATTGTAATGTTCTGTTGCAATGGCCCACGTCTAGGTAAATTGAAAATGTGTATAAATAGGCACTTGATAATCAAATCATTCATCGTTAATTCATATCTTAGATCAGTCTATAGAATCCATTTCTTATCAAATTTTGCAGTTGTGTTCAGATATAATTCGAGAGTTATAAATTACTGCATTTGTAAGGGAAAATATGAACTAGTTTTTTGGATGGAATACTGCACGACCTTGGGAGTGCAATATATCCATCCGACAAAACGAGTTCATATTTTCCCATCCAAATGGAGTAACCTTTTTATCATGTATTCATTTTTTAATCTACCTAAGGCTTAATTATATAAACAAAATACACTACAAGAAACAACGTAAATGAATGGATGCTATATTCCAAACTAAATACACAAGTGCAGATTTATCATTACACAACAACATCATTATTAATGCACACATAACTCCGCCCATATAAATTTGAAGTCAGTCGCACGCTTAACATAACTTTCGAAAGAAAATGGCATGTCTAGTTAAAATGGAAATTTTCAGTCATATTGTGAATGAATGCGCATTGCAACAACTTTTTCATTTGATCTGGAATGAATAGATTTTGGTATATTTTTCGACGAAAGTTTGTGATTTTGGATTGAAGCGGTGCGGGAGAAGCGTGTTTACATCTGTAAGCGTGTTTGTTCTGTCATTTACTATTTGAAATCATTATGTGGGCAAAATATGAAGTGTTTCAATTGCAATTATCAAAAAGACGCTATTGAATTTAATGTTTATTTCATTTTGAGTATAGTAAGGAAGATGTAATTGCACTTGGAATATAGTCGAAATTGCAGTACAATTTCTAAATGTGTAATCAAGCTTGAGAACTCATGACATGGCTCATGTAATTCGGATTTGCAGAACTAAGCAAGTACATTTTGAAGAAATTCTGGATGTAAAAATGTAAGTATTTTGTTTTGTTGCCATTCTTATTACCAGCTAAAGGAGACAGTTTATGCCTTTATAGCTTGCATGTTATTTATAGGTACCAAGCAATTTTACGAAAGCTGGTTTCTGTCGCAAAATTTGAAACAATGTATCAAAAAGTTAAAGTGGAATGTAGCAAAACAGTTGGTATGTTGCAGTCTACGAATGGTCTGCTTTAGTTCATTCAGAAATAAATTTAGTCAACCAAACGCATTGCGACTATTATGCGAATGTACATGATTTGTTTACAAAGTATATCCTAATACACTATTGAGCTCATGTGTCCTGCGCGTGGGTGCAATATGAAGGTGTGCAATATCGTAAAATATTGAACGATTCTGATAATGTAAAGTTAATGGAGAAATAAAATGAGCATATAATAAGAATTAGTTTTTAAACTATTCGTTGGAATTAATATGCAATCATTGACTTTGAATTAACACGTTATTTTGGATATATTGTGAACTCATTGAAATACAGTCTGGATTGCAACATGTGGTACATCAGGACGTTGAAGGTTATTGGAATTTATTTGGAACATTCTATACCTTTGAACGATGATATTACATTTATGATTATTTGGAGATTAGATTCACAATATTGTACGTTTCCCTTGAATTTTCATGTTGTATTAAAGAGAAATAAAATATTGTTGATTTTAACTTTGCAAAATCAACAAACTGATCATGTGTTTAGAGCGTTGGTTCACTTCTTTTTATTACATATTTTAAGACCTTATGTCATAACAGTTTGATTAACCTAATACTTATAGCGAGAGTGGTGTGGTTGATATTCCGTACATACAATACATGAATACAGAATTACCACGTTTCCTAAGTGCAGCTCGCATCTATGTCAGTGCTCATGATCACCCTTTCGTACTCGTTTAACGTCGACTGTGACAGTCTGAAAGGTCTGACAAGTAAACTAGCAGCTATTCGTTTAGCGCTTCAAAGTCGAGATATACAAATAATAGATTTCCTGGTAGCCCTCGTTGGTCCTCACTTCTTCTGTTACCAGAGATCAATGTAGACACTCGGCATGTCTGCTACGTCAAAGCAGATCATTTAATTTCCTTTAAGCTATATACTTATTTTTTTAACGATAGCGCGACCAAGGATTATTAGGATCTGCGTTTGTCCCGTCAGTGAAAGCATGTATACTAGTGCCTGTCACAATGGCGATGTTCGTATTAACATTTTAGGAAATCTGACAACCAGATGATCCTGATCTTCTGTAGCATTTAGGAGATTTTTCTGGTCTGGATCCCATTTGAACCAAGCTCACATTGACCAAGTGAAATGGGTCGAGTTTCTTTTCGAATTAAGATATACTAGACGTGCATTTGGAGTTGACATACTCTCTCTTTAACAAACTAGAATAGTTGATTCTGTGTAAATGGATAACGTGAAACATGAAACCAGGCTGGTTTCATAATGATATGACCGACATGACTACATTATTTAGACTAGATGACCCCCCTCCCGTTCGAAGATGAATCCTCATTGTCCTCTCCCTCAACAAGCAGCTGAAATAAATAGAAAACTGCCTTCGAAAACTCGGCGGTTAAGACCTACCAATATTCAAAAACAAAGTTTGAGTTAACGAAATTCTGAGGGTTAATGTCTAAAACGGACGACTACTGACGTAACCTTGAGGTCAGAAATAGTACATTCAACTCATCCCCTCACCAACCGCAAGCGTTAGGACAAATATAAAAGGTTCCATATATAATAGGCATGCTTATGCAAAGGAAGCTCTCTGGCGCATTAATACATTGTCTGATTGACACTGAGAGGTCAAAAATAACATTAAGCAGAAAGATAACACAAAGACTGTAGTTATTACAAAAAGAAATCCCACCGAAACCTAAGGACAAAAATCTGACAGATCACGAGCTACTCGACCAGCGGAATCAGAACATGAAACTAACAGCCACCCACCACAGGGGATCCAGGGTCTAAACGCCGCACTTCAAAGGATGAGTGGCGAATTTATAAAACGAATTCCTTTCATAACTTGTAGAACTTTACTACCACATCATCGTAGAAATGTCTAGCTAACTCGGGTGGAAAGAAACGCTGTTATCGAATAACTTTGATTTAAGTGATCATATAAAAAACCTAGAATGCAAACGCGGGCCACATCTAGAGGCTGCCAGCATTAAATAAGAAGCTCCTTCTACCTAGTTTACCCAGATATGGAGAAAGTAAACACTATTCTGCACGAATATGCAAACAAAAAATAACCCAGATACTAAGAGCACGCTTCCTCAAACTGGGTATCTCACCTGCCTTTATTACCATCAAACTGGGATTCATAAGAAGCATGAATGTACTTGCAGGTGTATCAACGACGGAACCAAGAGCGGAGATGGCACATCTTAAGCCAGTTTTGGTATCTAAGACTAAGGAGCAATAGAATGGATAAAAACAGTGTGAAGCAACTTGCAGGTATTCTAAAACTCTAGCAGAAAATACTAATAAAAACGGTTGGAGGCGCTCTCAAAGAGTAGTTACTAAACACCCAGCTTTAAATGTCATCGGCTGTGTCGCTAGAAGCGCGGCGCCAGCCAACACGATAGTGGTAGCCTGTCCACCTCTTTTGCGTTACTACTTCGCGAAGCAGAGCAAGCGCAAGCAGACATTTCTATAGCGCATGGTACAAACACTAGATGGTTATAAGACGATCAGGGATACTACCACATTAAGTGCCGTTTTGAGCTTTTTAATTGGCTTCGTGGCATTCGTCTTCTCTTAAAGCCTAAACGTTTGTATGGTTGCAGTTTTTGCAGTTGCTACAGGTATTTCACATCCGGTCCACTGGAAGTCCACTTCTTCATGCTTCGTCTTTTGGGGTTGTTACTCTATGTCTTGGCGAGCATATACTGGCGGCTTCATTCCTGGATTACTAGCCGCGTTGACATCAATGTTGAGTCTGGCCACCATGTTGTCAGTCGTCTCCTGAATGTTGTTTCCATTATAGGTGCCAAATTTTAGTTCCATGTCATGTGGAATCATGTAAACGCCGCCACCCCAGTACGTAAACTAGTTTAGTCCTTGTTGTATTATTACGTAGTAGGTAATTAGCCATCGACTTATGACGTAGTCATCGCCAGCGATGTCTGCCTTTACGAGAGTGAGAAACTAGTTTGATGCGTCGATAGTTGAGGTAAGCATCTGGATCTGCGCATTAATTCTTATCCAAACATCGACAGACGTAAAGACTGAAACTCACCTTATCGTTGTTGGTGAAATCTGACGGCTTATGACACATGAGGTACACAAACCCATTTTAGTCACTCCATTCTCATCCTGCGCAAAATATACATCCCATTTTACACCTGTTGAATACCCCAACATAATATGTTCCGTTTCATGTATAAACGGTCCTAGTATATTGCCAGGGAGGATTTCCCATTGTTCCGTTGTTTATACCGTGCTCTTTCTGCCATTCGTACCCTCTATTCACGAAGATGTAGTTAAAAACCACTTCGTATTCTTAATGTCAATGCTGCTTTCGAAAGCGCCATCACGTTTTAGGTGGAATATGGTACTCATCTGGCTCATAATCTTTCTCACATGATAGTAAAGTTTAAAGCGGTAAACCTTTGCATTAACGCTTGCAGTTCTCCACTTGTAATCATTTCGTCTGACATGTAAACGAGGGTGTTAACGCCACAACCAGTGGTCGAACACCATACAGCTAAGTTTACTTGATTTTACCAGAACCTGAATTCATAGTCTGCATTTCATTAGCTTCAGATTTTATAAACCTCCGATACTGCAGCTATTTCAAGGTGAGGTAGCATTTATTTTTCGAACACGGAGAAAGTGTGTCTTTCTAGAATGTTACGGTTCAGTACTAGTTGGTGGATCTGAACAACCGCTGCGTAAGTATAGATGAAGATGTCACTAGCTCTGTAGTTTGTGTCGCTGGCAAAGTGTAGAAATTGGGGCAAAACAATGTATGTGTTGTGTTCCTTAATCCACTAGGTGGGCCAGTGATTTCAGCAGGTAATATAAACATTCGCGAATGGGGTTCCATCAAATTCTGTACAGACCACGATGGTTTAATATTTCGACTGCACTTGAAAACAATGTATTCCATATGCTTTTGAGTACACTCAACCGAGGAACATTGACCACACCATTAGTGAGAAGTATTACAACATAAATACGCTAGAACAAGCAATTCAGGCAATAAATGTGTCCGGTTGGCATAGGTGGGATTTATCAGAAGACTTTCAAAACTTTGGTGATTTTATGAGTAATTTGCACTCACCAAGCTTAAAGTAATAACCTTGGTGAACCATGAGGAAGCAACCAAACATCGACGAGCGGTACTGATCATCGGTACTGGCTGATAATCCCGTGTTGGAGGAAAATGAGTTTTAGAGTAGCGCAGAGGAAAAGCGCCTGACATCGACTTTTAAGACAAACCTCTAATGGAAAAGTATCTTCACTAACATGGACTTGACACTCCAGGTTTAAATTATAAAGGAACCCAGATGCAAAGCAGATAAACACTGAGTACTGAGACTATTTAGAGCACCTATTAACCAAACCGTCATCAGCTTATGGAAATTGCACCTTAGCTGCAGAGGAACACACCGATGAAAAGTGAAGTTAGGTGTGGGAAGGTCAAGATAAAATGCTACAACAATGGCAATGTTGTAGTTGTTGAAGCACTTTGACAAATCTCTCGTCGGCAATAATCTTTCTTTCTGCTTACGTAACGCCATTTTTAATCATCATGTCTGGAAAAAGACAGAGTTATTTCTAAAAGATATGTTATATTACATTATAGTAATTGGCCAGAAACACAACAAATTCAACGCAGCTACAAACGGAATGCATGGTGTTGTTCCTCTTGAAGACCCTGCTGGAGGTAGTGTTAGTGAACAGAGTAATATTTCTATACCTAATGACATGAAGGAAACTATTTGAAGCAATGACGAGAACAGTCGCTGGAAGTTAGCATAACTGTGAGCTGTTTCTGGTGTCCATCTAAACGACTGAAGTTGTGGAGACAATATAAAGGTTAAAACAAGTTTCTTGCTATCACTGCAGAACTCCAAAAGAGCGATGCCTGAGGCCTATCCCATGTGCACCACTACCACCACATCATGCACCATTTTTATCTTAAAATGCAGCTTCGCAGGAATAAAAAAGCAACTGTTCGTGCTTTTGTGCGGCTTATATACATAACGGGATTAACAGATGAGTTATAGGCGCATATGCAGTCAGGTGCGCATTAAAAAGCATCCAACTTCCGTGGCTTGGAAAATATTGTAAGAACCTGGTGAAACCCGCAGCATGAAACGGAGATACTTATCATATTTTCCAAAGTCACTGCCCCGTCATACTATCCGCAATTCGCTTGGTAAAATATGTGATGTCTTCTAACATTATGAACGCTTGTACAAAACGTTCGTAACTTCTTTATTACTCCGGGATACTCATAGCAGCTTGTTCAACACGTGTCTCTTGCGACTGCGCAAGTGCGTCAAAAAGAGCAATAGCAGCTTCAAGTATCATCGCCATCCTATGGTGTGGTTTTATCTTCAGCAGCCTGTCGTGCACCATCATTGATAGTAGAATAAAATTTACTTGTCAATGACATAAACTCCAAATTCCACAACAATTAACACAGTAACTGATAATACTGTGAGAGAAATAAACCTGTCCGCTATGAAGCAATCGGTACACATTTCGTTTTTCTGATGTTAAACATCGGGCAACAATACATCATAAGCTTGTATTATAGTTCAAACTAAGAAAATCATGAAGTGTGTTGTAAACATCCCATATTACTACGGCTTCGTTTCCTCTAGACTGTCAATGAGGTTAATAAACACCGTGTGTGAATGAGCACATACGGTTTGTTAGTACACATGAATCAATGTATGCACATACCACTGTTATTTGAAACAACAGTTCAGTTCAGGAAATAAACATTTGGCTTATGTGTTCCCGATGTGCATAGTGACTTTAACAGCCATGTATAATCCATATATGATTAGGTGTTATTAATTATATAATGATATGACTAAAAACGGCAAAGGTTCGGGTGATGCAATCAAAGGATTTACACGTTTCTGTGGTCTGTTGTAGTAGCAAAAACATGCTGTGAGAGGATTTAATAACACCACATTTTCAACCCATCTACATTTATTAAGTTAAGAGGTTAGTGTTAGGACTGGTCGGTCTGGTGTCAGGATAATGTGACTGGGTGGAACATCATTCTACATGTCTGCGGCATGATGCCCCAGTGCTAGACATCACTATAAACTGCCACACTGCAGACATCGTAGCGATATGACTGAAAAATTGTTAAAGCTACGTTAAAAATCAAGATCACATCACATCACATTTATTAAGCAAACACTGTGGCCGACCTTGTAATAGTGGGACATCAATGATATCATATGATATATGATATAATATGGTATGATATGATATGGTATTGTATGATATGGTATGGTATGGTATGGTATGATATGGTATGGCATGATATGCTATGATATGATATGACATGATATGATATGATATGATATGGTATGGTATGGTATGGCATGGCATGACATGGTATGATATGATATGATATGATATAGTATGGTATGATATGGTATGGTACGGTACTGTATGGTATGGTATGGTATAGTATGATATGGTATGATATGATATGATATGATATGATGTGATATGGTATGATATGGTATGATGTGATGATATGAGATGATATGATATGATGATATGAGATGATATGAGGTGATATGCCATTGGGTTAGTAAGAACCTGGTGAGACCCGTAGCATTAAACGCAGATACTTAATATGTCTTCTAATATTATGAACGCTTGTACAAAACGTTCGTAACTTCTTTATTACTCCGGGATACTCATAGCAGCTTGTTCAACACGTGTCTCTTGCGACTGCGCAAGTGCGTCAAAAAGAGCAATAGCAGCTTCAAGTATCATCGCCATCCTATGGTGT
Source organism: Sinohyriopsis cumingii (assembly GCA_028554795.2). Classification (NCBI taxonomy): domain Eukaryota; kingdom Metazoa; phylum Mollusca; class Bivalvia; order Unionida; family Unionidae; genus Sinohyriopsis; species Sinohyriopsis cumingii. Next base: position 185,781,557 of record CM068824.1, on the reverse strand, counting down.
GGTTTTATCTTCAGCAGCCTGTCGTGCACCATCATTGATAGTAGAATAAAATTTACTTGTCAATGACATAAACTCCAAATTCCACAATAATTAACACAGTAACTGATAATACTGTGAGAGAAATAAACCTGTCCGCTATGAAGCAATCGGTACACATTTCGTTTTTCTGATGTTAAACATCGGGCAACAATACATCATAAGCTTGTATTATAGTTCAAACTAAGAAAATCATGAAGTGTGTTGTAAACATCCCATATTACTACGGCTTCGTTTCCTCTAGACTGTCAATGAGGTTAATAAACACCGTGTGTGAATGAGCACATACGGTTTGTTAGTACACATGAATCAATGTATGCACATACCACTCTTATTTGAAACAACAGTTCAATTCAGGAAATAAACTTTTGGCTTATGTGTTCCCGATGTGCATAGTGACTTTACAGCCATGTATAATTCATATATGATTAGGTGTTATTAATTATCTAATGACGTGACTAAAGCGGCAATGTTTCGGGTGATGCAATCAATGGATTTGCACGTTTCTGTTGTCTATTTTAGTAACAAAACATGCTGTGAGAGGATTTAATAACACAAAATTTTCAACCCATCTACATTTAGTAAGCAAACATTTTGGCCGACCTTGTAATAGTGGGACATCAATGATATTATTTGATATGATATGATATGGAATATGATATGATATGTTATGCTATAAGTACCTTCAAACTTAATTGAGATGATGACATTCAAAATGAAAAGTGAGAGAAAAAAATTTGTTGTGGGGCTCAAGGTAACCACTACAAGTCTAGAGATGCATGCATATATTATAATAGGTAATACATGGCAGATCAAGAAAATCCGTTTATTAACATTTTACTTTGATCAACTTTGTATATACAAAGATAATAAATAAATTACATCAGTTGAATGGCTGTCTGGTATTACGACTGTCGCTCGCGGCTGGGTCAATCGTTCGCATAAAGTAGGCCTTTGATACTTTTTCTTTATTAGAAACGGAACATTTGATTGGCTTTGTGCATGGAGTTGTGTCAGTTTTAACCAATGAAATTGGGTTCAATAGATAGCTTACGCTATCACCTATACCACGGTAGTCACACAACGAAGAGCAACAAAGAACGCATAGTCATTTGTTGTCCTTTTTCTGCAGTATGTGTGTGTGTCGTTTCATTAAGCATTGGACGTACCTTAGATTATGTATTTTGCACGAGTTACAATGTCATATTTCGCATGCAAGACTACACGTTTATCGGCGCCAGAAATCAAATGGCTGCCATAAATCAACACATGTGTACAATGACAACAACAGCTTGTGTTTTGTTATCCATCTTCAAGGAGTAATTTAATTCAGCAACCGTTCAATAGAAAACAATCATTGCACTTTAATAAATTATATTAGTAATAACATTGTTGTTTCTAACTGCAGTTGGTGATGCAGCTTTCATGACAAATGGAATACATGTTGCACAAAAGTCAGAATTGTGAATAATCAATAATAAATGTGTTTCGTCTATTTTGTGTTGTTTTGTTTACGAGATTCAATGTCGATTTAAAGAATCTAATCAGTTATTCATTAGTACATAATTTCAAAGGCTAGTTTTTATTCCAGCTTCAGTATTTAATAGCTGGTTGGTTATTCAGCCTCCTCCCAATCGCCGATCCCATATTCTTTTATCTAAATTCGCGTCAATAGCATAGTATGTGTTAGTAAGCACTACTGGTTTATTAGCAAAGTTTCATTAAGTATGATATATAACAAATGTAAAATATCCTTCTATGAAATGCATTTACAATTATTTTAATTATAAGGTATTTGCATCCCCCGTCCAACCCAGCCCAAAAATATCCCTCCATACAATGGCTAGATGTGAAAGCCCTTATTAAACAAATGAAGAAACGTGTACATATCGGCAAAAATTTCAACATTTATACAGTCGCTTGTCGATACAAAAAAATCGGAGGTCATTTTAACCACCTTCGATAAAAAGTTATATTTATTAATTCCATAGTTGGAATTAATTTGGCTCATAAATCGTCTTTCAGTA